>CM062295.1:712930541-713599898 GCA_031216915.1 Pictodentalium vernedei | reverse complement strand
ATGTGTTTCCCACGGCGTTTGCAAATGGGCCACAACGGCGTCTGTCGGTGGAGGGAAGGGTGTCAGAAACAATATCCATGTGTCTTTTAATTTTATGTTTTAATTTTCAAGTTTGTTTTATCTCCGGCGGCACTTCAAAAGAGTTACGGGAGCACATTGTTTTATTGGTAATCGAGACTTCCAGTGTAAAAAAAAAGTCACTAATCTTTTTCACCCTTGAACGCGGTATGGACACGGTGATTTATTCATTCATAATTACACCCGTGTGACACGGTGTCTGCCGGTGATTTTTAAAAAAACGACCACCACGTTGGGTGTTTGAGACGTAATACACTTGGCACGTAAATTTTTAAAGAAATGTCCTCATATTGCACTAAGTTAAAATTTGGGCTCAAATAGGGAGCCAAAATATTAACCCAATTTGAACAAACTTGAATCTGACCCTCCTAGAGATGTTGTATATCAAATATGAAAGTATTCTGATTGGTGGATCTGAAGAAGATTTTAAAAGAAATTTCCTTATATTGCATTAAGTAAAAATTTCCCATAGGGAGCCCAAATATCAACCCAGGGCTAGGATTGAACAAACTTGAATCTAACCCTCCTAGAGATGTTGTATACCAAATATGAAAGCATTCTGACTACAGGGTCTAAAGAAGATTTTAAAAACAAGTTGGAACTGAACCCATAATTTTCAGGCTATAAAATTGTTTTTTCATTTCAAAATTGAACAAAATGCATAAAAAATCCCCCCCCCCCCCCCCAAATTCCAAATTTTGGTCCAAAATTTTGGAGTCCGAAACGGAACTAAAATTTTCAGGCTAAATTTTTCCTCTCAAAATTGAACAAAACACATAAAAACCAGGCATCTTTCCCCCTTGGGTATCTCCCCCCCTGGGGGGGGGGGATTGCACTAGGTCATCTCCCTATCCTGTGTATCTCCCCTCCCCTACCCCTCCCCTCCACACACAACACAGACCAACTTAACATTTTAAGATAGCCAGGGTGGGAGGGAGGGGGAAGATACACATGGGGGAAGATACCATTGTAACAGGGTATCTTCCCCCTGGGTATCTTCTCTCTGGGGAGGGGGGAGATGCACTAGGGTATCTCCCCCCCCCCCCACCCCCACTCTGTATCTTCCACTGAATGTTATAATACATGTGGTCAGGTTACTGAAATCTAGGAATTCCCCCCTCAGTGCCCTATATAAACACATGCCTGATGTTATCCATGTTGAAAAATTTTTAGAGGGGGTAAGATAGCCAGGGTGGGAGGGCGGGGGAAGATACATGGGGGAAGATACCATTGTAACAGGGTATCTATCTACCCCTTGGACATCTTCTTTCTGGGGGGGGGGGGGGGGTGGGGGGAGCACTAGGGTATCTCCCCCCACACACACACACTCTGTATCTTCCACTGAATGTCATAAAAAATAATAAATGTGGTTAGGGTACTCAAATCTAGGAATTCCCCCTCAGCGCCCTATATAAACACATGCCAGATGTTATCCATATTGAAAAAAGATTAGAGGGGGTAAGATAGCCAGGATGGGAGGGAAGGGGAAGATACACAGGGGAAGATACCATTGTAAAAGGGTATCCTCCTCCGGGTATCTTCTTTTCAGGGGGGAGGGGGGGGGAGGGAGATGCTCTACCCCCCCCCCCCCCCCCCCCCCCCACTCTGTATCTTCCAATGAATGTCATAAAAAATAATAAATGTGGTTAGGGAACTCAAATCTAGGAATTCCCCCTCAGCGCCCTACATCAACACATGCCAGATGTTATCCATGTTGAAAAAAGATTAGAGGGGGTGAAATAGCCAGGGTGGGAGGGAGGGGGAAGATACATGGGGGAAGATACCATTGTAACAGGGTATCCTCCCCCCTGGGTATCTTCTCTCCTGGGGGGGGGGGATGCACTAGGGTATCTTCCCCCCACTCTGTATCTTCCACTGAATGTCATAAACAATAATAAATGTGGTTAGGGTACTCAAATCTAGGGATTCCCCCAGTGCCCTATATCAACACTAGGGTATCTTCCCCCACAGACGTGTATTTTCCACTGAATGTCATAAAAATGAAAGTGTCAATGACAATGTAGCTCAACTTGTTAAGACATGTACATGTATAGAATGTGACACAGCAATGACAAACATCTAGGTAATGACCTGATAACAAAGGTACTTATAAAGTATTGTAACGGTCTGTACATAAATACTGACCATAGCCTGTAACAAATGTATAGGTAAAGTATCGTAAAGGTGGGTGACAGTCAGATGCTAAACTAGAAAAGAAATCTTTGAGTCCCAGAGTGGGTCTGACTGAACCCCAAAATATTTGTTCTCATAGCACAGTAATAACAAAGGCACCCCAAAACACACTCGTTCCTGTCCCAAGGTGAAAACAAAGGGACCCAAGAAGTTTCGTGAAGATCAGTTCATAAATACGAGCTGTATAGAAGTTGTGACAAAAAACTGATTGGTCCTAATTTCAGTACAAAATGGCCACTGGCAGCCATCTTGAATTTTGGCCCACACCCAGAAACACTCGTTCTTGTCCCAAGGTGATAACAAGGTACCGAAGAAGTTTTGTGAAGATCGGTTCATAAATACAACACCTAGCCCGAGCCGTATTGACATGTGTACTTACTGTGTTTAAGTTGCACTAAATAAATCAAAGTTCATCTAATTTGCATAATTTCTGCACAAGAAAAAAGCCTGTATTATATGTGATGTATTCCATGTTATTAAACATTCAAACAAAAATTTATTCAAATCAGAACTTTTATAGAGAAGTTCTGTACAAAAAACTGATTGCACTAATTTCGGTACAAAATGGCTGCCAGTGGCCATCTTGAATTTCAGCTGACACCCCAAAACACTTGTTCTCGTCCCATGGTGATAAAAAAGGCACCCAAGCTGTATTGAATTGTTGATGGACCGACAGATGTCCAGATGGACAGATGGATGACTGGTCATGACAAAACCTCAAATCTGACTACGTCAAAGTTGAGCTAAAAATGAAAACAAGAGGTCCCAGAGGATCTGAGGGAGCGCTCACCTGACATGGTAGCCTAAATATCAATCCAGGGAATTGATTTCAACAAGTTGCATCTGCCCCTCCTAAGAAAAGCTAAAACCAAATATCCAAAGATTTTGACCAGTGGATCTAAAAAAAAAAGGATTTTTGAAGAATATTCCTCATATTGAACTAAGTTATAATTCTGGCTCCCACAGGGAGCCCAAATATCAACCCAGGGACTTGGCTTGAACAAACCGGAATCTTACCCCCCTAAGGATGCTGCATACCAAATATCAAAGCATTCTGACTGTTCGATCTGAAGAAGAAGATTTTTAAAGAAAATTCCTCATTTTGAACTAAGTTATAATTCGGGCTCCCACAGGGAGCCCAAGTATGAACCCAGGGACTTGGCTTGAACAAACTTGAATCTCACCCCCCTAAGGATGCTGCATGCCAAATATCAAAACATTTCGACTGCTGAATCTGAAGTTGAAGATTTTTAATGAAAAATTCCTCATATTGCACTAAGTTATAATTCGGGCTCCCACAGGGAGCCCAAGTATGAACCCAGGGACTTGGCTTCAACAAACCTGCATTTCACCCCCCTAAAGTTGCTGCATACCAAATATCAAAACATTCTGACTTCTGAATCTGAAGAAGAAGATTTTTAAAGAAAATTCCTCATTTTGAACTAAGTTATAATTTGGGCTACCACAGTGAGCCCAAATATGAACCCAGGGACTTGTCTTGAACAAACTTGAATCTCCTCCCCCTGCCCCCCACCCCACCCAAGCATGCTGCATACCAAATATCAAAAGATTCTAATTGGTACACCTGAAGAAGAAAATTTTTAAAGAATATTCCTCATACTGCACATTTGAACATTTGGTCTCCCATAGAGAGCCCAAATATGGACCCAGGGATTCGGTTTCAATAAATATGTGAAACAATCTTCCAAAAATGTTATATGTGAAATTTGAAAGCTTTTGGAGAAGTGGTTTGGGAAAAAGGTAGTCTTAAATATTTTTCCCATTACCCACGGTGTTAAAAAATGCTGACTCAGCACTTTTTCAAAGAACCCAAAAAGTACCCCATGATAAAACCAATAGCAATTTTTTTAGACCATTTGATTCTGTTGGTCCTAAGGAAGCTTTACACCATATAATAATTCTCAGTGCCGTGTAGTTTTGGAGATATGGGCGTTTTAATTTTTTCCCTATTTTAGCTTCTGTGGTTCCCACGGGGCGACGGGAAAATCTTTTTTAGCATAAATTAAGTACTTATGACCCAATAAGCCCTCATGTCAAATTTGGTTCAAATCGGCCACTTGGTTTGAAAAACAAAAATTCTTGCCCCTCCCATAACAAAGGCAAATATAGCTCCTCAAACTTCTCTTGAACAAATCTGAGTCTACACCTCAAAAGGAAGCTGCATACCACATATCAAGTATCTGCTACTGCTGGTTCATGAGAAGAAGAATTTTAAAGATTTAAGCACACTTTTTGGGCGTGGCCCTACTGAGGGACAAGGCAACTTGATTTGAACAAAATCAAAATGCGATGTCAAAACAAACTATTATCTCAAATATCAACTAAATTGGTTCAGTGGTTTGGGAGACAAAGACACAAACACTAGGTTCATGGACGATGGATGGTGAGTGATTACTATAGCTCCCTTGACTGAAAGTCAGGCAAGCCAAAAAAGCAATGAAAATTGAATGGTAATTTTGGTGAATAGCGCTGGCTGGTTTTGGTCGTTACGTTGGGTAAAGAGATAAAGTCAGAATTACATGAGAAACTGAAAGTTTACCTGAAGGCTCTTCCTCACTTTCTTCACTGGTAAGATCGACTGTTAAACCACGGGATTTTCTCTTCTTTAAATCATTCTTCAGCTCTCGCTGAAAAGAGTCCATTGGTTTTGACTTTCTATAATTGACTGCTGGACTATCTATAAAATCCACCATTCTTCTTTCTTAAAATAAACTTTTAGGATGTGTAGAATTTTCTATATTACCTGGGTAACCTAAAAAATGAAAACGAACTTCAATCAACCTTTTAATTAATGAATCAACTGCATCCACTGGCATAATTTATAAATTGAGAAGCTGGAAAAAAAAATGGGCCTGTCCATACCCCCAACCCCCACACCATTATTCTAAGATGAAAAGTGGCATAACTCTGGCAAAAAAATCCTAATCGAAAATATGATCGCAGATGCACAGTTTCCCATGGTAGTAAACATCTGAGAAAACCTCTGGACAAAATTCACGCATTCCAAGATGAAAAGGATTATAACTGGCAAAACTATAGGCTCAAGAGAGCCTGAAACGCTCACCTGGACCAAGTTGTCGTAAACACATAAAAAACAAAAAAACTCATTTCCAGATTTTGGTCCAAAATTTTCTAAGTCCCACCCGGACCCCAAATTTTCAGTGTAAAAAAAAATTAAAAAATTTTGTCTTAAAATTTACCAAAATGCATAAAAAAAAATTAATTTCCGGATTTTTGGTCCAAAATTCACGCATTCCAAGATGAAAAGGATTATAACTGGCAAAACTATAGGCTCAAGAGAGCCTGAAACGCTCACCTGGACCAAGTTGTCGTAAACACATAAAAAACAAAAAAACTCATTTCCAGATTTTGGTCCAAAATTTTCTAAGTCCCACCCGGACCCCAAATTTTCAGTGTAAAAAAAAATTAAAAAATTTTGTCTTAAAATTTACCAAAATGCATAAAAAAAAATTAATTTCCGGATTTTTGGTCCAAAATTCACGCATTCCAAGATGAAAAGGATTATAACTGGCAAAACTATAGGCTCAAGAGAGCCTGAAACGCTCACCTGGACCAAGTTGTCGTAAACACATAAAAAACAAAAAAACTCATTTCCAGATTTTGGTCCAAAATTTTCTAAGTCCCACCCGGACCCCAAATTTTCAGTGTAAAAAAAAATTTAAAAATTTTGTCTTAAAATTTACCAAAATGCATAAAAAAAAATTAATTTCCGGATTTTTGGTCCAAAATTCACGCATTCCAAGATGAAAAGGATTATAACTGGCAAAACTATAGGCTCAAGAGAGCCTGAAACGCTCACCTGGACCAAGTTGTCGTAAACACATAAAAAACAAAAAAACTCATTTCCAGATTTTGGTCCAAAATTTTCTAAGTCCCACCTGGACCCCAAATTTTCAGTGTAAAAAAAAATAAAAAAATTTTGTCTTAAAATTTACCAAAATGCATAAAAAAAAAAACTAATTTCCGGATTTTTGGTCCAAAATTTTCTGAGTCCCACCCGGACCCCAAATTTTTCAGTGTAAAAAAAAAAATTTTTTTGTCTTAAAATTGACCGAAACGCATAAAAAAAATAAAAAACTCATTTTCGGATTTTGGTCCAAAATTTCTAAGTCCGGACTCCGACCCCAAATTTTCAGCCTCAATATGAACCCGAGGACCTGGCTTGAACAAACTTGAATCTCCCCCCCCGCCCACCAAGGATGCTGCATACCAAATATCAAAAGATTCTCATTGGTTGATCTGAAGAAGAAGATTTTTAAAGAATATTTCTCATACTGCACTAATTTAAACATTTGGGCTCCCATAGACAGCCCAAATATGGACCCAGGGAATTGATTTCAATAAACATGTTAAACAATCTTCCAAAGATGTTATATGTGAAATTTGAAAGCTTTTGGAGCAGTGGTTTGGGAGAAAAGTAGTCTTAAATGTTTTTCCCATTACCCACAGTATTAAAAAATGCTGACTCAGCACTTTTTCAAATTCCCCAAAAAAGTATCCCATGATAATACCGATAGCATTTTTTTTACCATTCCATTCTGTTGGTCCTAAGGAAGCTTCACACCAACTAAGAATTCTCAGTGCAGTGTAGTTTTGGAGATATGAGATATAGGTTTGAATTTGGCCTAGTGCTTGTGAAGAAGAAGTCAAGTTTCCAAAAGTTAACGAACGACGGGTACCAAGTGATGACTTGCAGTCAGGTGAGCTAATAAAAAGGTGCCAGCTTTTGGGGATGGATCTTTGTGGTTCAAAGTAAGATCACAGTCACTGGAGTTGAGGGTGAAATCGGAAAGGGTAAAGAAAAGAGGTGCCAAATGTCCAGCTTGGGTGTAACAAAGACCCGGGAATAGAACTGGGACGTTCTGATTTTTTCAGATTCAGTTTCAGGAAAAAATCTCGGTTTTGGTTTGTTTTTTCTATGTGTTAAGAACAGATAGTAAAAAACATTCCAGGATCCTTAAACTGGAAAAGACCTGTGATAGTATGTACGATGTCATACACCTTAAAAGCCCGGTCTGTAAGGTTCTCCACTGGATTTGGCCTAACTTCCCTTTGATCATTCTTAGGAATCTAGGGGGTTACAGTTAAAATTAGAAGTCCTGTCACGAATAGTGCGTTTATGTAGGCTTAATTGCGCGTTGGAATTGCACGCAATTGCCATATCGAATGACATCCAAAGCACGGCAGGTTCTCCTGGTTACTCATAGCAAACACATGCAATGTTTCTGCCAATGGACCTCCGGGTTACCCGGAGGTCCATTGGCTGAAACATTGCTTGTGCTCAGGCCATATGTACAGAATTTGCTAGCTTTACTTGGGCCATAACGCGTACATTAACGCGCATATCAACGTGCTATTTGTGCGCTTTTCATGACAGGACTTTTAGTTTTAACTGTAGTTGATTAGCCTATTAAGTCAGAAAATGGGGCAAATGAATAAAGTTTATCTAATCTATGTTGTGTTCAGATTCTCACAATTTCTACCTTATTGACTAGAGCTGTAGGTTAACCGAAAACCGAACCAAAGTTTGTTTTTTTTTTAAAAAACCGAAAACCGAAACCGTCGACATCCCGTAATCTAAGTTTTTCGTTTTTATTAAAATACTCTCTTGCTGCAGAAATTCACAGAATGTAGCCATCCCAGAGTAGTGAGAGTACCGAGACACTGCCAATGGCAGTGTCTGGGTACTCTCACTACTCTGGGATGGCTACATTCTGTGAATTTCCGACATTTCAGCTTAGTTGTGTTCGCAGCTTTCCTCAAGTTGCGCGTAGGTGTCAGACCTCGAAAAATGGCCAAGCACAATAAAAGTTCTGTATATTCAGGTAATTATTATATTGGCCTTCCTGATTCTTCATGTATAAAAGCTTATTTTGGGCATTCATTGAGTTTCATTCAATTTCACTGCCATTCAGTTATGATTCCCGACATACAGAATGAGTTTTATTGAATTTTATTTGGCCTCATGAACAAACCGAAAACCGAACCGAGGTTTTACTCAACCTGAAAAACTGAAACCGAAACCGAACAAGAAACTTAAAAACCTACAGCTCTATTATTGACTCACCCTGTTTATAGTCAATAAGGGAGGAAATGTAACAATCAGATTATGACAAGAATTCACCACTTTGCCGGATAGACAAAGTCACATGAGTTCATACAGCTCACTAGTCCAGTTATTTATTAATTTATTGATGTTTAAGGTCACATATTTCTGCACAATGGCTAATCGTGACCACGACAGTTTTACGGGTGGAAGAAGCTGGAGTACCCGGAGAGAACCACCGAGCAACGGCGAGCAACTGTCAGCTCCCCAACATACTAACTCCACACAAGCAGGGTTAGCATTGGTTGAAGACAGGTGCACCATTGATGTGCAGTACGCCTTAGTACACAGCGTCACCGTGCCCCCACATGGGCAATGGGGGTGAAGTGTCTTGCCCAAGGACACAACGCGGTTGCCACAGGTGGGATTCGAACCGAGGACCTCTCGGCTTGCAGCCTGCACCTCTACCAACTGAGCCGCCACGCCCCACTAGTCCAGTTCCCTTCCAGTAAGATAGTTTGATCAGTTTATACACAAACACAGTAAAACTGTTCAGATGCTTTTTGTGGGGGTCTTGCAGTTTGGTTTTCCGGTTTGCTGCAAAAATGGAATCAAACCAGAAAACTGCCCAGCTCTACTCTGTAACATTTCAAAGTAGAATGCCGGTCCTCCTAAACACTAAAATGACACGGAATGACATTAAAAAATAAAATTTTACTGTAAAAAATGTGTTTTAATACATACTAGGGCCAAGATCTTAATCATAAGTGACCATTTTTTATATTTTTTGTTCCAAATAGACTGAAAAGTGGGTTAGTATAGATACTCGGTGAGAGTTTTTGAATAACGCTGTCAGAACTTGATTGGCCGTAATTGCACTGAGGTGGCTGATTGCTAATCCCATTGTTTGATGCTCTGAAAAGGGAAAGTAAATGTTTTATAGTGCATGAATCCATATTCACTGATTATGATTCATGAAGTTTGATTTCACCATTGATTGTTTTTCATACATTCTTTTATTTGAGATCTTTATGGAGATCTGTATGTATTAACCCTTTACCCAATGTAACGGCCAAAACCGGCCAGCGCTATTCTCAAAAATCGCCAATTAATTTTCACTATTTTTTTCATTTTTTGTCTCAAAAACATAGGTTATGACCCCTCGTTGGAACGAGCTCATCGAGCTCGTTCCAACGAGGGGTCATAACCTATGTTTTTGAGACAAAAAATGAAAAAAATTGGTTATTCAAGAATTTTTTTTGCAAATGTCGTCTGCTTTTCACGTTAGGTAAAGGGTTAAAAGACTTGAATGGCAGAAAAAAAAACAGGCCAGAGGAAAGGTTGCTGATCTCTCACACTTTTCTATTTCCTCTCCTGATCTGTCATTGCCCTTATAAACAAGTATTGTGACACACGATGGGTGTACCAGTTATATACTATAATGTATCACACTACTTTCTTACAAAGGTGCGAAATAACAATGCCAGAGTCTGTCATTCCGGATTTTTCACCCAGCAAGCTTTTGTGACGACGATTCCATTCCTCCAATTTCCACTCTTGATCTGTCATTGTTATTTTGAACCATTATAAAAAGGTATTGTGACAAGCCATAGTGTCTTAATATTATATACTATAATGTATCACATTACTTTCTTACAAGGGCATGAAATAACAGTGTCGGAGTCTATAATTCTGGATGTTTCACTCAGAAAGTTTTAGTGACGACGATTCCTTTCCTCCGATTTCCACTCTATATCTTTTGTTAGTTAATAAACAAAATACATTCTGGGGTCGAGTTTTGGTAAAATAAATGTCAATTCAGCATCATTTTTATGTCATTCTGGTGTCATTCTGCATCATTCCATGTCACTCCGGTGTTTAGGAAGACCCGTAGAATGTCCCAGCAGGATAAAACTCCATGGGGAAACTAATGGAAGACTGGGATGAAAACATGAGAGATAAGTGGATGACAGAGGACACAAAGGAAAGTGTCAAAACTGTACTTCGGGAGATTGAGAAATCTTGAAACAACTTACCTGTCTTGTTAAAACAAATTAATATAAATTATTGGGGGATACTAATACACTGGTGTGCACAATAAAAACTAGATCGAGTTATTTGTGTGCAAAGCACACAGTGGTGTATCCCCACATTTCCTTAGCAACACCTTAGCATAGTTTTAACGTTTTGAATTAAATAATCGAGGAGCCTTTCGATGAAAACTGATTTTCTAACAATAAAAGTGGTTCCACTGGAACCACTTGGGGACAAATCAAAATCCAGAAACCTTCATGCACATCTAGAAATGTTACCTGAACACATTAGCATAGTTTAAACATTTCAAATTAAATACCCTAGACGCCTTTCGATGAAAACTGATTTTCTAACGAACCACCTGCAGCCAAATCAAAATTCCAAAACCTTCATGCACATCTAGTGATGCTACCTGAACACCTTAGCATAGTTTAAAAGTTTTGAATTAAATACCCTAGGAGCCTTTCGATGAAAACTGATTTTCTAACGATAAAAGTGGGTCCACTGGAACCACCTGGAGCCAAATCAAAATTTCGAAACCTTCATGCACATCTAGTGATGCTACCTGAACACCTTAGCATAGTTTAAAAGTTTTGAATTAAATACCTTAGGAGCCTTTCGATTTTCAAATGATTTTTTTTTTTTTTTTTTTTTTTTTTTTTTTATTGGTGTTTAAGGTCACATACTTATGCACAATGGCTAATCGTGACCGTGACAGTTTTACGGGTGGAGGAAGCCGGAGTACCCGGAGAGAACCACCGAGCAACGACGAGCAGCTGTCGGCTCCCCAACATCGTAACTCTGAACTCTGCACCGCAGCACAGGCAGGGTTAGATTGGTTGAAGACATGTGCACCATCGACGTGCAGTACGCCTCAGTACACAGCGTCATCGTGCCCCCATGTAGGCATCGGGGTGAAGTGTCTTGCCCAAGGACACAACGCGGTTGCTGCAGGTGGGATTCGAACCGAGGGCCTCTCGGCTTGCAGCCTGCACCTCTACCAACTGAGCCACCGCGCCCCCGATTTTCAAATGATAAAAGTGGTTCCACTGGAACCACCTGGGGCCAAATCAAAATTCTGAAACCTTCATGCACATCGAGAGATGTTACCTGAACACCTTAGCATAGTTTAAACATTTCGAATTAAATACCCTAGGAGCCTTTCGATGAAAACTAATTTTCTAACGATAAAAGTGGTTCCACTGGAACCATCTGGGGCCAAATCAAAATTCCAAAACCTTCATGTACATCTAGAGATGTTACCTGAATACCTTAGCATAGTTTAAAAGTTTTGAATTAAAATACCCTAGGAGCTTTTCGATGAAAACTGATTTTCTAACAATAAAAGTGGTTCCACTGGAACCATCTGGGGCCAAATCAAAATTCTGAAACCTTCATGCACATCTAGTGATGCTACCTGAACACCTTAGCATAGTTTAAAAGTTTCGAATTAAATACCCTAGGAGCTTTTCGATGAAAGTTAAAAAATTTATAGTAATTTCTATATTTTTTATACTTACCAATGACCCAGACATAGCTGGTGCTAACTCTTAAAATATAGGGCCAAACACAAATTTTGCCCCCCAATCCCCAAAATTTGCATCTAAAACCAAAGAAAACATGTCCTGAATGGCCCTCCACACTTCACCTCTACTGCGCATGCGCAGTGTCAAGGACGTTCCGAAATTGGCGCCATTAATCATTCTAATAACCAGTGCCTGGTAAGTGCTATGTACTCAGCGGGGAGGCAAGAGTTTCCAACTCCTGGGAGGGCCATCCCCGTCTGGGTCATTGGTAAGTATAAAAAATATAGAAATTACTATAAATTTTTTAACATTTTTATACTGTACCAATGACCCAGACATAGCTGAATAGTAAAAAGGCTGGAGGGCCAAGGACATGGAGCAAGATGGAATACGCTCAATAATAAAAATAGAGTCATCCCCTCTAGGGAAAAAGAAGTAATAGGCCTTACATGTATCTTTCTTATTTATGATAAATTAGAAAAATACAACACCTTCCAAAATTGAGCATCATACATCCATGTACTCTATTAATATACAATATAATCCTTATACTAATAATTTTTAAAGTAAGCCAATAAATAAAGTAAGTCTAGAGAATAGAGACTCTTATACTCCTTAAAAGTGTCTGAGGATTGCATAATCATGTCCGTTGACACGTGCTATATTCCAAAGCTATACTTTAAAAACTAAGACTTGAATGAATTTTTAAAACATAAACTTCTCACTAAACAACCATCCCAATAACAGCTCAGAATTACTAACTCCGGAGAAGGTATCCCCTTGTTTTCATAGTAAAACAGGTGACCCAAGGGAACACCCTCCCCCCCTTTTTTCTTGCCCTGGGTCAAATAGCCCAGAGCGAAGAGGGCAGCAGAACGGAGTCACTGCCGAAACAGACAGCCTACCTAGCTATAGTAGCAACTGTTAAGTGAATGACATTCTGAGCAGTAGATAATAGACCTAGCAATAGAGGCATCCAGAAATGGACTCGATATTTCTGAGATAAAAATTCATGAATGTGGATGGCTGAGCGCAATGAGCAGCCTTCAAAAATCTATAATAGCGACACTATTAATATAAGCCCAAGATGTAGAAGAACTCTTACTTCATGAGCCAAAATCTTAAGCACAACTGCTGAGTCAATGATATACCATAAGCAGTACCGATAGTTAATTGAATCCATTAGCAATAGAATGGAGCATAACGTCCTTCTATTAGGCATCAAAGACAGAAGAAGCTTACGCCCGTAGTAATAAACAGATATCTGTTTATAAATACATAAACTCTAACCGGACAGAGTAAAGGCCTATGCCCGTACGAAGACGGAAGGACCTTAATAACAATAGGTTCCGGATATTAGGAGCCTAACTCTTATGCAAAAATCCAACCTAAATAGTAAAGGAAGTAGTGATTCCGAAACTACGAAAGTGAAAATCATCCATCGATAGTGCATGAAACTCACTGACTCTTCAGTAAAAGAGAAGCCAACAGAATTACTGTCTAAAAGGTCAGAATTTGAAAACTACTGTTTCCAGAGGCTCAAATGATTACTTAGCTAAATAAGAACCGAAGTTAAATTCCATATAGGAATTTAATCTAAAGATTCTAAGTCTATTTATCAAAAAGTTACTAACTGACTTAGATAAAGAGACATAAGACTCAATTGTAAACTATCATAGAGTGCATAGGTATGAGGTAACATAAACCTATAACCTTAATAATAACAGGCTGCAGTAGATCTTGTCAAACAAGTATACTAAAAAGTTGCAATGAGTAGTATGGAGGGATCAACAATATGAACATAGTGATCCCTACACCAACGACAGAAGAGCCTCCACTTTAGCCGCATAGAATAGCGAAGAAGAGGATCTCCTACAGTAAGAAATCGCGTCCAAAACTCGTCCAGTACAATGCTTACAATGCAATACGGACCACACAACAGAATACGTGAAGGTTGCGACCTTGCGGGTTGTGATAAAGATGACACGATTTACCCAGCGAAAAAAGATCCTCTCATTGAGGAAGATTTCGCGTTAAGTCCCACAGTAGACATCAGAGTAAATTACCCACGGTCTCTGTGAAGACAGAGATGCTATCAACAGAAATGTATTGTGGTTGTTTATCTTAGCAATACCTGCTGAAACGACAGCGCCGGAGGATACGTGTATCCTATCATTCCGTCCTATTAGATCAATAGAGCGTAAACAACATTAGCTCAGAGATCCGGACAAGCCAACACATACGTCTGCAATTGATTAGCAAGCTGTGTCGTAAATAAATTATCATTGGGCGCTCCCATAGATAGCAAATCTGATTGAATACTTGTTTGTTGAGAGTCCATTCTGACGGCAACAAGCGACCCCTAAGTGAACGGGAGTCCGGTAAAACAATCAGACGATCCGGAATATGACGGACCGAAACAGAACTTGGTGTACTATAACCAACAGACGGATTCTTTCCATTAAATTGAATAACGGAAACGAATGAGTGCCTCCCTGGTTCCGGAGATACGCCACTACTGTCGAATTAACGGACAGGATTTGGACATGCGTTACTGAATAATGTTCATGCAATGACATAAAGCAAGCCTAAAAAACATTATTCCGCGGAAGATAATTGCTTGCTTAGAGACTGCGGAACCCAAAGACCCTGGCACTTCGAATCCGTTGGGATCAATATTATATCCCAATCTGTTTGACTGGCAACCGTCATAACTATAACACTCGGATCCGGCAACCGCAGTGGCACTCTCTGAGTCAACCACCGAATGTTTGCCCCAGTCTGAATCTCTTGTAACACTAGATAGACAAGAGAACGTGTAAATCGAGCAATTCATGGATTGCTGAAAAGTTGCCGTCGAAGAGAGGCTTCTCCGAGAACGAAGCGACTCTGAGAGAGTTCTTCACCTTACTATCCACGCGCGTGGATGTAGCTAGGGCTGCGTCACGTCTAACCAACTCCAATCAGCCACTGAAGGGCAGAGTTATACGTGAACAAACTACTGCCCTCAAAAAGAAATCACATTGAGAATAATATCCCGTAAATCTTTTCTTGAAGACGTAATGATAACACCTCAGTAAGGTGGATTATGTATGATAAAGCGTCTAAGTTAAGTCTACTAGACATCACTGTCGTTTCCAACATTGTGGTTGGAAAAGACATAGACGGCGAAAAAGAATATATCCAGTCTTTAACCACGCCGTCTAGACGCATATGAACTCTCGGTATGCCCTGCTCTGCCAAAATAAATTATTCGTATAAATGATAAAACGGCAGAAATGAGCATTGCGGACAAGAAACTAAACTATCATGCTTGGTAGCAGGCTTATATGCATATATAGCGTCGAAAAATAAAACACATGTTGTAATGACATTATTGGACTGTGTCGGTAAGTCAGGGACAATGTCCCTGAACCGATCCAAAATTCCGTGTCCAATGACGCTATAAGTCCCTTATCCAACATCGCAGCAATGTAGTCCGAAATAACAATCACTGGAAGATAATGCCAGAAGATATGAATGGCAGCTTCCGATGCTACGAAAGGGAAAACTCGAAATCTTTCGAATCCCTTTCGCCATCCTGTCGGACCCTATAAAGCGTTCGGTCGTCCGTACCTGATGCAACCGCAGACCGCACCGACCCAGCGCCGTCAGATAATTCCTGATTCGAGTAAGAAACTGTCGATTGCTGGGATGCTGCGAAACAACTGTGCTAACTCGGATAGCACGTCCATCACTGAGGCCTGAGGAGAAGCGGTCCTACAATGCATTGCCGCTGGAAGCTCCGTGATCATTACCCCGTGCATACTACCAATATGCGAGCGAACGGAGTGTATAGGCCTCGTGTCCCTTGGCTACCGGATGGCGTGACCTATTCGCCGTGGAATCACTGAATGACGAAACTGATCGGATACTCGAGGTCACGTAGCCAATGTGCGGTCGTGTGCCCTGCTGTGAGGATGAGGAAGCATTATCGACAGTCTCTCAGACTGTCAATATAACGGAGCGTCCCGACCGACAGACATATGCTCCGAATGTAAAATATCTGAACCACAACATGCGGTCCCCTATGTTGTTGGACGAGAGAGGGACCTCTCTCGCTCACAGCCCGGACGGACCTGGACAAGCCAGGAACCGGACTAACAGGCTTCCTCCGATCTGTCCTCAATCCGCCGTCACTGGGTGAGTACTAAAGTAATTATAGTGCTCGCATCACCCAAATCTCCTTCCTAGACCGCAACGGACGAACCCGGCAGCCGAACCATTCGATGAATGTACGCTACGCCGGGTGAGCAAGCGAATGTCACTCTGTCGATCCTACAAGGGATCTCTTAGGCGATAGACATATTCCATGAGCACTTATTGCCGCTAGCTCTTCATTAACTATGACGACAGAGGCACACTTTTGAAAGACATCTCCGTAACTTAGCGAACAAGAAACCAGAAATGCTTGGTTATAGCAAGCATATAATAATAATATATATAGCGTCGTTCAATAATTCGAAAGTTTGTGTGACATTATTGGACTATGTTGGAACTGAGGGACGATGTCCCTGAACCGAACCAAAAATTTCCAGGTCCACCGACGCTATCAGTTTCTTATCCGGCATCGCAGCATTCTGGTCCGACAAAAGAAGCTGTAGAAGATCAAGTCAGATGACATACACAACAGCATATGTTGTTCCGAAAGGGAAAGCTCGAAATCCTCCAAATCCCTTTCGGTATCCCGTCGGACCGGATGAAATTTTCGGACGTCCGTACCCGCTTCCGCGGAGCGTCCCGACCCAGCATCGTCAGATAAAAAATATGCGACAGATTCAGTTGATGCTGGGATGCTGCGACAAACTGTGCTATTTAGGAAAGCACGTCCGTTCCCGAGGCCTGTGCAGTAGCGGTCTTACAATGCATTGCCGCCGGAAGCTCCGTGTACGTTGACTCCTGCACACTTTCCTATGCGAATGTCCGGAGTCTGCAGGCCTCGTGTCCCTGGCTACCGGATGGTGTGACCTGGTTGCCGATGATTCTCTGACTGGCGAAGCTGACTGGATATCCGAGGTCACGTAGCCAAGAGCGGTCGTGTGCGCTACCATGAGAATGAGGAAGCCTTATTGACAGTCTACTCCGGAATGACTATATGTCGGAGCGTCCCGAGCGACGGACGTATGCTCCAAATGCGAAACATTTTGTACCACAACATCTGGGGCCAGATGTTGTTGTACGAGAGAGGGGCCTCTCTCGCCCGCCGTCCGGATGGACCAGAACGAGCTATGAACCGGACTAAAAGGCTTCCTCCGTTCTCCCTCTAATCCGTCGTCACTGGGTGTGCATTGGTTGATTTATAGTGCTCGCATCACCCCAAAACTCCTTCTAGACCGCAACGGACGAACCCGGCTGCCGAACCATTCGATGAATGGACGCTACACCGGGCGAGCTAGCGGACGTCAAAGGCCGTCGAACCTACTAGGGTCCTCTTAGGCAATTGGCGTATTTACATGAGCACTTTTCCGCTAGCCCTTCATTAATTGTGACGACGGAGGCACACTGTTGGAAGACATCACAGATACATCACCCTAATCTTGATCGTCTGAAATAGAAATTGATAAAGTAGAGTGACCCTGCAGGGAAAGGACCGGAGTGTCCAATTCCCCACTAACATACCGTGACATATGCTTCCCATGTTGTCATCGAAATCATACGATACAGAACAGGAGTTAATGCGAGTACACTGACCACATATAGAATGATTATAAAAGTCAGAGGAAGACTTCCTTTTATTACTATTGATCAAAATCCTTTCAATGTGAAAAGAAAACAAGTCCTGGTACTCGCACTAACCCCTGGCAATCAAAATACATAATAATAATATGATCCATTAATATAGAAAAAATAATTGAAATCAAAATATTTTGAAAAAATATTTTTTCAGAACAGCCCAAGTTTCTGAAAAGTAACGTTCAGCCCCAATGGATCCCAAGCCTAAGTGTGGACAAAAATTTTAAAAATATTTTAAATAATTTATTCAACACTTACGAACAATAATAATGTATCTAGTTATAATTAAAATAACATCAAGATATTATTTTCAGGAAATCCCCCCTCACACAGAGGGCTGTTGTAAATGTAAACAATGAATGTAAAAACACTAAAATAAGACTCCAGGCACCCAGGCCCGGAATCAGTTACCAAAAATACACTATCTGATGCAAAACAGATACTTCCAGGGAAGAAACTGCAGAACATCAGATGGTAGATGCAGAACACAACGCCTAATCACCCGTAGGTGAAGACGTAAACATGGGGAAAAGAACAGAATTCATTCTGTTATCCAGCTAAAACTCCCAAGAAAATTTAGTAATAATAATTACAGAAACTATGTCAAAAGCATGGGAGAATAGCAAGGGGGGACTTAAAGGAAAGGGAGAGAGGAAAACACTGAAAAATCAGTGTAACTAAATAATCAGAATGACAACAAAATGGCTGCTGCCTCGAAAATAGGTAACTTAACATAATTTCATTAAAAAATTTTAAGTTACAGCCCTGATAATATTCTGTCACACATTTTTCCTCTCCTCCTTCTCTATCCTCCTTAGAATCACCATTTCACTAATATTTATGTGTCTGGCATCATTTAAACTGAGATTTACAAGCACAAAGATCAGTCAGATATTAACTGATGAAGGGCCAAACTTAGAATGATTAATGGCGCCAATTTCGGAACGTCCTTGACACTGCGCATGCGCAGTAGAGATGAAGTGTGGAGGGCCATTCAGGACATGTTTTCTTTGGTTTTAGATGCAAATTTTGGGGATTGGGGGGCAAAATTTGTGTTTGGCCCTATATTTTAAGAGTTAGCACCAGCTATGTCTGGGTCATTGGTACAGTATAAAAATACAGATTTTCTAATGATAAAAGTGGTTCCACTGGAACCACCTGGGGCCAACTCAATATTCTGAAACCTTCATGCACATCTAGAGATGTTACCTGAACACATTAGCATAGTTTAAACGTTTCGAATTAAATACCCTAGGTGCCTTTCGATGAAAACTGATTTTCCAACGATAAAAGTCATTCCACCGGAACCACTTGGGGCCAAATCAAAATTCCGAAACCTTTATGCACATCTAGAGATGTTACCTGAACACCTTAGCATAGTTTTAATGGTTTGAATTAAATACCCTAGGAGCCTTTCGATGAAAACTGATTTTCCAATGATAAAAGTGGTTCCACTGGAACCACCTGGCCCCTGGGACCAAATCAAAATTCCGAAACCTTCATGCACATCTAGAGATGTTACCTGAACACATTAGCATAGTTTAAACGTTTTGAATTAAATACCCTATGAGCCTTTCGATGAAAACTGATTTTCTAACGATAAAAGTGGTTCCATGGGAACCAAATCAAAATTCCGAAACCTTCATGCACATCTAGAGTTGCTATCTGAACACCTTAGCATAGTTTAAACGTTTCGAATTGAATACCCTAGGAGCTTTTCAGGGTGTGACGTATGGACAGATGGGGATCATGACTATATTCCTGCATTTTTGAAAATTTGGGGATAAAAATGCTGTAGAAAAAATAGAGTTATTACCGGTATGGGAGTGGTGAAGTTAAATGGGTTGTTTGGGTTATTACATCAGTTACGGAGAGTTACACATACCCAGCCACAATCTGAAAAATATTGACAAGTCACTTTTTAACCCTTTACCCAACGCAGACGATATAAAAATTTATTATTTTAAATATCTTTTTTTTTTAATTTTTCAAAAAATTTCAACAAAACCATATCATTTGAACCCACATTGGAATGATCCTGTTCCAAAGAGGGGTCACATGATATGGTTTTGCGGAAATGTTTTGAAAAATAATATTTTTTCAGCTTCTGAATTTGCATATTACACGGGCAGATGTGGCCGATTCGCTGGGTAAAGGGTTAAACACTGTAATCACCAAAGTTCCATATTTCTAGTTCAATATACAATAACTAACATTATTAAAGAAAACTAGATGTGTCATTTGATATCAATGCCCCTGAAGGGTAGCATGATTATTGAGCGATGGATTTAAATGCCTGTATCAAAATTAACCATTTACAATAAATCCATATATAGGAGAAATAAATAACCACTTGCAATATCTCCATCTCCATGAGTCTGGGAAATTTGAAATTCTAAGTACTTCCAAGTTTAAAATAAAATTACACAACATCAACCAAGTTCTGTTAAATTCAATTTCTACTAGAAAGTACCCATGACAAAGGCACATACTATAATCAGTACATAACAAAAAAAAGTTAAAATTAAAGTTGAAGGAAAATATTGCCAGTGCTTCCGCTAGGGGAAAATAAATGAGGCCGTATGATGGGGCAACCAAGAGTCGTCGCTACCATAGACCAATCATGGTTCGACCTGTGATAGGAAAATTTTAAATTTGTGAGTCCCAAAACCCCCATTTCGTTGAATCATGGGGATATTTTTAAGTTTTTCAGTGATATTTGTGTAGGTTTTCACATTCCAAGGGCCTGTGATTGCCTAAGAATAAGGACTAACGAGGAGAAATTCAGATGAAAAATCATTCATTTACACAATAAATTTCAGTGCTGTCGATTTGAGGAGTGCTATCACTCATGCTTTTTCGCGCTTCTAAATTGGAAACAAGAAGTTCTCTTTTTCGCGCTTTTGTAATTTTCAAGAAAATAGATTTGAGATTCCATTACACTAATTAAAACATACACAAGAGATGTGAACAGTACACCTGCAAACTGTTGTGTCATTTTAATTAATGCTGACAGCAGAAGTACATCCACAGAAGATTATGCTTTTTCAACACATGCTTGTTTTGGTTAAATGTTGGAGTAATATTGATCAGAAAACATAATGTAACATAATGATATTTACTACTGAAAGAAGTTATACAACTCACATTGCGTACTGAACATACTGACCAAACAAATCGCACAGTTTTGTGACATGATGCATTTAACATTCAATGAAGTAATTGTTTACACTTTGTCTAGCTTTTCATTGGGGTTGATTAAGTTATGCAGGATTCATGGAACAATCGCGTCATCAGAATACACGTCTTCAGTAATTTTTTGATTACATTTGTGTATGGAAATCTTCAATAGAAGTCTAGAAATGGCACTTCAACAATCTGTGAATCAATTATTTCTCAGGGATCGGGTAGGTCAGGGAAATTTTAACCTATTGATTAATGTTTGGAAGGTTCCCTGGCGGGGGAATGTGGCTGGTTAACGGCTGCTGAGCCGGTAAAACAGTAACCCCTGTATCGCCGCAAAAAAAATAAAATCAATAAATTAGAGACCATTACTTAGTTGTTCGTCAACTCAGTGAGTTGATTGCATATATTTTTCGTGTTCTATACACCACAGCCTTCATTTTGATGAAAATTTGGATATATTTAATTTGAATTTATGGAATATCAGAGCCTGGCAGAGGTGGGAATTTCAAAGTAAACAAATTTCTGTTACAACTTACATATACAGTTAAAACTAGAAGTCCTGTCATGAAAAGCGCACAAATACATGTAGCACGTTGATATGCGCGTTAATGTGCGCGTTATGGCCCAAGTAAAGCTATCAAATTCTGTACATATGGCCTGTGCACAAGCAATGTTTCAGCCAATGGACCTCCGGGTAACCCGGAGGTCCATTGGCAGAAACATTGCATGTGGTTGCTATTAGTAACCAGGAGAACCTGTCGTGCTTTGGATGCCATTCGATATGGCAATTGCGCGCAATTCCAACGCGCAATTAAGCCTAGATAAGCGCACTATTCGTGACAGGACTTCTAGTTTTAACTGTATAGCACCTTAATGAAAGAATATTTATTTGCAAGGACTAAAGTAATGTCCTCTGCAAGTGTTTTTTTTCTGTGACTACGCTCGTCTATTTAAGGTGCTAAATAAGTAATGTAATTTTGTTTATTTTTAAATTCCCACCTCTGATATTCCTTAAATTCAAATTAAATAAAAACAAATTATGCATCAAATGAAGGCTGGGAGGTATAGAACATGAAAAATATATGAAAACAACTCATAGAGTTGACAGAAGACATCACTGGTTCCTGAAAGTCTGCTACCTTATTCGTACCAGAACTGATAATAAAATAACATTTCCTGAGAAAAACTTTTGGCCAAATGTGATTCACATATCCAAGAACAAAACTAGGCATTCAAAACATTTTAGGATCCAGCAGCAATAGCACTGCATTTGGGAAAAGGACAACACTGTCTGCATTTTTTATTGAAGGTGGATTCCATGTTCTACAGACATGGGAAAATCACTTGATACCACAAATTTCCATCAAAAAACAAACAAAATCGTAATTCTAAGACATTTTACCAGGTGTCATGATATCTTGCATAGAATATGGCAACTGTAGAGTGTCTATATAATAATAGTATGCTGTATTAAGGCGATCTTTCTCATTATTTGATTTTAGACGTCGTTGTTTTTCGATGCTTTTTCTGTCCGATGACCGGAAATCGAAAGTAAGAATATTTGTAAACAAAGTTGTCACCTTTAGAATTTACCCCCATGCAGCTCTGTCACTGAGTTTTGAAGGATTTTTATGCCAAGCTTTGTTCTTGGATATGTGAAGCACATTTGGCCACAAGTTATTCTCAGGAAATATTATTGTATTATCACTATCAGTTATGGTGCGAATACGGAAGCAGACTTCCAGGAACCAGTGGTGCCTGCTGTCAACTCTATGAGTTAATTTCATATATTTTTTGTTTCTATACCTCCCAACCTTCATTTTGATGCATAATTTGTGTATATTTAATCAGAATTTAAGGAATATCAGAGGTGGGAATTTCAAAATAAACAAAATTCCATTACTTATATAGCACCTACAGCACCTTAATGACAGCAGGCACCACTGGTTCCTGGAAGTCTGCTACCGTATTCATACCAGAACCGATAAGTAAATAATACTTCACGAGAACAACTTGTGTCCAAATGTGCTTCGCATGTCCAAGAACAAAGCTAGAGCATCAAAATTCTTCATAATGCAGTGGCAGAGCTGCATGGGGGTAAATTCCAAAACCATCGCCTTTGTTTACATACAAATGTGCTTTCGATTTCCGGTCAACGTCATCCGATGGAAAAAGCATCGATATACAACGCCATCTAAAATTGAATAATGAGAAAGATTGCCTTAATACACGATACTATTATTATATAGAGGCTGCACAGTTGCCATATTCTATGCAAGGTATCATGACACCTGTTGAAATTTTTTAGAATTACAATTTTATTTTTCGCTGGAAATTCGTGGTATCCAGTGATTTGTGCATGTCTATCGAACATGGAATCCATCTTCAATACAAAATGCAGACAGTGTTGTCCTTTTCCCAAATGCAGTCCTATCGCTGATTTCGAAAGTGTTTTAAATGCCTAGCTTTGTTCTTGGATATCTGAAGCACATTTGGCTACAAGTTGTTCTCGTGAAATTTTATTTTATTATCAGTTCTCGTATAAATATGATTGCAGACTTCCAGGAACCAATGGTGCCTGTTGTCAACTCTATGAGTTTATTACATATGTGTTTTGTGTTCTCTTCATCTCAATCTTCATTTTGATGTATAATTTGTGTATATTTAATTTGAATTTAAGGAATGAGGTGGGAATTTCAAAATAAACAAAATTCCATTACTTATATAGCACCTTAACCCCACTACATTAAGGGGCTATATAAGTAATGGAATTTTGTTTATTTTGAAATTGCCTCCTCTGATATTCTTTAAATTCAAATTAAATATACACAAAGTATACACCAAAATGAAGGTTGGGCGACAGAGAATACAAAAATATATGAAATCATTTCATAGAGTTGACAGCAGGCACCAATGGTTCCTGAAAGTCTGCTATCGTATTCGTACCAGAACTGATAATAAAATAATATTTCCTGAGAACAACTTGTGATGTGACCAAATGTGCTTCACATATCCAAGAGCAAAGCTTGGGCATCAAAATCCTTCAAAACACAGCGACAGAGCTGCATGGGGGTAAATTCTCAAAGTGACTGCTTTGTTTACATATATTCTTACTTTCAATTTCCAGTCTACGTCATCGGGTGGGAAAAGCATCGAAAAACAATGCCGTCCAAAATTCAATAATGAGAAAGATCGCCTTAATACAGCATACTATCATTATATATAGACCGCAAAGTTGCCATATTCAGTGCAAGGTATCATGACACCTGGTGAAATTTCTTAGAATTACGATTTTGTTTTTTATGGAAATTGTGGTATCGAATGATTTGCACATGTCTGTTGAACATGGAATCAGACAGTGTTGTCCTTTTCCCAAATGCAGTCCTATCGCAGCATTCGAAAGTGTTTTGAATGCCTAGCTTTGTTCTTGGATATGTGAAGCACATTTGGCCACAAGTTGTTCTCCTGAAATATTATTTTTATTATCAGTTCTGGTACGAATACGATAGCAGACATCCAGGAACCAGTGGTGACTGTTGTCTACTCTATGAGTTGATTACATATGTGTTTCGTGTTCTATACATCTCAACCTTCATTTTGTTGGACACAACCCCCTCATTTTCTGCAATGGTAGACAAAACCCCCTCATGATAAAATCTCATCAGGTTATTGTTTTAAGTGATTCCATTCTAAGTAAAAAAAAATTGAAATTGAAAATTACTTCTTCCTGTGAGTTAACTTTAATTTAGTCTCTTTAAAGGTACTTTTGTTACAGCTTAAGTGCAGGGGTTTAGCCAGAGATGCGTCCAGCTGGCTTTTGGATGCCCTGTTTAAAATTTGGACGCATTGTTTTTTCAAAAAGACGGCCCTTCTGATGTTGCTATGCGTCTCTCACGGTGCCCTGTTGATTGTCTTTCCTAAATGTTACAAATGCCACTGGTTCCCCATGTGTTAATCGCATAGAAAATACCCCAATTCCAATATGATACTGTCAGATACTGATAGATATCACAGAAATCTGCGTACGGTCGATCCCATTCGAGGGCTATTCCCGTTTCTATGGTCTATTATTAGATTTCTGTAGTATGCAACTATGATACGTCAGTGTAACGTCACGCGATTTATGTAACAACACGGTTGTGTTACCACACGTGTTCTAAACTTCGAGACATGAATTTCACCCGTCCAAGTTTCAATGACAAATTTAGTCCACTCATTGACATTTCCATCGAGGTCAGTCAACTGTTGACAGTATAATGCCACATCTACAATGTTTATAGTGCGCACTGAATGCTGCACTCGGAACATATGCATTCCATCAATTTGCATGATGGAATGGAAGTTATGGAATAACCATCCATTGTAAGTTGTATGAAGCCAAAACGGACAGACTTGTCACAGACTCAGAGGTCAGTAATTGCACTTACAAAGTTATAAGTTACACCCCAATTCCTTTGTCTTCTGCGGCCGGGTTGGTATAATGAGAGATGAATGAAATACCTGATAGAACTGCACTTGAATTGAATACATGTAATCACGTACCAAGATATCAACACGGGTCAATGCGTTTTGTGAACTCTGGTTTAAGACGGTTACTAAGGTAACCTCGCTGCAGGTATTCGTGAATTTGAACAACCTGTCTACGTGCTGTAACACTCACCGCTCGTGGGCAGGTTGTTCAAATTCATGAATACATGAATGTACCTACTACCTCATGGCTCCACATGAGTTAGTAACTATTACATCAATACACGGTTGGGGTTAGGCCGTTAGGGGGAGCATGGGGGCGGGGAGGGACATAAGTCTGTGGCCCCAATGATTAAATGTCAGTAAATTTGGGTGGGAAAATTGTAACATGCTGTTAAAAAAATGTCTTTTTGCGCACTCAAAATTAAAAGTAGATTCAACCCCTAAAACTCACCAGAAGGCTCCATTTGATGCTAGATTTAAAAAAATTTCCAGGGGGAGAACCACCCGGACCCCCTTAAAACCGCAAGTGCCTTTGGCACTTGCAAGCAGATGCCTTCGGCATCTGCATTTGCCTCCGAAGACTCCAACTTGCCCCTCCCCCAAATTTGGACACCCTATTTTCAAATCCTGGCTAAACCCCTGCTTGGGTGTTTTTATAACAATCATTAGCTGAGAAAACAACAAACTTTTTAGGTGTTTTGGTACAGTTTGGTTTTCAAAAGTTGTTTTTATAACGATCACTAGTGTGAGAAAAGCCATCCAGATATTAGCTTGCATATTGTTTCTTGCTTTTTGAAGTCAAGCTTTGCTGTTTGTATGGTCAGACGTTTTTTGCTATTTTTTTGGAGAACAACTGACAGTTTAAAAAAAGACCAGATGCTGGTCTCAACAGCACTCTTGAGAAGTGAAAGAGGTGAGCTTCCATCAAAGCGCCATAGGAAAAACACTCAAAAACTTCAAGAGAAACTTCAAAAACTATGTATACTAAGAAACAGTGGAATGCTAAGTGTTTGGGACTTTCTGAAACAAATTGGTTAATGTACATGTATTCGATTTTAAAACAATCAACTCTTTCTTGGTTGCCAGAAAAAAAGACAATAATATTTCTTCCCCTATTCTATTCATTTACAATAGCTGTTCCAACTTTATCTCCAAAACATAGCGTATGACCCCTCATTGGAACACACTCAACAACCTCGTTCCAATGTGGGGTCTTACGCTATGTTTTGAAGACAAAAATTGAAAACATAATAAAATTTGAATGAGGATCTGTGTATATAATGCTGTTCAGTAAGGGTTAACCCTTTACCCAATGAGGGTAGCATAATAAATTCTGGAATAACTAAAAATTTTGAATTCATAACCTATGTTCTGAAATCAAAAAATGAGAGAGAATTATTTTTGCAAGTGTAAAGGGTTAAAATGTTCTAAAATGTATTATGTGCTCTTTTGTTGCTAAAAATGTTTTTAAAATGGAGCTAAAAATATACTATGTGCTCAGTTGTTGTGTAAATACTTCTTTACGTTTGAAATATATGAATATTGAATAAAAAAAATAAAACTTGCCAAGAGTTAGTTGTTTCTCATTCACAAAACCAACATTTATGTCCGATGGGGAAATGTCCGCCCCTCCATGGGGTAATGTCCACCCCTCAAATTCTCAATGGGGTAATGCCCACATGGCGGTAATGTCCGTTTTTCTCGGTGAGGGGTTTTGGCCACTTTTTCAGTTAAGGTGAGGGGGTTTTGTCTTGGGGGGGGGGGGGGGGGGGTCCGAGGGTGTTTTGTCCTGGATTCGAAATTTGTGTAGGCTATATTTAATTTGAATTTAAGGAATATGAGAGGTGGAAACTTCAAAATAAACAAAATTCCATTACTTATATAGCCGCTTAAATAAATATCATTACACGATACACCCGCTTCTGCAAAGCCGAACTATAAGGCCTGAATAAAAAAAAAACATTCTGAATTTAAACAAGACTGCACATGACCAAACTGTGATTGTGAATGTGATTGTGACACAAAAAATGCAAATCAACTTCAGGAGAGAAGAAAAAATGATTTATAAGAACCACAAATACATTTTAAAAAGGTGTTAATAATACAAAAATAAATCAGAGCAGTACCTTCTTTATGCGAAGTGTTTTCCGTCAGAGTGCCGGTAAATATTTATTTTCCCCATTTGTTTATTGCCAGAAAATAAATAAAGCTTTAAAACAATCCGCCATCTTGTTTCCGAGTCAAAATAGCAACAGCTCGGGCAGCCGCACGTCATGGACGTGAAAACGTTGACAGGTCGTTTCAACCCTAAGACGTTTCGGCCTCTGGAAGTTTCGTCCCTGGAACGTTATGGCCGGGACGTTTCGGCCCCTGGTTATGGGGGATGTGTTAATTAGGATAGGAAGCAGGGGGATTAAGGGAGGATAAATAACAAAAACGTTTTAATCATGAATCACACGACACTTTATTGATAATAGAACATGGAAATACCATTTATTTATAACAAAAACATTTTAATTACATGAATCACTTCACACTTTATTGATAGTGATTAACATAGAACTACAACATTTATTTACAACAAAAACATTTTAATCACATGAATCGCGAAACTTTATTGATCATGATTATTATGGAAATACAACATTTATTACAACATCACATTTTAATGACACTCTGTTGATAATGATTAACATAAAAATACAACATTTATTTACAACAAAAACATTTTAATCACATGAATTACGACATTTTATTGATCATAATTAATATGGAAATACAGCATTTACAACAAAAACATTACACGAATCATAATGACATAAGCAAGTTTAATTATGTAAGACAATAATTGTAATATAATAATTTCAAATGACAGTTTTGTTCTCTGTTTCTTTTCCCCATTTTATATGCTGCATTCACCTCAAGCAGGAATTCTGTGGTTCTGATTTCACCATTTCTGTATTGTTTCCACAATCCGTCAACATCTTTGTCTATAGCTGCGTGTTTGTTCCACAGCTCTGTTTCCAGATCTCGAACAGCAACCTACATTTCAACACAACCCGCTTCTTCATACAGCGCTGCCAACAGCTTGTAGAAGCGGTCCTCCTAAACACCGGAATGACGCGGAATGACACGGAATGACACCCAAAATTAATAGTTTTAGCCCCCAAATGGGGTTTAAAACCTAGCTAGAACGCGGATCGTCATGATGAATGACAATTTGCATGTTTCGTTCCAACTAAACTGAAAAGTCGGCAGGTATTGAAACTCCCGAGGTAGTGTGTTTCCACATTGCAGTAGCCGACTTGATTGGCCGAAATTTTACTGAGACTCATCACTGAATACTAACTAATCCCATTGTTTGTTGATTGAAAACAATCGGCTAAACATAGGTTGATGTTCATAAAAAACGGAAAGTGTAATGCTGTTGTAGTGATTAGTCCATATCCCCCTCATTACGACTAATAAAGCTTGGCTAACACCACCGTAAACTTCAAACTCTAACCTGGTTACTTCTGAGGGAGTGATATAATTGATGTTTTCACAAAATTCTTCATTTAATTTATTTAGTTATTTTTCTTGGGGGCCGGGGGCTATTTGGAATTTCCGAAGGATTACCAGATACCTCATATATTACATACGGCATCCCATTCCCCCGAAGGCTTGATGTATGACTCCCGGTTTTTCAAAACTAAATAGTTGGAGCTTTCTCCACTCTTTTTTGTAACCGCTATGATCAATATACCGGGGCGCTACCGAATCAGACGTGCCAGGGACGGATCGCAAGGGATTTTCAAATCCCACATCGTCCCTGCGCGCCTTCGGCGTGCTATAACCTTTCATTCATTCAACTTCTTCATGCCTCCTTAAATGCTTGCTCATCGCCATCACTTTTTTTGGTTATTTATTTATTAATTTCATTAGGCTTTCCCAAACCCAGTTTGGGAAAGACTATTGTTATTCTTCTTTTTCAAAATTTTTCTTCTCTAATTTTTTTTTTTTTTTTTTTCTCCCTGAATTTTGTCTGTTGAACTGCTCGAAAACAAGTTGTACGATTTTGACCAAATTTGGCACACTTATGTAATATCATAAAATCTCGTGAAATACAGTATCGACTTATCTGTGAAAACGCGTGTTTTCAAAATATTCTGCCAAAACCTTCAAAATTTCACCATTTTTCGAATGTCTCAAAATTGTTTACAGTTATTCAACTCACATTTTCCACACATTTAGAGCATAATATGATACACCACAATCACCACTCAGATCTTTCAACTTTAACCCAAACTGGTCAAAAATGACATGAATATAGAATTTTTCTTCAAATCTGACCAACTTCAAGGGCAAATTTCTCTAATAACAAGCTGGTTGTAACAATTATTTTGGTTTGGATAGATGCAACAATGATTGCTGAAGAGAGTTACTGTTTACTTTTTAATCTCAGATTTAACCCTCAAGCACAATGAGGGTGAGAATAAGAGTACCGTTTGAAAATGCTAAAATTAGCCAACTTTGATTGCCTTTTCCATCATTTTGGAAAAGGGTTCATTTCAAACACTTCTCGTGTACGTATTCACAATTGACTACCGAGCATATTTGCTGTTGTAAGTTTGGTTGTAAAGTTTAACCCTATCCCATTCTGGTTGCATAAAAGTAGGTACTGTCCAAAAAAACTCCAATTTTTTCAGAATGTGGTAAGTTTAGGTGACGATTTACTCCATTTTTAATTGCCTGAGCTCTGAATATCTTCTATAGCTGCTTGCAGCAGTCAAAGTATGACAAATTTTGTTTTATATGTTATTATTCAAAGTTTAACCCTTGGCAGATTTGAGACTTCCCATAAGGGTACTGTCGGAATATTTGTTATTTTCACCAACTTCAAGAGCAAATTTTTCTAATTACAAGGTAGTTGTAATAATTATTTTGGTATAGCTAGATGCAACAATGATTGTGGAAGAAAGTTATAGTTTACTTTTTAATCTCAGATTTAACCCTCTAGCACAATGAGGGCGAGAATAAGAGTACCGTTTGAAAATGCCAAAATTAGCCATTTTTGGTTGCCTTTTCTATCATTTTGGAAAGGGTTAATTTCAAACACTTTTCATGTACGTATTCACAAATGACTATCGAGCATATTTGCTGTTGTTAGTTTGGTTGTAAAGTTTAACCCTATCCCATTCTGGTTGCATAAAAGTAGGTACTGTCCAAAAAAAACTCGAATTTTTTCAGAATTTGGTAAGTTTAGGTGACGATTTACTCCATTTTTAATTGCTTGAGCTCTGAATGTTTTCTATAGCTGCTTGCAGCAGTCAAAGTATGACAAATTTTGTTCTATATGTTATTATTCAAAGTTTAACCCTTGGCAGATTTGAGACTTCCCATAAGGGTACTGTCGGAATATTTGTTATTTTCGCCAACTTCAAGAGCAAATTTTTCTAATTACAAGGTAGTTGTAATAATTATTTTGGTATGGCTAGATGCAACAATGATTGTGGAAGAAAGTTACTGTTTACTTCTTAATCTCAGATTTAACCCTCTAGCACAACGAGGGCGAGAATAAGAGTACCGTTTGAAAATGCCAAAATTAGCCATTTTTGGTTGCCTTTTCTATCATTTTGGAAAGGGTTAATTTCAAACACTTTTCATGTACGTATTCACAAATGACTATCGAGCATATTTGATGTTGTTAGTTTGGTTGTAAAGTTTAACCCTATCCCATTCTGGTTGAATAAAAGTAGGTACCGTCCAAAAAATTTCCAATTTTTTCAGAATTTGATAAATTTAGGTGGCAATTTACTCCATTTTTAATTGCTTGAGCTCTGAATGTTTTCTATAGCTGCTTGCAGCAGTCAAAGTATGACAAATTTTGTTCTATATGTTATTATTAAAAGTTTAACCCTTGGCAAATTTGAGACTTCCCATAAGGATACTGTCAGAATAATTGTTATTTTCGCCAACGTTTACATGCACTTTCTCAGCACTGGAGCCATATTGTCTGAAAACCTTTTCCATGAGAGGATTGGGCCTTCATCCAAGAACAATTTTGCTGTTATATATTTTATTCAAAGTTTTAACTTTCACCCAGTTTTCGGGCCTTGAATTTGAGTGCCCTAAAATTCTTCATAAAATTGGCTAATTTGGAGCACACTTTTCTTCCATTTTCGAAAGGAATATCGAAAAATGATTTACATGTTCGTATTTACAATTGCCTACCGAGCATATTTGCTGTTGTAAGTTTGGTTGTAAAGTTTAACCCTATGCTCGTTCTGTTTGCATAAAGATAGGTGAGTAGGTAATAAAGGCCGATTCTAACTCAAATGTACATGTACATGTACACGTACATCGATGTACACCTCCATAGGATTTAGTGTTAAAATCGTGTACGTGTACACGATTTGTCATTTTTTAGGGTGATTTAGAATCGGCTTGTCGGGATCACCTAGACTTTGATCACGAGAATCATTTGTGTCTGACGATGGAAAGGGAAGATATGGTTGTCAAGTATTTCGAACCGGCATTCGAACGCATTCAATTCGACGAAGTGATCGCGTTTTGGAAGAGATTACTCTTCTGTAAGGATCAAAGCAAGCCCACAGTTTCGGAAGAACTGAAATTGGCACATAAAAGTCTGACTTTAGAAGACAAGGGATGCGTCATGAAATTATTGTTCAATGAAGCATACATCTAAGTTTTTTCGTTGATATAAAAATAAGGGAGAATAGAAAATAAAAATAAATACACACATAAATTTTTTATCTAATATTAGAAAGAAAAAAAAACAAAAATGAGAACCAGAAATAAATTGTATCTAACGTTAGATGACGACGAGGATGAAAAAAACACAAAAATGAGAACTAGAAATAAATTGTATCCGACGTTAGATGACGACGAGGATGAGAAGCCGAACGGCGTTTTGCCGACGACATCGTCGCTAGAAGAAAAAGAAAGAGGAGAGAGATATCGCATCGATCAAATCAGTAGAATCCAAGAGTATCTAACTCGAGAGAGAGATTCTCGACGTTCTCTCAAGAAGAAGTATTCGCGTTTCGTGAAATTCGTCAACGTGACCAACACGACACTCATCACGATTTCCATGGATTTACACGCGTCAGGGATCGGATTGTTGTCGACTGCGGTCGGCATTCCGACCGTGTTGACCGTAGAAGGAGTGGCTCTCGTTGCCGGATTGTTTAGCACGCTCGGAAACTTTTTGAGTAGGAAATTATATCTGAAGGCAAGGAAACACAACAAGATTTGCATCTTGGCCGACTCCAAGATCAACACGATATCCGAAATGATCTCGATGGCATTGAAAGATGGTAGGATATCACACGGAGAATACTTTGCGATATTGGGCGAGAAAACGAAATACGATGCCATGAAAGAAGCCGTGAGAATCAAGACTCGTTAGATCATCAAAGAAGAGATGAAGGATTCTCTTGTGGAAAAGGGGAGGAAAGAGGCCAGGGAGGAATTCAGTAAGATGATAGAACTCAAGAGCAGCGATTGAAAAAAAATATATATATAATAAGAACAGAATTAATTAATTATTAAATTTATATATAAAATAAAAAACGAAATTAATTTAAATAACTCTTAAAAAATGTATTACGTAAAGTGTAAGAGAGTTACCGAGACGAGTAATTCTCGAGAAGTACGAACTAAAAACGATAGACAGATGCTTCGCGGAATTTGCGACGTGTGTGGTTCTATCAAGACTCGATTCATCAAAAAAAAGAACGCGAGCAAAGGTAAATGCATCGTGAATAAAATGATCAATAATCTACCTTTCGAAATGCATCTGCCTGGTCACAGTTTCACAGGACCCAGAACGAAATTGAACAAGAGACTCAATGCCGATCTGACTCCCAAATCTTGGAGCAAACCTCTGAATAGGGTGGACACGGCCGTGTATGATCACGATCTGTGCTACGCCGGACATCCCGACACCAAGACTCGCAACGACGTCTGCGATAAAAACATGTTGGGGAAATTGAGAGGCATATCGAATCCGACCAGGAGAGAGAAGATAGAACGTTCGCTGGTCGGCAATCTGATCGGTGCAAAACGTCGATTCGGATTGGGCGTTCAAAAAAAAAAGCGTATCAGAAAAGAAGAAGAAATGATTATTGACGAACGAATTGGCCGAGGAGTTACACAAACCCATCGTGCGTAAATTTCGAAAGAGAAGGGTGTTCGTGAAGGGTTTGGATGATATTTGGTCTGCCGACTTGGTCGACATGAGATCGTTTTCGAGGTGGAATGAGGGTGTCAAATATCTATTGACGGTCATCGACATGTTTTCCAAATACGGTTGGATCAGAGCTTTGAAGAATAAATCGGGACCTTGCGTCTCCGAGGCTCTGAAGAGCGTGTTCGACTCATCTTCTCGAAAACCGAGTAAATTGTGGGTTGATAAGGGAAAGGAATTCTACAACAAGCAAGTTCATCGATTGATTGACCTCTACTCGATCGAAAACGAAGAGAAAGCCAGCGTGGTGGAACGTTGGAATCGAACGATGAAGGAAAAGATGCACAGATACTTCACGGCGAATTCGACCAAGAAAAACATATATGAAGGAAAAGATGCACAAATACTTCACGGCAAATTCGACCAAGAAATACATATAAGCTCTGAACGGTCTGGTCAAAGATTACAACAACACGTGACACAGATCGATCAAGATGACTCCCGTGGAAGCTAGCGATCCTCGAAACGAAAAACGGGTCTACGAGAATCTATATCCCGAGAGATCTAAGATCAGAAAGTAGTCTAGACCACTGAAATTTGCGGTTGGCAATCGAGTGAGAATCTACGCTTATAAGAAGCACTTCGAAAAGGTTTACACTCCTCGATGGACCTCGGAAATCTTCGTGATAATCAAAATATTTCACACCAATCCGGTGACCTACGAAATCGAAGCTTTGGATGGCGAAGAGATCATCGGAAAGTTTTACGAACAACAATTGCAGAAGACGAAGTTTTAATAAAGAAAAAAAAAATTTTATTTTCTCTCTTTAACATTTTCTTGTTTACACATATATATATATATATATATGTATATATATATATATATATATATATATATATATATATATATATATATAACTCTATTTCCAGTATTAAGGCGACCGTGCTTAAAACCCAGTCTTAGGGAGACCAAACGTATATTTGTTGATTTTGTACGTAATCTGATTCTCTTTTCATATAAATCACTAAATTGGTTCTATTTAGCATCTGCAGGGCTTGAAAATTGACTTTATCCAACAGAATAAAATATACACATTTACCGGTCTACTTAAAATCCATAACCCCAAAACCAGCTTTAGGGAGACCAGCTATATATTTAACTATATTTCCAGTCTTAAGGAGACCGTGCTTAAAACCCACTCTTAGGGAGACCAAATGTATATTCGTTGATTTTGTATATAATCTGATTCTCTTTTCATATAAATCACAAATTTGTTACTATTTAGCATCTACAGGACTTGAAAATTGACTTTATCCAACAGAATAAAATATATACATTTACCGGTCTACTTAAAATCCATAACCCCAAAACTATCTTTAAGGAGACCAGCTAAGTATATACTTCTCAAAATTTGCTAAGCACCAAGTATATCCAACTACCTGTTTTACGTTTCAGTTGAAATATTGCAATGAAAAGTGTATATATCTTTTATTTAATTATATCTTCAAGGATCTAAGCATAGAAATTAAGATTTTATTTGTGTTTGACATTATATCTTAGCTTTTGAATACGATAACCATGGAAAATGGATATTATTGGTAAAAGAGGAAATTTTTTCAATTTCCCCAAAAGTTGACGGAGCGAACTGGTATGGGTTCAGTATCGAGTATGAGACCCATTTCTGTTAATTACAGGTTGACAACGCCTTCTCGTGCTCCCAAGCAGCTTCCTGGTCGTCCTTTGTGGGATGTTGTTCCATTCTTAGACCAGCATGGTACCAAGCTCCTGGTCACTTCTTGGCTGGACTGGACGGGCTGAAATTGCAAACTGCAACTCATTCCGGACATGTTCGGTTGGATTGAGGTCAGGAGATCATGCTGGCCAGTCCATAGTACTCCATACGCTGAATCCCCTCCATCTGTCGGTACTCCCCGGCAGCATGGGCAACATGAGGACTGGCATTATCGTCCATCAGAATGAATCTATCACCCACTGCACCTGCATACAATCGGACGTGGACATCCAGGATCTTTTCAATATACCGATGTGTAATCAATGTACCACGTTCAAGGACACATAGCTCTGTACGTCCATCCGTGCTGATACCACCCCAGACCATGATTGACCATGATTGAAACTCCACAACAGCAGTCATGCTCAGCAATGTTGGCTGCATGGAATCGCTCTCATGGTCTTCTCCATACCCCCAGAACGCCTATCTGTGTGGTCTAGGCAGTACTTTGACTCATTTGTAAAAAGGACAGGTCGCCAATCTTCTCTCGCCCATCCAACGCGGTCCATGGCCCATTCATATCGTGCCTAGCGATGGTTCTGGGACAGCGGAATGCGAATACATGGTCTTCTCGATCAGAGACTACCTTCGTGCAACCTTGCCAGGACAGTCTGCGTCGAAACATTTACCCCGGATGCATTCTGAAGATCACTGCAAAGCTGGGTTGCTTTGGCAAAGCAGTTCCTACGGACCTGAATGATCAAAAACCTGTCTTCAGCTGCAGATGTTACCCTGTCTCTGCCACCACCATGACGTCTTATTGGTGTGCCATACTACTGAAATCAAATCTTGCCCAGGCTCTGGTGATCGCCGTGTGGTGCATACCAAGGGCTTCGCCAACCTGACGATGGGTAGCCCCTTGCTCCACCATCCCTAAAGCCCGCCACATTTCTGCTTCAGACAAATGTCTTCTTATATTTGAATTTGCCATATTTAATCATTAAATCACAAGGATTTGTCTTGAAATGAAGATTGAATACCCCACAATGCCATGTACATGTAGACAGTACACGAAAACATGAAAATCAAGGGGTACATGCTTCCCATGACTGTCACGAAAAGTCTGCCTGTCAAGAGAGCTCATGCAAACACTGGGGACCATCTCAATACATTCCTCAATCATATCCACCAAATATATCGGAAATATTTCGCAAGCAAATTTCACAATGATGTGTCAAATATTTGGTGCTTAGCAAACTTTGAGTAGTATATATCTCTATTTCCAGCTTCAAGGAGACGGTGCCTAGTCTTAGGGAGACAAAATGCATATTCGATGATTTTGTACGTAATCTGATCCTTTTTGCATATAAATAACTAAATTGTTACTACTTAGAATCTGCAAGACTTGAAAATTGACTTTAAGCGACAGAATAAAATGTACACATTTACTTAAAATCCAAAACCAGCTTTAGGAAGACCATATATATATATAAGTCTATTTCCAGTTTTAAGGCAACCGAACTTAAAAACAGACTTAGGGCGACCAGATGTATATTTGGTAATTTTATATAGTACCTAAGTACGGCAACGTAGAAGCGCCACGTGTTGTTGTGATAGTAATCTGTTTAAGCAGATTAATAATCCGTTTAAACATATTAGTAATCCGTTTAAATAGATTACTTAATCCGTTTAAACCGACTGCTAATCTGTTTAAACGGATCAGTCATATGTTTAAACTGATTAGCTTCACGGATTTGATTGGTTGATTATTACGTGGTCTGTTATGATGATATAGTATTTGACTTACTGAGTTCTCGCCGCACAGTTCGCATATCATTGAGGGCTATGGGCTATGAGATGAGGCATCAGCACATAGCTACTGTGTCGTCAGATAGGAAAATTGATCACTAATGATGCCACGATGATCGACTGAGGCGATCATTACTGATCAATTACCCCAGATGTGGACATTGAGGCTATGAGTTGAGCCTTCTTAGCCACGAGAGCCGTGAGTTGAGACCTAGCTGAGGCCTCTCCTAATGGGCCTCCTATACTCAGTCACACTTCCCTTTCTTCCTGAACCCCTCTCCGGCCCTAATCTTCGTCCACTCTACCAAGTGATCTGTGATAAGTGATCCGTAATTGCGGAACTCGCAGAGATCACTTAATGCATATTATAATTCAGATGAATCGGAGAGTCGTTTAGGGAGTCACTCCTCAGTAGTAGATGTAGAGAACAACCTACATTCGGAGATCTTATGGTGACGTGACTAAATAACGTCATGTTTGGTTGTCATGGTAGCCCACGTGCGCGGCCATCTTTTGACGTAATCTCCATGGTGATACGTGGCTTTAGCGCATGTTGTTAGGGTGAAACGTGTTTCCGTCTGCCATTTTGTATACTGGAGGTCGTCGTCTTGGTTTATGTGGTAGCACGTGATTGCTATGTGACCCCAAACCTTCTTATAGGACAGAGGTATGTTCCTCCGTACAAGATTAAATCTAATCACCCAAATAACGCCTCAATGTCCCCAAATCACACAAAACTACCGAAATGGACTTGGCGAAGCCCCAGAATGGGTTTTTCGCCCAATAACAGGACCATTCCTCTACATAGGAGTACTATACTGGTTCAGATTCCTTCAGAATCCCCGTTTACACCGTAGAATTACCACAAATAGCCCGACAATTATTTTATTAGGCACAGATTTTCTACTAAATCATCGGTTTCTACCTACCTATCTTCAAGCTATGTTATAACTTCCCCCATCTCTTTATAAAGTATTCCGACCACCCTAGTCGTGTTTATATTCTAGTGGACACATTACATGTAGCACATAGGCACATGCTGGATGTGCCGATATGTGCTCGTATACTTATGCACAATGTGAGTATATAACATATGGACATACGGGCATTGGAAGGTACCTATGATATGGTGATGTACTTTTGGAGGATAGTTTCTGGAGGATACTGTTTAGAGGATTCACGTCAAACGGGTTTTTACACCAGAGTAATTTACTCTACATCCGGATACTTTTGTTGGGATAGTTGATAAAAACAACAACAATATATGACATTTCATTCATTTTGATTCAAGTATGCAGTTTATTAAGTTAAATGGTCCAGACATCTTTTTCAATATCTTTTTCTTCTGACTTCTCTCAGAGGATGACCATCTCATCATCGTGTTGGTTGGAGCTTTTCCCATCGTTTGACTTTGTCTATATTCTTGTGTGCTAGCTGACAGAACACTGGTAGCTTGACCTTGTTGGTTGTTTTGATTTCTTGTCTGGCATCTTTCTCGTCTTCAGGCTTCTTCGTAGTGGTAACTTTGTTCTCAATGGGATCTGACATCATGGTCTTCCCTTCAAACTGATTCGCAACTTCATTCTTGTATTGACCTTTAGTCTTTTTTGGTTTGATCTTGTTTTGATCCATCCTTGACTGATTCGTAGTTGAAACTTCGTTCTTGGCGAGAGCTGGCATCGTTCTCTTGTATGAGGACTGCTTCATAACGTCATTCATATTTTGGGCTGAAAGTTGGCCCATCCTTGAATTTTCAATCTTCTTCGTAGTTTGACTGAAAAGAGTTTCGTTCGGAGTTGCCTTCGTTCTTTTCTTTGTAGTTAATAATCAGACAGTATCCACACATCGTTGTTTCTTTCTGACAGCACCTATTTGCTGGTCTAGATTTCTTCTCTTGGATCCATCTACCACACGATTCAATCGGGTCAGTTCTTGGGAAGTCAGCTTTAATCCAGCTCATTCTTGAAGATCTGTAGTAAGTCATCTTTGAATCTGAGCATCGTTGTTGACACAGACAGCTTTACTATTCGTCGCACATCGCCACAGTCCTAGAGCTGAAAAAGGTGTAAAGGGATGTTTGAAAACCCCCCAAAAAATAATTGATCTACGACCAGGTCTAGGGTCGTCGGAATACTTTATAAAGAGAGGGAGAGGTTATAACATAGCTTGCAGACACAAAGGTAGAAGCCGGTGATTTAGTTTGAAATCTGCGCCAAATAAAACAACTGTTGGGGTCTATTTGGGTAATTCTACAATGTAAAATTATTGTTATACAAAGGAATGGTCGTGTAGCACTACGTGCTACTATTATAAGCCCAAAATGGGGGACTTCATATCAAATAAAGTCCGTTTCGGTAGTTTAGGGAGCATTTTTAGTAATTTGGAGGAATTGTCGGGTATATTTGGGTGATTCTGTTTGAGGATTTGTGGAAAATCCGAACTAAAAAACTACTCTGGTACAAAGGATCACACCACTTATTGGTAAACAAGTCCATTCTTGGGCTTTGCCAAGTTCAGGAAATTACTCTTATTCTATCGAACACACCCTCCGAACACAATCCTGTCCTGTAAGAAGATGTTGGGCAACATAGCGACCACGTGCTACCAAACAATCCAAGATAGCGACCTCCAATATACAAAATGGATGACGGAAACATGTATCACTCTAACAACACGCGCTGCACACTAGGACCATGCATCTCTATGGGGATGACGTCACAAGATGGACGCTTACTCAGGCTGCCATAACAACCAAATATGACGTCTCTATATCACGTGACTATGATGTCACATATGAGATCCCCCATGAGATCCCCCAATCCCATCTACTGGTCTACTCGATTACTCATTGGCTCGATTGCATCGAGTCGTTCAAAGAGTACCTTCTCGAGCAGCTCCCGCTGCTCATCTGTAGGAGTTGTTCAAGGAGTCTCCCCCCGAGGGATTGCTCTCCAACTCGTAATGATTACTAAGTGATCACAAGGTGTCCCACAATCATGTGATGGCCAATGACTGTGGGTGGAGACCTCACTGAGGCCTTTTTGATCGGTCTTTATACTCATATGAGGTTCTGCGAGGCCTGTAACCCCATAATGTGACCCACGGACTCTTCCCAAACGGCCTGATCAAGGAGAGTGACTCTTCGAACGACTATTTGACTCGTCTGGATTATACTATCACTAAAAGATCACCGGGTGTCCTGCGATCACGGATCACTGATCACAAAGAGCCTAGCGATCAGTGATTCTCAATAACCCCATTGATCATCAGTGGCTGACCTATAGAGCCTCTCTTTGAGATTGGGGAGGCAAGAGAGCTTCTAGAAGAAGATTGACTCAGTCGCTCTTGATCAGGACGCTGGGGCATGCTTGGTGGGTCACTAGCGCCAGTAGGGGATACTAAGGCTCATGCACAATGGCTAACCACGATCACAACATGAGTATCAACGCAAGACCAGGGGTGAGCCTTAAAAAGCCATGCTGACTATTTTAGAGAGAGTTTGCACCTCCCAAGCATTGGTGACTGGGTCCTATTTTACCAGTAAAACGGGGTTTCCCGCAGGGATCAAGTAGCGTTAGCAGTGGTTGAAGACAGGTGATCAACAACATGTATTACAGCTTAGTTCACAGCGCAACCGTCTCCCCACGTCGGCAGTTGATGTGAAGTAGCTTGCCCGAGGACACGACGCACCTACCACAGACGGAGATCGGACCGTGGACCTGTTGGTTTGAAGTGAAATGTTGTAAGCACTGAACCACCGGAATTTGTAGCGGTATTGTATATTTGCCAAGGTTACCCCATACTGGTCTCATTTTAAAGACACTATTTACCATGTGTGGTTCTAAAAGAGATCAGCAATACTTCCAGCATTGAATAGATGGTGGGATGGTGTTGGATCAAGAAGAGGTCGACTTTGGCAAACTTGATTGGGCCACTGTGTTAGGGTCGCCGAGTACTAATGTAAGTAAGAGAAGCTAGTCCACTTGGTCACCCTTGGAATAGGAAGAAGATGTTAGGTCAAATTGGGGGGGGGTAGGGCTTCTGGAAGAAGAGGAGGAGGGACTGTGTCACTCTTAGTCTGGCTGTTGATGTAGGGTCACCCGATCTGTGCTAGGCTACCGAGTCACTCTTGGAATGGATGGTGATATGAAGGTATTGGGTCACGTGAGGGATGCTAGGGCTGAAAAAATGGGTGTGGGGCAAAACCCACAGTTGGGCTGCTTGGGTAAGGTGGCCGTGCCACAGCAGCATATAGGGGAGGTGTAGTCACTAAGGTCTCTCTAACAATGGGTGGGACGATGAACACTCTGGGTCGAGTAGGGTAGGCTGACTTCTGGAAATGCAACTGTGTCATTCTTTGTTGAGCAACTAGTGTAGGGTCAACATGTCACTTTTGGAGGGCGTGGGGTTTAAGCCTGCTGGGTCACTGGGTTGTCCTTTGAGGTGTATGGTCACCAGAGCACGTAGGGGAAGCTAAGTCCTCATGGCATTGGTCATACATGAACTAGATGGTCAGGTGAGCATGTTGGGTCAGATGAGGCAAGCTAAGATTTTCTAGTGTTGGGACGAAGGTCACTTAAATGGTGCCTGTGTCACACTTTGAAAGTTTCTGGGATAGGGTAAGTGGGACAAATGGGGAAACCGATGCTCGGTCACCGATGAGGTTTTCAGGGTAGGAAGGGATGGTGTGGTGATGTACTCTGTGAAGACGTTTACTAGTTTTGAGTGAAAAGTGACGTAGTTGCAAGCTATCAATGCACCAACTTGAACCAAGATAAATTAATCTAGGAGAGTAAGGTGATGCTCATGATTAACGTTGATGTTGGGGTCGGTGTTAGGCCAGGGTTAGATTAGGTTCAGGTTAAGGCTAGGCTAGGGTTACATTCTAATAATAAGGTTAAGATTAGGTTATGGTCTTAGTTAGGTTAGAGTTATGAGTAAAGGTGCAGTTAGGGTTAGCATCAGGGTCAGGTTAGGAACTCACGACTGGGAACACGTTTGTTGATCTGTTCTTTCTGTTGGCTGTTCCTTTGTTTTCCAAATCTCACTTAGGCTGCTATGACAGCAAAACTTCCTTGCAAGTCACGTGAATGGTGACATCAAATGAGATCCAACCGATGTTGGACAAAATCAACACCATATACTACTTTCCTGTTTGTTAACTGTGAATTTTGCTCATTTGCTTGATCGCTTGCTTGCTGGGGACCTCAGAGTGTCAGCCTGTATGGGTTTCTATTCGTTGGTGGCAATTTTGGACTAATGTTTGAGTTTTCTGCCTATTCACCCGCTGTTTGTAATTGTCATGCTTTGATAATTGATCTATGATTGTTTTCTACCCTTTAGCCCGAGACGTATGGTTGTTAGTCAGGGTTTGTATTAGATTTGAGGTCAGGTTTCCACTTCTTTGTCACTTTCACTGTTGGTTCATCGAATGTTCTGCGTGTTTGTCGATAAATCTATCTGTTGGCCGGGGTCTTATGGATGTCAAGCAATGTTTCACATGTTAGTCTGATTAGATTCCAACTCGCTGGTCAGGTTACCGGAGTATCTGCCAGATGCCATGTTTTCTTTTCGTTCCACGAAATTTTGTCTGGTTGGTTGGTCGATCTGTTGAGCCAGATAGCACGAATGTTGAGTGGGGTTTATATAATTATGTTAATTGGACTTTTTATCTAGAGTTTTGATTGGATAATAACGCATTATTTCTTTGGGTCTCTGTTGTTGGGTATACCTCTACTTGTTAATTCAGATTTCTACATGGTCAGACCTTCGCATTATTTCTCGAAGTTTCGATTGATCCAGCTATGCATCTTCTCATTCAGGTGGATTGATACTTGCTGATCGAGTTTTCTACTTTTTTTGTTTGATGTCTGCCCGTTCGTGAAGTACATGTCTGTTGCCACATGCCAATTAATCGAGTTTTCTACTTGTCAGTCGGGATCACCTAATTTCAATCAGATGATTGTCCAATACCAATCCTGCCCCCCCCCCCCCCCTCCAGCGCCACCACCAAGATCCACACTCACGAGACCAGCAAACCTTCAGCATCAGTGACATAATCGCCTCGTTTGCCATTCCAGCAGGTGCGAACTTTAAGCTTACCATTACCAAGTCCAGTGTTATAACTGTACCCCAGCCACTAGTCTACCACCTCAACTAGTAATGGTTTTTCACTGCCGTTGTTATAGTGGGCTTTCAGTGTAAACACTGTCTGATCGCAGATGGGGTGGGGGGGGGGGGGTATACTTCAACTACGACTGATATTACAACTTAAATAGCAATAACTTGGGGGACCCGGGGGAGGCCCATCATCCCCATTTCTTAACAATATACAGTGCGACTGATAAGAATTCACATACTCTGACTTAGTTATATGTATTAGACACACTCACTCAGTAAAGTATAATACTCTATTCAGAGCAAATACAGGCGGATTCTACAAACACAAAAAACTAAGTGATATCAACGAAATTCATGTGACTTTAATGCCCTCCAAATAGCTTAGAGACGACGAGGTTTGAAACCAATCACTTGGACATCTTCTGAAAGTATAAACACTCAGATATAAATTCTGGAGCAGTCATCAAGCAGTGACGGAGTTCGCCCGTGGTCTCCTGGCAAAACCAGGTGCACGTCGCTGTATGGTGTGCAACGACAGGGTGCTGGGTCTCGGCTACTGACCACCTGAACCAAACCATAGACTTGTTCACTAGAGGTTTCCGGCTATTCCATTCCTACTACCAGTCACGGCGGATCCCATCGAGCAATATATGCGAGTCACTCGAGGTAAGACGGAATCCCACTTAAGGAATCCCTTTTGAGGAATCCCATTTGTGGAATCCCTTTTTCGAAAACGCCTGTGGCTATGGAATCCCTTTTTTCTGAAATGAGTCTAAGAGTCGTTCGAGGAGTCACTCGTATGAGCAATTGCTCATTGGCTCATTTGCTCGATGGGATTCGAGTCGTTCTAGCAATATATGCGAGTCACTCGAGGTAAGACGGAATCCCACTTATGGAATCCCTTTTGTGGAATCCCATTTGTGGAATCCCTTTTTCGAAATCGGCTGTGGCTATGGAATCCCTTTTTTCTGAAATGAGTCTAAGAGTCGTTCGAGGAGTCACTTGTATGAGCAATTGCTCATTGGCTCATTTGCTCGATGGGATTCGAGTTGTTCGAGCAATATATGCGTCACTCGAGGTAAGACGGAATCCCACTTTTGGAATCCCTTTTGTGGAATCCCATTTGTGGAATCCCTTTTTCGAAATCGGCTGTGGCTATGGAATCCTTTTTTTCTGAAATGAGTCTAAGAGTCGTTCGAGGAGTCACTCGTACGAGCAATTGCCCGTTGGCTCATTTGCTCGATTGAATTCGAGTCGTTCGAGCAATATATGCGAGTCACTCGAGGTAAGACGGACTCCCACTAATGGAATCCCTTTTGTGGAATCCCATTTGTGGAATCCCTTTCTCGAAAACGCCTGTGGCTATGGAATCCCTTTTTTCTGAAATGAGTCTAAGAGGCGTTCGAGGAGTCACTTGTACGAGCAATTGCTCGTTGGCTCATTTGCTCGATGGAATTCGAGTCGTTCGAGCAATATATGCGAGTCACTCGAGGTAAGACGGAATCCCACTTATGGAATCCCTTTTGTGGAATCCCATTTGTGGAATCCCTTTCTCAAAAACGCCTGTGGCTACGGAATCTCTTTTTCCTGAAATGAGTCGTCCGTGGAGTCACTCGAACGAGCAATTGCTCGTTGGCTCATTTGCTCGATGGGATTCGAGTCGTTCGAGCAATATATGCGAGTCACTCGAGGTAAGACGGAATCCCACTTATGGAATCCTTTTTGTGGATTCCCATTCGTGGAATCCATTTTTCGAAAACGGCTTGGCTATGGAATCCCCTTTTTTCTGAAATGAGTCTAAGAGTCGTTCGAGGAGTCACTCGAACGAGCAATTACTCGTTGGCTATTTGCTCGATGGGATTCGAGTCGTTCGAGCAATATATGCGAGTCACTCGAGGTAAGATGGAATCCCACTTATGGAATCCCTTTTGTGGAATCCCATTTGTGGAATCCCTTTTTCGAAAACGCCTGTGGCTATGGAATCCTTTTTTCTGAAATGAGTCTAAGAGTCGTTCAAGGAGTCACTCGAAGGACCAGTTACTCGATAGCTCATTTGCTCGATGGGATTCGAGTCGTTCGAGCAATATGCCGAGTCACTCGATCGAGCAATTACTCTAGAGCTCATTTGCTTGATGGGATTCGAGTCATTCGAGCAATGACTTATCAGTAACTGCTCAATAGCTTATTGACTGCCTTCAACGGTCACCTGCACCGGGGTCCCCCAAATATTCCCTCAAAAGCCCCTGACATACCACCCAAGATAATCTAGTTCACCACGATCCTTGACCAAGCGGCGAGTCAGTCGTTTACCATCAGTTTTTGCTCCCTGAGTGAACTTCCTGATGATGATGCATCCCTGATTTCTATCTTCGAGGGGTGATACTACCTTCCTCTTTCCGAAAGCGATTATGGCTTCTCCTACCTCTAATCCGGTTAGGATGCCGGAATCCATGAGATATGAGAGATAGCCCGTAGGAGCCCAGCCCTACTCCTCGAAATGCCTTCCGAACCATGCAGGGATGACAGGGTGGACACTTGGGTCGAAAGTCCACTTATGTATTTGGGCGAAACCGGTACGTATGTCTTTGGGTAAAGCGTCATTGGTTGCTACACGGGTCATGTTGACTTTTGAATGACCGAAACGTTCGAAGTAGTGCTGCGCCTCACCCAGACCTTGGAAGCTTAAGGGATAGCATGCCTTCATGTCAATGTTTATGATGTCTTTGACGTGATACCGTTCTGCGTTCCAGAGGCCATGTTCGACACAAACCTTTTGAATGTCATCCAGGAAAGATGCTTGGGTCGGTTTCCAGTCATTCCTTTCCTTTGCGACAATGCTGTCTGTGTGGTTCACCCCGAATGCCCTGTCGGCAATAGATTCATGTCCTAGATTGGCGCAGGTCTTCTGGAGGGTTTGGTGGGCCTCTTTAGTCCTAAAAGCACATTTGTCTTGTAGGACGAACTGGTCGACGCTGAGCTGTCTATCATGGACACTTCCGAGCAGCCAGACAGTGATTGGATCATTTTGGGCGGCCTGTCTGGTGGCTTCCCAGACGTCGCCCTCTTATATGTGGACCAGTCTGGACTGGGGGAAGTGCAGGTCTTTGGACCAGGCATAGCCATTATGGTGAGCTCTACTTTCCCACTCACACCATTTCCCCAAACTGATATCTGCCGCTGTTGCAGATATCCTCACCAGCTATATCCTTCACGATGATGGCCCGCTTGAGGATCTTCTCGAGCTCGTCTACATCGTCGACTGTTGCACCCGCGCCATGGACTCTCTTATCAAACTCCTCGATTTTCTGTCGATGGGGGGTTAGGCCTTGTCCTCTGAGAGCGTCCTCAAAGTGCTCCACCAGTCTCTGCGCAATACGGTTGAGCCCACCATCTTTCATTGGTGCTAGGTTTGCTGGGTCCTGTCTCTGAGAAGGTAGAGTCCGTAAAGGACCGCGATGACAGGGTAAGCATTCTGGTAGAACACCTGGTCGATGCCGGTCAGCGCGCCAGGCTTACTTTCTTGAGAGATCTCAACGATGCCCCGTCCCTTCTTCCTCTCTGCACGGACAAGGTCGAACTTATCTTTGGCGACCCCTTCGTGATGCTCGCGCAGCAAGTTGATTTTCAGGGTGAACGCGTCCTCTGGAAGGGCTGCTCGCAGTCATGCTGCCCTCTCGTCTGTCATGATGTGGGCTTCTAGGCCCAGTCGGCCGACCCTTGCATGCACACCATCAGCGAACTCAACGTAGCCGATGGCAAGAGAGCCCTCCACCTTTACCCTCCACGTAGAGAAGACTGCGGCGACGCCATCAACTTCAAACTCGTCTTTGGCGTCGTTCACAAGATCGACCCATGGTTCGTCATCTGGCAGCCTCACCGGGTGAGGAACTTCGATATCCAAGTCGAATTGCCGCCGTTGTTTGGCTGGGTCAAACTCAACAATTGCCTTCCTTTTTCTCTCACGCGCCTTTCGGGGTGGAGGGTCGTGCAGAATCTTGAAGTAGAAGCCACAGCAATCGCTTCTTTATTGCTTCTGGAATGGGTTCATTCAGGATGTTCTGGACAACATCTTGGAGAAGCTCCGGTGTTTGCATTTCAGCCAACAGTTGATTGATGTATTCGTCCACACTTGCCATGCTGAATCACTATTCCTGTTGCCAACATATCTATAAAAGGAAATTTCGATGGCCGCCAGCCAGGCCACGACCCTCTGCTCTCGGCGCAGTAATTTCATAAGTTTGTTCTTATGACCACACCTCAGGCAGAGCGATAATTGGTTCGTTACAACCTTGCCACAAACACGGCAAGGTTTTGCACACGATACATTTCGGAGTTTGACCAGATGTACCCCACACTACTCCTCCATACAGTGCCGACCACAGAGCCCCGTAGAGCTTAAACTGACATGTGTTTTTACCTCTCCGCATTGTAACCTGATCGGGTATATCCATTATCACAGATATGTCTAATAGGCTTCACCACCGGAAGGAGGTTTATGTCGATAAGAGGCCTGGGTCGGCGAGGGTGTGGGCCCGTCCCTCTATGCGACCGCCTGTTTCGTATCGGCATATTTTTGTGTCTACGATAGCAAAATGTGTCAGTTCCGATGAGAACAAAAGTTTAGCACCCTACGCCAGTGTCTTTAGGTCGTAACTGTATGCCAGTCTGCTGAGGCAGGGCGAAACCGCTTTTTTATAAATAATGCGATCCCTTACAGTAAGTTGAAGGTGTGGTACTCATGTGCCTTGTTTTTCTGGCTGACCTTGAGCTCATTATAGCGCAAATACCTAGCGTTGGATTGGTTGCCTAATTGCTTTATCACCCTGCCAATAGCCCACACGTCAATTTCTCCATCAGTGGTTGTGTTTAGTGTTAAAATCAGTGCATAGGCATACTGGGTTTTTTAGCTCTTTTTCTCCTTCGATGCTATAGATACCCTGTAGTAACTCAGCCCATTTGATAGCAGGCTTATTCTCCACTTCGTCGGAGTCGGCATCAGTTGGAAACATTGTGTCGTTACCCTCTTACTATACCAAAGGGATTCATTTCTCCAATGGGCCGAAACCCTCCCCCTTCCCAACCGCGGGCTGTTTCTACGCGACCACCCCTGTTTGGTATCGGTATATTGTTGTGTCAACGTTAAGTCTCGTTTGGTGTTGGGGTAGAAACTGAAACTACGGCGATGCCTGAAATGGGACGGCCACTGGGCCGGCGAGGGAGGTGGGCCGTCCCTGCGGGCCCCAATTGGTGCATTCGCTCCCCCTCCATGTGGTGGACTGCACCCCTGATCCCCCAAGTTTGTGCATTCGCCCCCCCCCCCTGCGCGCTGCTTAAATCATCAAACTCACTACCGACTCACATCCAACACATCAACAAGTATGTCCAAGACCACTTGCACCACCACTATCTAAACATGTAACAACACCACTAAGGTTGCTTCAGCTGCTTCAAACTCTCAGATGGTCACTACTTTTTACTTTGACTGCCAATACTATGGGTATTCATGACTATCATTACCACCAAAACCGCCACAGTGGCCAGTTCCACGGGATTTCGAAGCTATTCTATCAGCTTTTACCATTCCTTCCATTCTATTGCGCTCACTATCACCACCACTACTATAACAGAAACTACAACAACAACTACTACTACTATTACTACCACTACTACTGTTGACCAACAGGCGCTACCACTATGACGATGTTTGTAACTAGGAGAAATTTTGCACGTCTAAAGTATCATTGCGTCTAGTTTCGGATGGTTGTGTCATAAACCCACTATATGAGAGACTCAGAAATGATCACTTTTCTAAAAGTGATCACTGTTAGCGACTATCACTTTTAAGGTGCCAAGGCTCTCAGTGATTTGTGATAACTGATCACTAGGCTATTGTGGTCTTAAAGTGATCAGTGAACTTTTGGAAAAGTGATCACCTTCAAGGTGACTAGACTCGAATCATTCAGTTATCACTGAAAACTTGGAGCCTAGGTGGCTTAAAATGTATCACTAACGTGGTCACTTTTGAATCGCCTGTTTAATGTGTTTGTCGTATGACTGGGGAACATCATTTGAAATGTATCATTTTGGAATATTTACACAACACTACTTGAACATTACTAAATACTGGGTCTGTAGTATGACTGAGGATTATCATCATTATTTCATTTGTCGTGTAACATGCACGGCATATTTCCACAAACCTAACTATCACTAAACTGTCAGTCTCCTTAACGTTGGAACTGTAGTATGGCTGTGTTGTATCTTTTGTTTGTAACATACCTGGTATATTTTTACAAACAACTTAATCATAACCAAATTGTGTGGCTGGAAAATATCAATCGCGATATAACATACTTGGTGTATTTGCGTAAAAAAACTTTCACCAAATTGTCAGCCACCTTAATATTGGGCTCTGTTGTATGACTGGGAAAAATTATTAATGACTTTGGATGGTGGGCGGCGGTTGTGCGAACTGTCTAAGATGTATACAAACTCATTGGAGTAGATGTGAAGCACTTTTTATCATATTTATTATTTTTGTTCACTGAATCCTTTCTCATCGTTCATCTCAAGCTATTAGCTCCTTGTGGTATTAAACTTCTCGGAGTCTAATCCATACTAAAAGCATGTTCACCCCCCCACCCCCCCCCCCCCCCCACACACACACTGGTACTTTATTAGCCCAGAGAGAAGGCTCGTGGAGAATTGAGCTCTTGCATACAACAGAATTCACCTTTAGTTGCATTCTGTTTTACAATTCCTATGCCTTCGGCTCCTCAACATTCTAACTCTGATCAAGCTCCGCTCAAGCAGAGTTACAGCGGTTGAAGACATGTGTGCCATCGACGTGCAGTACGCCTTAGTACAAGGCCTCATCGTGCCCCCATGTAGGCAACGGGGATCAAATTCGGGACCTTTAACATAGAAGTCCAACAGTCTACCGCTGAACCACCACACGCCCTGATTGGGTTGTTTACTCAGTTGACAATATTACAAATTTTTCTTCAAAGCTTTGATTAAAAGAAAACATGAAATGCCTCTTCCAGTTTCGTACTGGTGGTCTGCACTTTAAAAATTTGTTATTATTATGAAATGCAGTTGGTGGGAGGTAACAAAACAGCTGGTGACAGTAAATGCCGTGAGTGCAGAATAAAGAATGACTCTGCAACAACAAGGTACAAGAACAGTCGCGAAAAGGCATGTACTTGTCAACCGGGTTTATGGGTGTGACAGCTATGTCGTCATTTTCGGGTAGTAAAGTGAGGGTAAAATAAGAGTCAAAATCATTCAACTAGAAAAAATAACACCACATCATGTTTATTGTTATTTTTCGGTTCTAAAATCCAAATCAACTTTTTTTCATACAAAACATTCCATGTTCTCTGAGTAAGCATATACAAATAATGTTTCACCTATTTTTCAGAACCCCTGCTCTTCAGATCCTCAGGGTATTTAATCTTGAAGAAAATCAACAGATCCCATCTAGAGATCCGCCCAAAGAAGCAAACTAGGTTTCAAAGTGATCTGATCTTAAATATGTCTTGATGGGTGTGCCTAAGGGAAATATTGATGCGTAACTAAACTAAGTTCAAAGGTCATCATTGCCAACGGCAACATTTTCTGATGGGAGAAAATCATTAGCTCATATCTAGAGTTCATCCCTAACAAGCACCCCAAGTTTCAAGGCAATCTATCATAAATGTGCTGTGTAGGATGTGTCAAAAGGAAATATAAGCACTAAGTTCATCAAAGGTAATTGCCAATGCCAATGCTTCTGGCGGAAATGGAATAAAATAAATCGATAGCTCCCATCTCGTGGTCTCCCCAAACAAGTGTACAAAATTGCAAAGCAATCTTATCAATGTGCCCTATTGGGTGTGCCGAAGGTAAATTTTTGATGCCTGATTGAACTAAGTTCAAAGGTCATTACTAATGGGAACTTTTTTATAGAAATGGAAGAAAATCGTTGTTTACGATCTAGATGTCGCCCCATATAATATTAGATATTAATGCGATCTGATCAAAAATGTGTCCTGTGTGGTGTGCCAGAGAAAACTTTTGATGCCCAACTAAACTAAGTTCAAATCTCATTGCCAATGGCAATGTTTTTGATGGAAATGGCAGAAAATTGCTAGTTCTATATGTCACACCAAGCAAGCATACCAAGTTTGAAGGTGATCCAATCATAAATGTGTCCAGCAGGGTGTGCCAGAGGGAAATATTGATGCTTAACTGCAATAAGTTCACCAATGGTTATTGCCAACAGCGGCTGTTTTTGATGGAAATGGTAGAAAATCTATCATAAATATGCCCTGTAGGACATGACAAAAGATTATATTGATGCCTGACTAAATTAAATTCAAAGGTTGTTGCCAAAAGCAACATTTTATAATGGAAATGGAAGGATATTGATAGCTCCCATCTAGAGGGAACCAGAAATATGCAAAATATGTTTCAAAGCGCTCTGATCATAAATGTGCCCTCTAGGGTGTTCCAAACCGAAAATATAGATGCCTAACTAAACTTAGTTCTGTGATAGTTGCCAACAGCAACATTTTTTTATGAAAATGACAGAAAGTCGATAGCTCCATCTAGATATCACCCCAAACAACCATACCAAGTTTCAAAGCAATCAGATCAAAAATGCACCAAGTGTAGTGTGCCAAAGGAAATTGCGAATGTACACCTTACATGAAATGAATGTAGTTCATTTTTAGTTCAACTTGATGAAGTCAAGCTGAGCTACTGCAGTGAGTTCTTGTTCATTGGTATACATACGTATATACATACATGTGTACATATGGACGAATGTACATATGTTTGCCGATGTGCCAAAGAGAAATATTGATACTAAACTAAGTTCAAAGGTCATTGCCAATGACAATGTTTTTTTGACTGAAATGGAAGAAAATTGATAGCTCCCATCTAAAAGTCACCCCCAAACAAGCATACCCAGTTTTGGAGTGATCTGATCACAAATGTGCCAAGTAGGATCTGCCAAAAGTATGTACTGATGTCAAGTTTAACTAAGTTCAAATGTTGTTGCCAACGGCAACATTTTTCTATGGAAATAGAAATTGATACCTCCCATCTTGAGGTCACCTAAAGTAAGCATGCCAGGTATGAATTTGAAAACGATCTGATCATAAATGTTCCCTGTAGGGTGTATCAAATTGAAATACTGGTTCCTAACTAAACAAAGTTCAAAGGTCGTTGCCAATGTCAATTTTGTTAAGGAAATAGAAGAAAATCGATAGCTCCCATGTAGATGCCACGCCAAACAAGCATGTCCAGTTACAAAGTGATCCAATCATAAATGTGCCCAGCAGCATGTGCCAAAAGTTAATACTGATGCATAACTGCACAAGTTCAATAAAGTCATAGCCAATGTTAACATTTTTGGTGGAAATGGAACAAAATGGAAAACAAGCACACCAAGTTTAGAAGTGATCTGATCACAAATGTTGCCTATAGGGTGGATAAAAGGAATATACTGATACCAGACTAAACTAAGTTCAAAAGGCATTGCCAATGGCAACATTTTTTCCGGAAAGTTAAACAGAATAGCGGTCCCCCCCACAAGCATACCAAGTTTCAAAGCGATCTGTTCATAAATGTACCATATAGTGTGAGCCAAAAGAATATATTTATGCCTAACTAAACTAAGTTCTAAAGTTCGACGGAAATAGAAGAAAATCGATAGCTCCCATGTAGAGGTCACCCCAAACAAGAATATGTCAGATTTGAAAGAGATCCGATCACAAATATACCCTGCAGGGTGTTCCAAATAGAAATACAGATGCCTAACTAAACTATGTTCAAAGGTCGTTACCACCAGTATGGTTTTGGGTGGAAATAGAAGAAAGTTGATAGCTATCATCTAGATGTAAACCCAAACAAGCATACCATGTTTCAAAGTGATCTGATCATAAATGCACCATTTGTGGTGTTCCAAAGTAAAAATGTGGATGTACATCTTCCAACCTGATGAAGTCAAGCTGAGCTATTGCTGTCATTTCTTGTCCATTGGCATACATATGTGCGTACATACATACATACATCCGTATGTATGTATGTATGAACATGCATACATATGTACGCACATTTGACGATGGACAAGAAGTGATGCCAATAGCTCAGCTTGACTTCGTCAAGTTGAGATAAAAATGAAGCATATTTAATGAAATGGCTAGATTGTGGATGCTATCTTCGACAACCATCTTGAATCCACAAGTTAAATTTTACTTGCACAAAACAAGACCTAAATCATCTTTCGACACATTTTGGAAAACAACTGCATTATTTGGCATATGCTTCACTGCATGGAATCAAATTTTCTTGAAATCTTCTGTCTAATGCTTTTTCTTTCGTTGAATAACTTGATTCTTGTTTTTCTGTATGCAGTTTGCTTGCTGCACTGTTTTAGGCAATCTGGACAGGCGGTTTCAATAAATCTTATTATTCATTTTTACCTGAATAATTTGAAAAGATAAAAAAAAAGATACATATATTAGAATATGTTTTCAGATCTGAACGAATTCGAACATATTATGTTAAGAGGATGCAGGACTTTAGATTACCCCAATTTCACACTATTTACAAATTAGAGAAGGGGGTAAAGACATCATAAGAAATATATAAGTTCTCTTTGCCTATTCTACATTTGACAATAACTTCCATCATAATATGGCCATAGAAACACAAAGAAAGGCAGGTAATATATAACACGATAACGATGGTATTTCTAGTTTTAATGCGCCATAATTAGAGCAAAAGAGAGTGCCCAAAATAAATGAATTTAGAGTTCTGTGTAAATCCAGCCTAACTTTGTTCAAAATTCAGGAAATGTTCCTCAAAGTAAAAAAAAATGGCTAGAAAGAAATAACCCCAAGAAGTTTTTACCAAAATGTTTGGAAAAAAACATAGAACATGTGGAAACTGAAATTTTCCATTGAACCTCTGCCATGTGGTAGACACCACTGCCTAAAAATCTGTTATAGCAAAAGTAGGAGAACAAAATTTTGACAATAAACTGCCATATCGTTTTGCTTTTTGTTTGGTTAAGAAAGCTTAGCAGAGCTCAACCCCATACAGTTCAGAGCAACAGGTATGGAGGCACAAGTGACTCCATGAATCAAAAATGAAAACTACATAATGTGAATGAACACTTCGCAGACAAATTGACGAAAATGATTTGACTGATTTATATATTGGTGTTTAAGGTCACATACTTATGCACAATGGCTAATCATGACCTTGGCAGTTTTACAGGCGAAGGAGGCCTGAGTACCCGGAGCATCATCAACCGGAGCATAACCTTCATATAGAAGTTATGTAACAAAAATTGATTCTACCTAATTTTGAAACAAAATGGCCACCGGCAGCCATCTTCAATTTTGGCCCGCATCCCAAAACTCTCATTCTCATCCCAAGGTGATAACAAAGACATCCAAGAAGTTTCGTAAAGATCGGTTCATAAATTCGACCCCTAGCCCGAGACATATTGACATGTGTACTTACTACTGTGTGTAAGTAGCACTGAAAAAATCAAAGTTCATCCAATTCTAAGAGAACAAAACCCATATTATATGTGATGTATTCCATGTTATTAAACATTCCAACAAAAATTTATTCAAATCAGAACTTTCATACAGAAGTTATGTACAAAAAACGTATTGCACTAACTAAAGTACAAAATAGCTTCTGGTGGCCATCTTGAATTTTAGACCGCACCCAAAAACACTTGTTTTCGTTCCATGGTGATAACAAAGTACTCAAAAAGTTTCGTAAAGATCGGTTCATAAATACGGCCTCTAGCCTGAGAATTTGCACTTACAGTGCTGAAAATAACGCTAAATAAATCCAAGTTAGTCTAATTTGCATAATTTACACACAAGAAAAAAACCCGTATTATATATGATGTATCCCATGGTACTAAACATTCATACAAAAAATTATTCAAATCAAAGGTTTCATATGGAAGTTCTGTGCAAAAATCTGATTGCACCTAATTTTGTACAAAATGGCTGCCAGCCACCATCTTCAATTTCGGACCAGACCCACAAACACTCGTAATCATCCCACGGTGATAACAAAGGTACCCAAGACGTTTCGTAAAGATCGGCTTATAAATACGGCCTCTAGTCCGAGCCGTATTGACGGTGCGACGGATGGACAGACAGATGGACGGACAGACGATGGGCCATGATAATACCTCAAATTGGCTTCATCAAAGTTGAGATAAAATGTAATTGATTGGTTAACCGTTACTTTTGAACTACGGTATTATATGGTTAAGAAAGGAACAAACATGCTCCAAAACAGGCAATGATTGTCACACTGGCTCACATCAGTTATATGAGACAGAGTAACGTAAGCCAGTTACATGCTGACATACTTGTTCACTTGCAAGATCATTATACTCTATCAGTAGCTGGAAATGGTCATTCTTAACCCTTCACCTATGCAGGTAGCAGACGATGCTAGCACAAGAAATTCTTGAATTACTAAAGATTTTCAATGTTTGTCTCAAAAACATAGCTTATGACCCCTCATTGAAACAAGCTCAACATGAGCGATCCAAAGAGGGGTCATAAGCTATGTTTTGAGACAAAAATTTAAAACATAAGAAAATTTGAAAGGTCATTTTTTAATATTGCGCTGAACGGATTTGCCCATTACATTGAGTAAAGTTTTAATTATATAAATCATCAAGGGTATGGCTGTTATTCAGCTACCTATTAGGGCAAGTGATTAATCGTTTAACCAAGGTTAATCCATGCAATAAATCGATACAGACAACCCTTTAATAGTTTCAGCTCTAAAATTAATCTAATCTTATTAAATTTTATCTGATGAAAAAATGCTTTTATTTTTTGCGGGAATGGTAAATGGGTCTCCTTAAGCACTTGCGGGACTATCACGGGAACGAAACGACTGTTATTGCATGTTATTGCAATTTCCGAAGCCATGTTATTGCTGATTATATACTAAGTCACTTCATATCAAGGATTAAGGAATTAGAGAATCACTGACAATGATGTTTTTTGAACATAGCTGTTGGCTGGTATACGTTATTGGTGATTATATATGAAGACACTTCCGATCCAATATTAAGGAGAACAGAGGATCAACTATGGACATGTCATCTGAATAAAACTGTCAGGTGGTATACATTGATTTATTTATTTTTTTGGCCTTAACAGCCCTTTTAACAGCCCGAGTCACCTCATGTTGGACAGTTTTACAGGTGGAAGAAGCCAGAGAACCACTGAGCATTGGCCACCAACTGTCAGACCCCCCAGTGGGAAATAGGGATTAAATGACTTGCCCAAGGACACAATGGGGTTGCTGATGGTGGGATTCAAGCGAGGACCTCTCAGCATGCAGTCTGCATCTCTATCTAAAGAGCTACTGCATTCCAAGGTGGGTTACATTATTGCTGATTATACACTAAGACACTTCAGGTTCTGGATTAAGGAGACCAGAGAATCAGCCCTGGGTATGTTCCTTGAATAAAACTGTAAGCGGTTACATTATTGCTGATTATATACTAAAATACTACAAATCCAGAATTAAGAAGACCAAACAATCAGTCATAGGTATGTTGCTTGAATAGAGCTGTAAGTGGTAACATTATTGCTGATTATATACTAAAATACTACAGATCCAGGACTAAGAAGACCAAAGAATCAGTCATGGGTATGTAGCTTGAATAGAACTGTAAGTGGTTCCATTATTCCTGATTATACACTAAATTATATACTAAAATACTATAGATTCAGGACTAAGGAGACCAGAGAATCTGTCTTTGGTATGTTGTTTGAATAGAACAGTCAGCTGGTTTACATGATTACTGATTATATAGTAAGACACTTCACATCCAGCATTAAGGAGATCAGAGAATCAGTCATGGACGTTGTTTGAATAGAACTGTCAGTTGGTTTAGACTATTGCTGATTATATACGAAAATACTACAGATCCAGGATATGTGTATGTTGTTTGAATAAGATGTAGGGTGGTTTACATCATTGCTGATAGTATACTAAAATACTACATATCCAGGATTGAGGAGAGCAAAGAAATAGTCATGGGTATGTGTCTTGAAGAGAACTGTAAGTGGTTCCATTATTGCTGATTATATACTAAAATACTACAGATGCAGGATGAAGGAGACCAGAGAACCAGTCATGGGTATGCTGTTTGAGTTGAACCTTAATTGGTTTATATTTTGCTGATTATATACTAAAATACTACAAATCCAGGATTAAGGAGACCAAAGAATCAGTCATGGGTCTGTTGCTTGAATAGAACTGTAAGTGGTTACATTAATGCTGAATATATGCTTAAATACTACAGATCCAGGATTAAGAAGACCAGAGAATCAGTCATTGGTATGTTGTTTGAATAGAACTATCTGATGGTTTACATTAATGCTGATTATATGCTAAAATACTAAAGATCGAGGATTAAGGCGACCAGAGATTCCGTCATGGGTATGCTGATTGAATAGAACTGTCAGTTGGCTTGGACTATTTCTGATTATATACTAACGCACATCAGATCCAGGATTAAGGAGACCAGAAGATCAGTAAAGAGAATATTGTTTGAATGGAACTATGAGGTGTTTACATTATTCCTGATTGCATATTGCAGACAATCGGTTATGGGTATTGTGTTTGAATAGAACTGTCAGGTGGTTTACATTATTGCTGATTATATACTCAGATACTTCAGCAGATCGGGGATTACACAGGACAGAAGATCTGTCATGGATATGAAATGTAACTGTCCGGTTATTTATTTTGTTACTGAGTATAGAGTAAGACACTTCACATCCAGGATTAAGGAGACCAGAGAATCAGTCATGGATATGTTGTTTGAATAGAACTGTCAGTTGGCTTGGACTATTTCTGATTATATACTAACGCACATCAGATCCAGGATTAAGGAGACCAGAAGATCAGTAAAGAGAATATTGTTTGAATGGAACTATGAGGTGTTTACATTATTCCTGATTGCATATTGCAGACAATCGGTTATGGGTATTGTGTTTGAATAGAACTGTCAGGTGGTTTACATTATTGCTGATTATATACTCAGATACTTCAGCAGATCGGGGATTACACAGGACAGAAGATCTGTCATGGATATGAAATGTAACTGTCCGGTTATTTATTTTGTTACTGAGTATATAGTAAGACACTTCACATCCAGGATTAAGGAGTCCAAAGAATCAGTCATGGGTATGTTGCTTGAATAGAGCTGTAAATGGTAACATTATTGCTGATTATATACTAAAATACTACAGATCCAGGACTAAGAAGACCAAAGAATCAGTCATGGGTATGCTGTTCGAATAGAACTGTAACTGGTTTATACTTTGCTGATTATATATTAAAATACTACAAATCCAGGATTAAGGCAACCAGAGAATCGGTCATTTGTATGTTGTTTGAATAGAACTGTCTGATGGTTTACATTATTGCTGATTATATGCTAAAATAATTTTACTACAGATCCAGAATTAAGGAAACCAGAGAATCAGTCAAGGGTATGTTGTTCGGATAGAACCTTAATTGGTACATATTTTGCTGATTATATACTAAAATACTACAAACCCAGGATTAAGGAGACCAAACAATGAGCCATGGGTCTGTTGCTTGAATAGAACTGTAAGTGGTTACATTACTGCTGAATATATATAAAATACTACAGATCCAGGATTACAGAGACCAGATAATCGGTCATTTGCATGTTGTTTGAATAGAACTGTCTGATGGTTTACATTATTGCTGATTATATGCTAAAATACTACAGATCCAGGATTAAGGAAAACAGAGAATCGGTCATGGGTATGTTGTTCGAATAGAACCTTAATTGGTTTATATTTTGCTGATTATATACTACGATACTACAAATCCAGGATTAGGAGACCAAAGAATCAGTCATGGGTATGTCGCTTGAATAGAACTGAAAGTGGTTGCATTACTGCTGATTATATACTAAAATACTACAAATCCAGGATTAATGAGACCAGAGAATCAGTCATGGGAATGTTGTTCGAATAAAAGCTTAATTGGTTTACATTTTGCTAATTATATACTAAAATACTACAAATCCTGGATAGAGGAGACCAAAGAATCAGTCATGGGTATGTTGCTTGAATAGAACTGAAAGTCGTTACATTATTGATGATTTTATACTAAAATACTACAGATCCAGGATTAAGGAAACCAGAGAATCAGTCATGGGTATGTTGTTCAAATAGAACCTTAATTGGTTTATATTTTGCTGATTATATACTAAAATACTACAAATCCAGGATTAAGGAGACCAGAGAATCAGTCACGGGTCTGTTGCTTGAATAGAACTGTAAGTGGTTTACATTTTGCTAATTATATACTAAAATACAGTGGAGCCCACTTAATTGGATATCTCTTAATTGTATATCCCTGTTAATTGAATATAATTTTTAAACACAAAACCATTTACCATACTTTCAGTACAAATTTGATCTGTTAATTGCATATGGGTTGTAGAGTAAACTTCTGTTAATTGTATATAAATTTTTATAATATGTCGAAAAATGACATGCACCAAATTCCCCTTATTTACGAACCTTTTTAGCCTCACTACATCCAATACAGGCATTTATTCTATTATATCTTGTTTGACAGAGCTCTAAGAATTCTGTCAAACAAGATATAATAGAATAAATGCTCAGTTTACCTCCAGAACAAAGGAAACTGACCAAATCCCTGTTAATTGTATACTCCTGTTAATTGAATACTTTTCACTGGCAAAATGGATATTCAATTAAGAGGATTCTGCTGTACTTCCAATCAAGGATTAAGGAGAACAATGAATCAGTCATGGGAATGCTGCTTGAAAACAACTGTAAGTGGTTACATTATTCCTGATTATATACTAAAATACTACACATCCAGGATTAAGAAGACCAGAGAATCAGTCATGGGTATGCCCGAATAGAACAGTAACTGGTTTACATATTGCTGATTACATTCTAAAATACTACAGATCCAGGATTAAGGCGACCAGAGAATCTGTAACAGGTTTACATTTTGCTGATTATATACTAAAATACTACAAGTCCAGGATTAAGGACACCAAAGAATCAGTCATGGTTATGTTTCTTGAATAGAACTGTATGTTGTTACATTATTGATGATTATACACTAAACTACTACAGATCCAGGATTAAGGAGACCAGAGAAGCAGTCATCGGTATGTTTCAATAGAACTGTAACTGGTTTCTTGAATAGAACTGTATGTGGTTACATTATTGATGATTATACACTAAACTACCACAGATCCAGGATTAAGGAGACCAGAGAGGCAGTGATCAGTATGTTTCAATAGAACTGTAACTGGTTTATATTTTGCTAAACTGTAAGTGGTTCCATTATTGCTGATTATAAACGAAACTACTATGGATCCAGGATATATGAGACCAGAGAATCAGTCACAGGTATGCTGTTCGAATAGAACCTTAATTGGTTTATATTTTGCTGATCATATACTAAAATACTACAAATCCAGGATTATGGAGACCAAAGAATGAGTCATGGGCCTGTTGCTTGAATAGAACTGTAAGTGGTTCCATTATTCCTGATTATACACTAAATTATATACTAAAATACTGTAGATTCAGGACTAAGGAGACCAGAGAATCTGTCTTTGGTATGTTGTTTGAATAGAACAGTCAGCTGGTTTACATGATTATTGATTATATAGTAAGACACTTCACATCCAGCATTAAGGAGATCAGAGAATCAGTCATGGACAAGTTGTTTGAATAGAACTGTCAGTTGGTTTAGACTATTGCTGATTATATACGAAAATACTACAGATCCAGGATTAAAAAGACCAGAGAATTAGTTATGTGTATGTTGTTTGAATAGAACTGTCAGGTGGTTTACATCATTGCTGATTATATACTAAAATACTACAAATCCAGGATTAAGGAGACCAAAGAATCAGTCATGGGTCTGTTGTTTGAAAAGAACTGTAAGTGGTTAAATTATTTCTGATTAGGCTAAAAAAAAATAATGTTTTGATTCTCAGGCCCTCCCTCGTTGGATCTGAACCTCCTCATTGGACATTTTTATTATGTCATGTTTTTTAAAAAATTTGTGAAAACTTGGAATGGTCATTTTTTCCACATTTCTCGACATATAATTATTTAGCTGTGTTTGCAGTAAATTGGTTTTTCTTGTTGCAGTTTATGGGAGAGAGGCACTCTCCCATAAACTGTAACAAGGCAAATTCTGATATACTGGATCATGATTTAATTATTTATTTATTTGCTGGTGTTTAAGGTCATATATTTCTGCACAATGGCTAATACTGGCCACAACACCGATATAAACTCAACTTTAACCAATCATTTAGAGCCATGTTTCCCATTTTAAAGGACTCCTACCCCAAGCATTGGTTACTGGGGCCTATTCTAATGGATCATGATGCTTGACAGATCTATACCACTAAAAAGAACAATAAAATACAAATCCTTTTAGCTGCTGTTACGGCAGTTAGTTATAAAAGGTATACTATAATTATACTAAAATACAACCTTTTCTCTTTTTCAAGTGGAAAGACAGCAAAAAGATTTACTGAGTATACTCAACCCTTTACACAAAAACAAAAAAATAAAAAATAAAAATAAAATCCTCCCTCCCTCACTGATTTGAAAAAAAAATTGCCTGAGAATCAATTCATTTTTTTTATTTGGCCTTATATACTAAAATACTACATATCCAGGATTAAGGAGACCAGAGAATCGGTCATTTGTATGTTGTTCGAGTAGAACCTTAATTGGTTTATATTTTGCTAATTATATACTAAAATACTACAAATCCAGGATTAAGGAGACCAAAGAATCAGTTATGGGTCTGTTGTTTGAATAGAACTGTAAGTGGTTACATTACTGCTGAATATATACTAAAATACTACAGATCCAGGATTAAAGAGACCAGAGAATCGGTCATTTGTATGTTGTTTGAATAGAACTGTCTGATGGTTTACATTATGGCTGATTATATGCTAAGATACTACAGATCCAGGATTAAGCAAAACAGAGTATCAGTCATGGGTATGTTGTTCGAATAGAACCTTAATTGGTTTATATTTTGCTGATTATATACTAAAATGCTACAAATCAAGGATTAAGGAGACCAATGAATCAGTCATGGGTATGCTGCTTGAAAACAACTGTAAGTGGTTACATTATTCCTGATTATATACTAAAATACTACACATCCAGAACTAAGGAGACCAGAGAATCAGTCATGGGTATGCTGCTTGAAAACAACTGTAAGTGGTTACATTATGCCTGATTATATACTAAAATACTACACATCCAGAACTAAGGAGACCAGAGAATCAGTCATGGGTATGTTGTTCGAATAGAACCTTAATTGGTTTATATTTTGCTGATTATATACTAAAATACTACAAATCCAGGATTAAGGAGACCAAAGGATCAGGCATGGGTCTGTTGATTGAATAGAACTGTAAGTGGTTACATTACTGCTGAATATATACTAAAATACTACAGATCCAGGATTAAAGAGACCAGAGAATCGGTCATTTGTATGTTGTTTGAATAGAACTGTCTGATGGTTTACATTATGGCTGATTATATGCTAAAATACTACAGATCCAGGATTAAGCAAAACAGAGTATCAGTCATGGGTATGTTGTTCGAATAGAACCTTAATTGGTTTATATTTTGATGATTATATACTAAAATACTACAAATCTAGGATTAAGGAGACCAAAGAATCAGTCTTGGGCCTGTTGCTTGAATAGAACTGTAAGTGGTTACATAACTGCTGAATATATACTAAAATACTACAAATCTAGGACTAAGGAGACCAGAGAATCAGTCGTGGGTATGTTGTTTGAATAGAACTGTAACTGGTTTATATTTTGCTGATTATATACTAAAATGCTACAAATCAAGGATTAAGGAGACCAATGAATCAGTCATGGGAATGCTGCTTGAAAACAATTGTAAGTGGTTACATTATTCCTGATTATATACTAAAATACTACACATCCAGGATTAAGGAGACCAGAGAATCAGTCATGGGTATGCTGCTTGAAAACAACTGTAAGTGGTTACATTAAGCCTGATTATATACTAAAATACTACACATCCAGAACTAAGGAGACCAGAGAATCAGTCATGGGTATGTTGTTCGAATAGAACCTTAATTGGTTTATATTTTGCTGATTATATACTAAAATACTACAAATCCAGGATTAAGGAGACCAAAGGATCAGTCATGGGTCTGTTGTTTGAATAGAACTGTAAGTGGTTAAATTATTGCTGATTACAGTCCTTCGATTTTGAAAAACCCAGGTGCGCATTTAGTTGCTCACTGCTTTTGGGATTCAGGTGCGCACTTTTTGTGGGGCGCGCAACATCAGGCTTGTACACATTTTTTCGAGACTCACTTGCCCAGGGCAACTGAGTTGTAAAATTCCACTTGCCCCCAGTAATTATGTACTTTCAGGTCATAAATGAAATATAAATCAAATTTTGTTTGGGATTATTCAACATTATTTTGAAAGTCAGTTCGTTTTAGAATGAAAAACTGTTCAATTCCTGTCAAATCTGTCAATATTTTACATAACTTCCACTTCGGAAAACCCCCACTTGTGTCAGTGACTGACAACACAAAAATAGTATTGACGTGACGCAGTTCGCGAATAGAACCAATGAAATGCTTCAGTCAATAAAAGTGCAGGGATCCCTTGCTAAATTTAGGTTATTGAGCAACACTGCAGTAACGTACCGTTCTATTGGTTTAAAACCAAAGTGGGACCTGCGCAGATCACATTTATTTCCCAGTCTCATATCACCAACTTGTCCGTGTAAATCGAGAAAGACTTTAAAATTTCCCAATTCTGTCAGCTCTTTAAATAAATATAAAGCATGAAACCTTTCACCCTTAACAATCAAGCTGTTTTTCACCGGGTTGAAAACCACACTAATGAAATTCAACTGAATGGATTAAATGGTTACAAGTGACGGAGGCAACTCGGTGTTGGTCAAGTCAAGTTCTGTCCATTTTACATCTTTTTATGATGGACTTGTCTTATTTTCGAGCATGTATTTTACTTTACCTGTAACGTATAATACATTTCAATAATTGGAGAATACATTTTTCTTGATGTATCGGGCCCCCCAAAAAGCGTGTCTTGTAAGTCAACTTGCCAATTTCCAAATGACACTCTGATTGACATACTGGACACACCTACGACGCTTTCGTTCATTCTCTGCATAACAGATTTTGCAACAGTCAACTCAACTAAAACTGACAAGAGGGCATTGACGGTGATTGGTCACGCCTCTGAAACACTTCATTCAAAAGTCGGCAAGCGAACTTAACTTGTGTCATGACCAGATGACTGAATCTGACGAGCAGATAATACGTACATGCATTGTACTCACGTGTTAGTACAGTTACATGCACATCTAAGTTGATCTTCAAAAAAACGTGAAACTTCAAAGAGTTAGTGATGCTTTGATGTCGGGTCAGTGTGATAATTTTGGAATGAAATTAACGCACCCACTTGAGCAGGATTTTCGAGGCGCGCTTTTGATCGCTCGCTGGTTTGGAAATCTGCGTGTGCCATGGTGCGCAAGCGCCATAGCGCGCCTCAAAATTGAAGGACTGTGATTATATACTAAAATACTACAAATCCAGGATTAAGGAGACCAAAAAATCAGTCATGGGTATGTTGCTTGAATAGAACTGTAAGTGGTTAAATTATTGCTGAATATATACTAAAATACTACAGATCCAGGATTAAGGAGACCAGAAGAATCAGTCATGGATATGTTGTTTGTATAGAACTGTCAGTTGGTTTTGACTACTGCTGTTTATATACCAACACAATTCAGATCCAGGATTAAGGAGAACAGAAGATCAGTCTTTGGTATGCTGCTTGAATAAAACTGTAAATGGGTTACATTGTTGCTAAATATATTCTAAAATACTACAAATCCAGGCTTAAGGAGACCAGAAGATCAGTCATTGTCATGTTGCAGGAATAAAACTGTAAATAGGTTACACTGTTGCTGAATATATACTAAAATACTACAAATCTAGGATTAAGGAGACCAGAAGATCAGTCATTGGTATGTTGCTTGAATAAAACTGTAAATGGTTTACATTGTTGCTGATTATATCCTAAAATACTACAAAGCCAGGATTAAGGAGACCAAAGAATCAGTCATGGGAATGACGCTTGAACAGAACTGGAAGTGGTTCATATTTTGCTGATTATATACTAAAATACTACAAAGCCAGGATTAAGGAGACCAAAGAATCAGTCATGGGTATGTTGCTTGAACAGAACTGTAACTGGTTCATATTTTGCTGATTATATACTAAAATACTACAGATACAGGATTAAGGAGACCAGGGAATCTAACAGGTTTACATTTTGCTGATTATATACTAAATTACTACAAATCCAGGATTAAGGAGACCAAAGAATCAGTCATGGGTACGTATCTTGAATAGAACTGTAAGTGGTTACATTATTGATGATTATATACTAAAATACTACAGATCCAGGACTAAGAGAATCTGTCACTGATATGTTGTTTGAATAGAACAGTCAAGTGGTTTACATAATTACTGATTATATAGTAAGACTCTTCACAACCAGGATTAAGGAGACCAGAGAATCAGTCATGGATATGTTGTTTGAATAGAACTGTCAGTTGGTTTAGACTATTGCCGATTATATACGGAAATACTACAGATCCAGGATTAAAAAGACCAGAGAATTAGTTATATGTATGTTGTTTGAATATAAATGTCAGGTGGTTTAAATCATTGCTGATTATATACTAAAATATTATAGATCCAGGATTAAGGAGACCAGAGAATCAGTCACAGGTATGCTGTTCAAATCGAACCTTAATTGGTTTATATTTTGCTGATTATATACTAAAATACTACAAATCCAGGATTAAGGAGACCAAAAAATCAGTCATGGGTATGTTGCTTGAATAGAACTGTAAGTGGTTACATTATTGCTGAATATATGCTTAAATACTACAGGCCCAGGATTAAGGAGACCAGAAGAATCAGTCATGGATATGTTGTTTGTATAGAACTGTCAGTTGGTTTTAACTACTTATTTATTTATTTATTTATTGGTGTTTAAGGTCACATATTTATGCACAATGGCTAATCTTGACCGTGACAGTTTTACGGGTGGAGGAAGCCGGAGTACCCGGAGAGAACCACCGAGCAACGACGAGCAGCTGCCAGCTCCCCAACATCGTAACTCCGCACTGCAGCACAGGCAGGGTTAAATTGGTTGGAGACATGCGCACCATCGACGTGCAGTACGCCTTAGTACACGGCGTCATCGTGCCCCCACGCGGGCAATGAAGATGAAGTGTCTTGCCCAAGGACACAACGCGGTTGCCGCAGGTGGGATTCGAACCGAGGACCTCTCGGCTTGCAGCCTGCACCTCTACCAACTGAGCCACCGCGCTCCCGGTTTTGACTACTGCTGTATATATACCAACACAATTCAGATCCAGGATTAAGGAGAACAGAAGATCTGTCTTTGGTATGTTGCTTGAATAAAACTGTAAATGGGTTACATTGTTGCTAAATATATTCTAAAATACTACAAATCCAGGCTTAAGGAGACCAGAAGATCAGTCATTGTTATGTTGCAGGAATAAAACTGTAAATAGGTTAAACTGTTGCTGAATATATACTAAAATACTACAAATCTAAGATTAAGGAGACCAGAAGATCAGTCATTGGTATGTTGCTTGAATAAAACTGTAAATGGTTTACATTGTTGCTGATTATATCCTAAAATACTACAAAGCCAGGATTAAGGAGACCAAAGAATCAGTCATGGGAATGTCACTTGAACAGAACTGGAAGTGGTTCATATTTTGCTGATTATATACTAAAATACTACAAAGCCAGGATTAAGGAGACCAAAGAATCAGTCATGGGTACGTATCTTGAATAGAACTGTAAGTGGTTACATTATTGATGATTATATACTAAAATACTACAGATCCAGGACTAAGAGAATCTGTCACTGATATGTTGTTTGAATAGAACAGTCAAGTGGTTTACATAATTACTGATTATATAGTAAGACTCTTCACAACCAGGATTAAGGAGACCAGAGAATCAGTCATGGATATGTTGTTTGAATAGAACTGTCAGTTGGTTTAGACTATTGCTGATTATATACGGAAATACTACAGATCCAGGATTAAAAAGACCAGAGAATTAGTTATATGTATGTTGTTTGAATATAAATGTCAGGTGGTTTACATCATTGCTGATTATATACTAAAATATTATAGATCCAGGATTAAGGAGACCAGAGAATCAGTCACAGGTATGCTGTTCAAATCGAACCTTAATTGGTTTATATTTTGCTGATTATATACTAAAATACTACAAATCCAGGATTAAGGAGACCAAAGAATCAGTCATGGGTATGTTGCTTGAATAGAACTGTAAGTGGTTACATTATTGCTGAATATATGCTTAAATACTACAGGCCCAGGATTAAGGAGACCAGAGAATTGGTCATTGGTCTGTTGTAAGAATAGAACTGTCTGATGGTTTACATTATTGCTGATTATATACTCAAGACACTTCAGCAGATCGAGTATTAAGGAGAACCGAGAATCTGTCATGGATATGAAATGGAACTGTCAGTTGGTTTACATTATAACTGATTAACTGATTATATATAGTAAGACACTTCACATCCAGGATTAAGGAGACCAGAGGATTAGCCATGTGTATGTTGTTTGAATAGAATTGTGAGGTGGTTTACATTATTGCTGATTATATCCTAATACACTTCAGATCCAGGATTAAGGAGACCATAGAATCAGTCATGGGTATTTTGTTTGAATAGAATAGAACTGTAAATGGTTTACATTATTGCTGATTATATACTAAGAAACTACAGATCTAGGATTAAGGAGACCAGAAGATCAGTCATTTGTATGTTGTTTGAATAAAACTGTAAATGGGCTACCTTGTTGCTGATTATATACTAAAATACTACAAAGCCAGGATTAAGGAGATCAAAGAATCAGTCATGGGTATGTTGCTTGAATAGAACTGTGAGTAGTTACATTATTGCTGATTGTATACTAAAATACTACAGATCCAGGATTAAGGAGACCAGGGAATCACGTCATGGATATGTTGTTTGAATAGAACTGTAACTGGTTTATATTTTGCTGATTATATACTATGATACTACAAATCCTGGATTAAGGAGACCAAAGAATCAGTCATGTGCATGTTGCTTGAATAGAACTGTAAGTGGTTACATTGTGGATGATTATATACTAAACTACTACAGATCCAGGATTAAGGAGACACAGGAATCAGTCATGGGTATGCCGTTCGGACAGAACTGTAAGTGGTTTATATTTTGCTGATTATATACTAAAATACTACAAATCCAGAATTAAGGAGACCAAAGAGTCAGTCATGGGTATGTTGCTTGAATAGAACTCTAAGTGGTTACATTGTGGATGATTATATACTAAACTACTACAGATCTAGGAGTAAGGAGACACGGGAATTGGTCATGGGTATGCTGTTTGAATAGAAGTGTAAGTGGTTTATATTTTGCTGGAGGATTAAGGAGACCAGAGGATTAGCCATGTGTATGTTGTTTGAATAAAACTGTGAGGTGGTTTACATTATTGCTGATTACATCCTAACACACTTCAGATCCAGGATTAAGGAGACCATAGAATCAGTCATTGGTATGTTGTTTGAATAAAACTGTAAATGGGTTACATTGTTGCTGATTATATACCAAAATACTACAAAGCCAGGATTAAGGAGATCAAAGAATCAGCCATGGGTATGTTGCTTGAATAGAATTGTGAGTAGTTACATTATTGCTGATTGTATACTAAAATACTACAGATCCAGGATTAAGGAGACCAGGGAATCAGTCATGGATATTTTGTTTAAATAGAACTGTAACTGGTTTATATTTTGCTGATTAAATACTACGATACTACAAATCCTGGATTAAGGAGACCAAAGAATCAGTCATGTGCATGTTGCTTGAATAGAACTACAAATCCTGGATTAAGGAGACCAAATTATTAGTCATGTGCATGTTGCTTGAATAGAACTGTAAGTGGTTACATTATGGATGATTATATACTAAACTACTACAGATCCAGGATTAAGGAGACACGGGAATCAGCCATGGGTATGCTGTTTGAATAGAACTGTAAGTGGTTTATATTTTGCTGATTATATACTAAAATACTACAAATCCAGTATAAAGGAGCCCAAAGAATCACCCATGGGTATGTTGCTTGAATAAAACTGTAAGTGGTTACATTACTGCTGATTATATATACTAAAATACTACAGATCCAGTATTAAGGAGACCAAAGAATCAGCCATGGGTATGTTGCTTGAATAGAACTGTAAGTGGTTACAGTATTGCCGATTACATACTAAAATACTACAGATCTAGGATTAAGGAGACCAGAGAATTAGTCATGGGTATTTTGTTTAAATAGAACTGTCAGGAGTTTTAGATTATAGCTGATTATATACTCAGACATTTCAGATCCAGGATATAAGAGGCCAGAGAATCAGTCAAGAGAATATTGTTTGAATAGAACTGTGAGGTGTTTACATTATTGCTCATTGCATATTGCAGACAATCAGTTATGGGTATTTTGTAGGAAAAGAGGATCAGTTGTGCATATCAAATGGAACTGTCAAGTGGTTTACATTTTTAATGATTATATAGTAAGACACTTCACATCCAGGATTATGGAGAACAGCGGATTAGCCATGGGTATGTTGTTTGAATAGAACTGTGAGATAGTTTACATTATTATATACTAATACACCTTAGAACCAGGATTAAGGAGACCAGAAAATCAGTCATTGGTATGTTGTTTGAATAGAACTGTCAGGTGGTTTAGACTATTACTGATTATGTACTAACACAATTCAGATCATGGATTAATGAGACCAGAACATCAGTCATTGGTATGTTGTCTGAATAAAACCATAAATGTTGCTGATTATACATTGTTGCTGATTATACATTAAAATACTACAAATGTGGTTTATACTAATACACCTCAGAACCAGGATTAAAGAGACCAGAGAATCAGTCAGTGGTATGTTGTTTGAATAGAACTGTCAGATGGTTTAGACTATTGCTGAATATATACTAACACACTTCAGATCCAGGGTCTAGGAGACCAGAGAATCAGTCAATGGTATGTTGCTTGAATAAAACTGTAAATGGGTTGCATTATTGCTGATTATATATACTAAATACTACAAATCCAGGATTAAGGAGACCAGAGAATCAGTCACTGGTAAGTTTTCTGAAAGGAACTGAAAGTGGTTCACATGATTGCTGATTATATACTAAAATACTATAGATCCGGGATTAAGCAAACAAGAGAATGAATCATGGGCATGTTGTTTGAAAAGATGTCAGGTGGTTTAGATTGTTGCTAATTATTTACTAACACATTTCAGATCCAGGATAAGGGATACCAGAGAATGAGCATGTCATGGGCATGTTGTTTGAATAGAACTGTCAGTTGGTTCAGATTATTGCTGATTGTACATGTACAATAAATTCCTTCAAATCAGGATTAAGGAGATTAGGGAATCAGAAAAATATTGGTTGAATAGAGCTATCAGTTTGCATACATTATTGGTGATTATATATGAAGACACTTCAGATCCAGGATTAAGGAGACCAGAGAATCAACCATGGGTATGTCGTTTGAATACAACTGTCAGGTGGTTTACATATATTTATTTATTTTGGGGGCTTCAACGGCACTTTTAACAGCCAGGGTCACCTCATGTTGAACAGTTTAACAGGTGGTGGAGGAAGCTGGAGAGAACCACTGACCAATGGCCAGCAACTGTCAGACTCCCCAATGTACTAACTCCACACATGCAAGTTTAGCAATGGCTGATGACAAGAGCAACATAGACATGCAGTTATACTAAGACACTTTGGATTTTGGATTAAAGAGCCCAGATAATGTGTCCTGTGTATTTTATTTGAATACAACTGTCAGGTGGTTAACATTATTGCTCATTACATACTAACACACTTCAGATCCAGAATTAAGGAGACCAGCGAATCAGTCATTGGTATGTTGTTTGAATAGAACTGTCACATGGTTCAAATTATTTCTGATAAAATACTAACATACTTCTGATCCAGGATTAAGGAGGATGTTGTTTGAATTGTTTGTTGTTGAATTGTTTACAATGTTGCTGATTATATACTAAGGCACCTCAGATCCAGGATTAAGGAGACAGGGATAATGAGTCATGGATTTGTTGTTTGAATAGAAGTGGCATGTGGTTTACATTATTGTTGATTATTTATTAACACACTTCAGATCCAGGATCCAGGATTAAGAAGACTAGTAAATCAGTCATGGGTATATTATTTGAGGTGGTTTACATTATTGCTGATTATATACTAACACACTTCAAGTCCAATGAAAGTGTCAATGACACTGTAGCTTAACTTGTCTGTGTGTTGTGTTTGATGAAAGGATTATGAAATAAGACAAGAATTGTGATAATTGGGAATATGTTAATTTCCATTCCCTGTATGCTATGGTTTTAATAAAAATAATAAGAGGTGTACACTGTACGAAAGAATGGAGGGGTGGGTTAATATGGCCTCACAGTTAATGTATGTGGCCCTCACAGTTAACGTATGTCAACGAAAGTTACCAAGTTACTGTGAAATTATTCCAAAATGAGTCATCCTATCAAGTTACATTGAAATCCCTTCATAAATATGGCCTGTAGACTGTGCTAAATATTATTTGAGGTGGTTTACATTATTGCTGATTATCTACTAACACACTTCAAGTCCAATGAAAGTGTCAATGACACTGTAGCTTAACTTGTCTGTGTGTTGTGTTTGATGAAAGGATTATGAAATAAGACAAGAATTGTGATAATTGGGAATATGTTAATTTCCATTCCCTGTATGCTATGGTTTTAATAAAAATAATAAGAGGTGTACACTGTACGGAAGAATGGAGGGGTGGGTTAATATGGCCTCACAGTTAATGTATCTGGCCCTCACAGTTAACGTATGTCAACGAAAGTTACCAAGTTACTGTGAAATTATTCCAAAATGAGTCATCCTATCAAGTTACATTGAAATCCCTTCATAAATATGGCCTGTAGACTGTGCTAAAGGTTTTCTGGCTTCGGGCCTGTGTCGCCATGATGGTTGACCGATTCCAACTAAAAGGGGACGTCCTCATCTCAACATTATACTGAGTCATTCTACTAAGTTACAATGAAATCCCTTCACAAATACGACCTGCAGTCTGTACTGAAGTTTTTCGGGTTTTGGGGGTCGTCATCATGGTTGAATGATCGTGACCAAAAGGGGACGTTGTCATCTGGGCATCATCTGAATAGAGATGGGCAATATACCGAAAAACCGAACCGATACCGATATCATGGGGACACCGAAAAACCGAACCGACCCAATCTTTGAATACCGAAACCAACGGTATTTTCAATTTTCCTTGTGCATTCACTATTTATAAGGCCTTGGTGAGGATTAATAGCAGTTGAAGTGTTCATTTTCATGAAAGAAGTGACTGATTTTATTTTTCAGTTTTGTTCAGCCTTAAGGACCAGGGCAGTTGTACTAAATTATCTATAGTCTACGACCTGTACATTTCCAGTTGCTTAGCAGTGATTTTAGCCAAGTCTTGGCTGCCTTAACAGGCAGCCAAGACTTGGCTAGAAATCACTGACCAGATCATTTTACTACTGTCATCAGGCCCACCTAAAGATGACATCTTCAGGACACACATTCTATGATTACAGACGCCTTAAGTGAGCTTGAAAAGTTAAGGCGTATTTAGAACAAGTCACCAAATTACTGTAGATATGATCTGTGTTGACAAAAGATTGACAATGTTGAGCCCATCAACAATGGCATGTGTAGCACTGTGATAGAATGATACAAGAACAACTTATTCTGTATTTTTTCGGACATGGATTCCCCTTTGGTACTATCAGTGAATCTGAAGTCACATACCGAATACCGAACCGATACCGCGGTATGCCCACACAAAAATACCGAAACCGATACCGAACTCAAAATTCCAATACCGCCCATCTCTACATCTGAAGTGATTCTTCGAAGTTACAATGAAATCCCTTTATAAATATGACCCGCACACTGTGCTCAAGATTTTCAGGCTTTGGGCCCCTGAAGCCGTCACAGTCGACCAAAAGGAGGATGCACTATATGTCGTCAACCTAACAAGTTGCAATGAAATCCTTACATAAATACGACCTATAGACTATGCTAAGGGTTTTGGGGTTTGGGGGTCGGGCAGCCATGTTCTCATCTAGACATTATTTGGAGTCATCCTACCAAGTTAACAATGAAATTTCTTCATAAATATGACCTGTAGACTGTGCTAAAGGTTTTCAGGCTTTTGGCTCGGGCAGCCATCATCGATGAATGATCGTGACCAAAAGGGGGCATTCTCATCTGGGCATCATCTGGAGTGATCCCACGAAGTTACAATGAAAACCCTTCATTAATATGACCTGTAGACTGTGCTCAAGGTTTTCAGGCTTTGGGCCCCTGTAGCCATCACAGTTGACCAATCACAACCAAAAGGAGATGTCATCATCTAGGCTTTATATGGAGGCAACCTAACAAGTTACAATGAAATTCTTCCATAAATACAACCTATAGACTATGCTAAAGGTTTTTGGACTCGGGCAGCCATCAAGGCTGAATGATCACAACCAATTATTCCAAAATGAGTCATCCTACCAAGTTACAATGAAATCCCTTCATAAATATGACCTGTAGACTGTGCTAAAGGTTTTTTGGCTTTGAGTCCCCGCCACAGCTGCCCAATCATGCCCAAAAGGGGACATTCTCATCTAGATATTATATGGTTTCAACCCACCAAGTTACAATGAAATCCCTCCATAAATATGACCTGTAGACTGTGCTAATGGTTTTTGGGTTCTGGGCTTGGGCAGTCGTCACAGTTGACAGATTGCGACCAAATGGGGAAGTTCTCATCCAGACAACATCCTGAGTCATCCTACCAAGTTACACTGAAATCCCTCTGTATTGAATATGACCTGAAGAGTGTACTAAAAGTTATTGGCTTTCAGGCTTGGACAGCCATCACGGTTGACATATCATGACTAAAAGGGGATGTTCTCATCTAGGCATTATATAGAGGTATCCTACCAAGTTACAATGAAATCCCTTCATAAATACATCCTGTAGACTGTGCTAATGGTTTTCAGGTTTTGGGCTCGGGCAGCCATACCAGTTGACAGGGGGCATTCTCATCTAGATATGACCCCAAACCTGCATATGAAATTTTGTGATGATCAGACAAGAACTATGGGTGTAGCCTGTACGAAAGGAAAATGTGAACAGACTCACAGACTTCCGCATGCGTGATGGCAATAGCTTATCTTGACTTTGTCAAGTTAAGCTAAAAATAATGGAGACCATAGAATCAGTCAAGAGTATGTTGTTTCAATAGAAATGTCAGGGGTCTTATATTAATTTGTATATATCTTAACACACTTCAGATCCAGCATCAGAGACAAGAGAACCAGTCATGTGTATGTTGTTTTGATAGAACCCTAAGATGATTTACATTATTGTGAATTTTATACAATCATATTTCAGATGCATACTTCAGACTGAGTAAGACAAAGAATCAGTCAACAAAATGTTTTTTATGTTATTATGAATTATATACTAAAATACTTCTGATGCAACCATAAGGAAGCCAGAGTATCAGTCATGTGTACATTGTTTGAATAGAACTGTCAGGTGGTTTACAATATTGCTCAGTATATATGAACACACTTCAGATCGAGGATTAAGGAGATAATCAGTCTACATTACAAAAATTATGTTTCATACCATGATGAATGTTGTTTTCCATTTCATCAGCTGTAGAAGTACCACTTGAAGCACCACATGTTTCTGTAAAATAAAACAACATATAATGAAATTCAATGACACTGCAGCTTAACCTGGCTGTATGCAGTGTTTAATGCAAAAAATGGTGTCTTCTCACGGAGCCAACATTTTTAATTTTGGGATAACCAGATAAGCTGAAAAATGTTGGCTGAGTGAGAATTGATGTTAAGGAGAACAATAGGTGTTAATCCTCAATTAAGCTATACTCTGTTTCATATTTGGTGATTATTAATTTTCTCTGACAGCAAAGTGTTTCTGTGTTATTATTTATTGATAAGGTTTATTTATTTTAAATAATTAAATTTGAAATAAATTTTTATTAACAGCTTTAGTAACACAGAAACAGTAAAAGTGAAGAAGAGCTGGGACAGGTTCCCTTAGAAGTTTTCAATAGAGAAGAACAGATATGTTAAGGTCAAACAATCCTTTATTCACAGTGGTATAAATGCAAAAACAAAAATCAGAAGATACACAACACTGAACATTGAGCACTGCAAGTAAAATCTAGCACCAAATTTATTCTAAATGAACTAAATCTGAAGCCTTATCTGCAGGACTGCTGCTCGACGCACCAGCAGTTTTATGTTCTCGTCATTTCTGTATCTGGCTGCCAGCCCAACAGCTTGTGTTTTTCTCCATATGCACCGTGTAAAATGAAAAAAAACATCCTTTTGGTGAAACGGAAGGATAGATAGCGACCACAGCATTTCTTGCAGCTACCTCAAAATCCATTAGAAATATCGCTGGTTCAAGGGTTAAATTTCGCTCAATAACAGCGTCTTTAATTAAAGAGAAAAAACGGCGGTAAGTTTGTTCTGTCTTGTTAGGCAATAAGCCAAATATTAATGGAAATACTGATCCTTCAATTCTACCATGAAGGGTATACAGCTGGTAAAATAAGCCAGGACACGAATAAAATGTTCCATCTCCAAACACGACAGGTGAATCACACAATTGTTTCAGATTTTCATCAGTGCCAAAAATGATAATTCTATGACCCTGTTCACTGGTATTATCACAAAATAAAAATGTTTCTTTCCAGGAATTATTTAACTCTATCTCTCTTTGTGTTTTTGGTAATTTGGGTAACACTTTTGCACGACTTCTATACAAGGCAGCTTTACAACTGTCAAATGTTGGAATTTTTTTTATCATATCTGCAGTCACTTCATCAAACTCATTATCTCTGAGACTGCCAAGTTCTTCGTCGTATATTCTTGGAATGGGAGAAACCTCATCACGGCATCTTTTTTTAACTTTATTTAGAAAAGCACTGGCAGCAAGGGCCATATTGTCACTACTATCATGATTGTGATCTTGTCCTATTGACACTGGAATGTTATCCACGGTAACAATTTTGGCTCTGCAGTCACGAATTACACATCTCCAATAACACCTTTCATTTCTTCTTGTCCAAATTGAAAATTTATAGCCAGCATGAATCAAAAAGTGACCACCTCTACCATTTTCCAAAAAATTAACATCAATCTGTGCAGTGGCCATGATAAATTTATGATCATATTTTGTCTGATTCTTTACTTATATAGGTTTATTGAATAAACAATAAATCTTCTAATCAAAAAAGATAAAAGCAACAGTTTATAATAAAGTATTGAAGTCATCTCAAACCTATCAAAACTATCAAAAACAGATAAAACAATGACTAGGTTCAAAGAACAACTGTGTCTTTACAACTAATTGCCAAGCCAAAAGTCTTTTTTCATTGAAAACAGTTCAACAAAAAAAATATTATGTTTTGCTGAGCTGAAGGTTTTAATTTTAATCAGAAACAGACCATAATCAAATCTCCTAAAGGTGTGAAATGGAAAATGTTGCTAGCTAATTTCAAAATGTTGGCTACGTGAGAATGAATCCAAAAAATAACCCTCAATGTTTATGAAAGGATTGTGAAAGAAAACAAGAATTGTGATAACTGAACATATGTTAAGTTCAGTACCCTTCATGCTATGTATTCAATAAGATTAATCTGAGGTGTAGACGGTAACTAAAGGAATTGCAGACTAGGTTGATTTGGCCCTCACAGTTAATGTATGTCAACTAAAGTTACTGTAAAATCATTCCAAAAAGTCGCATCCTACCAAGTTAATGGAAATGCCTTCATAAATATAACTTGTAGACTATGTAAAAGGAATGCAGGTCATGTGCCGGTTGGGTGGTCTTGGTTGACAGATCGTGACCAAAATAGGACAGTCTTGCCTTGATATCACACAGAGTCATCCTACCAAGTTACAATGAAATCCCTTCATAAATACAAGAGGCCCCAGGGGCCTGAGGGCGCTCACCTGACATGGTAGCTTAAATATCAACTCAGAAAATTGATTTTAACAAGTTGCATCTGCTCCTCCTAAGAAAAGCTTATACCAAATATCCAAAGATTCTGAGTAGTGTATCTAAAAAAAAAAGATTTTTAAAGAATATTCCTCATATTGAACTAAGTTATAATTTGGGCTCCCACAGGGAGCCCATATATGAACCCAGGAACTTGGCTTCAACAAGCTTGAATCTCATCCCCCTAAGGATGCAGCACACCAAATATCAAAATATTCCAACTGCTGGATCTGAAGAAGAAGATTTTTAAAGAAAATTCCTCATTTTGAACTAAGTTATAATTTGGGCTACCACAGTGAGCCCAAATATAAACCCAGGGACTTGGCTTCAACAAAATTCAATCTCACCCCCCTAAGCATGCTGCATACCCAATATCAAAAGATTCTGCCTGTTGGATCTTGAGAAGAAGATTTTTAAATACATTTGCCTGAAATGCACTAAGTTCAAATTTGGGCTCCTATACTGAGCCCAAATATGAACTCAGGGGGCCGATTTGAACAAACTTGAATCAGATCCACCCCACAATGTTGCATACCAAATATCAAAAGATTCTGCCTGCTGGATCTGGAGTAGAAGATTTTTTAAGAAATTTGCCTGAAATGCACTAAGTTCGAATTTGGGCTTCTATACTGAGACCAAATATGAATCCAGGGGGGCCAATTTGAACAAACTTGAATCAGATCCACCTCACAATGTTGCATACCAAATATCAAAAGATTCTGCCTGCTGGATCTGGAGAAGAAGATTTTTTAAGAAATTTGCCTGAAATGCACTAAGTTAGAATTCGGGCTTCTATACTGAGCCCAAATGTAAATCAAGGGAGCCGATTTGAACAAACTTGAATCAGATCCACCCCACAATGTTGCATACCACATATCAAAAGATTCTGCCTGCCGGATCTGGAGAAGAAGATTTTTTAAGAAATTTGCCTGAAATGCACTAAGTAAGACTTCAGGCTTCTATACTGAGCCCAAATGTAAATCCAGGGAGCCGATTTGAACAAACTTGAATCAGATCCACCCCACAATGTTGCATACCAAATATCAAAAGATTCTGCCTGCTGGATCTGGAGAAGAAGATTTTTTAATGTTTCTCCCATTGCCTACAGTGTTAAAAAGTGCTGACTCGGCACTTTTTCAAAAGTCCTGAAAAAAATGCCTTGTGATCAAACGATAGGGATTTTTTTAACCATTCTGTTCTACTGGATAAAAGTAAGCTTTATATAAAATAAGAATTCTCTGTGCCATGTAGTTTTGGAGATATGGCAGTTTTAAGGTTTTTCCTATTTTTAGCTCCTGAGGTTCCCACGGGGCAATGAGATTTGGTTCAAATCGACCTCACGGTTCTGAAAATAGAAATTTTAGGCATGGCCAAAATTTTTGTCCCTCCTGTAATGAAGACAAATAATGCCCGACAAACTTCTCTTGCACAAACTTGATTCTAAACCTCAAAAGGACTCTGTATACCACATATCAAGTCTCTGCTACTGGTGCTTCATTAGGAGATTTTTTAAAAAAATGGCCATTTTTTCCCCACCCCTCTGCTCAATATGAGCCGAAACCTAATTTGCAAAAAAATCAAAATATAACCACTACTTACATGAAATTTAATTAAAATGTGTCCAGTTATTTAGGAGAAAGAGAGTCAAACGCCACCTTCACGCAGGACGACGGATGGATGGACGGACGATGGACGAAGAGTGATCAAAAAAGCTCATCCTGACTTTCAGTCAGGTGACCTAACAAGCTGCTCCAGGGGGGCGGAGGGTGCTAACCCGGCATGGTAGCCTAAATATCAACCAAGGGAATTGACAAGTTGCATCTGCCCCTCCTAAGAAAAGCTTATACCAAATATCGAAAGATTCTGACCAGTTTATTTGAAAAAAAGACTTAAAGAATATTCCTCAAATTGAACAAAGTTATAATTCAGGCTCCAAATATGAACCAGGGACTTGGATTGAACAAACTTGAATATCCCCCCCCCCCTGCCCCCCTCCCACAAAGGATGCTACATACCAAATATCAAAAGATTTTTAAAGAATATTTCTAATATTGCACTAATCCTAACATTTGGGCTCCCATAGACAGCCCAAATATAGACACAGGGATATGATTTCAACAAACCTGTGAATGAATCTTCCAAAATTGTTACATGTGAAATATGAAAGCCTTTGAAGCAGTGGTATGGGAGAAGAAGATTCTTAAATGTTTTCCCATTACTCACAGTGTTAGAAAAATGATGACTGAAAAAGTACCCTATGATAAAACCGATGGCAATTTTTTTTATACCATTCCTTTCTGCTTTTCCTAATGAAGCTTCAAACAAAATAAACATTCTCAGTACTGTGTAGTTTTGGAGATATGGGCATTTGAATTTTTTTTTTATTTTTAGCTCCTTCTGTTCCCATGGGGAAACAGGAAATTTTGGGGGGGTATATATTAGGTACTCATGATCCAATAAGTCATATCAAATTTGGTTCAAACCGGCCTCTCATTTCAGAAAATAAAAATGTGGGTACAGTTTGGGCTCCCACAAGAAGCCCAAATATGAACCCAGGCATTTGGCTTTAACCAACATATAACTCACTTCCCTTAGGATACTGCATACCAAATATCAAAAGATTCTCACTGGTGGATGTGAAGAAGATTTTTGAAGAATATTCCTCATATTGAACTAAGTTATAATTTGGGCTCTGACAGGGAGGTTGAGGGAGCCCAAATATAAACCCAGGTGATTGGCTTGAACAAACTTAAATCCCCCCCCTCCCCCCCCCCCCCCCCCCCCCCCCCCCCAAGGATGCTGCATACCAAATATCTAAACATTCTGACTGCTGGAATTGAAGAATATTTCTCATATTGAACTAAGTTATAATTCAGGCTTCAACTGTGAACCAAATTATGAACCTGGGAACTTGGCTTGAACAAACTTGAATCCCCCCCCCCCCCCCCCACTCCCAGAATGATGCATACTAAATGTCAAAAGATTATGATTGGTGGATCAGAAGAAGAAGATTTTTAAAGAATAGTCCTCATACTGCACTAATTTAAACATTTGGGCTCACACAGAGAGCCAAATATGGACATAAGGATTTCTTTCAAAAAATCTTCCAAAGATGTTATATGTGAAATTTGAAAGCTTTTGGTTCAGTGGTTTGGGAGAAGAGGCGTCTGAAATGTTTTCCCTACTGCCCTATTTCCCTATTGCTCACAGTGTTAAAAAAAGAAGACACAGCACTTTTTCCAAGTCCCCAAAAAGTACTCTGTGATAAAACCGATAGCAATATTTTTGACCGTTCCATTCTGTTAGCCCTAAGAAAGCTGCACACCAAAAAAGTGCTGTGTAGTTTGGGAGATATTTACATTTTAATTTTTTTCTATTTTTAGCTCCTGCAGTTCCCATGGGGCAATGGGAAAAAAATGTCAGCATAAATTAAGTACTTATGACCCCATAAACCCTCATATAAAATTTGGTTCAAATCAGCCTCTTGGTTTGGAAAATAGAAATTTCAGGCGGGGCGAAAATTCTTGCCCCTCCCATAATGATGGCGAATATATACCTTCAAACTTCTCTTGAACAAATCTGAGTCTACATCTCAAAAGGAAACTGCTCACCAAATATCAAGTCTCTGCTACTGCTGGTTCATGAGAAGAAGATTTTTTAAGATTCACTTTTTGGATGTGGCCATACCGAGGGGCAGGCCAACTTGATTTGAACAGAATCAAAATGCGATGTCATAACAAACTTCACTTAAATATGTTCAGGGTTTTGGAGAAAAAGCAAACACCATGTTCAAGGATGACTGAAGATGATTTTTAAAGTAATTCCCTCGCATTGCCATAATTTAAAATTTGGACTCCCATAAGGAACTCAAATATTAACCCAGAAACCTACTTTGAACAAACTTGAAGCTGATTCCCCTAGAGATGTTGTATACTAGATATGAAAGCATTCTGACCAGTGGATCTGAAGGAGAAGATTTTTAAAGAAATGTCCACATATTGCATTAAGTTAAAATTTGGGCTACCATAGGGAGCCTAAATATTAATAGGAATCGGACTGAACAAACTTGATCTGACCACCCTAGAGATGTTGGATACCAAATATGAAAGTATTCTGACTGGTGGATTTGAAGGCGACAATTTTGAAAGATTATCCCCATATTGTACTAGGTTGAAAATTGGGCTTTCATTGGAAGACCAAATATTAAACCTGGTTTGAACAATCTTGAATCTGGCCATCAACAAAATAATGTATAGTAAATATAAAAAGATTCTGACTGGTGGTTCGGAAGAAGATTTTTAAAAATTATTACCCATATTACCTAAAGTAAAAAAAATTGAGCCCAAATATGAAGCAAAGGGCTTCATTTCAACAAACATGCATCCCCGCCCTCTTCCATGCCCACCTACTCCTCCCAAGGGATACTGCATACCAAATATAAGATTCGGATAATTGGTTCTGGAGAATTTTTTTTTCCAATTTTTGCAAATATGCTCACATTTTTGCCCGCTATCAAACACCCTAACACAACTAAGGCCACACAAAGTAGATCTTCTGTTTCTCTGGCCATTATTTGTAAAATTGCATGCGGGCGAGCGTTTTTTTATTTTATTTTTTATATCTGTAATTATTTCTTTGCCATCAAAAATGTATGTTCTTGGTTTATGTTTTAGGTCTCATAATCTGCAGAATAGCATGTGTGGTGGTGTATTTTGTCCCTTGAGAGCAAGAAGGCTTTGCAATGCTAAAGCATTGCAAAGCCTTCTTGCACTCAGGGACAAATTTATCAATGTTTTTAACTTAGGTAAAATATCAGACATAAACCATTTAATTTTTATTTTTTTCAAGTTCACATTGGTTATAAAAAAGAGAGTATGCGGCAACCAAAAGGTCCATGCAGGAGGGCCTGAGAAACAGAGTTTTATTTTCTTTAGGCCTAATGGCAATTTTTTTTTAACATTCAGTTCTACTGGCCCTAAGGATGCTTCATACAAAATAATAGATCTCTGTTGCATGCAGTTTGGGAAAAATGGGCGTTTGAAAATATTTTAGCTCCTGGAGTTCCTACTGGAACCCAGAAAATTTTTTTGGCTTTGGCATGAGTCAAATATCTATGACTCAATAATACCACATACCAAATTTGTTTCGGATCAGGCCATTAGTTCAGAAAATAGAAATTTTGGGTTGTGGCACTCCCACTACAAAGGCAAATATTGCACAAAAGATTTCTGTTCATAAATGTGATTCTCGCCTCAAACTGAAGCTCTATACCAAATAAAAAGTCACTGAATGCACTGGTTCATCATAAGATTTAATTGCCATGTTTAATTGAACAGAAATGGAATGCCTATTTGGTCCATCACTTACACAAACTTTCATTTGAATTGGTCCAGTGGTTTCAGAGAAGACTCAAAGACAACTTGATATGTAACAATGAACATAGGATTACTGACAAACATTGATAACAATACCTCACCCTGACTTTCAATCAGGTGAGCTAAAAAGTTCAGTGGTTGAAGATAAGTGGCTAATGGTGAGTGCCGAATATTAGTGTATTACAAAAGTTATCAATCATACCATAATCTATCTGGTTTCACATCTCATCGTCTCCAGAACTAAAAGCTGTAGCATAATATGTTCTAAAAATAAAACAAAACAAACATTATATAAGAAAAAAAGTTTTCAAACCCAGTAGTTGCATTATGCATTTGACAGGTTTCCACTCATGACCTAAACTGCATTGATTCATCAATGATCTTAATGTAGGATATGTATTGTTACAGACAATATCACCAAAACATGCACAATGCTTACATGTAGGTGTTCATTTACAACTTGACGTTGAGTGATTCCCTGGTCACCATAATACTGGATCTGACCTGTGTCAATATACAATAACCAAATATATATGTCATTAAAACTGGCATACTGAATGCATCAGGCTTCTGATAATTACAGCAAAGCTCATACTGTTTATGCAAAGTTTATGCAAACCTCCGTTGGCATAACCCATTTGCAAATTATGCAAAATTAAATTATCTGTGGATTGTAAATAAAAACCTGATGTATGGAATTTAAATGAAAGTTTCAGTAACACTGTAGCTTAACTTGTGTGTTGTGTTTGATTATTTATTTATTTATTTATTTGTGTTTACGGTCACATATTCCTGCACAATGGCTAATCATGACCATGACAGTTTTACGGGTGGAGGAAGCCGGAGCACCCGGAGAGAACCACCGAGCAACGGAGAGCAACTGTCAGCTCCCCAACATAGTAACTCCACACAAGCAGGGTTAGCATTGGTTGAAGACAAGTGCACCTTCGACGTGCAGTACACCTTAGTACACAATGCCACCATGCCCCCATGTGGGCATGGGTGAAGTGTCTTGCCCAAGGACACAATGCGGTTGCCGCCTGCACCTCTACCTACTGAGCCACCGCGCTCCCTTGTTGTGTTTGATGAAAAGGATAATGTTCAATGTTTATGAAAGGATTATGAAATAAGACAAGAATTGTGATAATTGGGAATAGGTTCATTTCTGTTCCCTGTATGCTATGTTTTTGATAAAAATAATATGAGGTGCACACTGTACCAAAGAGCTGAGGGGTGGGTTAATATGACCTCACAGTTAATGTATGTGGCCCTCACAGTTAACGTATATCAACAAAAGTTACCAAGTTACATGTACAGTGAAATTATTCCAAAACGAGTCATCCTATGAAGTTACATTGAAATCCCTTCATAAATATGGCCTGTAGACTGTGCTAAAAGTTTTTGGGCTTCGGGCCCCTGTAGCCGTCAGTTTCCCAATTGTGTCCAAAGGGGACGTTCTCATTTAGACATCATATTAAGTCAACCTACCAAGTTACAATGAAATCCCTTCATAAATATGACCTGTCGACTGTGCTAAAGGTTTTTCGGCTTTGGGCTCGGGCAGCCATCATGGTTGAATGATCGCAACCAAAAGGGGACATTCTCATCTGGGCATCATCTGGAGTGATCCTACGAAGTTACAATGAAATCCCTTCATAAATATGACCTATAGACTGTGCTCAAGGTTTTTAGGCTTCAGGCCTCTGAAGCCATCACAGCTGACCAATCATGACCAAAAGGGGATGTCATCATCTAGACATTATATGGAGTCAAACTAACAGGTTACAATGAAATCCTTCCATAAATTTGACCTATAGACTATGCTAAAGGTTTTGCGGTTTTGGGCTCGGGCAGCCATCAAGGCTGAATGATCGAGACCAAAATGGGACGTTCTCATCTCGACATTATTTGAAGTCATCCCACCAAGGTACAATGAAATCCCTTCATAAATGTCACCTGTAGACTGTGCTAAAGGTTTTCGGGCTTCAGGCCACTGTAGCCATCACAGTTGCCTAATGGTGTCCAAAAGGGGCTGTTCTCATCTAGACATTATATGAAGTCAACCTACCAAGTTACAATGAAATCCCTTCATAAAAATGACTTGTAGACTGTGCTCAAGATTTGCGAGCTTCGGGCACCTGTAGCCATCACAGTTGACCAATCGTGACCAAAAGGGGATGTCATCATCTACGCCTAACAAGTTACAATGAAATCCTTCCACAAATACGCCCAATAGACTATGCTAAAGGTCTTTGGGCTCGGACAGCCATAAACGCTGAATGATCACAACAAAAAGAGGATATTTTCATCTAGACATTATCTGGAGTCATCCTACCATGCTACAATGAAATCCCTTCATAATTATGACTTGAAGACTTTTCTAAAGGTTTTGGGGCTTTGGGCCCCTGTAGCTGCCACAGTTGCCCAATCGTGTCCAAAAGGGGAGGTTTTCATCTAGACATTATATGAAGTCAACCTACCAAGTTACAATGAAATCCCTTCATAAATATGACCTGTAAACTGTGCTAAAGGTTTTCGGTCTTCGGGCTTGGGCAGCCACCACGGCTGAATGATAACAACCAAAGGGGACAATCACATCTGGGCATCATCTGGAGTGATCCTACGAAGTTACAATAAAATCCCTTCATAAATATGACCTGTAGACTGTGCTCTAGGTTCTTGGGCTTCGGGCACCTGTAGCCATAACAGTTGACCAATCACATCCAAAAGGGGATGTCATCATCTATGCATTATATGGAGTCAACCTAACAGGTTACAATGAAATCCTTTCATAAATATGACCTTTTGCCTATGCTAAAGGTTTTTGGGCTCGGGCACCCATCAAGGCTGAATGATCACGATCAAAATGGGACGTTCTCATCTAGACATTATTTGGAGTCATCCTACCAAGTTACAATGAAATTCCTTCATAAATATGACCTGTAGACTGTGCTAAAGGTTTTTGGGCTTCGAGCCGTCACAGTTGCCCAATCACGTCCAAAGGGGGACTTTCTCATCTAGACATTATATGAAGTCAACCCACCAAGTTACAATGAAATTCCTCAAAAAATATGACCTGCAGACTGTGCTAAAGGTTTTTGGCTCGAGCAGTCGTCACAGTTGGCAGATCACGCCCAAATGGCGAAATTCTCATCTAGACATCATAAGGAGTCATCCTACCAAGTTACAATGAAATCCCTCCATATTAAACATAACCTGCAGACTGTGCTAAAAGTTTTTGGGTTTCGGGCTTGGGCAGCCATCACGGTTGACAGATCATGCCCATAAGGTGACGGTCTCATCTAGGCATTATAAAGAGGCATTCTACCAAGTTACAATGAAATCCCTTCATAAATATGATGTGTAGACTGTGCTAATGGTTTTCGGGTTTTCGGCTCGGGCAGCTATACCGGTTGACTGATCGTGAAAGGAAAATGTGAACAGACTCACAGACTAACAGACTTTCGCACGCATGATGGCAATAGCTTATCTTGACTTTGTCAAGTTAAGCTAAAAATGACCAATTTACAGCAGTTGTAGTGTTGTTGAGAAAAAATTACTAACATACAGCAGTTGTAGCGTTGTTGAGAAAAAACGACCAACTTACAGCTCGTTGTGTACATGTTGTGCAGGAACACCTGATAGTTGAATATCTTTGCTTTGAAGCTCTAGTACTGTTTTTTTAGTACATGTATAGAAGTGAAAAACAAAATACCCAACTTATACCAGTTGTAATATTAATTATTATATTAATGGGAAAACATCCCCAACTTACAGCAGTTGTAACATTACTGTGGAAAAATAACCAACTTACAGCAGTTGTAACATTACTGTGGAAAAATAACCAACTTACAGCAGTTGTAACATTACTGTGGAAAAACAACCAACTTACAGCAGTTGTAACATTACTGTAGAAAAATAACCAACTTACAGCAGTTGTAACATTACAGTGGAAAAATAACCAACTTACAGCAGTTGTAATATTACTGTGGAAAAATAACCAACTCACAGCAGTTGTAACATTACTGTGGAAAAATAACCAACTTACAGCAGTTGTAACATTACTGTGGAAAAATAACCAACTTACAGCAGTTGTAACATTACTGTGGAAAAAATAACCAACTTACAGCAGTTGTAACATTACTGTGGAAAAATAACCAACTTACAGCAGTTGTAACATTACTGTAGAAAAATAACCAACTTACAGCAGTTGTAATATTACTGTGGAAAAATAACCAACTTACAGCAGTTGTAACATTACTGTGGAAAAATAACCAACTTACAGCAGTTGTAACATTACTGTAGAAAAATAACCAACTTACAGCAGTTGTAACATTACTGTGGACAAATAACCAACTTACAGCAAGCAGTTGTACTGTCGTTGGGAACGCACATAGCTGTCTCAAAAGGTTACCAAGAAATGGGAATATCTTTTCTTTTGCTGGAACTGCACTGCTATGATAAGCTATTGTGAAAGGTCATCAAAGAACTTTCCAGCAGTGCAACATCACAGCAAAGGTGAATGAAACTTTGGCTAAACAAGTGCTCATTATTCCTTCAAGATTATCAGGAATGCTCAACATGCATGGTTTGTGTTGTTTACATAAAACCTAATGCTACTCAGTTACTGATCAGGATCTTAAATCTACTTTAACATAGCATATATTGCATCAGATTCTTTGACTGAGTTGTTCCATTTTTGCTAATTGGTGCATTTGACTTTTTTAACTCTTAACCTGCCGGGTACAATGTATTTTTAAGATATTTTCCATCATATCCAGACAAAGCTACTGTGAAGATTGATTTAGAGTAGAGTTGATGCAAAAATCTAAAATTAACTCAAGAAATCTTTGGTGAAAAAATCCATTCAATTTACAGGGTGAAAATTAGATTAAATAGAACCAAACTAAACATATTTCTGTGGCAAGAGAAGACCTGTCTTGGGTGGGAATATCCGTAGCAGCATGTAAGAGTTAAACCTTTCCAAATGTTTTGTCCCCAACAAACGTTGACAATTTATTGATGCGAAGAGTACAGATTTTCTCATGCCTTGACAAAGGCCCTAGTAAGCTGATTTTCTTCACTGTACTTGTTTTTAAGTGTTGGAGCAGGGTTTATACATTGTAGCTTATGACATGACCGATAACAGAAGAAAATTGAATTTAATTCCTGTTGACCTTCAAAATTGGAATTTTTTCCACTGATAGGTACCTGTGCTAGTCAATACACGAGATGTGGCCTGTCCCAACCTGGGACCAAGAATATGCAACACACTCTCTGATAGAGCAATAATACCAAGTATCATTAATATCCTTTAAGGCTATAGAAAATAAATTCTCAGGACTTTGTATATTTGGATATGGGTAAGTGAAGTTGAACTAAGTTTGTGACCTTGACCCCTTGGAGACATACATGTACATTCCATACAAACCTTATTTGCAACAACGTCTCTCGTGGTGGGCAACATTAATACCAAGTACGATAAATATCCTCCAATGCAATCAAAAGGATAGGACACACATATTTTGTACATTTTGATATGATATATAAAGTTGAACTAAGTTTGTGACCTTGATCTTGGAGATAAGGCATTCCAAATTTATTCACGACACATTCACTGATAGTGGGCAACAGTAATACCAAGTATCATTAACATCCTTTGAGGTATTCAAAAGTTCTCATCCAGACACGACTTGGAATATTTGGATGTAGGATATGCAAAGTTGAACTAAGTCTTTGACCTTGACCTTGCAGATAAGCATTCCAAACCTTATTGGCCACACACCCTCTGGTGGTGGGCAACAATAACACCAAGCATCAATAATACCCTTCAAGGCTATCAAAAGGTCTGAGCCAGACAAGACTTTGAATATTGAGATATGGGTTTGGAAGTGGGTATTTGAAGTAGAACTAAGTCTGTGACTTTGCAGACAAACATTCCAAACCTATCTGTGGCACTTCCTCTGGTGTTGGGCAACAATAATACCACATATCATTAACTACTAAAACGCATAGGATATTACATCTCTTCGAAGAAACAGTCTTAAATTCCATAACTTACCAAATTCTTTTGAGTTACTCTCCAACAATGATCCTAATTTATATAAATGTGGTTTAATTATCATGACATCTTGACTTGACAACTAACTTTTTTGCATTTGTTCATCATTTTGTTCAATTAGTGGAAACGTATAGGTTATCAACTTTACAACATTGTGCAATCATCACAAAAAAGTTTACAAATACAATATGGTTCAAATTAAATATCATTAGTATCCTTTAACGGTATCAAAAGTTCTGAGCTGGACCCAACTTGTACAGACTGATGGATGGATGAACGGACAGACGGAAGGACGATAAAAGTGGGAGTTGTAGGCTTAAAAAATTACGAAAAAAAATTAATCATTTTAATTCGTTCAGACAACGGTTAAAACCTCGTATTTTTGGAAAAAATTCCAGGGGAGGGGAGAGGGGGTATAGACATGGTTACATCCCCCAACCTAATACTGAAGAGAAACTAACGCTAACCCCAATCATGGATTGACCCTAACCCTTAATATAAATCCCAAAAATTTGCAATAGTCTCATATCTTATTAATTAAGCTCATAATATATCAAATGAAAGTGCCAATGACACTGTAGCTCAAATTGTGTAAGACATGTACATGTAAAGTCTGTGGCACAGCAATGACACACACTGATAACAAAGGTACATGTAAAGTTTTGTAAAGATCTTTATATAAATACTGACCGTAGCCTGTAACAAATGTACAGGTAAAGTATTGTAAAGGTGGGTGACAATTAGATGGTGCACCATAAGCTAAAAGTTAATTGTTTTGGCCTGTTTGAGTCAAACCCTTCTAAGGTTGATTCATACTAATTAATAAATATTTGTCCAGTCCTTCTTAAAATATACGTATTTGATGAATTTTTTATCTTTTGTTCATTTTATTATTATTTTTCTCATTGGAAATAGAAAATCGGGTTGTGCTATTATAATGTTTACCCTCCCCAAACAACACCGAATATTCACACAGAAACCTGGCTTCAACACATTTGAATATACACATACCAGGGATGCTGAATTCAAGAAACATTATTTTATCTGGTGTTTTTGGAAAAGATTTTCAATTATCTCCTTTTTGAGTCCCCGAGCGGGTCTGACTGAACCCCAAAATATTTGTTCTCGCACCACAGTGATAAAAAAGGCACCCAATAAATTTATAGCAAATATTACTGACATAAAAAATCTTCTTTACAGGTTCTGTGCATAAAATGTAATACACACAATTTCTGTAAATAGGACTGCCAACAGGCATTTTGAATTTTTGCCCAAGCCCAAAATCACTTGTTACCACCCCATGATGATAACATCTTGCATTTTGGACTGCATCCAAAACACTCATTCTTATCCCAAAGGGATAACAAAGGTACCCAAGAAGCTTTGTGAAGAACGGTTCATATATACAGTCTCTAGCCCGAGCTGTATTGACATGTGCACTTACATGTACTGTGTACAAGTAGTACTGAATAAATCAAAGTTCATCTAATTTGCATAATTTCTGCACGAAAAAAAAAACCCTGTATTATATGTGATGTATTCCATGTTACTAAACATTCATACAAAATTTATTCAAATCAGAACCTTCCTACAGAAGTTCTGTACAAAAAACTAACTGTACGTAATTTTGTTACAAAATGGCCACCGGCAGCCATCTTGAATTTTGGATCGCACCCCAAAACACTCGTTCTCGTCCCAAGATGATAACAAAAGTACCCAAGAAGTTTTGTGAAGAACGGTTCATAAACACAGTCCCTAGTCCAAGCGGTATTGATATGTGTACTTACTGTATGAAAGTAGAATTGAATAAACCAAAGTTAAGGAATTTGCATGATTTCTGCACGAAAAAAAAAACTATCATACAGTTAAAACTAGAAGTCCTGTCATGAAATGCGCACAAATAGCACGTTGATATGTGCGTTAATGTACGCGTTATGGCCCAAGTAAAGCTATCATATTCTGTACATATGGCCTGTGCACAAGCAATGTTTCAGCCAATGGACCTCCGGGTAACCCGGAGGTCCATTGGCAGAAACATTGCTTATGTTTGCTATGAGTAACCAGGAGAACCTGCCGTGCTGTGGATGCCATTCGATATGGCAATTGCGCGCAATTCCAACGCGCAATTAAGCCTAGATAAGCGCACTATTCGGGACAGGACTTCTAGTTTTAACTGTATGTGATTTATTCCATGTTACTAAACATTCATTCAAAAGACTTTTCAAATCAGAACTTTCATATGGAAGTTCTTTACAAAAAACTGATGGCACTAATTTTGGTACAAAATGGCTGGCAGTTGCCATCTTGAATTTCGGACCACACCCAAAAACACTTGTTCTTGTCCCAAGGTAATAACAAAGGTACCCAAGAAGTTTTGTGATGATCGGTTCATAAATACAGTTTCCAGTCCAAGCTGTATTGACATGTGTACTTATTGAGTATAAGTAGCACTGAATAAATCAAAGTTCACATAATTTGCATAATTTCCGCACAAAAAAAAAAAGTATTACATGTGATGTATTCAATGTTACTAAATGATTGCACTAATTACGGTACAAAATGGCTGCTGGTAGCCATCTTGAATTTTGGACGGCACCCAAAAACAATCTGAAATCATTCTCGTCCCACAGTGATAACAAAGGTACCTAAGGAGTTTCGTAAAGATTTGTTCATAAATATGGCCTCTAGCCCGAGCCGTATTGAATTGTTGCCGGACGGACAGATGGATGACGGGCCATGGCAACCTCAAATTTGACTACATTCATAATATTTCGGTAAGCTCATGATGCCTGTCCGGACAAATAAAAACCCTTTTAACTCCCATATTATAGCAAACAAACAGATTGATGGACGGTTGGACACATGTCTGGATAGATGTATGGATTGGATGGCTGGACAGACATAAAAGACGAGGCAGACAGAGCAATTTCTAACCCCCCCCCCCCCCCCCCCCCCTTTCAAATTTTTTTTGTAAGGAGGGAGGGGGCATAACATATATAATAAAATATTTCATTCTAACTTGTATATTTTGTTGTTTTAAAATTATCAGGATAGAAGCGTTACTGCAAACTCAGACTACCCTGGGGCTATGTACATAATGGAAAAGATACAGTGAATTTTTTTTTCAACTGAGAAAAAAAGATTTCTCGGATATGAGTAAATCCTCAAGTCTTGGTTTACAATTAAAAATTGTCTATTCTTCGGCTATATGGCCAATTCCAGCTCCTACAGAAGCCCAGATATTAACCCAGGGACCTGCTTTAGACAAACTTGAATGTGACCCCACTAGATATGTTATATACCAAACATAAAAGCATTCTAACTGTTGGATCTGAAGAAGATTTTTAAAGAAATTTCCTCATACTGCACCAAATTAAAAGTCAGGCTTCCATAGGATGTCCAAAAATTAACCCAGCGACTTGATTTGAAGAAACTTGAATCTGATCCCCACCTCCAAGATGTTGTGTGGCTGCCATAAGGACCCCAAGTATTCACCCAGGAACTTGGTTTGAATAGACTTGAATCTGACACCCTTAGAAAGGTATACAAAATATAAGACCATTCATTCTAGCTGTTGGATCTGAATAATAACATTTTAAAAGAAATGTTCTCACCAAACTAAGTTGAAAAATTTGGGGTAACCTAGGGAGCACAAATGTTTTTTTACAGAATTTTGCATATTGCACTAAGTTGAAATTTGGGTTACCATCATGACTGCATTTACATAGCAGTTTTCGGAACAATTTTCAACTTATAGCTAATCAATTTCAAATTTATCCAAGTTAAATGACTGCTATTAAATTTTTTAAAATTAATTCGACCCCTGGGTACCATAGGAAGCCCACATATTAACCTAGGAACTTGAACAAACTTCATTCTGCCCCACGAGATCTTATATACCAAATATTAAAGAATTTGTACTGGTAAATATGAAGATGATTTTTAAAGAAATTCCCTCATAATTCATTTAGTTAAAATCTGTGCTCCCATAGGGGACCCAAATATTAAACCGATTACTCAATCTGAACAAAATTGAATCTGACCCTCCTAGAGATGATGTATATCAAATATGAAAGTATTCTGACTGATGTATCTGCTGAAGAAGATCTTTAAAGATTATCCCCCATATTGCACCGAGTTAAAATTTGGGCTTCCAATGGGAAGACCAAATATTAACAGAAGGACTTGATTTGAACAATCTTGAATCAGACTCTCGTAACAATGATGTATCTCAAACATGAAAAGAGTCTGACTGGTGGAACTGAAGAAGGTTTTTAAATATGATTCCCCATACAGAGAAACCTGTCTGAAGAGACCACTGTTGTGTGAGACCACCGGCCTTGAGAGATCGCTGTGACCTTGTACAATTTAGGTTATTTTACTCTATAAGGGACTTGTCATGCGAAATCACTTGTCTTGGGAGACCACTCTTTCATGGAGAAAAGGGTGTATTACCTGAGTTAAAAATTTGGGTCCCTATATTCAGCCAAAATATAAACCACGCGGCTTCATTTCAACAAACTTGTATCTAACTCCCTATGGAAGCTGTGTACCAAATATCAAAAGTTTCTGAGCATTAGTTCTGAAGTCAAATTTGAAAAAAAAATTTGCAAATAAGCTGACTCAGCATTTTTTTGCTATTTCCAAGGACAGTAACCATGTAAAATTTAGTGCATAACAAATTCTGGACCACATGCACATCTACACTAATTGATACCGATACTTCAGACCAAGTTTCGTAAAAATCCAATAACAAATGTAGGAGTTAAGCAGGGAAGCCTTTTGTGATGGAAATTTTGCTATTTCCAGGGGCCATAACTATGCAAAAATTATCGCATCAAAAATTGTTTATCACATGCACATCTACACTACTTTAGACCAAGTTTCTTAAAAATCCAATGAATATTGTAGGAGGGAAACAGGAAATTTTTTTTTGCAGGAGTCGACTCAAAGATTTCAATTTTCCAATTTCCAGCTGCATTAACTGATAGAATGCTAGATTATTTTTCCTGGTCTGAAATTGTCATTCAAAAGTTGTTTTGTTACAAATTATATGACCGTGCGTACTGGATGAAGGCATTCTCCAATAATTTGTGATAAAACAGATTTATAAGAACAAAATATTTTTTGCATTTGACCAAATATGAAACATGAGCAAGGAAAATATCGGCTTTTGCTTTGGTATCCTATATTTTTTTAAAGCCCTGATAGTGGATTCTAGCACTCAACCAGTTAGGATGCTGTATAAGTAAGAAAAATTTATTTACTTTGAAATTCTCACCTCTGATATCAATATTCCACAAATTCAAATGAAATATGCACAAATTATACATCAAAATGAAGGCTCAACTCACAGAATTTACAGCAGGCACCAATGGTTTCCTGGAAGTCTGTTACCGTATCTGTACCAGAACTGATAATAAAATAATATTTCCTGAGAACAACTTGTGGCCAAATGATGCAGCGATAGGACTGCATTATGGAAAAGGACAATGCTGTCTGCGTTCTTTAATGAAGATGGGTTCTACATGTATGTTCAATGGACATGTGCAAATCATTCGATGAAAAAGTTATAAACTGAGTTAAGGGATCTTCATTCTGGAGAAAAAAAAATAAATAAAAATAAAAGTTTTTCCAACACACCGACCCTATTTTTTTTTATCCTGTCAGCAGAAACAGAGCACAAATATTTTTTAGGCCTAACCATCGAAAAACAAAATCATAATTCTAGGAAATTTCACCAGGTGTCATGATACCTTTCACAGAATATGTCAACTTTGTTGTCTCCATATAATAACTGTATGCTGTATTAAGCCGATCTTTCTCATTTTTTTTTGATTTTAGAGGGCACTGTATACCGCTTTCTCTGTACGATGGCCATGACATGAAATCTAGACTGAACCATCAATGTAAATAAGGCCTAAAAAAATAAAAAATCTGTTTCGCAGGCCCTCCCGCATGGTCCTTTTAGCTACCGCATGCTCTCTTTTTATTACCAATTTAAACTTAAAAAAAATAAAAATTAAATGGTTTATGTCTGATATTTTACCCAAGTTAAAAAAATTGATGAATTTGTCCCTTGAGTGCAAGACGGCTTTGCAATGCTTTAGCATTGCAAAGTCTTCTTGCACTCAAGGGATGAATTACACCACCACCCATGCTATTCTGTAGATTATGAGGCCTAAAACTTGAACCAAGAACATGAACTTTTGATGACAAAAAAGTAATTACTGAAATAAAAAATAAAATAAAAAAACGCTCGCCCGCATGCAATTTCACAAATAATGGCCTGAGAAACAGAAGATCTACTTTGTGTGGTCTAAAGCAGACAGTTTTTTTAATTTACCCCCACAAAGCACAGTCACTGTGTTTTGAAGAATTTTAATGTCCTAGCTTTGTTCATGGATATCTGAAGCACATGTGGACACAAGTTGTTTGCCTGAAATATTATTTTGTTATCAGTTCTGGTATGAATACGGTAGTGGACTGCAAGGAACATTGGTGTTACCACAGGTGTCTGCTGCCAACTCTGTGTTATTTATTTATTGTTGTTTAAGGTCACATACTTCTGCACAATGGCTAATCATGACCACAACATGGAGATAAAGTCAAGGTCAGTCAATCGTTTATACCCCATGTTGCCTATTTTAGAGGACTCGCACCCCAAGCAATAGTGACTGGGTCTTATTTTACCAGTGAAATAGAGCTTGTTTACCACAGTAAACAAGCACTGCTTCACTTCCCGGGGTTCCCACAGTGGCAACTCTTGAGTTGATTTCATATATTTTTAGCTGCGACTAGCAGCTCTATAAGTGGCAATGTCGGTCTGTTGGTCGGTCGGTCGGCCGGTCGGTCGGTCGGTCTGTCTGTGACCAACGAGTTTCAAAACTCAATAACTTTTGAAATACTTGATGGAATGACTTTATATTTGGCATGTAAGTGTATCTTATTGATGTCTAGCCACTGTTCAATGCACGTGTTGTTCCAAATATTTTTCTTGGAGTTATGGCCCTTGATGAACTTAGAATTTTGTGAGATTGCACCACCCGTCGCAGCTTCGGCATCGATGTCGCGATTTTTTTCAAGTTCTATACGTTGCAACATTCATTTTGGTGTATAATTTGGGTATATTTAATTCCAATTTATGGAATATCACAGGTGGGAATTGCAAAGTAAACAAATTTCACTTACTTATATAGCACCTCAATGTCATTATGATGTCATTATATTTTTTTTTATATTAACCCCTTACAGAACACCCACAGGGTCATAGGCAAAACTTTTTCACATTAATCAAATACATGTTAACTAATCAAGCTGTAAACCAAATTCAGTTCAAATTGGCTCAGGGAGTTTAAATTTTCAAAATCTGAGTGGGGCTTCGAAACTTGCCCCTCCCAGGGTGATGACAAATATTGCCCCAGAAACTTCCTTTAACAAACTTATAGCTAGACCGTAAGGAAAGCTGTATATTAAACAAACCCTAAAAGCATGCACATTAAAATGGTGGCAAAATTTGCATGTATTTTCATTGTTCATATATGTACTTCAAATGCATTTGCATGTACTACAGTGAGGGTGTGGTGGCTCAGTAGGAAAAAGTGCAGGCTGCAAGGCGAGAGGTCCTTGGTTCGAATCCACCTGCAGTAACCCTATTGTGTCCTTGGGCAACAAACTTCACCACCGTTGCCCATGTGGGGGCACGGTACCATTGTGTACTAAGGCATACTGCACGTTGAGGGTACACTTGTCTTCAACCTATGCTAACCCTGCTTGTGTGGAGTTAGTATGTTAGGAAGCTGGACAGTTGCCTGCCATTGCTTGGTGGTTCTCTCCAGATACTCCACCTTCCTCTGCCCCATAAACTGTCCTACACAAGGCGACCATGGCTGTCGAAAGGATCATTAACCCCCAAATAAATAAATAAATTGTAAAATAAATTAATACATGTACTACAGTTGATCCTGAGCAGAGCTTCAGAACAATGAAATTGCTGACCCACGATACTGACAGACCAGAAAAATTCATTATACTGATTTCTTTTCATTACTCAAACAAAAACTTCAAAATTCAGAAAAAGATACAATGGGAACTCATTAAAAAGTACTGACCAGTGCCGATACCAACTGTAGAAAAAGTGTAGACAGAAAATTAGAAATCAGGAAACAGAATAACGTATGAATGTGTTAATAATTTATACCCATATTTGGTGATATAAATGCTTACTAGTAGTATTATACATATCATGCAAATCAAAAAATTGATTAAGAAAAATTTTGTCTTCATTTTCTATCCAACAAAATGTTTATAAAACTCCCCAAAATGTGTAGACAGGTTGCTGATTCATCACTCAGTAAAGCATGACTACTTTAAAAAAAAACTTCATAATAAATGAATTAGTCACCAACATCGTTTGAGGTCACAGCAATGCTACAGACACTGGGGCATTAATAACAAGGAGTTTGTAGCACATGAGGGAGGAAAGGGCGAACCATCTACTTGTAGACAGCTTGGTAACTCAGGGAAGCTTATGGTATCTGTGAGTGTATTTCAGGTAAGTCAAAGAGCTCTGCAGAAACTGACTTTTTAGCCAACTTTGTTTTAAAACAAGAGTTTTAAGCTATAAGATATATCGATAAAACCAGTATTCAGACCAGTATAAACTGAATACCGGTGCAATTTCAAAAATATTGGTTTATCTTCATTATTTATTTACTCACAATAAAATTTTCTAGACTAGATGTCTTCAGTTTTAACTGTAGTCCTGAATGAATAATATTATCCTTTTACCCAACAAATCAGCCACATCGACCAGCATAATACCTGTACACATATTCAGCAGTTGAAAAAATATTTTTAAAAAAAATTCAACAAAACCATATGATGTGATCCCTCACTGGAATCAGGTTGTTCCAATGAGGGTTCACATGATTTTATTTTGTTGACATTTTTGAAAAATTTGATAAAATACTATTTAAAATAATAAATTTTGATATTGTGTGTGTTGGGTAAAGGATTATCTGAACTGCATCATCAAGGCTTGCTAATTTATTCCACTGTGATGGCTCAAGTCTCTATTCAGATATCTGAACAGTCTTTTGATATCCCGGTGTACTGCAACATTTTTTTAATACCGATACCAGTATTCAGTTTAGAATATTGTGCAGCCCTATCAGGAGCTCCTAAAATAGCCCAAGCATCATGCCTATTTTCCAGTTAAAGTATAGGGATCCTTGATACACCCATCAGGATTCAGTTCATTTTCACACCTCAAGAGGATATCTAAGAACAATACTGAATTCCTCAAGCTCATAGTTGCTTACAGAATGATTTTGAAATTATGTTTATATTTTTAGTACATGCTAAGCCCCCCCCCCCCCCCACTCCCCATCTCCCTCATGAGAGCTAGTGTTAACTTTTTTCATACAGCTCAAATACCTGTTGTCCAGTTATGCAGTACATCAAGTTTTATTCAAAGCAGACAAAGGAATACAGCAACAACCAAAGTTGATTGGGGGTGCTTCATGTCCTGTTTTGGAAACTCTGTGGATGGAGTCACAGCACTCTTGTTTTTTCACGGGTGATTATTTTCAAACTATCTAAATGTTTTTCATGGGTGGCTATTTTCAAGCCATCTAAATGAAGGTAATGACAACATTTTGGGGGCTAAGATTAGCCGAGGTTGATTCTCACTGGAATGAATTATATGACAAAAGATTTGCAGCAACTATAGAATAAATCTCTTCTAAAACCATTTCAAAAAGAAAATTCAATGCTCTACACCAGATTTTATACAAAATTCTGTATTAAATTTATTAATGGGGAGGTAACACTAGCCATTCTGGGTCCTAATGCTGTGAAAATTCAAAGCTGGCAGACAATTGTTCGAGCATATGAAATGTAGAAAATTGAGTGAAAAGGTGAAAATAATATTAGTCTTCACCCTCTTAATGGACTTCACAATATTTTCAAATGATTTTCAACAGAATTACATTGTTGTTTTGAATATTTGAAAAATCATACTCTCTTTATTTTTCTTGAAATAACTTTTTTCAAATTGTAAACAAATGATTTTTTGCCAATCCAGTTCAAAGTTAATCAAACACTCAAGTTTTAAAAGGACAAATTCTTCAATTTTGTTCATAAGAATTAAAAGCATTGCTGATTTTCTTTATTAGTTGTCATTCAAGACACGAGGTATATGTATTATGATGAAGTTGATCAGGCAAATTTATAACTAGTCATCAATTTCTTGAGTCAACCTGTGACTGTGCTTACAGTTACAACTAGAAGTCCTGTCACGAATAGACTCAATAGTGTGCTTTTCTAGGCTTAATTGCACGTTGGAATTGCACGCAATTGCCATATCGAATGGCATCCACAGCACGGCAGGTTCTCCTGATTACTCATAGCAAACACAAGCAATGTTTCTGCCAATGGACCTCCGGGTTACCCGGAGGTCCATTGGCTGAAACATTGCTTGTACACAGGCCATATGTACAGAATTTGATAGCTTTACTTGGGTCATAATGCGTACATTAACGCGCATATCAACGTGCTATTTGTGCGCATTTCATGACAGGACTTTTAGTTTTAACTGTAGCTAGACTACCTCAGCCGGTCAGTAATACAACCTTATTGAATTTTTCAATTCAATTAATGTATCACTGGTGCTTTTTAAAAATTTTGTTGACATTATGTATGATGTAGGAAGAAGTGCCAACGTTATTAAAACTAAATATTGCCCATGTGGAGGGTGGTAGCTCTGTGGTTACGAAATTGAACTTTAAACTGTTCAATTCCCACCAAGGTTAACTGCATTGTGTACTTGGGCAAAGCACTCAAGTTAATCTTGACTGCTCATTTGTGGGCAATGCGATTCTGAGTAATAAGGCATACTGCACATCAATGATGCACTTGTCTTCAACCTATGCTAACCATGCTTGTGTGGAGTTAGTACATTGTGGAGACTGGAAGTTGCTTGCCATTTCTCAGTGGTTCTGACGTGGTACCTTGACATCCTCCATCCATAACGCTCTCTGACACATGGTGACCTGGGGTGTCATAAGAGTCATTAAATCCCATTACATAAATAAATAAATTACATATTGTAAACCTAATCCCAGCTTTTCTTAAAAATCTGATAATTAGCCATTTCTTATATGAAGATTGTCCTTGATTTGAGGACAAACCATGGCTCAAATAGTGCTGAAATAGTTTGTAACTGGCTATCAGCATAATTGGTTGGAAAATCTGTCAACCGGATAATCATTATACCTTTAGTTCATGGAGTAGCATCTGGAGAATAAATAGTATGGTATTTGTCTGCGAGACATTAAGAATTCTTTCGCTGATGTGAACGTTGTCAAAGCTACCAAACATTTGCCAATTTTAGTGATGAACCGACAATCGGAATCTGAAATCAGAACCGGCTGGTTATGGGGCATCGGAAAATTATGATAACTGGCTGTTGTCAGTTATTCTATATTTAACACTGACTATTAAAAATCCCTTTGATATCTGGCCATTTCAATAAAGATTTCCCATTAAAAATGTGTGTAGTGCATAGCAGAAAAGTAAGGGATTTGCAGAGCAGAGATAATACTGAATTTACCCACTGTAATCGGTACGAAATTGCTACCATTTCCTGAAGACTGTAGAGTTTATGTCAACATTAGAGGGAGGTAACACGTTGAAAAAATAACACTGAATAATATCTCCTGACAAACATGTAAACCTTGCGTCATACGACTTCACAGCCCACATTAATATCAAAGTTTTTGTATTCATTTAAAACACAAAGTATGTGTGCTCAGTAATCAGTATATTCCTTGTTAATACAGCCAAGGGTATTGCATCCTCACACAAAACCGTATTAACACTGTTTTACTGGAATAAAACCCAATCTTCATGAGAACGATACCGTGTGATAACAATTTTTCACCACACCCAAACCAAAATGCAAATATTATTTTGGCTAATATCGCCCAGCACTAAATATGCATACTCTGAGAAGTTATGTGGTATTAAGCTTTCGTAATTGATGATTCATCAACAAAATTCTGTAGTAAAACAGGCACCAACAGATTTTCTTCAGTGTCCCACTTCAACCATCAGAATCGGCATCATCGGCAAAGAAATAACAGGTAATCCATTGCAAGTTATGATAATCGGTTCATCACTAGTCAATTTACAATGATCAAATCACCCAATCAATTCCACGCTGTGACAGACAGATGATCCAACCTGTGCTGTTGTGTTTGGGCACTGGACATGCAAACTGACATATTTATCAGCAAGAAAGCTCTCTGATTATTTTAAAAACATGTAAAAAGGTATTACAGTTAAAACTAGAAGTCCTGTCACGAATAGTGCGCTTATGTAGGCTTAATTGCGCATTGGAATTGCACGCAATTGCCATATCGAATGGCACCCAAAGCACGGCAGGTTCTCCTGGTTACTCATAGCAAACACATGCAATGTTTCTGCCAATGGACCTCCGGGTTACCCGGAGGTCCATTGACTGAAACATTGCTTGTGCACAGGCCATATGTACAGAATTTGATAGCTTTACTTGGGCCATAACGCGCACATTAATGCGCATATCAACGTGCTATTTGTGCGCATTTCATGACAGGACTTCTAGTTTTAACTGTAAGCAGAATTATTATAACTATCAGTTAGACTGATGTTAACCAGACCCACATTATTTAATTCCAAGATGCAGATAAAGTGTATATCCAAAAAAATAAGGTGCACAAAATATCTGGGTAAAACTTTTGCCTTCCTCATCTGAAGGTATGCTTAGTTTTAAGCCATCCTTGAGCACAAATATGTCCTGAATACACCAATAAAGCTTCATTTTGATAGAGTAATAATACAATACAGTTGCCATGGATTGGTCACTTTCCATGGGTGAGCAATAATTTTACGGACGCAATAATATTGGATTTCAAACACCAATTATAGGATTTATCATCCAGGGCTCGATTTAACTGGATTAGCATAGCACTTTGCTCTCCAATTTCTGAATTTTGCTATTCAAGATTTATTAGTTTCAAGTGCTTTTGGATCAACTGCTAATCAATTTTCCAGGGTGAATAGTAAATTGCTATTCAAAATTTTCAGATTAAATCAAGCCCTGTTATCATCAACAATTTAATTACATGTAATGAAGCACCGGATACAATCATTAATTAAAATTTTACTGCTGTTGATTTTTATTACCTGACAAATGTGTGCGTGGGCATTACAGCCCACATGTGCGTTACGACCTGTCCACGGCGACTGTACTGTTTGTATAGAACATAACAAACCAAACACGGGCTGTACGTGTTCATTTTTTTTCAAATACAAGGGTGGTGACAGAATTTTTTATTTTTGTTTGAAAAGCTCCTTTTCCGAGCATCCCACCACCATTCATTTTTTTAGCAAAAATGTCTTTTTAAATATTTGGGGGGGTTTAAATGTTTTATTTCCTCAGTTCTTATGCCAAGATGAATACAGAAATGCATTTATGTTCCTGGAAAATCTTCCCCCCAAAAAATGGTTAGCTATGGTTTCTGAATAGAAAAAATGTGGGTGGTGCCAAAAATCTTGGCCTCAACCAGGGTGACTATACAGATCTTGACCCATAAACTTCATTTGAAAGAATTTTATTCAATATCAATCATCAAAGTATTAAACCCACTGGTTTAACTCTTTACCCAACGCAGACGATTTCAAAATTTATTATTTTAAATATCATTTTTTAAATTTTTTCTAACAAATTCAACGAAACCATATCATGCGACCTCTCTTTGGAATGAGCTTAACAAGCTCGTTCCAAACAGGGGTCGCATGATATGGTTTTGTTGAAATTATTTGAAAAATAATATTTTTTTCAGCTGCTGAATTTGCATATTACGCAGGCAGATGCGGCAATTCGTTGGGTAAAGGGTTAAGAGAATAAGACTTTTTAAATATTTGGGGGAAGTTGTGTACGGTGTTTAGTAGCAAATGCATCTGAGCAATGTGAGCTGTATACAGTACGTGGAGAGTGTATTATCACTAAATCACCCGCAGAGTGGAGATTCCACCCGAGCAATAATTGCAAATTTGTTGCAAAGCATAACCAGCACAAGCAAAGTTTCAGCCAATGGACCTCCGGGTTAAACCCGGAGGTCTATTAGCTGAAACATTGCTTGTGTTTTTTGCCGATATGTACAAAATTTGAAAGTTATAGCTTGGGTGATAACTCCACTCCGTGGGTGATTTCGTTACAATCCACTCTCCACGTACTGTAGATAATGCCAAAGATTTTTCAGTACTTCCATCAGAAATTCCTATAGGCAATGAAATAAAAAAAGAGTGATTAACAAATTTTGGGCTGCCAAAAGTCATTTTATTATAATTTTATGAAATGAACTACAGTATGGCCACCGTGGAAATTCACTTTCCACGCTGTGGCCTGTGGGAAGTATTTTCATGGATGCAACAATATTGAATTAAAAGCATATGTGGACATCATGGTCCATGCGTGGATTACGACCAGTCCACAGTAACTGTACTGTACATGTACTGCCCCACTTGCATTTGAATAGGTTGAATGACAGTACATGTACTTTTTCATCGTTAAGATATCTAAAAAAAAAATCCATGATCCAAACACAGTCCACATATTTTGCCTCATTTCTTCTTATTATTTAGACATTACGTTCAAATTCATTTCCGCATTCACCCATACACTGCCAACCTCCACAATTGGCACAACAACAAAAAATAAGAATTATTTCAATATTAAATATATTTTCCGGCCCCTATAGATTAACTCTTTTAACAGACACAACATGGGTTCTAGTCATTTCGTCCCATGGTCGGTTCGTCCCAAGACGTTTCGTCCCATTTTAGGCATTTCGTCCCATTTATTTTGGTCGTTTCGTCCCATGTAGATTTTTCACTTTGGTTGTTTCGTCCCATGTTGATTTTTCACTTTGGATGTTTCATACCATCCGAGATTGGCCAGGTAATCTCAAATTTGGTGGATTTTTTTATGATTATTTCTCAGTGAGGCTATGCAAATATGGATATCATTGGAACCGGCTTGATCAGTTAATTCCAATAATATCCATATACGCATGGTTTAGCTGGGGAAAATGTAAGACATTTCATGCCGGCTCATTCCTTTTTTTGGGCAGTTTTGACCAATTTGTTAAAGGGTTAAGTCACAACGGGACATATAACGCAGTGAATAACTCCAAAGTAATTTTGATATTTCAGCCTACAATATAAACGCATCAGCAACTTAATTTTGTTAACTTATTTAATCGCGATATATTGAAATTACTTTGGAATTATTCATTGAAAAAGCGAAAGTAGAAAGTTGCACTTTTTGAGTGAATAATTCCAAAGTAATTCCGATATTTTAGCCTACAATATAAATGCATTGGCAACTTAATTTTGTTAACTTATTTATTCGCGATACATCGAAATTGCTTAGGAATTATTCACTGAAAAAGCGCAACTAGAAAGTCAATCTCGGATGGGACGAAACGTCCAAAGTGAAAAATCAACATGGGACGAAACGACCAAAGTGAAAAATATACATGGGACGAAACGACCAAAATAAATGGGACAAAACGCCCAAAATGGGACGAAACGTCCGGACGAAACGACCTGATCCCCACAATTTTATTAAGTCTGGGGAGTGGGGGTGGGAGTTCTGAATTTCAAGGACTAATGTTTTCATCTCAAAACTGCGTTCCCTCAAGTACATGTAGCTTGTAGGTTACACCTATTTTCATATTAATATTAATACTTCACTGATGCAGTACTGGCACAAGTCCTTTGTTCTTCATATGGCCTCACTGTTGAAACCGAGCTTTTCATGAAAAATACAAGAAAAGTTTCCATTTTTCTCACAACTGTCAGTTTCACTGATAAATAGATTACAGTGAAAATAGGAAACACGGAAAATTGCAAGTTAATATCGAAGAGTCGAACAGGGTAAGGGGAATCTAATTTTTCAGTGAACATTGCCATTCTGACACGGTTCAACCACCACAACACAGGCAACGATGACAGTCCTCAAGCTAATGTCAACATTCTTAATAATGACATAAAACTTCGATTGGACTCTCAGTATCTCTGGAGCCGAAAGTGTCTGTTCTAACAGATTTAACGCAGTCTCAGAACAGAAACCTGAAACAAATGTCCCGGTGTTCGAAAAATCAACACTGACAACTCGTCCTATTTCAAAGTTTCTGAACCGGCAGTTCTAAACACAAATTTAATAATTAAACTAACGCTCTCATTATTTTGATAACAAATACGCAGTCATATACTTTGGAAAAATCCGCAATTATAACTGAAGGGAATGAATGCGTTTTATTCATAACCTTCGAAGTTCGGGGCACAAGCGCAAGGTCGCCTGTCGAATCATTTCAAAGAGTTCTCCGTAAATTATTCTCGAATGTTGATTAAAACCATTTTTGAGTAATTTTCAACGAGACTTTGACCTTAACATCTTTCCCAGTAAATAACGATCTGTAATGCGACAGAAATACGATCAAATACGCATGCTTTGTATACTAGTCTGTTTTTCATACCACAGAGCCGCCATTTTGAATGAAGGGATAAAATTGAAAAACTGCAACGCTGACGGTAGCGAAAAAATATGTTTTTAAAATAATAACTTCGCATGTCAAAATATAAACGCAAAAGATAGAAGAATATTTAATTTAAAAATCGCGATGTAGCACCCGAAGATATACACTCATTTATTACAGCGGTGGTCCCTTTATACAGGTCTACTTAAAACTGGTTTTTAAGGAAAGAAGAATATACGAGGTCATTTAAATATGGTCACCGCACGGAACAAGAAAATTAAAGATGTGTCATAAATTGTTCCGAAATGATCATTAACATCTACTTTTCCATCTCCAATGTCTGTTGTGCCTTCAAAATTAGATTTATTATCCTTTTGAATCACCCAAAGTTTTAAGTAGACCGACAGTGGTCGCCTTAATATGGCGGTCTCCTTAAGACTGTATTCTAAGCATAAACGGTCTCCCTTAAATTGGTTTACGGGTTCTATATATATATATATATATATATATATATATATAAAGGAGAGAAAAAATAATAATAATAAAAAATAATTAAAAATATTTTTAGATATAAAAGCAAGCTAATTAATAAAAAAAAACCAAACAAACAACCCTTCAAAAATAGCAAATATACTAGATATTGCATAAAGCATAGTGAAAGATGAAAGTATTCAAGAATACGAGGTTCACGAATACGAACCAATAACCAGAACGAGTTTGAACAATGCGGGAGAGATATGAATCAACGTCGAAACCCAAGATCTATTTGTTCATCCTAGCGAGAGTTACAGAGTGGTGCAGGGACGTCTCACCAAGGAAGATGGGACCGAATACGCCGACGATGACATGGTTACTTTACCCAATAATGGCATCATGCATCTATTCAGTAATATAAAATACTTGCTATCCAGACAAGAGATAGCATCTGTGTTTCATCTCGATCAGGCCACCACAATGTTCGGACTCTTGACATATCCAGATGATTTTTTGAAATCCAGAGGACTTAATCAGTTGTGGGTGAAAGACACCGTCGGCCCTGCCAGAGGCGGCACCGCCACGATATTCGACTATGTCGTCAAGACGTCCAGACCCAAAGGAACGATGTCATTCAGGATACCTTTGAAACACATCTTCGGATTCGTGGAGGATTATAACGAGATCATGTATGGATTCAAACACAATCTGACGTTGATTCGAAAGAGAAACAATGACGCGATAGTGAGACTCCCTGCGACCGATGCGGGTAAGTTAACTCTACACAAGATATGTGCTTCGTTTCGCATGTGCAGCCTTCGATCGTGGAAAAAACGCGTCTCTACAAGATCATAGAATCCAAGAGTAAATTACCCGTGGGATTTAGAATGAGACAGTGCGACACGGCTAGCATTACACTCTCCATGAATCACTTCGATTGGAGATTGACCGTGAAATCCTCTTCCAAGAGACCGTGTTTTATTGTGGTCGTGTTTCAGACCGATAGGGACGGGTCTCAGTAAAAGAATGCATCGCTATTCGATCACGGCAATTTGAGAAACATGCAAGTGTTTCTGAATTCCACGAGATATCCAGCAATCGATTACAATGCGTCGTTCGACAAGAATGATTTCTGCAGACTGTACGGCGACGTCGCAGATTTTAGAAAGAAGTATCATGGTCTAGACGAATTGATGAGCAACCCTAATATATCTCCCGGCGAATACAAGTCGATGTATCCCATGTTCGTATTCGATGTCAGTAAACAGAGCAAACGATTCAAGAGTAGCATCTTAGACATTCAGATCAAGATGCAATTTGATAGGAACGTGCCAAGAAAAACTGAAGCCTTTGCCCTGGTCCTGTCGGATAGAGAATTACAATTCAAATCGGATGGAAATAAGATGTCTATCATTCGATGAGAGATGTGTGTGTGAAAAAAAATAATAAAAAAAATAAAAAGTAATGAGTAATTATTAAAAAACAAAAAAAAACCCCAAAAAATAAAAAGTAATGAGATCAAGAGAGATTGAACATCTTTCTAAATCTCATTACTTTTTTTTTTGTTTTTTTGGTTTTTAATAATCACTCATTATTTTTAATTAATTATTTACACGCGTTCCTGCGCGTTCACTGTTTGTTCAGAGGATCTACTTCGATCAGTATGCTCACCACGGAAGTGGCAGCTTCGGGATCATTGGTTTTTGTAACAAAATTAATCCTGTCTCTGGCATTCACTTTGAGAGGCGCGCCAAACGTGCTAACATTCGAGTGTTGATTCTTGGTCTTTTCGACGCTGTATCTCTTATCACTCTCTACTCTGTTCACCGTGAGATTGACGACCACTCTGTTATCCAAATCTGTGGAAGCCACACCCATTCGAATGATTTCACCTCCCAACAGCATGGGAATCCCACTTGACCATGTTGCGATCCACTACCTCCGTTTCTGAAAGACCACTCGGCTTTTCCCTCCTCTAACATGCCAGTCTCCTCGGCCCACACGGTGATCAATTGTCTGGCGTATTTGACTTTCTCCACCACCGAAATCTGGGTGCAGGCGTCCGTCATGTTCACGGGATCTGGTAGATTCGTGAGCATGTGGCCACCCATGTCTAGTTTACCTTCCATGATGTCGTCCTTTCTCCAGACTGAGTTGTCGTCCACATACATCCTGCTGACCGGGCTGGAATTCAGGATCGTGATTGAGACTGAATAAATTCTGACCGTTCATTTTGATGCCACCCTCCATGGTTCTGCCAGATTGTTTGTTCAGGTAGTGATCGTTCACTTGCGATTGTACATATTCTTGAGATCATATCACGCTGGAATCCATGTAGCCCTTGTTGACTGCAGTGGAGTCTGCATCCGCGTCATTGACCTTCGACAGATTCAATATCTTGTTGAATCCCGCATTCAGATCCGATTTCATTTCTCGTCTGTCAGACTTTCTCTGTTCCAGATCTACATAGTGTTTGGTTGCCACGTCCTTGGGATTCGTGGGAGTGCTCACGTTCCTTATCTTGTTAGAATTGGCATTCAATTCCGATTGCATCATTTTCTGAATGTATCTACTTCTCAGCTGTTCGCTGAATCACGTGTGAGAGTCATCCGCATATTTCTTGATCACGGCATCGGTGGAATCTATGGGATTCGCGACATTCACCAAACGTGTGGATTTCAGATCGAGATCGTCAGTCATGGTTTTATCCACGTAATTATCTAGCATGATTCGTTCGAAATCCGCTTTCCCCTGTCAACGTATTTTTTAGTCGCCGCATCGCGAGATCTATTGGCTCGGGAAGATTGTAGAGCTTCTTATCATTCATGTTCAAAAGTTCCTCTCGAGGTTAGTATCTCCGAACGTAACGTTCGTCCAAGTTGGCAACGTCGTAACCATCGCCAACTTTGAGCGTCTTCCTCTTCTTTTTGGGTCGATTTTCATCGTCACTTCTACCAAATTTATCGACTGGCATATTGTTTTGAGGTTTTTTTGTTTTAAAAAATATATTTCAAATGCAGTTTATTAAAAAAGAATTATTTCACTTATTTTTTATTTTTGTTTTTATTCGATTAAATTTTTTTAAATAATTTTTTTACCTTTATATATACTATAAAAAAATCTCTCTCTAATGTAAATCATTGAGGATGTCTTGAAACCGATCTCCTTCCGACCATCTCTTGAGAACATAGAGACACAGGTGACCGCAAAACACTTGATCTGGCGATTGCACTCGTTCCGTGTTGTAACGAACCATCGATTTGTCGAAATAGTTCTTTATTTCTTTTGGTGGTGAGATTCCGTAGCTGTCGAAATAATAATTCTTCTTCTTCCCGTTCTTGAACCACGCCACCCTGTGAGTGCCTTCACCCGATAAATCATCTAGATTTAAAATTCCGCATTCCGATTGACGAGGTCTTCTCTTCGGCAAGGCATCTCTGGAAAACACGCCTGGAAAATCTTTGATTTTCAAATCCTTCGCCGCATTCGACAGATCAATGTTGGATAGGGGTTCGTTAGGTAAGACGACACCTTCTACGGATATCTCTATTTTCTTATTCATAAATGTGTATATTTTTTGTTTTTATTTATTTATTTTATTATAATTCACTAAAATGATGTTATTTTTTATATTTTTTTTCTTTTTCTTTTTTAAACTAACTCTCTCGATGTCTCTATTGACTTCCATAATCTTGAATCCATCTAATTCCTCTTGATTTTCAGAATCCTATCATCCTTAATCATATCTGGAATCCTATCTGGAATCCTATTGTCCATAATCATATCCAAAGTCCAATGTCCAAGTGCCAAAGTGCTTATTTTATCATCTAACATGAACCTCTTATCGTCATCGGCCGTCAGTGAAATCTTGTTGACTATTTCGGTATACACATCGTGATTGTCACTTCAAATCGATTTCATGGTCTTATACACTGAGATACACAGAGAGTTCTTTGAGAATGGGTTCGTTGCCCGGTAGTTTTACAAAACAGTATTCCTTTCAATCTACACCGGATTACGTTCCCATGAGAATCGAAACCAACGTGAGCGAAAGCGACGATACAGCTTCGACTACCACCACTGATAGCGTCGCGTCATCCAAGGATGGTGTTAAGAGAGATCTGTTGTATGGAGTTCGCGAGGATTCGGACGGTAGAACTTTCGTGGGTGACACCAAAATGTCGATGGATGGTGAGTATTTATACGTCGGTCCAAATAGGTACAAAAAAACTGAGGGACTGCGTGAATTGCTTTGGTTTGACAAGCCTGGAGGTTACACAGAAGAGGATTACGACAATTACGGCAGCATTCTGGTTCAGACTCACGCCATGAAGAGAAATAACTATGCCGGAGAGACGAGACCCAAAGCCAACAGAGATTACAAGTGGATGAAGGTGGTGAAACCCATATGGGATATGAATAAGAAGTTCGTCGAGTCGGTGACTGGCAAAGGGGTGAAAACCACTTTTCTTCCGAGCAATTCTGATGCTCTGTCTCAGAGATTGAGTTTGTTGATGGCAAGTAGACGCGCTGGTAACACTGGATTAGATAATGAGATAGTGAGCATATGCGACAAATTGTTGAGGCAGAAGGTTTTGAATAAACACGATTACAAAAGACTGATGAACGAATTGAAGGATTGATATATAATAAGTAGAGAGAAACAAACAAACAAACAAAAATATATAAAATAAAAGGAGTAAATTTTACACTAGAATAATAAAAAGTATTTAAACAACAAACGATTTACCAGTAAAAAACAAAATATATATTATAAAATAAAAATATGTTGGTGATAAAGAACAGGGGATATGTCAGAACTTACGTTCAAGGCGGTTCTGGCATCATCGATTCTATAATGCGAGCGTTCACGAGCGATGCAGGTAGAAAACTCGCATCGACCGCATTTGAGGTCAGTAAGAAGATGGCTTTGGATGCTGGTAAGAAAGCCGCTTCCGAAACAAGTGGTAGGATAGCTTCTGTGGCTGGCAAGAGGGCAGCCGACGCATTGATTGACAAGTTGATCAGTCCGCCAGCGAAGCGAGCTACGTTAGAGCGATCGTTGAAAAGTTGGAAAGATTTTAAGGATGTGGAAAAACAATTAGATGCTAATGATGGATATCTTAGGAAAGAACTGAAAAAAGAGCGGGATAGATGGTTGAAATTGAAAAGAATGAGACGCTTTCCACCATCACCACTACCTTCCGAAGAGAATGGTAATGATGTGAGTGTTACCAGGAGATGCACAACATTCATTCATAATTATGATTCGGATAAACAAATATGTTCTTATAAAAAGGTAACATATTACAAAAAAAAGAAAAGAAGAATCGATGCCAAAATTGAGAAAAAAGGAAACGTTATTATAATATATATGAGCGATAGTGAAGAAGAAGAAGAAGGAAAACAAAAAAACAAAAAAGTAATGTGATCTAGAGATGATCAACCTCTCTAGATCTCATTACTTTTTTTTTTCTTCTTCTTCACTAAAAATCATTCTCTCTATTGTTTAGATTTCCAAGTCCATTATTAGCATGTTGACGGTCATTTCTACTCCTTTTTCAAAAATGTGTTGAATGTTTATCTTTACTTTTTTGAGTTTTTTTTACATCGATGAACGCACTCTCACCACCCGATTTGTTCACGAGTTCGAGAGAGATTTTTGGATATATGTAACTTCCGTAGGGCAACGACAAATCATCCTTGTCAAATTCTCTATCTTTGGCGATGGCGATTTTCTGTAGATCGCTTTGGTACTCGTAAAACAAATCAAGTGTGGCTTCGTCCAATTTCAAAGGCATGTTATATTTGTGCTCTAAGCCCTTCATCTCGACCTCATTCAATTTGATGGAGTCATGTCGTTGTAATCTATAGATTTTATAACTGAATTTCTTACACGCTTCGACTTGTTTCAATTTCAATTTGTATCTTTTAGGTGCTGTTGTCATGATCGATTATTTGTTTATTTGTTTTATGAATTATTGCAAATAATGTATATTTTTAAATTTTGTATTAAATAATAATTTGTTAAAAAAAAAATATATATAAAAAAGTTTTTTTTAATTTTAATTTTCTTTAATGTGAAAAAAATTTTTTTTGAAGGAATTAAAACATATATATTATAAAAACAATTTTAAAACTTTTTAACAAATTATTATTTAAATACAAAATTCGAAAAAAAAATATTCTTACAAATGAAGCAAACAAATAAAAAAAATGGAAAATTTAAATGAGAAAACCGTACCTCAGTTAAACGAGATTTGTAAAAAATTAAAAATTCCACATTTCAGAAATCATAGAACCAAATCAAAAAAAATTGGAGTCATACAGGAATATCGTTTGCGAAACGATGGAAAGAAAAAAATCGAAAGATCGGAAGTGGATAAACTTAAACAGACTCGAATTGCAAAAAAAAAATAAGCCGATGACAGTAACGCCTGACGATAGAAAACGAAAAGTGAAAAGTGGAGCATGATAAAATTAGAAAGATCATACGCGAGGAGATACGTAGTGTGTGCGATGAAAAGGCAAACGAAATGTCGATAGCAACGACGTAAAAAAAATGCATCGGTTGTGAAAAATGAGAAGACGACTAAACGAAAAGCCGTTGAAGAACTTCAAGTTTCAAAAGAAGAAAAAAAAAACTAAAACGAAAACGAGTGATGCAGTTCAGAATCTAGACAAACGAGATATATCAGACGAAATTCGACGAGCAATCAACGAAGGGAAAGGAGAAGAATATGTAGCGCAACTCATCGTGGAAGCATTCCAATCGAATCCCGTAGAACGGGAGAGTGCGATCAAAGGCATTTTTAAAACTTTCGACGTGGTTCCCTCGTTCAAGAAAGTCGATCCAAAATTGTTCATGGAACGGGTGAAGAAAAAAGTATTGGATTTGTTTCTTGAACACATGAACGTGGGACAAAAAATTAAGATGATACTCCATTGCGTGATGAATAATATCAACGTGAAGTCCGGCGAGAGCATCGTGACAAATGCATTTTTCAGATCTAACATCGAACCCATACTTCGAGGTTCAGATTTATCGGACGTTTTCGAAAAGATGAAAGACAAGATGTTGACATCTCTCGTGAATTATCAACGTGAAGGTAGTAATTGGACGTTCGATGAGGTGTTGAAACTCGAAATTCATATAACTGAAAACGATTCATTGAAAGGGTCTTCCTATGTGGAATTACCATATTTCTTAGCTAAAAAAAATGCTGTGATCAACGTGAGAAATAAAGATGATCAGTGTTTTAAATGGGCAGTCACCTACGCTTTATACCCCATCAAAATCAATCCTGAGAGAGTTTCTCATTACGAGGAGACTTCTAAAAATCTCGATTGGACTGGAGTGACTTCCGGTGGAGTTAAAACACATCAAATGTTTCAAGGCTCAAAATCCCACTGTAGCGGTGAATGTCTTGGGATACGATGATGAAAAACGAACGATCTATCCTCTCAGACAGACTTCGTATCTCGAAAGCGAAAAGATGATTAATTTATTATTGATTTCGAATGGTGACAATCGTCATTATTGTTGGGTTAAACATCTGAGCAGATTACTATCGAGACAAAATAATAAACATGAACATAAGATATGTTCATGTTGCAACTGCATGAACGCGTTTCACAGCAAAAAATTGTTAGCGAAACATCAGGAATATTGCAACAAAAATCAAGGTGTCACCGTCGAAATTCCCAAACCCAACACCATCGTGAAGTTTGAAAATCGCAATAGAAGGTTAAAAGTACCATTCATCGTGTACGCCGATTTTGAATGCTTCACCGTGAAAATGAGTTCCTGCCAACCCGACGCTCTTCGAAGTTACGTTGAAAGATATCAAAAACACACGCCTTTGGGTTATTGCATTTACGTGAAATGCGCTTTCGACTCGCAACACGACATGGGTCCCTTCACCTACACGAAACAGTGTGAAGACGACGACGTGGCTCAAAGGTTCGTGGAAGAGAATCGAAAATTCAAATTTTATACGACAAATTCAAAACTCCGGCGAAAATGATCATCACGCGAGAGCAGCAGGATGAAAATAACAGAGCCACCGAATGTCACATATGCAGACAATCGTTCAACGAGAATTCGGAGGAAAATAAGAAGGATAAGAAGGTCAGAGACCACGATCATTACACGGGTCTGTATCGCGGTCCGGCTCACAGCAAGTGTAATTTAAAATATTGAGACGCCGTTTTCTATCCGGTGATATTTCACAATCTCTCGGGTTATGACAGTCATCTGTTCATGAAAAATCTCGGCACCTCCAACGGAGAATTAGATTGCATCGTGAAGAGCGAAGAAAGATACATTTCCTTCATGAAATGGAAGTGCATGGAGAAGAAAAGAGTAATCGACGGAGAGACATTGGAAGAAAAAACGAAATCCATTCGTAGAAGCATATGTTTCATCGACAGTTTTAAATTCGTATCGACCGCTCTGGAAAAATTAGTCGATAACATGAGCAAGGATAAATTTAAAATCACGAGTGAACATTTTGGAGAACGAGTAGACGTCATGTTGAGGAAAGGAGTCTATCCTTACGATTACATGAATGATCTAAAGAGATTCGACGACACCGCACTAATTTCGAAAGAAGATTTTTATTCAAAATTATACGAATCCGACATTTCCAACAAGAATTACGAACACGCCAAAAACGTGTGGAAATCATTCGTTATGAAAACCATGAGAGATTATCATGATCTCTATCTGAAGACCAATGTTCTGCTTTCGGCAGACGTGTTCGAAAATTTTCGAGACGTCTGTTGTCGAAATTACGATCTGGATGCAGCTTGGTATTTCACCGCACCCGGTCTGGCATGGGACGCCCTGTTGAAGACCACTGAAGTCCAGTTGGAATTATTATCCGATGTGGACATGTTGCTCATGTTCGAAAGGGCTGCGAGAGGGTGGCATCTCGATGATCTCCCACAGATATTCTGAAGCTAACAATCCCTACATGAAAGAAGGTTTCGATTCGAAACGATCGATTAAATGCATACACTATTGGGATGCTAATAATCTGTATGGTTGGGCTATGAGTCATCCTTTACCAACTGGAAATTTCAAATGGGTGACGGAACCGGAAGAGATGCAAAAATGGAGAGACTATCCTTGCATTTTAGAAGTTGATTTGAACTATCCGGAAGAATTACACGATCTACACAATGATTATCCGCTGGCTCCCGAACGAATGGAACCGATCAAAGGAGACGAGGAAAAACTCATTCCCAATTTATTTAACAAACGTAAGTACATCGTCTACAGTGAGAATTTGAAACAATACGTCGATCACAGGATGAAATTAGTCGACATACATCGCATCATTCGATTCGACGAGGAGCCTTGGATGAAAAAATACATTGATCTCAACACGAATCTCAGAATTCGAGCCAAGAACAATTTCAAAAAAGATTTCTTCAAACTCATGAACAACTGCGTGTACGGTAAATCAGTGGAAAACATCAGGAAGAGAACTGACGTTCGACTCGTCACGTCTGAGAAAAAAGCTAAAAAATTAGTGGTAAAACCCAATTACAAACACCAAACCATATTCGACGAAAATCTAGTGGCCGTTCACATGCAAAAGATGCACCTGAAGTTTGACAAACCGTATTATCTCTGACCGATCATCTTAGATATCAGGAAGCGATTGATGTACGAGTTTCACTATGATTACGTCAAATGAAAATTTGGTGATAAAGCCAAACTACTGTTCACCGACATGGACAGTTTAGTTTACAAGATAGAGACGAAAGATGTCTACCGAGATATATCTCTGGATGTGGCTGCGTGGTTTGACATGAGCAATTATTCCGTCAATCACCCGTCCAACATTCAATCGAACGACAAGAAGGTGTTGGGTAAAATTAAGGACGAGAGCGACGGTAAACAAATCGTCAAATTCGTGGGCTTGAGACCCAAACTGTATGCTTATCGTCTAGAAGATGAAGAGATCAAGAAGTGCAAAGGGGTTAAACCATGCGTGGTGAAGAAAAACATCTCTTTTCGAGAGTATAAAGATTGTCTGTTAGGAAGTGGTCCGGTGTATAAGGCTATGAAATCGATTCGAAGCAAAAATCACGACTTGTATACCAAAATAGTCAACAAGATTTCGCTGACAGCTGACGACGATAAGAGATTCATGTTAGATGATAAAATAAGCACTTTGGCACTCGGACATTGGACTTTGTATATAATTTTAGATGATAGGATTTAAGATATGATTAAGGATGATAGGATTTCAGAAAATCAAGAGGAAGTAGACGGATTCAAGATTATGGAAGTTGATAGAGATATTGAGAGAGTTAGTTTAAAAAGAAAAAGAGAAATATAAAAAATAACGTCATTTTAGTGAATTATAATAAAATAAATAAATTTAAAAAAAATATACACATTTATGAATAAGAAAATAGAGATATTCGTAGAAGGTGTTGTCTTACCTAACGAACCCCTATCCAACATCGATCTGTCGAATGCGGTGAAGGATTTGAAAATCAAAGATTTTCTAGGCGTGTTTTCCAGAGATGCCTTGCCGAAGAGAAGACCTCGACAATCGGAATGCAGAATTTTAAATCTAGACGATTTATCGGGTGAAGGCACTCACTGGGTGGCGTGGTTCAAGAACGGGAAGAAGAAGAATTATTATTTCGACAGCTACGGAATCTTGCTGCCGAAAGAAATAAAGAACTATTTCAACAAATTGATGGTTCGTTACAACACGGAACAAGTGCAATCGCCAGATCAAGTGTTTTGCGGTCACCTGTGTCTCTATGTTCTCAAGAGATGGTCTGAAGGAGATCGGTTTCAAGACATTCTCAATGATTTACATTAGAGAGAGATTTTTTTATAGTATAAAGGTAAAAAAATTATTTAAAAAATTTAATCGAATAAAAACGAAAAATAAAAATAAGTGAAATAATTCATTTTTAATAAACTGCATTTGAAATATATTTTAAAACAAAAACCTCAAAACAACATGCCAGTCGATAAATTTGGTAGAAGTGACGACGAAAGTCGGCCCAAAAAGAAGAGGAAGATGCTTGAAGTCAGTAATGGTTATGACGTTGCCAACTTGGACGAACGTTATGTTCGGAGATACGAACCTCGAGAGGAACCTTTGAACATGAACGATAAGAAGCTCTACAATCTTCCCGAGCCAATAAATCTTGCAGATGCTGCGACTAAAAAATACGTCGACGGGGGAACGCAGATTTCGAACGAATCATGCTAGATAATTACGTGGATAAAGCCATGACCGACAATCTCGATCTGAAATCTAAACATTTGGTGAACATCGTGAATCCCATAGATTCCACTGATGCCGCAACCAAGAAATATGCGGACGACTCTCACGCGCGATTCTGCGAACATCTGAGAAGTAGATACGTTCAGAAAACGATGCACTCGGAATTGAACGCCAATTCTAACAAGATAATGAACGTGGCCACTCCCACGAATCCCAAGGACATGGCGACCAAACACTACGTAGATCTGGAACAGTGAAAGTCTGACAGATGAGAAATGAAATCGAATTTGAATGCGGGATTCCACAAAATATTGAATCTGTCGAAGGTTGATGATGCGGATGGGTCAACAAGGGCTACGTAGATTCTGCCGTGATACAATCACAAGAATACGTAGAATCTCAAGTAGACAATCTCTACCTGAACAAACAATCTGGCAGAACCATGGAGGGTGGCATCAACATGAACGGTCACAATTTATTTGGTCTCGATCACGATCCCGAATGTGATTCCAGCGCAGTCAGCAGGAAGTACGTGGACGACAACTCAGTCTGGAGAAAGGGTGACATCATGGAAGGTAAACTAGACATGGGCGGACACGCGCTCACGAATCTACTGGATCCCGTGAACATGACGGATGCCTGCACCCTGATTTCAGTGGTGGAAAGAGTCAAATACGCTAGACAATTGATCACCCTGTGGGCCGAGGAGGCTGGCACATTAGAGGAGGGAAAACCGAGTGGTCTTTCGGAAATGGAGGTAGCGGATCGCAACATGGTCAGGTGGGATATCCCATGACGTTAGGAGGTGAAATCATACGAATGGGTCTGGCTTCCACGGATTTGAATAACAGAGCGGTCGTCAATCTCGCGGTGAATGGAGTAGAGAGCGATAAGAGATACAGCGTTGAAAAGACTGAGAATCAACACGCGAATGTTAGCATGTTCGGCACGACTCTCAAAGTGAACGCCGGAGACAGGATTAATTTCGTTACGAAAACCAATAATCCCGAAGCCGCCACTTCCATGGTGAGTCTACTGATCAAACTAGATCCTTTGAACAAACAGTGAACATGTGGAATTAATTAATTAAAAATAATGTGTGATTATTAAAAACAAAAAAAAGTAACAAGATTTAAAAGATGTTCAATATCTCTAGATCTAATTACTTTTTTTTTTCTTTTTTTTGATAACTTTTTATTATTATATATTATTATATGATTTCTGAAATGTTTTTTCTTTAGTAAAAGAATTTTGTCACTTATGACGATGATTAAAATTACATCTCTTTTTTAATTTTCTATCCATTTATGATTACAATTTATACACTTTGCGAATATGGTTGTTGGTTCATCACCAGATCTAGTTTGTTGAGATTCAATTTTTATTTGACGTTTCTTACATTTGCGACATTTTAAAATTGTATTTTTTATAATTTCTTCGTTAGATCTTATGAGATCAAACTCTTCTTTTTCTTTTAAATGATATTCGTTAAAATCACAGCTATTCAATCCTTTTTTTGTGTTACTTTCTTCATATTCAATTTGAATCCATTTTTCCAAGCATTTTATTTTAACATTGTAGTAATCTGAAGTGAACAGATGATTTGTTGTTTTCGTGTCAAAAACATCCATTTTGTTTTCGAGATTTGGGTTTTTTAATTAATCTTACATCCTCATTTTTAAACTTTATTAATTTTTTTCACACACGTCTCTCATTGAATGATCAACATCTTATTTCCATCTGATTCAAATTGTAATTTTCTGTCCGACAGGACCAAGGCGAAGGCTTCAGTTTTTCTCGGCATGTTCCTATCAAATTGCATCTTGATCTGAATGTCTAAGACGCTACTCTTGAGGCGGTCACTCTGTTTACTAATGTCGAATACGAACATGGGATACATCGACTTGTATTCGCCGGGAGATATGTTAGGGTTGCTCATCAATTCGTCTAGACCATGATACTTCTTTCTAAAATCAGCGGCATCACCGTACAGTCTGCAGAAATCGTTCTTGTCGAATGATGTGTTGTAATCGATTGCTGGATATCTCATGGCGTTCAGAAACACTTGCATGTTTCTCAAATTGCAGTGATCGAACAGCGACGCATTCTTTTCCTGAGACCCGTCCCTATCGGTCTGAAACACAACCATGATGAAACGTGGTCTCTCAGAAGTGGATTTCACCGTCAATCTCCAATCGAAGTGATTCGTGGAGAGTGGAATGCTAGCCGTGTCACACTGTCTCATTCTAAATCACACGGGTAATTTACTCTTGGATTCTTTGATCTTGTAGAGACGCGTTTTTTCCACGATTGAAGGCTCCAGGTGCGGAACGAACCACTATATCTTGTGTAGAGTTATCTTACCCGCATCAGTCGCAGTGAGTCTCACTATCGTGTCGTCGTTTCCTTTTTGAATCAACGTCAGATTGTGTTTGAATCCGTATATGATCTTGTTGTAATCGTCCATGAATCCGAAGATGTGTTTCAAAGGTATCCTGAATGAAAACGTTCCTTTAGGTCTTGATGTCTTGACGACGTAGTCGAATATCGCGGCGGTGCCGGCGCTAGCAGGGCCGACGGTGTCTTTCACCCACAACTGATTAAGTCCTCTGGATTTCGAAAAATCATCTGGATACGTCAAGAGTTCGAACATCGTGGTGGCCTGACTGGGATGAAACACAGATTCTATCTCTTGTTCGGATAGCAAGTATTTTATATTACTGAATAGATGCATGATGCCATTATTGGCTAGAGTAACCATGTCGTTGTCAGCATAGTCGGTCCCATCTTCCTTGGTGAGACGTCCCTGCACCACTATGTAACTCTCGCTAGGATGGATGAATAGATCTTGGGTTTCGATGTTGATTCTTATCTCTCCCGCATTGTTCAAACTCGTTCCAGTTATCGGTTCATATTCGTGAACCTCGTATTCTTGAATACTTTCATCTTTCACTATGCTTTGTGCGATATCTAGTATATTTGCCATTTTTGAAGGGTTTTTGTTTTTTGTTTATTAATTAGCTTGCTTTTTTTTCTAAAAATAGTTTTAATTATTTTTCTCTCCTATATATATATGTAAACAAGAAAATGTTAAAGAGAGTAAATAAAAAAAAAATTGTTTTCTTATTAAAACTTCGTCTTCTGCAATTGTTGTTCGTAAAACTTTCCGATGATCTCTTCTCCATCCAAAGCTTCGATTTCATAAGTCACCGGATCGGTGTGAAATATTTTGATTATCACAAAGATTTCTGAGGTCCATCGAGGAGTATAACACTTTTTGAAGTGCTTCTTATAAGCTTAGATTCTCACTCGATCGCAAATTTCTAGACTTCTTCCTGATCTTAGATCTCTCAGGATATAGATTCACGTAGACCCGTTTTTCGTTTCGAGGATCGCTAGGTTCCGCAGGAGTCATCTTGATCGATCTGTGTCGCATGTTGTTGTAATCTTTGACCAGACTGTTCTGAGCGTATATGTATTTCTTAGTCGAATTCGCCGTGAAGTATCTGTGCATCTTTTTCTTCATCGTTCGATTCCAACGTTCCAGAATGCTGGCTTTCTCTTCATTTTCGATCGAGTAGAGGTTGACTAATCGACGAACATGCTTGTTGTAGAATTTCTTTCCCTTGTCCACCCACAATTTATTCGGTTTTCGAGAAGACGAGTCGAACACGCTCTTCAGAGCCTCAGCGACGCAAGGTCCCGATTTATTCTTTAAAGCTCTGATCCAACCGTATTTGGAAAAAACGTCGATGACCGTCAATAGATATTTGACGCCTCGTTCCACCTCGAAAATGATCTCATGTCGACCAAGTCGGCACACCAAATGTCATCCAAACCCTTCACAAACACCCTTCTCTTTCGAAATTTATGGGTTTTTGTAACTCCTCGGCCAATTCGCTCGTCAATAATCGTTTCTTCTTTTCCGATGCACTTTTTTTTTGAACGCCCCATCCGAATCGACGTTTCGCACCAATCAGATTACCGACCAGCGAACGTTCTATCTTCTCTCTCCTGGTCGGATTTGATATACCTCTGAATTTCGCCAACATGTTTTTATCGCAGACGTCATTGCGAGTCTTGGTGTCGGGATGTCTGGCGTAGCACAGATCATGATCACACACGGCCGCGTCCACCCTATTCACGGGTTTGCTCCAAGATTTACGAGCCAGATCAGCATTGAGTCTCTTATTCAATTTCGTTCCGGGTCCCGTGAAACTGTGACCTGGCAGATGCATTTCGCAAGGTAGATTATTGATCATTTTATTCACGATGCCTTTACCTTTGCTCGTGTTCTTTTTTTTGATGAATCGAGTCTTGATCAAACCACACACGTTGCAAATTCCACGAAGCATCTGTCTGTCGTTTTTAGTTCGTACTTCTCGAGAATTACTCATCTCGGTAACTCTCTTACACTTTACGCAATACATTTTTTGAGAGTTATTTAAATTAATTTCATTTCTATTTTATATATAAATTTAATATTTCTTTTTTCTGTTCTTATTATATATATTTTTTTTTCAATTGCTGCTCTTGAGTTCTATTATCTTACCGAATTCCTCTCTGGCCTCTTTCCTCCCCTTTTTCATGAGAGAATCCTTCATTTCTTCCTTGACGAGTCTTGATTCTCACGGCTTCTTTCATGGCATCATATTTCGTTTTCTCACCCAATATCGTGAAGTATTCTCCGTCCGATATCCTACCGTCTTTCAACGCCATCAAGATCATTTGGAGTCGGCCAAGACAGGAACCTTTTCGTGTTTCCTAGCTTTCAGATATAATTTCCTACTCAAAAAGTTTCCTAGCGTGCCAAACAATCTGGCGGCGAGAGCCACTCCTTCTATGGTCAACACGATCGGAATGCCGACCGCGGTCGACAACAATTCGATGCCGGCCGTGTGTAAACCCATGGAAATCGTGATGAGTGTCGTGTCGACAGCATTGACGAATTTCAGGAAACGTGAATACTTCTTCTTGAGAGAATGGCGAGAATCTCTTTCTCGAGTCAGATTCAATTGGATTCTACTGATTTGATTGATGCGATACCTCTCTCCTCTTTCTTTTTCTTCTAACGACGGTGCCGTTGGCAAAATGCCGTTCGGCTTCTCATTCTCGTCATCATCTAACGTTGGATACAATTTCTTTCTGGTTCTCACTTTTGTGTTTTTTTTTCTTTCTAATATTAGATAAAAAATTTATGTGTGTATTTATTTTTATTTTCTATTCTCCCTTATTTATATCAACGAGAAAACTTAGACGTATGCTTCCTTCAGCAATAATTTCATGATGCATCCCTTGTCTTCTAAAGTCAGACTTCTACGCGCCAATTTCAGTTCTTCCGAATTGGTGGGCTTATCTCGCCCGCTACAGAAGACTAATCTCTTCCAAAACTTGATCACGTCATTGATTTGAATGCATTCGAACGCCGTTTCAAAATATTTGACGACCATATCTTCCCTTTCCATCATCAGACATGAATGATTCTCGTGATCGAATTCTAGGTGATCCCGACATCCGACGCATCGTTCTAACAAGAGGCGACCTAGTTGTTCATTTTACGCAAAATTTTAGGCTCTCGTCAGCATTTTTAAAATAAACCTTGCTCTCAAAATCTGGGAATTGTTCATGATTTACGTATATTTTATTATCTATTTCGATTCGATATTATTTTTTTAAATAACTATTTATTTATATATTTTTTTTCTCTCCTATATATATCAATCACTTTTTATTTCCTCTCGACAAAACCGATTCTATCACGATTCACCTCACAAAACTCGCGAGGTGAATTGGCATGATGGGTTTTCGCCGATTGGATCGCACCCTACACCGTCCGAAACGCGATCGCGAATGTGGCGGTGTCCCAGAAACAGCAAACCGTCTTTTTTTCCATGTACCGGAGGCCGAAATCAATTTTAAAAAAAATCCTCGATGAGTAACTGCGCTTTACGCTCACTTTTCACCGTTGGCGAACGTCGAAAAAACGTTTTGAGGTCGATTTTTCCTGGTCTAGAATCGGCAAATGGGTTTTCACCGATCGGATCGCACTTTAACCGTTCAAACAACCGTTGGTGAACGTCGGTGTCCCAGAATCGGCAAACCGCTTTTGTGATGCTGTCCTAGAACCCGGCAAAGCGTTTTTTGCTCGCGTTCACCAACGATAGATCGAAGGTCTGATCCCCGATGGGAACGTCGAGAAAAATGTTTAAATTTACATTTTCTTCACATTTCGTACATTTTTTCACTTTTGAGCGATGTGTCGAATCTACACGTTCGCCAACGGGTATTTGTGAGCCTCAAAACAATTGCCGATTCTAGGACACCATGAAAAAACGACATTTTTTGCACTCTGTACACGATTTAACACTGAATCCCTATGGCGGTACACGTACATGTAAGTGTACTTGTACACTTTTTGGAAATTCTCTCCTGGAATCGGCACGTTATACCTACTGGCAGACTATACTTGCCTGAAAATCCAGATCGACTGCACCCTCGGGGAGAGGTAGTACCTTTGTGAGAGGACCCAACCTCTCACACTGGTTCTCACCCGAGGGTTCAACCGACATCAGTCAAAGAGACCATCACGCCACAACCGGTGACACCTGCCGAGTACCTGAACCTGTTCCTCCTTCAACACGAGTAGACATGTAGAAATTAGTCATTTACAGTCACTGAGAGTCGAAAGGGGCTTGTTCCCCATACCGTCCCTACGCGCCTTCGGCGCGTGAAACCATTCCATTCGAAGGCGCAGGTAGCCTTTCAGCATATGTTCTACTGGGACATCCATCATTCATACAATGTGCAAGCGACTATTGCACGTTTGCAAACATAGTTACCATGTAGGTATGACTTGACAATAGTCTCAGAAGGTGCATGTAGCATTTCAGCATATCGTCGCCTGAGTGCTAGAATGTTCTGTGTCACATAGGGGACATCCCTTATAAAAAAGTACCATGGTAAACCATGGTAAATCCCAAAATACCCTGGTAATACCATGGTATTACCAGGGTATTTTGGGATTTACCATGGTTTACCATGGTACTTTTATATAAGGGATAGAACATTCTAGAACTCAGACGACGATATGTTCTTCTATTGAGACATCCACCATTCATACGATGTGTCAGCGATTATTGCACCTTTGCGATCCCGGCTTTTCATCCACCCTCAAGGTTCGAAAATCTCCTTGACGATATCGAATGAATCGATGCCGGACGTTTTGGAAGCCTCTATCAGAATACCATTGAACTAAGATTTATGTCAAGTGTAAAATCATGGGCAGACAATACAGACCGTTATTCCGTCTACCAGTGCACATTGCATGTTTCGACAGTTTTTTGTATTAGCTCCGACTTAGAATACTGGTTGTGTATTCCCGAGAACACTGGTGTAGAAGGCATTACTGACAGAAATGAACTCATTAACCTATTGAAGCCGAGAGTCCCTTTTCGGAAAGGAACATGATGCGCCACAATTTCATTAATTATGATGGTTGATAAATCGTCGATTGAGTGCTAGAATGTTCTATGTCCCCTATAGGACATAAAACATTCTAGCACTCAGCCGACGACATGAATTTGTGGGGTTGACCAATCAATATTTTAAACGTGCAGCCCCAAGCCTGCACATTAAAAATATTAATTGGTCTACCTCCAAATGGACTTTTCCACTTGCGGCTATTCAACTGATATGGAAGATAACACCAGGGTTCAAAAGGTTAACCCCGTGTTCCTAAACGTTTTTCATATTGATCCGAAGAAGCAAAATATATAAGAACACCTTGGGACTAACTTGTGATCGAATCAGACCGAATGATGACCACTGTGCCTTTAACCATTAAATTGCTACTCTTATATTCCTTTGAAAAAGGTGCCCCCAAGCCTGTTCTTCTTTGGGAACTCAACTCGCAGTTTGTATTTATCTTGGCAATATTTTACAGCACTGTTGTTGCCTGTTCAGGCAGTCACCATTGATGCACAAGCACTGTTAAGTCATCTGCAGTTGTGTAATGTATAAACGTTTGCAATTATCGTAAAAATCTCAGCCCTCACGGGTTAAAGGCTGCTGAGGTATCGTGCGAACATACACGTGTATGAATAAAATGAAAAAGAAAAACCAAATCAAACCAAAAATACAACACAAAACAATACATGCGAACAAAAAGAGAGATGACACCGATCGGTGTCCTGACGCCCAATTCAAGTTGGATTGTTACTGACGTTATAACTTTGACTTGCACCTATGTACAGGCAAATTATTTATTTATTGGTTTAAGGTCACATATTTCTGCACAATGGCTAACCATGTCCGTGGCAGTTTTACGGGTGGAGGAAGCCGGAGTACCCGGAGAGAACCACCGAGTAACGGCGGGCGAGCAACTGTCAGCCCCCCCCCCCCCCCCCAACATACCAACTCCACACAAGCTGGGTTAGCATTGGTTGAAGACAGGTGCACCATCGACGTTCAGTACGCCTTAGTACACAACGTCACCGTGCCCCCACGTGGGCAATGGGGGGGGGGGGGGGGTGAAGTGTCTTGCCAATGGACACAACACGGTTGCCGCAGGTGGGATTCGAACCGAGGACCTCTCGGCTTGCAGCCTGCACCTCTACCAACTGAGCCACCGCGCTCCCGTGCAGGCAAATGCAGAAATTATCAGAACGCCTTTGGTCTAACATGTGACCCATTGTTGGCTACTGTTGCTGTAACGGTGGTTGAGGCAACTTTCGTACAAACGTAATATAGAGCTGAACGGCACACAGTAGAGGGCAACCGACCTCTGAAGCACCGTTATTAAGTGTACACTATAGTCATGGGCGTAGGAAGTATTTCGCACTGGAGAGGGAGCAGGGTCAAAGAAGGGCATCTATAATCAGATGTATATAAGTGGTGACTTCTGTGCTTTGATTGCTTGAAAAGAATACAATACACAAAGCTATGTTTGGGACGAACACACATCTACATTAAAAATGCTAATTATTGCTATATGTTTAACAGTGTTCCAATTAGATCAAAATTCCCTGCACTACGATTGGACGAGAGCTCGATTGATTTTTCCTTTGTTCGCGGCACGTGTACCATATGCTGCCCTCTGACGTCACTACGAAAAGTTATTTGAAATAATGTTGCCCTTTTCGCAGTTATTCCATGAACGGGGTGACTTGCAAGCCACTTCATTTTTCTCGACTTTCACATGTGCAGCAGTTGATTAAATTACAAATCAATTTACGATTTGAAGGAAGAAGGGGTGACCTCGACCTTCATCTGTTTTATTGATCATTTGCCAGGGGCCCGGTTGATTCACTCTCGGCACAGCACAAATTGTAACAAAGTTATGACGTCACTTGTAACGGTGAATCAACCAGGACAGCTCAGTTGTAAGCGAAAGTAAACAAAAAATGATGGAGTCGCAAAAGCGGAAGAGAGTTGTTGGAATTGAAACATCGTCTGTCTGTCAGACATTTTGTCGAATGACGTCACGGCACAAATCTTGCACCACCTAGCGAGGAGGTGTAAATTTGTGCCGGTCGGCACAGTCCCGTCACATGTTCTGTTCGTGGTTGATTGTGGGGAATCCCTGTTCCGTCACAGTTTGTGCTGTGCCGAGAGTGAATCAACCGGACCCTGGTGACGTGGGATAGGCCTGCACAGACGTTTTATTTACTAAAGTTTTTATCGTTAAAATTTGCCTTGTTAATTTCACAATGTGTTTTTTTGGTTATGGGCAGGAGGGTCGTATTGGAACATATACGTTATTGTGATGAATTGACGGTAACATGGCATGAGGTTTACGGTCTCGGAGCTAATGTTCAACCGAGACGAACTGCAAACCCAAGACCACGTTAGTGTCAATTCATCACAATAACTTTTAATGTTTCATCCGTAATTTGTTAACCCTTTACCAAACGTAACGGCCAAAACCGGCCAGCGCTATTCTCAAAAATCGCCAATTAATTTTCATTATTTTTTTCATTTTTTGTCTCAAAAACATAGGTTATGACCCCTCGTTGGAACGAGCTCGTTCCAACGAGGGGTCATAACCTATGTTTTTGAGACAAAAAATGAAAAAAAAATAGTTATTCAAGAATTATTTTTGCAAGTGTCGTCGGCTTTTCAGGTTAGGTAAAGGGTTAAATATAGATCCAAAATGTACACTTTTCTCGACTTCAAAGGCCATGGAAGAGACAAGATACGAAGAAATCTTCGGTTACATCTTAAGGGGAAATTGTTTGTGCCTCCTTCCTGCCAGTCCATAATAAGATTGCAATGACGAGAACTCAAAGGAAAAATACAAGATTGACTGCATTTGAGTCGTATGGACCCTCCTCCTCTCCCCCTCCCTTTACTCTGGTAGTGGCGGTATTGTAGTGTAAAGATATATTGGTAAAGAAAATGTTGGCTTAATCTCTCTCTCTCTCTCTCTCTCTCTGTCTCTCTGTCTCTCTCTTACTCTCTGTGTGTGGACACATTTTCCCTGCGTCCCGGTTCTTACGTTCCTGACTCTACTACAACCCATTTTCCATTGGATTTTGTTTTTCGACGATTTTTATACACGACCTAAAATTGTATTTTTTCTTCTCTGGACACTGCCGTTACAGCCATGCTTATAATATTATTAATCGGCTCTGTGACCTTGATCTTTAACCTTTGAGATATTGACTTGCAAAAGAAAAAATGATCAGAGTACCTTTGGACTTACTGGTGTCACAATGATGGCTGCAGTTGCCTTAATGGGTACTACGATATTGTGCGGACATCAGTAGTATGTCATGCACGTTTGAGGGAAAGGTTGGGGGACCTCGGTGGGGGACCTCGGAAGTGACGTCATGTCACGTGACGTAGTGGCGCCATGTTGTGTTGTCATGGTAACCCGCGTGAGCGGCCATCTTGTGACGTTATCTCCATAGTGATACGTGGTGTGAGTGCGCATGCGCAGCGCGTGTTGTTAGGGTGATACGTGTTTCCGTCGTCCATTTTGTATACTGGAGGCCGCCATCTTGGTTTCTATGGTAGCACGTGATTGCTATGTTACCCAATTGTTCTGTAATAGGACGGGGTATGTTTTGAGGGTATGTTCCTTTGTAGAAGAGTAAATCTAATTACCACAAACAACCCTACAATCCATCCAAATCACCAAAATCCACCCGAAATCATCGAAATTGACTTTATTTCCCCAATTGATCGGCTTAGCACGTAGTGCTATAGCACTAAGGGGTACAAGGGGTGCATTCGATTGAAGTGGAGTAATTTTCTGGTTCGGATTTTCCCAGAATCCTCATTTAATTACCCAAATAAACCCATCAAGTTGTATTTTTTCTTTTTTTTTGGATCCCATGACGTGTTATTTCCCTATTAAGAGTAGCACATAGTGCTATAGGACAAATTTACCCAAAATCCTCTGCTTCTACTTGGAACTATATTTTTATAAATTCCTACGCTCTATTTTTAGTAACATCCTTAACTGACCCCCTAACTAATTGTTAGGGTCTGTATTTAGCAATTTCTTTAAATGAGCCCCCTAACTACATGATTTTAAATAATAAAATAAATAAGGATCTACCCAACAGATGTGTCGTACGAGGTCTAATTTACTATCCCTCATTTTGATTTTTCTTTGTACTTCGATGGAAAGTTTAAAAAAATAACAACACTAAATATAAATTTAAATTTCTTTTATTCAACAACAAAAATACATCTTTTTATGGTATGTAGATTGTCAGATATTCATAAACAGTCTTTCTGCAGATTGGACATCTTCTGAGTGGTTTACAGCAGTCTTTGCACAGGCACAAATGGTTACATGGTCGCGGAGCGACATTGGCTTCAGCTAATAAACACACACTACATTTTGTCCTCCGTGAATCTTCTTCTTCTTGAAATGATGTGTCCATTTCTTCTTCTTCTCTGATGGCCATTTCTTCTTTTTTAACGTCCATGAATTCAGGTGGTAAATTATGAATGTAATAACAGTCTGGAGAATATTTTCTGTGTTCTTCTATAACATCATCTTCTGTTTCCCAGAAACGAACAATAATACCACAATGAAAACATTGAGTTCTGTCTCCTGTCCCCAAATAAAAGAATCCAGCTTTTGTCAGTTCATTCGGGGTTTTCACACTTTCACTTTGTAACATGAATTGAAATGTCTTGAGACGATTTTCCTCCAATGCATACTTGATGTGTTTTGGTGGCCTTTGTTCTGGTGTCTTTCTTATTTTATCTTCTCCACGTAATAACTGCTCCAGTACCGGTGGCGGAACATCACGAAAATACGTTTCGAATGAAACGCTCATTCTCTCTACAAAGTCTCTTGGATTTCTTGTTTCTTGGTTTCTTGATTGATAATCATTCAGTGCCATCCTGATCAAACATGGAATAGTGAACATTCTTCAATCCTTTTTATCTTCATTCTTCTTTGGTTTTCTTTCTTTTTTTGGTTTGGGTTCTCCTATTTCAAGACTTCTCTTCTTTGCAATATCCACTGCTTTGGTCACGTGTTCCCAATCTCTGGTGGTAAACTGGAACCCAACGTCGTTCTTGAACAGTTGAATCTGTAAATCGTTGTTAAGTTTGAAGACGGTCACATTAGTAGACATCCTTCTTCTTTGGCTGTCGAAACACAAATGAGCTGAACACCAAGTGCACCAGTTTTTTTTATAGTTTTCCTTCAATGCAGCGACATCTAGTGGCTGGTTTCCTCTATGACGTCATTAACCAACAGATCATTATCCAGTAGATCAGTGGTAAACATGTTGGCTATGGTGTCCATCGGTACACCGCGACAGCGATGTTTCAAGTAAAACAAACAGTATTGTCCACACACTGGTAATGGTCCTTGAAGGCGTTTCGTATTATACTTCCAATATCTGGAATTCTTGTTCAGGAAATTCTCGAATGGTCTGTGTTGTGGTGGTAATCCATAGGAATCAAAGTATTCTGCGTTGTGGTGACTCACAAAGAGAGCCACCCAATGTTCTCCTTTTCTGTGGTCTGGATCCGTGTTGGCTATCAAAGCCACTGGTCTGTGATCTGGTAATCTTCTTGGTAATTTGTTTCTTGAAAATACACCCAAACATATTCTCTTCAAACAACTATCTGATCGAAGTGCATTCTCTAACTGCAACGTGTTCATGTTGAGTAATCGAAGATTACTTGTCTATTCTTATCCACTTCTATGATGTTCTGGAATTCTGCATACACCAGTACGTTGATTGTGGTTGGTAATGGGTTTTCGAAATGGACGTCTAGTCTCAAGTTTCCTCTCTTCACCAGATCGAAGTGTTGTCCATGTGATAGATCTGGAGTCAGGTCGAATACGAATAGGGTGTATCCATTTATGTACTCTTCTCGGCTGATGTGGTTTCCTTCATTCTCATACATTTGTCCAGTTCCTTGGAACAGAGTTGCATAACATCTCGCCACTTCTTGTTGTTCGAATCTATGTTGTAATGGTTTGGCTGGAATCTGCTGCCCATCCACGTACAATGCCAAGTAATTGATTTTGTAGTTCTTGAAATTATATGGATTCTTTGAAAAGTTTCCATTGAAAGCATCGTTGTCTACACATCCCACTACGATGCGTTTAGGTAGTTGGCCTAAAAATAAGTTTTCTTGTGTGATGCTCAGATTTCCTTTCGGCACTGAAAACACCTTGGTTTCCACACGATCGATAGGATATTTTGCAGTTGCTTTTGTTAGTGCTTTCTCATGAGCCATCCTCACGAATGATTGGAGTCTCTCTTTGCGTACAAACATGGATACATCTAGAATTTTGATCTTGTATGTAGCGGTATTGGCCATCAATGCGAAAGCATCTTTGGCTCTATTCATTTTAACATGAACATTAACTCCATTCAGCAAGTAACGAGTTTGGAAAAACATGTCCAAATGTAATCTTCCAGTCATGTCCACGATTTTACTTTTCTCTATAAATTTCTTTCGAAGAAGAAATCCCTTGTTATCATCTGTCAAATCTTCCATGTGTCCGGCCGTATCCTTGTACCATAATGCATTAGTCAGTTGTGACTTCTTGGCAGCTGGTCCATAACTCAACAAAGTTTCTATGAAAGCTCTGTAATGATAAGTGTTGTTGGAAGGAGATACCAGTTTTTCGTTCAAGCTGATATCGATTTGATTAAATAAGGAATGCATCCATAAATTGACTGGGCCCACTTTGGCATCGGGTGCAATTGATGCCCCATTGGAATCTACAACCGTTGCTTTAACATACAAGTATGTCTTCGCCAAATTCAAATAATCTTCTCCTAATCCTGCAATGTGGAATTCTATTGGACCACTGTTTCCTATAGTCGCCAAAGGCCTGTGTTCTACCCATTGCCCATGTTCCACACTAGTCTGTGTTGGTGGTATGGAAAACAAGTCGAGTTCGCTGTTGACACACTCACAAGATTTTTCATTAATGAGAGACATCATGCACCGAGATGGTCTTGGGTCTGAACAGTTCTCCTTCTTTTTGTCGAGTTGCTAGTTTTGCGTGGTGCGGGCCTTTTTATACTTTTCCTACCGGGTGGTTTTGAACCACCAACCACTTCATTCCAAGCTCCTGCACCAGCCTCTTTGACTCTTTTGATTGCTGCCTTTTTTACATTTTTCCCTTCAATGACATCTTCGGCAAAGGCTGCTCCTTTTCTCAATAACTGTTTTCCCACGGTCCTGGCTGTAGTTTTCAATAAAGGTAACACCATATTCTTCAGTCCTCCCAATATACTTCCCAAACCATATCCTCTCTGTATTTGAGCTCCAGAAAAGCCGGTAGACCATTTCCAGCTTGTTTCGTGTAATATTCTTCGTATAATTTGGACTTACAACAGTAAGTCATGTTTATGTGAAATGAAGAGATCTACGATTTCTAAAATGAAGTGTCACTGTCACTTTCCCGAACTCGAATGGTACTATGGCTCCTGTGTCACCCCTTATATACACCTGGACGGTACTGAAATTTTTTCGTTCTACTGGTACATAATACACATTCTCAAATGTTTTAGAGATGATATCCCCATATTTTCCACGTACGGGGACGATACGAAGAAGTGGTATTCTTGTATCTCCTACGACTTGGTCACGAACCAAGTCACAATATACATAGAGTGAATAAAATCCTTGGTTGACATCGGCAACTCTGGAAGAATTGTAAGTTCCTGATTTAAAAACACACTCATTAAATCCCAAAATATTTTGAAGAGTAGGGCTCAATGTGACCACCACTCCATCACGTACCGTGATACGGACTTTACCAGTCACTCTATCCAGTTCAAAAGCTACCTTATCGTGACGAGGCAAGAGTAATTCTTTAACACCATTGATAGCTCGTATCACATCAATGGGATCCGAATAACGACCTTCCTTGAGAGTAAGTCGGTAATTCTTTTTCGAAGACCAGAACACTGTAACAAAAGCTTCTTCTCCACGAATATTGAACCAAGTATTTGGATGCTGAATCTCTGCCAGACCTACTTCCCATTCTCCCGTGAGATTCACTGGTTGTGATAACTGAGTGGTGTACGTAGTCAACCTGTTTTCTGGAAACACGTTCATAGAACTATTACTTGGTAGAGTCAAATAAAACATTACTTTTTCTTAATGGTTGGATTTGGTAACAAATATCCTATGCTACTACTCAAGAGAGCAGTCCACAACTTGCTGTCTGTGTTTTCGAGAGTGAGATTAACGACACTGGTAATGATGATGATATACAAAATGATTATTTGTGAAAAATAAGTGATCTCGCTCCTTGGAATTCTTTTACCAAACAGAGGCCAAGAACCGTTCGATCCTTCTTCCATTTTGAAGAAACTTCAGAGGTTCACTTCCTTTTATAGGTGAGCTGACTCTGTTTGATCCACGAATTGAACGAAGTTGGGTATCCCAACCACTTTACGAACAATTCCCTTTTCTTACCTCGACCACGTTTCTAGAGTACGTGTTCGATTTTGTAAATAGTTTTATGTGAAACTCGCTGAAGCTCTTCAGTGTAGAATGACCCTTTCAGTATTTCTCCATTATCATCTTGTAACATGTATGTGACTGGATGTCCTTTCTTGATGGCTACTACTGTGAATAACTCTTCGGTCCAATTGGGCAAATAACCTTTCTCAAAAGTTTTCTTAACTTTATTGATTCTCACTCTGTCTCCTACTTTGTACTTTGGTGTCTTGTGTTTTATGGGTTGCCCATACAACCTTTGCCAAACCTCTTCTTGATTTTCAAAGTTCACGGCGATGGGGGCCATACCTATACTGCGATGATGAGAATGATTATATGATTTCACCAAGTTTTGAAGTGGAAAAGTTAGTGTATCATTCTTGGTAAAATATTTCCACATTTTGGTTTTCAAAGTTCTATTGAATCTTTCTACTATGGAACATTTTGTTTCCACATTTTGTGTTGTGAAAAAGTCGACTTTGTGATCTTTGAGAAAATTCTGAAATTTTCTGTTTAGAAATTCTTTGCCTTGATCAGTTTGTAATTTTTCTGGTTTACGACCTTGTTTGAAAATTTTACTAAAAGCTTTCACGATGGAATCACCAAGTTTGTTTTGTAATGGCATCACCCAGGCATATTTACTAAACACATCTATACATGTCAACAAAAATTTTATGTTTTTGTTGAATTTACTTATGTTTGAAACATCTACCAAGTCAGCTTGCCATTGTGCATCTATACCACTAACTATTACTTTTCTTCTACGAAATGTACGACGAACAGGTTTGTGAAGAGTGTATGTGTCTTGAGTCTCTAACCATTTTACAACTTGTTTGGTTTTTTTCTTGGACGCTCTACGAAGAGCGTCTACACCACCAAAACTACCAGGCACTTCAGAATCATAGTACAATGCTTCCATGACTGCCTTGTTCAAGTGTCAACTCTATTTATACCTTTTTTTCGGTCCACTTTGGCGTTTCTGTTTTCTTTGGTTGTTTTGGTTCCGACTTTATCGGTGCCTGTTTCATAAAATCCCAACGTTCTTTATGACCAATTAATTCCTGGGGTATGTTACTATCTCTCAAAGCTTCGGCCAACATTTCCCATCCCTTTGGTTGGAAAGATTTTCGTCTTCTAAGTAAATCGTTTAGAAGATCTGTTACATTCGACCCTACCACTGTTTGATCTTTGTAGACTAATTCACCCTTCTCATTCCAAGATATATTTGGGTCACTTCTAATACGATTCAACAACAACTTGCCCTTTCTCTTCATTGTCATAGGTACAGAATCGAGAATGTCTTCGTCTTTATTATCTTTCTCGAATTCGACTTTAATTGGTCGAGGAGCCATTACCTTTTGTTGAAATGTCAAGTATCTTTGTAAAATTTGATTATATTGAGTCATCTTTTCATCAGCCGAAAGAAAAGGGGCATCGAGAATATCTCTCATTTCTCTATCCAGTGATGAAACAGCCAGTTCATTCGGTTGTCTTGGAGTCTCTTGTAGACGTTCCAATAACCTTGGTTCCACCAAAGCCATCTTCTTTGCATATTCCATCATCCAAATATACCTTTAACAGCACCCAATAGACAGGAGGTAGCAATGCCCCCAAGAATCCCCCTTTCTGCAAGATTTGTCTCCTCTTTTTGTCAGAGGTACCTTTGTTTGCCACTGCCCTCACTAGTTGTTTCTGACGAACAAGTTTGGTTCTCTGAGCTTTTGGTCAGAGGTACTGCTCCCTTCAGTATATTCGAGGCACAGTCACACAAACAAGTTATCAATTCTTTGTCTGCATGTTTTAGTATGGATTTGACGAGTGCGGGTTTCGATTTAATAAGAATCTTGAGAAGAGTGATGTTGCGCTTGAGACGGTCAGACATGCTTCTGACTTGAGTCAGACTTGTTGCTCCCCTTTTATACTTTTCTGAGGTACACATATTGGGTTTCCCCAGGAAAAATTTGACTTCTTAATCTCATGTGTTCAGGAGTATCTTGTTTGAGATCTATTAAAAGGTAATCTTATGGTGTCGAAGTGGCATCTTCAAAAACTTCTCTCAGAAACTTGGAATGACCAGGATACATCTGTGCTGCCAAGTGTGAGATCTGAGAACGATCACTAGGATTTTTAAACAAGATCATGTAATGACTATTGAGAGCAACAGTCCTATGGACTTTATTTTTATCGAATAAATTTTGAACAATGTAGATCACACTAATGTTACGGTGATGACTACCTTTAGTAAATAATCTAGACACTCGAACATCTGCATCGAGCATCAGATCATCCAATATGACTAAACTGTCAGATTTTAATTCTTGAGGGAGACCCTCTACGAATTCTACTTGGGGTAAAGTATTGTATAATGGTTGCCATTCACTATAACACCAAAATATGTGACTTGGGACAGGTGATATAATATTTTGAATGTTTTGAATAACCCGATTTACAAAGGATGATTTACCACTACCCGTGGGACCACACAATAAACAAGTGAATGGATGCTTCCAACGAGGATCCATCTTTGTTGTTCTATGTGGGTACTACTTCCCTTTTATACCTTTTGGGGAGGTGACTACTCCCCCTTTTATACCTTTTGGAGAGGTGGTCAATATGAACCGTCATCCAAAAAATATTTAAAATTGGTGCCCCTCTGACTTACTGGCTGGGGACAGTTTAAGTTTGTTTGATATTTGTCAAGAAGATAAACATCAAATAACTTAAGCGTCATTACCACCTTTTTTTTCTTGTTTCTTCATTTTATACTTTTTTTCTTCTTTTTTTTCTTCTTTTTTTTTATAAAAATTTACAACATCTATTTACATCTTCAATTAGAATCCAATTGTAACAGGTTTCTTGATGGTCATAAATTCAATCACCAAATCCATAATACAATGTCTCTGTTCATTTGTGAGAGGTTTCTCGAACATATCTTCACATTCTTTCTGTACTGGTGGTGGATTCATTCCAGAAGTATTATGGTGCCACAGTAGATGAACATCATTAGGCATACATTATGCTGAATCTGACTTGGGTGATCGACTGTACATCCATAGCATTTTTCTTTCATTACAGCGTCAATGTTCTCTTCGACATAATGAGCATATGCCAAGCAAAGTTCATGCTAAAAGCGAACTTGCCTGAGTTCACTATCAATTTCATCAACGATCAATGGTCGTGGTTGGGTTATTCTCACTGTGATCTTCTTCTTCTTCTTCAAAGGTGGTTCTTGATTTGGTTTTTTGAAGTCTTCATGGTTAGTAGGTTTAGTGTCTTCAGTTAAAGTTGTTTGTTGGGTTTTGATGGCTGCATCTACTTCTTCTATTTGAGATTTCAAGGCATTCCATTCTTCTAAAGATAGAGCAATACCAGTCTTCGTAGGATAAGGTTTCTGGTCTTTTCCCTCAAAGTATCTTCTGAGATGAATCTTCAGTTCACCCTGGTACTGGGTGACGTTAGCATAAGTCTGCTTGGTGCCAATTCGGAACATCTTCTCTGGTCAATGGTTCGATCGTGAATGATGCCAAGTCCATGCTTTTCCTAATCTTATATATCTTTGACGGACGTGATTGAAAACATCAGTTAAACAAATTTTGATTGAGTTTTTGATTCTTGGTTGGGGTTTGTGTTTGTTTCCTATAGGATTATAGGTTAAAGTTGGGAAATTTAGAAAATTAGTATAGAAAGTAATGGAAAAGAAACACAATGAGAATACAGAAATTTGATTGGTTGATTAACTTCGATCTGATTGGTCAGTTTGGCGATCAAACTGCAATCTTGATCCTTAAACTGTAGGATATGGTCCTCTGCATTTTATACTGGCTTGGGACAGGTCAAGCTACAAACCTCTGTCCAATGGAGATAAGTCAAATAGCTCGAGTGCATTCCCACCCCCTACAGTTCGTATCCTCTTTGAGGGAATTTTTTTTTTGTTCATCAAAAAAGAAAACGAAAACAACATGTCCAACTTAGCAATTTAGTTTTTCTGTCATAAAAATTTCTCATTTCTTTTAAACATTCACAACAGAGAATTTCTTAGTAATGATGATGATGATGATTTATTCCTTTGGTTATACAATAGGGGTAGCCTAAAAGACACCAGGAATCAACTTTAAAAAAATGAAATGAAACTACAAAGTAAAGAAGTATCATCTGGTTCCAATAGGTGTAACCTAAAAGATACCATGAATCAACATGTCTTTTAAAATAAATGGAACTAAAAAGTTTTGAATGAAACTAAAAAGTTTTGAATGAAACTAAAAAGTTTTGAATGAAACTAAAAAGTAAAGAAGTATCATCTGGTTCCAATAGGTGTAACCTAAAAGATACCATGATTCAACATGTTTTTTTAAAATAAATGGAACTAAAAAGTTTTGAATGAAACTAAATTTTGAATAAAGAAGTATCATCTGGTTCCAATAGGTGTAACCTAAAAGATACCATGAATCAACATTTTTTAAAAATAAATTGAACTAAAAAGGTTTGAATGAAACTAAGTTTTGAATGAAACTAAAAAGTAACGAAGTATCCCCCACTTCCAATAGGGTTAGCCTAAAGTATATCAGGAACATGATGATGATGATGATAATGATGAAAAAACTCTCTGTATTAGAATAAATAAAAAAAATTGAAAAAATCTTTACACTAGAAAAAAATGTATTGCCTTGTAAGACTTGCCATTTAGAATTTTTTTTTTGAAGACTGCCATATAGGACTTTATGAGGACTGCCATAAAGGACTTTAGAGAATGCCATATAGGACTTTAGAGAATGCCATAAAGGACTTTAGAGAATGCCATAAAGGACTTTTTACTTTGAGAAAAAACTTGCCATGTAGGACTTTATGAGGACTGCCATAAAGGACTTTAGAGAATGCCATAAAGGACTTTAGAGAATGCCCTATAGGACTTTATGAGACTGCCATAAAGGACTTTAGAGAATGCCATAAAGGACTTTTTACTTTGAGAAAAAACTTGCCATGTAGGACTTTATGAGGACTGCCATAAAGGACTTTAGAGAATGCCATGTAGGACTTTTTACTTTGAGAAAAAACTTGCCATGTAGGACTTTATGAGGACTGCCATAAAGGACTTTAGAGAATGCCATATAGGACTTTATGAGGACTGCCATGTAGGACTTTATGAAGACTGCCATAAAGGACTTTAGAGAATGCCATAAAGGACTTTATGAGGACTGCCATAAAGGACTTTAGAGAATGCCATAAAGGACTTTAAAAATTTGATGAGCCTAATATGATTGAGTAGACCACCTAAAAACCATTTCGTTTTTTTTTTTTAGGAATTTTTTTGTAGGCAAAAGCTAGACTTGGTTCAGGTTGTAGAAAAATATGACACTCACTCAATTGTTTCTTCTTTAAATCTCTAGTGGTATGGTACTAAATCCATCTTCTAAAACTCTTCGTTTTGGGTAGAAATATGATAGTCCATCTCTGCTCTGCTGGTAGGTATACATGGTGTTGTCATTCATCACAAATCCTCGGTTGATGCCAGATCCACTTTGTTGAGTCTTCAAAACTTGCAAATATCTGTCTTTCGTCAAATCATTGTGGCGTTTGCTGATTCCCTTACAACTGAATTTATTGGTGGCTCCGAAACAATAATATGTTTTACTACACAGTCCAACAATGCCGTTTCCTTGCCATTCTACCTTAAACAAGCCTGGAGTTCTCCTGTCAAAACGCTTTCTTTCTTGGCAGCATGAGGGTGACAGCCATTCTTTGCCTTCTAATTTGGTTTTCACATAATCATCTCTCTGGAAATCACAACACTCTGATGGAAACCACTTGTGATTCTCTTTGTAAAATTCTACTCTCTTCTCTGGTTTCACTAATTCATCTATGGATGGTGACGAAGTACATATATATGCAGAATCTGTGTCCATTTCAGCATATTCGAAATCTTGGCGGTTGATAAAAGTATCGATGACATCATAATAGAACTGAAGCATCCGGAGTTTCGCATACTGGTAAACACAGAATCCGATGTGAAGTGGCAGATCCAACTTGATGGTCTTCTTGTTGAGTTCGACTTCATATAATGTTTCATCTAATGGATTCAAGGCTCTGAAGGACATGTCATTTACAGCTTTGGTAACTTCTTCGTCGTCGCAATAGCACACACGTCGATGCTTCTCTTTGTTGGTGACGGTTTTGCCATATCCAGAATTTCCCAACAGCTTCATGGTGTCGGCAACGATCGACTTGTCAGGGTCAACATCTCCTTGTCTTCTTGCTTCAGATACTTCATCTCCAAATTTTTCAAAACATCTTCTTGGCTTATATTGGATAACTTGATAGACGTGATCAACTTCAATGCCATGCTGGAGGTACCACTGCAGTAAAGGGGTTGCAAATAACATTTTTTCCGCTCCATAGCTTCCGATCAAACTTCTACGGGGTTTCTTCATGATTCCATTCTTCTCGGCAAAGGACTTCATGTGTTCACCAATATCATCTATGGAAATATCTGTATTCTTGAAGATAGGTGTCATCTCTTCAAAGTACTCTTTCAGGTGATCTGGTACATGTATATCACATTCGACTAAACCAAACAGTTCACCGGACTTCACTTTGTTCAGTATTTCTTCCTCTGTCATCGCACCATCTATTTTGTCTGAAAAGTTCTCTTTCAGGAAGGCTTTGAGTGTGGCATCGGTCTTCTTCATCTCTCTCCACTCACACTCCCAGATTTCAATAAGTTTATAGCCCAAATCGGTGATGTACTTTGCATTGGTACGGGTGTCTTGTAGCAGTTCTTTCATCGGTTTATCTCTGACTTCATTATGGATGATAGGAAGGTCATTCTTATCTTTCATGCAGGTATGTCCGTGCCAGAAGCAGCCATGGAACTGGTATACAGTCTGTGTCTCTTTGCACCAACCATCAACAGGCAACTGTCTTCGACCAATCATTTTTTCAGCTCCGTTAAACTGATGTCTGATGTGGATGTCATCTCTCATGGATAAAAACTCTAACCATTGTTCAGCCATTTTACCATACTTCATTGGATGTTCTGGTTTAAACTGGTTTTCTTCACGACGTCTAATACTCCAACCCGTTGGCATCTCTTGCATTAGGCACCAAAGATATAATGCATTCGCATCAAAGCCTATAATACTTCCACATGGTTTTGCTTCTTTGCCATATTTTGTTTCTCTGATTCGGGTAACATCTTTCTCGTGGTATCGGTTGAAGATAATTGAAGGTCCACCAACGATATTATCTTTCACCAAGTGATGCAAGTCTTTATTCTTCTGGTTAAATAATGTGAAGTAAGTGTCATCATTCATGGTCTGGAACAGGTATTTCAACGTGAGGCCCGGAACACTGATACCAACTTTAAACATGTCGATGTGGCGTTCTTGGTAGAAAGCAAACTGCTTGTCAACTGCTTCAAGGAATGGTTTTACATCTCGGTTATTATACCAGATCAGAAAATCACGGAAAGTTGTCATCTCCAGGTCGTTCCATACATGCTGGCAGTACTGGTATTCTTCATTGGATATATTTTCTTTCTTGAGAGAACTGTAGAAGGCTTCATGGTCTGGTAGGTGGTCTTGATCCAATTTGTTCAAGCTGTCGATCCATTCACATGGTAAAAACTCCCTTTGTCACGGAGCAGCCAAATGCTTTCAAAAACTTGTCATAGCTGAATCCTGGAGCGAGGTAGTTGCAAATATCAACAAACTTGAAAGATTCTGTCGAGACGCACATATAGTTATTCGATTTCTTCACTGCAAACTTGAGTGGATTCTGTCTCTTCAGGTATGTCATCAGTTCACGCTTGACTACATTCATATCATATTTTCCAGAGTTGAATCCGATGACGGGCATCTCTTGTAGGTAGTCTTGAAATTTCTTCTCCAATTTTTGTAAAGGGTGCATCTTGGATGTATCTTCTCCAGTAGCTCTGGCTTCCGCTTCCAGCGTTTCATCAATTTTCTGTCTGAGTTTAAACAAGGTCCAAGCATGATAGGTCTGCATCAGTTGGTGGCAATGAGATGAAATAGCTGTGAGGTATGTCATCATTTCTTCAACAAGTTCTTGAGAATTTCCATTTGTAATAAAACATTTCGGTTCTTGGTATTCTGGAACATTACTACATACACTCACACTCAATGGTCGGTGTTCTGCTTCCCATATCAGTTTATCACTGTCAGCAGGATGACTGGATTTGACAAAGTAACTTTCAAAATCAAACGTTGCACGGTATGGATAAAACTTCTTCTCTTCAGGTACTTCTATACCTTCGTCTTCTAACAGATCAAATATGGACTGGGATGGATGGTATACACCGCCAACATACTGGTAATTTACTTCATCTGTACAGGTTTTCTCGTGACGCCGAAGATATCGGGCAGATTTCCATAATTTGCCGCATTTGCGGCATACAAAGGATTTGCAGTATTGGTCTATATCGATGATGTAGCTAAAATGGTTCTTGTAAATGTTCACATACATGGTATCTTCATACTTTCTGTGAGATCTCTGTACTAATTTGGCAACAATTTGGTCATCATCATTCTTGACAAGTTCATATACTTGGATATTTACTTCAAAACATTCTCCAAGTCAGGTAATTCGGCTAAAGTTACTCCACGGAATTCATTCTTTGGCTTCTGGGTATACTTGTTGTACATGGCATCTGTTGTATAGTTGAGGTTGTCTGTTATGGAACCACTCCATAAAGCTAAACAGCGGAAAATACACAGGTTGTCTTCATAGGTAAAATGGCGAGCTCTATCTTTCACCAAAGCATTTACTGCTTTGTTCTGGAGAATGTAGTCAGGAAGATCTTCTGCCATTCCAATTGGGTGGTCTTTCAGCTTGTTCACATAAAATGTGACGTTGGTAACTCTCTCAACAAGCCATTTGGTGTTGGGTCGTTTTAATTTGGCCCATTCCAGGATATCTTCTTCCATGACATCATCAAGGAATTCTTCAAAGTCTTCTTGGCAGCATACAAGTTGTGGAACATCAAGTACCCGGGCGTTGTTTTGTGATGGATGGTAATACTTCAGTTCATTCGTTTCATTGTGTCGCAGGATAAAACCAAAACTAAGATTAATTTTAAATCTTAGCTGTTGTGGCAGAAATATGGTAGTCATCAATTCATCAGTCATCATCTTCAGGTTCACATCGTTGATCCGATAGTTATATTGGTCTTGGACTCTTCTGTTCATCATGTGGCGAGTTCTAATAGAACTCCAGTTATCTTCGTACACGGTCAATATCTCATCTGGTTCTTCTTCAGACATCATATTCTTTTCAAATTCCATTGGGTCAACATCATAATGGGTGGTCGTCGTGGTCCGTGGTTGTTTAGGTGGTCCTCTCTTTGGTTCATCAGTCTTCCTTTTAGATGGTACGGGAACTGGTCGGTGGACAACGCTCTTGTGTCGATTAAAATGGAGTAGTTGGTTGAACTCCTGGCCGCATTCCATACATGTATATATCTCCAAACATTTCTTCAGGTGTTGATCCAGCTTGTCTTTCCTCGTAAAGGTCTTGTTGCAGTTGGTACAAACGTGGGTCTTCTTCTCTTCGGCGGCGTGCTTGGTACGCACATGGCGGTTTCGGTTGCAGCGGTCCGTAAAGGTCTTTCCACACTCTTCACAGGCGTAGACATCAGTTCTGGTAACGGCAGTAGCAGCTTCAGACATCTTCATAAATTTCTTGCAAAGGCAAAATTGCTATAGAAAACTCTCTAGCGATGTGTTCAGTTCGAAGGATCGAAACAGAATGACGCGACGTTATTCTTCTCCGGAATTTATTTCGACGTGACGGACGTTTTTGAAAACGTCACGACGTCACAACGTTTTTTCATCGATATTTTCATTCTCGATGGGTGTTTGTGTTTGTTTCCTATAGGATTATAGGTTAAAGTTGGGAAATTTAGAAAATTAGTATAGAAGTCAATGGGAAAGAAACACAATGGGAATCCAGAAATCTGATTGGTGGATTAACTTCGCTCTGATTGGTTAGTGTAAAAACATCTTGATCCTCATTAATTTTATTATTTAAAATCATGTAGTTAGGGGGGTTATTTAAAGAAATTGCTAAATATAGACCCTAACAATTAGTTAGGGGGTCAGTTAAGGATGTTACTAAAAATAGAGCGTAGGAATTTATAAAAATATAGTTCCAAGTAGAAGCAGAGGATTCTGGGTAAATTTGTCCTATAGCACTACGTGCTACTCTTAATAGGGAAATAAAACGTCATGGGATCCAAAAAAAAGAATTCTTAAAGAATTCGAAAAAAAAAATACAACTTGATGGGTTTATTTGGGTAATTAAATGAGGATTCTGGGAAAATCCGAACCAGAAAATTACTCCACTTCAATCGAATGCACCCCTTGTACCCCTTAGTACTATAGCACTACGTGCTAAGCCGATCAATTGGGGAAATAAAGTCAATTTCGATGATTTCGGGTGGATTTTGGTGATTTGGATGGATTGTCGGGTTGTTTGTGGTAATTAGATTTACTCTTCTACAAAGGAACATACCCTCAAAACATACCCCGTCCTATTACAGAACAATTGGGTAACATAGCAATCACGTGCTACCATAGAAACCAAGATGGCGGCCTCCAGTATACAAAATGGACGACGGAAACACGTATCACCCTAACAACACGCGCTGCGCATGCGCACTCACACCACGTATCACTATGGAGATGACGTCACAAGATGGCCGCTCACGCAGGTTACCATGACAACACAACATGGCGCCACTACGTCACGTGATATGACGTCACTTCCGAGGTCCCCCACCGAGGTCCCCCAACCTTTCCCTCAAACGTGCATGACATACTACTGACATTCACACATGACATGGGTACAGTGTTACATACATACAAACAAATGCACAGACGACCCGACCCTGTTTTCAAACATATTCTATTTTATGATTCAGAAAGTGTGTGTGCACTGTATATATTCTGATATGCCGCGTCCTATGGTACTGAGGGACCGCGTAAAATACAAAAAAAGCGTGAGGAATCCCAAAGTAACGTTTCCATTGCTGCCGCTTACCCGTGTTAAGTTTATCCGGAATTCCTAATGTATAATGTTTTAAAAAGAAAAAAGTGATAATCAGAGGTTAACTTTGACACCATGTCCGAGAAGTGAAGTCGCCAGGTAACCGTGTGACGTCACTCTCATCTTTAAAAATAATACATAGGAATTCCCTCAGTTTACATCGAAATCCCCTCAGTTTTTCTTTAATTTCACAAAAATAAAGAACTTCAGCGTCTGATAATTAAAAATTGCCATCTAGACTATAAAATCAGTTGTGTTAACCCTTTTAACCCTGGTGGTATCTTCCATGTCAGTTCAATGGCAGGAATTGGAAGAGACCATATTTATTATATGGGGTTAGACCAATTAATATTTTCAACGTGCAGCCTTAGGGCTGCACGTTGAAAATATTGATTGGTCTATACTACACATTTATCTTGTAGCCATCCCTCTTAATGGCATTATCACATAGCTTGTGATCAGGCCGGAAAAACGGCCGCTGGGGTTTAAAGGGTTAAAAACCAACCCAAATCAGCTGGGTTTAGTGAATATGAACCCAATTGGGTTCATATTCACTCAACCCAGTCGATTGGGGCTGGTTTTAACCCGATTGATTTTAGAATTTATGGTTGGGGTGTTACCACTTGAAAAAAAAAAAACAAAAACAAGTTTGGATTCCTTCTTGATTGTTGGATGAAAAATGTTTGATTAATAAATCGACCATTTTTATGTTTCTGCAAGTTGAGAAGTTATTATTACCAATGGACTCACCAACCCTTACAAATTTCAAGGGCATTTGGCGATGCAAAGAGCCACTGTGCACTACTACTGAAACGCAGTTAAGACCCATATTGCCATTCTTTAGCGTAAACTAGTACATCAGCTTCTTGAACCAAGATAGTTCAAGAGAGCAGCTTAAAAAAATTAAGTCGGGGAACTGGATACCAAAAAGGCATATGATAGATTATGGAGGGAGGGTATGTGGCGTAAGCTGGAGGCTCTGGGTTTAGGAGGCGAGTTTGTTGGAATTATGAAAGCATTATATAAAGACGTACAGAGTGAACGTAGCCTGGGAAACATTACAACAAAACGTGTGCCTATGGAGATAGGCCTAAAACAGGGGTGTATCCTTTCGCCAATTCTGTTTGCATTGTACATCAAAGGTTTAGGAGATGAACTCCTGCATAGCGACGAGGGGGTAGCAGTTGGGGACTTGAAGATCCCAGGGCTATTTTTTTGCAGACGATATGGTGCTAGTGTCAGAAAGCGAAGAGGGGCTAACGAAAATGCTGGGAATTGTTGGGAAGTATGGAGACTCGAACTTAATGAAAGCAAGAGCGAAGTTATACCTGTGGGCCGCAAAGTGGACCACACTCGAAGGTGGAGAGTGGATGAGTTCTGCATTCCGGAAGGTAGCAGCAAGCTTCTCAGTGTAGGAGAGACATGTGATTACGAGTATTTGGGGGTAAATATAAACATTACAGGAAGAGGCAGCTACCGAAACCACACAAATAAATTGATTCTGTAGGGGAAGCGAATCCTTAACCAAATGAAACTTATAGGGAGAGAAAACCATTCGGGAAATGGTGGGTCTGCCAAGTATAACTTACGGTACGGAAGTGGTACCCCTAAACCAGACGGCCGGAAATCCTGCAGAACGATGCAGGCCGATGGATAACGGGGTCGAGTAATGCCGCAGCGCTAGAAGCAATCAGGGGTGAGCTTGGGTGGATGAGGATCAAGGACAGGATAGACCTGTTGAAACTTGGTTATCTTAATTATTTGGTAAATCTCCCCGACAGCCGATGGTGTAAAGTAATGTTCCTGAGAATTTTCAACTCAAATATCAAGACAGGGTGGATGGTCCAAGTGAGGGAGCTAGTAGAGAACTACTCATTGGATATCTCGGACCTGGACGATGGGGCAAACCAGGGTACAAACATCGGCAGAGAAAGGGTCATGGAGGATTGTAACTGTAATTGGCGAGAGGGGGCCAAATCAAAGAGGTCTTTGGATGGCCTGCGTGATAAAGAGAAGCCAGGTTTTGAAGAGTACCTTGATGGCACCTTTGGGGGGTAACTGTTATTCAAGCTGAGGTCGCGGTCCCTGGAGCTGAGGGGGAAAATTGGGAAAAATAGTGAAAAGGAGTGCCAGATGTGTAATTTGGGAGACCTTGGAACACTTTTTTTTCTAGAATGCCCAAAGTACCAGTCCAACAGAATAAGATTCACTGGGAGTATATTGGGGAAGTGGGATGGGAGAATGAAGGTTAGGGGGAGACTCAAAGGAGAGGGTTAATATGCTAATCGGAGAGATTGGGAAGAATGGGGCAAGGGATGTCATCAAGCAGTTCGTCTCCGAGTGTTGGGAGGAGAGGAGAAGCGTTGGAATAGGGAGGCAGTTGGGAGTACAGGGGTAACCAAGGCCTTCTCGTCCGAGAAACGCGACAAATTAGCGGCCAGCCAAAGTGTTATTATTATTATTATCACCTGTCGTTTGTTATGAACATATCAGAATTCCGATTCCGGTAGCCAATTTTATCTTATTATTTTTGTCAGACCTAGGCCACAGACAGTTAAGCCTTTACCCAAGGTAACGGCGAAAACGTGCAAGCGCTATTCACAAAAATCACCATTCAATTTTAATTATTTTTTCATTTTTTGTAAAAAAAAAATAGCTTATGATCCCTTATTGGAACAAAAGCTATGTTTTTGACGCAAAAAAATAAAAATAAAAAAACATTTATTTGCATGTGTCGTCTGCCTTTCGTGACAGGTACAGGGTTAAAAAAAATATTTGCATTTTATAAAAAAAATCGCTTCAGCAAGGTCGGGCAAAACCGATTATCATGTATCAGAACTGGCACCGCTAGTATTTTTACTACTCTGGTTTTTCCCACAAGAGTCAATTTCTAAAAGACCAGTCATTAAGGAGCTTTTCAATATTATCAAAGGGCACTTCATTTCACCTAGTGCTGAGTGAAAGGCGAAGATCCAAGGTCTTCCCCTGGAAAAAAATTAACTTTCAGTATCAGCGCTCAACTTTCTTCGGGTCAAGTAGTTACGAAGTCACAAGGCACATGATTTCTTTCAGTGTGCAGAATATTACATATAGATAAACGAATTCTGTAGAGCATTACTAAACGTTGAATCGCTTGCCCAAAAACGTCGCGGGAAAGAACATTTGTTCTGATATCTTTTCGCCTTCCCAGATCAGATAAATCCGATTACATTGCTTGTTGTTCAAGGAAAAGGACGTATGTATCCACAACCTTGGTTGAGTATACCTCCTATCTAACCCTGAATTATTTTTTCTTCTGCCGCTGTGTGTTATGTGTAAGGGTGGAGTGGCAGAAATTAACAGTAGACCTTTACCCAACGCACATGATTTACACATTTTTTATTATACTTTTTTTTGCAAGTGGCAGATAATTCATTTCAATTGTAATAATTTAATTCTGAGCGTTTGCTTGTAATTATACAATAACATGATTTTCGAAGGCGAAGGGCTCCATTATTGGACCGCCATCTGTGATTAGCAGCCCAACAGTCATTAGTGGCCCATGGCGATAGCAGAGGGCCGCTAATGGGTGTGGGGCTGCTAATCACAGATGGAGGTCCAGTAATGGTGCCAAACGACGCATGAGAAAATCTTGTTATTATTATCAATGCTCAGAAATTATAAGAACGATTTTCGACCTTTTATGAATTTATATTATTTCGTGAAAAGAAACGTAAAACACCATTCATTAAGGAATTTAAGGCAGAATACTTTATATTTGGGGAAATGTAAACAGATGTTTGGGAAGACGAAAAGACGTCATGCGCGTGCTAGCCGGTCTGCGGGCGCTAATGACTAAACATAGCGATTAGCGACCAGCTACGCTTTACAATCTTTGTTTCAAGTTTTTTATGCTCCCTTGCAGGCTGTGTAAATTAGTATTAACATGAAGGTAGATCACAATGAACTGATAATAAAATAATGTACACTCATGCGGCCGAAGTCTTCATCATTTATATCATTGCAGACATAACAACTTTTGTACATAGTTTTATTATTTTCACCATAGGCTTATCAGTGCGAACAACCCACGCCAACAGTGACTAACAGCTCACCTGTAGCATTTACAGTTTAATTGTATCATTGTACACGCCTATAATGTTTTATTTGATAAATGGGCGGAGTAAAGCAAAAATATTCATACGATAGAAAAATTATTCATCAAGTTCAAAAAAGTCGCCACGACCATTCATATGCAAGAAAATCAGATACCATTGAAGAAAATTAAATTATTATCACAATAAAACGAACCAGGGGCCAATACTTTCAAACTTGTAGAATCGTTTTTTCTAGAATTGTATTTTCCAGTTATGACTTTAACCATTTACCTATAACCTGAAAAGCAGACGACACTTGCCAAAATAATTCTTGAATAACTAATTGTTTTCATTTTTTTTTGTCTCAAAAACATAGGTTATGACCCCTCGTTGGAACGAGCTCGACGAGCTCGTTCCAACGAGGGGTCATAACCTATGCTTTTGAGACAAAAAATAAAAAAAAATGAAAACTAATTGGCGATTTTTGAGAATAGCGCTGGCCGGTTTTGACCGTTACGTTAGGTAAAGGGTTAAATGGGTTGAAATGAACCATAAGCACTTTCAAAGATGTGGAAAGTTGCCAGTTGGCAAATTGCCATATCTTTTAAAATGCTAATGATTCATTTTAGTCAGTTATATATATATATTATTGGGTAGAAAATACATTTCTAGAAATTACAGTTGGAAAGGTTTTATAGTACTGGCTCCAGGTTACAGATGGAGTACACTGAAAGAAAATGGCGTAGCCAAAAAGTCGTTCATCCTGCCATTCCCCGATTAGACAGAAAGAATATTATTGACAGCAAGGCTTGTGATATTGGCATTTAAGATCTGGCTGGTGATGACAAGCTCTATTTGGAGAGGTACTGGTATACGTTTTTGCGTGCGCGCGACCACCTCAAAGCACGAGGTGGCAGAATATCCGCCCAAACCTAAAATACCAAAGAAACGCCGGCAAACCTCCAGTCAGTGGACTATTGGATAAGGTCGAGGACTCTCTCGTGATTGATAAACCCGGCTTTCGGGAATTGTAGAAGGTGGAATAACCCCCCCCCCCCGCCCCCCCCCCCCCCCCAGCTGCAAATCAGCAACGACCATACCACTGTACAACGAGGTCACGAAGTGGTATAATAAGGGATACAGTAAGAAACATACCGGTTCGCGGTGTAACTTCTATCATTCACGCGTTGGTGTTAGAAGCTACAAGATATGTTTACAGAAAAAAAATCGCCGTGTTAACAAAGGTTGTCTGTCTCTGGACATCAAGGGTTAGGCCTAAGCAAGCTAAAAAATCTGTTTCTCGGGCCCTCCTGCATGGTCCTTTTGTCTGTCGCAATTTCTCTTTATAACCAATACAAACTTTCAAAAAATTAAATGGCTTATGGCTCTTATTTTACCCAAGTTAATAAAATTGATAACTTTGTCTTTTGAGTGCAACAAGGCTTTGCAATGCTTTAGCATTGCAAAGCCTTCTTGCACTCGAGGGACGAAATACAACACCACCTAGGGCTGCACGGTATATCGAAAAACCGATATATATCGGTATTCAAACCAATATCGATTGAATAGTGAATACCGGTGTAATGACAAAACTATCGGTTTATCCTCATTATTTATTTACCCACAATTTAATTTTCAAGATGTCTTGAGTTTTTTTAACTGTATCCCAGAATGAATAATATTATCCCTTTATCCAAGGAATCGCCTGCTTGTGTCCTCGTAATATACAAATTCAGCAGTTGAAAAAATAATTTAAAAAAATTTCAACAAAACTATAACATGTGACCCCTCATTGGAACGAGCTCGTTGAGCTCGTTCCAATGAGGGGGTCACATGGTATAGTTTTGTTGAAATCTTTGGGGAAAATCTGATAAACTAATTTTGAAAATAATAAATTTTGATATCGTCTGCGTTGGGTAAACTTTCGGGTTTTTCGAACCGCATCATCAAGGCATGCTAATTCGTTCCGACAGTGATGCCTCGCGTCTCGATTGTGGTACTTGTGTTCATATATCTGAACAGTTTTCGATATACCGGTATACCGCGGTATGTTTTTGAATACCGATATCGGTATTCAGTTTTGAATATCGTGCAGCCCTACCACCACCCATGCTATTCAGTAAATTATGAGGCCTAAAACATAAAATAAACCAAGAACATTAACTTTTGATGGCAAAGAAATAATTACAAAAATACAAAAATAAAATAAAAAACCGCCCGCCCAAATACAATTTTACGAAAAATGGCTCTAGAAATAGAAGATGTACTTTGTGAGACCTTATTGTAATTTACAGACAACTGGTCAGAATCGAGAAACTTTTCAACAAGAGTCCAATTAAAATTGAGACCAAGAAAGATTTGTTCTGAGGGATCAACTAGGTTACATATGGTGCGAAGTGTGTGTTTAGCGGGAAATAGTATTCTTGGTACAAGAGTCTGAACTTTCTGGGATTGTTCTGTGTCCATACCAGAGGGATTTGTATATATTTTGTATGCCTCTTTGAAACAATCGGGTAGGTTGTTGTTGTACCAATCACGCATGGAAAGGAAATAGAGATGTTCCACATGGCTGAAGGGGATATCGAGTGTATTGGTATAAAGGTTCCAGACATCTAAAAGGGGCATCAGAAGGAAGAAAATCCAAGATTCCCATGCACTGCAGCGCCGCCACTTATTTTTGATGAAGCAATTCAATTTTTTTTGTGTGTGTAGAATTCTCCGCCACCTGAATCTTCTGTTTTTTTTAAATTTGCCACACACAGAGGATGAAATCCAATGAACAATGAAATATTGGCAGTATACAAAAGTGTGTCTGTGGATGTATAACCCTTTACCTAACGAACTGACCCCCCCCCCCCACCAAATTGAGCAGTTGAGAAGTTTTTTCTCTAAAAATGTCAACAAAATCACATCATGTGAGCCTCATTGGAACGAGCTCATCGAGCTCGTTCCAATGAGGAGCCATATGATATGGGTTTGCTGAACTTTTGTAGAACTTTAAAAAAAAATTGAAAAATTAATATTTAAAATTATTTATTTATTTATTGGGGTTTAACGATACTTTCGACAGTCAGGGTCACCTCGTGTCGCCAATTTTACGGGCGGAGAAAGCTGGAGCAACCGGAAGGAACCAACGGCGAACCACTTTCAGAATCACCTAAGTACTAACTCCATGCAAGCAAGGTTAGCATTGTTTGAAGACAAGTGAACTATCAACGTGCAGTCCGCCTTCGTACACAACGCCACCGTGCCCCCACGTGGGCAATAGGGATTAAGTGAGTTGTCGAAGGACACAACGCGTTTGCCACAGGTGGGATTCAAACCGAGGACCTCTCAACTTGCACCCAGCTTACTGAAGCTCCGCGCTCCCAATATTTAAAATAATGATAGGTCGCTGAAATATTGTTTTTTGAAAAACATAAATTTTGAGCCATATTGGGTTTCAAAAAAGACGTTAAAAACCTAACTGATTGAAACGAAGTGTTGAGCGTAGGGACTTGTTAAACGAAGTGTTGAGCAAAGGAAGGGGAGCGCGGTGGCTCAGTGGGTAGAGGTGCAGACTGCAAGCCGAGATGTCCTCGGTTCGAATCCCACCTGCGGCAACTGCGTTGTGTCCTTGGGCAAGACACTTCATCTCCATTGTCCGCGTGGGGCCACGATGACGCCGTGTACTAAGGCGTACTGCGCGTCGATGGTACGCATGTCTTCAACCAATCTAACCCTGACTGTGCTACAGTGTGGAGTTACGATGTTGAGGAGCTGGCAGCTGCTCGTCGTTGCTCGGTGGTTCTCTCCGGGTACTCCGGCTTCCTCCATCCGTAAAACTGCGACGGTCATGATTAGCCATTGTGCATAAATATGTGACCTTAAACATAAATAAATAAATAAATGAGCAAAGGAACTTGCTAAACGAAGTATTGAGTGTAGGAACTGGTTAAACCGAATGGCAATAATTAATGTTAATCATTGATGGGATCCAGTTTAGTTCCCGCAAGCTTTTTTTTTTCAAAGATTTAAAGGTTCTTTTAATTTAGAGTTGATTAAATTGAATTCATCTTTTACTGTTTTTACCGTTTCGACATTCATTTTGTTTTGTGTTAAAGTGAAAGGAATGATGGACCTCCAGCGCATTCTCCCTCTGATATGTTCATACCAAATGGCTAGAGGGTTTGAAGTATATTAATCAAAAAGGCTATTCATTTTTTTCAAAATCCACCTGTTTCATCTAATGTATCTTTAATTTTGTGGTTATTCGATTGGTTGGATTTGAAAGTCGCCCAAAAAGAATGGCCAGGAAGGCTAAACTGTTATGTTACTGGCACATCAGCATTATGTTTCATATCCCTTTTGTGTCGAGTAGCATGCATTCAAAATGGATTTTGAGTTAAACTCACATACTGTCTTGTTTCCTGCAGGGTTTACAAGTCACAAGGTAAATGACCTCAGTTGAATCCCAGTGGGGGAGTTTCCTGATTTCATAATGACTTTGGGTTTACGAAGAGGAAATTTCCTTTTTCTGAAGAAGCAAGCGGGACATAAACCCATGCAAGTCTACAACGTGGCTTTGTACTCTTCAACATCGTGTCACAACAATTGTTCAGTGGTCTGCTGTGTTCAATATTTATTGGGTCAAAATCATTCATTCCTGCGCGTGCTCAGAATATTTATCAAAATTTGATATTTCAGACTACCCGAACACATGGAGAACCTCCTAGATCTCAAGGCGCAAAATAAGATGGAATATCTGGGCGTTTGGCATCTGGTTATTTTTCGAATGCAAATTTTACGGATTTAATCCTTTACCTAACATGAAAAGCAGACGACACTTGCAAACAAAATTCTTGAATAACTAATTTTTTTCATTTTCCGTCTCAAAAACATAGGTTATGACCCCTCGTTGGAACGAGCTCGACGAGCTCGTTCCAACGAGGGGTCATAACCTATGTTTTTGAGACAAAAAATCAAAATATAATGATAATCAATTGGCGATTTTTGAGAAAAGCGCTGGTCGCTTTTGGCTGTTACGTTGGTTAAAGGATTAACCCCTTGTTCAATACCAATATTAATATAACCTACATGCTCTCAGTATCCATTGCAGCCAAATGCATTTTTCGATAACTTCAAGTTAGAAATTTTTGACAGGAAATCTTGTGTATTTCTGAGATAGATTGGATGTCTGTTAGCTATAGGCGTCAGATGAAAATGAAGGAGTTCTGAAATGGCAAAGGATTCGGAATTACAGCCCGAGTCATCCGTACATGAAGAACGGTCCTTGTGGATTTTGGTAGGATGTAAAATTGTTTGGGTATTGAGGTTAGCCTTTAATACCAATCGCGTACGTTATTGTTGTTCCAATCATGCATGGAGTGGAGATAGCACTGACGTGGCTAGAGGGCATTCAATATGGGTGGGATGGGGGTGGGGGGGGGGGGGGGCAGTTAGGTTCCTAACCGGGGGTTGGTGTTTCATCACGACTTTCCGTTGGTATGTCCCGAGGGCAGCAAGCCCGAGTTGTGAGAGTATGCGAGGGGGTGGAGGATGGTGGTTAGCCCCCTCTTGATGGTGGGAGTCCGGGGAGCCTCCCCAATGGAACAACATTTAATTTTTGAACTCCTGAGATTAATTCTGAGGCCTCCCTCTGTCTAAATCTAGTCATTTATCCACAAGAAAAATGCATTTCCCCAGGTAGGTCCTTGAGTTTTCCCCTACACTGAGCAGGCTACATCGGGACTATAGACTAACAGCTATTCAGCCAATACCTACACCTACCAACTGACTGCGAGTCAGTTGGAAGGAGTAGGTATTGGCTGAATAGCTGATCTAACTCGAACTGAATAGCCGTCAGTCTATAGTCCTTGTGTATCCTGGTTAGAGATAGGGAAACGGAACGATGAATTCGAAAAACACATCCGTTCGCAAATTCGAGTCGGAATTTCGTAAAAATTTTTGTCAGCTAATTGGAAAAGTCGGAGAATCTGATTGAATTTTCCAACTTTTAAATTTTTAGGCGATAACTTGGGAGAGAGTGTGGTGAGACACCACTCCAAACCCCCTCTAGCTACGTACCTGGGAGATAGAGATGGTCCAGGTTGCAAAAAGGGAACATTGAGTGTGTTGGTATAAAAGTCCCAGACATCCCAATATGGGCGGCAAGTGGAAAGAACCCCACAGGCCACAAGCACTGCTGCATGTGATGTAATTCAGTTTATAGTACTATGGGATTTACTGGCATCTGAATCTGATGCTGATTTTTTATTTTCCTCACACAGACAAAGAAATAGAGTTGGTATTCAAAATTATGCGTATGTGGGTGGTATGAAATTTGTCGGCTCCTGAATCTCTTGTACCTGAGTGGCCGAACATTAATACCTACCCGATGGTTGGAGTGAACCCGCTGAACAGATATTCGTTTTATTTTTACTGCTCTCGGCAAAAAGGACCTAGTTGGTTAGGGTTTGTTTCCCGCTTTTTGTGAGGGACAAGGGAACATTATGTCAAGGGGCGTAAACGGAGAAAATACTAGGGCAGATGCCCACTCCATGGTATGTGGTGACATGGGGGAGGGTTGAGTGTCTCCCGCCCACACTCGAGAGACTAAATTGAAGTAGAAATTAGGGGGTCAAATAATTATACAGTTAGAAAAGCAGTTAAACCAGCACTGCAAATTCAACTTGAACAACGATCTGAATAGAATGTCTTACTGAATAATCGAATTCAAGTTTTCAAATGATACACGACTTCTAATCACATTTTTCGTCCGACCAATAACCAGTTAAAAGTGGAATCCTTGCTTTAACCCTTTGAACCCTGGTGGTATCTTCCAAGTCAGTTCAATGGCAGCAACTGGAAGAGTCCATATTCAGTAATTGGGGATAGACCAATTAATATTTTCAACGTGCAGCCAGGAGGCTGCACGTTGAAAATATTGATTGGTCTACCCCACACATTAACATAACAGTCACCCCACTTAATTAAATTATGAAGTATTATGTTCCTTGGCCGGAAAAGCGGCCTCTGGTGTTCAAAAGGTTAATACAACATATCTCCGGGTCTCGACAAAGTACTGTGCGCAAGAAAAAGAAAAACGCCTTCTTTCTGCTACTTCAGTGGGAGGCCAGGCAGTGATAGTTTATTTTTTATTTCATACCACGGGTGGACTGGCCGTATATACCACCGGGAAATATTTCAGTGGGAATCCTGTTTTGAGTCTCCTCCACCAAGATAGCCCCAAATGAATTCCTCTGTTATAACTCACCACTCGGTACGTCATCAAATTCTTCGCGTCAGATGCGAGCATTTTATACCTCTTCGGCCCGGAAAATAGAAATTTTCTCCCACGTTCAGCCTTGTGGGTTCCATACCATTGGAATTTTCTTGTTGTAACACACAGCTCGGTGCATCAACAAATGTCTGAAATGCAACGAATGGGCTTTTCGATCTAAAAAATTATAATTTTCTCACACAGGACAAACCATGGTCGGCCCCATGTCTTCGGTGGTACTATGAGTTGGAACTCCTTCATTGAACCTTTTTCGACACAGCCAACTCCTTTTTATACCATGCGCGGTTAGAAGTTTATCACTTTTCAGCCCGCCCACCCCCCCCCCTCCATTAGCCACACCACTGTCCACTCCCTCTTCCCATAAAACAACCTCGATATCGAACAACAACGCCGTATAAATCAAGGTAGTGATTAACATAGGCAGGGGTGACGGAAGCACTTCAGGTCAGGGGAGGTCAGACCCCGGGAAAAGGGCATTTACTCGCACTAGCATGCCGAACCACGCATGTCTCGAAGGCCGAATTCCTGAGATGGGAGAGTTTGAGAGGATGTGCCCCCTCCTAGAAATAAACTCCTCCATTGAATTTTGAAAGCTCCTAAAACGGATTTGGAGTGTATTTTTAGCTTCACGTCGAGAATAAATCATTGAAAAAATTGAGTGATGAATCAGGGAAGGGCACTGTCTGCCCCATCTCACCCCCGTGGTCAGAAGGCAGTGAGGACAGCTGCCAGTTGCCCACCCTGCCCCCGTGTTTCCGGTGTCCCCGAACATAGGTCGACAACACGCTTTCGATATTTTGGTTAGTCGAATGTATATTAAACTTTCAAGTGGCTTAATGTTGCGTTTTGGTCCCCGCAGGCCCCTGCACAATGCACAACAGTCAAGTCATTAAAGGATGCGTTACGCAAGAAAATGGTTGGTAACCCGTTTAAAAAAATCCGAAACATTTTATTCATATTGAAAATCCTGAAAAGGGAAGTTGTTAAATTATTCAAAACAAAATCACTCAATTAATACCCACAAATTCTCGGCCCCATGACCATTGTCAAATGGAAATGTTTTCAAGGTCACCATGTAAAATCCATCTTGTCACTATATACCTTACACATTAAAATTCAAATTAATAATGAACCGCTGGATGCATGTGCTTATAAACTGTTCATGTGAAACAGACCTCGCTCTCTTTTCCTTAGTCCCCCACAAAACAACCCCACTTTCCATAATTTTAAGGGTGTATTTACAAACCTTCTTTCTGAAAGTCGCCCAAATGGAATGTGTTAACACATGGAAAACAAACTCACTCAATTAATATCCTCAAAATTTTCTCCCCATGGCCCCCAAGTGGGAATTTTTTAACCCTTTACCTAACACGAAAAGAAAACGACACTTGAATAACAAATTTTTTTTATTTTTTGTCTCAAAAGCATAGGTTATGACCCCTTATTGGAACGAGCTAGACGAACTCGTTCCAACGAGGGGTCTTAACCAATGTTAGTAGTAGATGTGGAGATCGTGCCCTATTGGGTGGCGGGAATGGTGGAGGGGAAGTGACGTCATAGTCACGTGATCTGGTGGCGCCATGTTGTGTTGTCATGGTAACCCGCGTGAGCGGCCATCTTGTGACGTCATCTCCATAGTGATACGTGGTGTGAGTGCGCATGCGCAGCGGGTGTTGTTAGGGTGATACGTGTTTCCGTCGTCTATTTTGTATACTGGAGGCCGCCATCTTGGTTTCTGTGGTAGCACGTGGTTGCCATGTGACCCAAGACCTTCTAACAAGACAGGGGTATGTTCGGAGGGTATGTTCGATTGAATCGGAGTATCACGAATTACCCAAATAAACCCGACAATCCCTCCAAATTACCGAAATTGACTTTATTTACTACGGATTCCCCAATTTATCGGTGTAGCACGTAGTGATTTAGTACCAAAGGGAACGGGGGACGGGGGGGGGGGGGGGGGGAGTGCGTTCTATTGAATAGGAGTAATTGTCTGGCTTAAAAGTCTCCCAGAATCCTCGTTTAATTACCCAAATATACCCAACAATTACTATTTCGAATTCTTTCAGAATTCTCTGCTTCTAACTGTATACGCAATAGTTTTCGTCTATCTGGCCATGTTCCTTTGTTCTAGAGTATACTCCAGTAGCGTAGAAGAGCCTATTAGTTGGAAAAGCTTTGCTTATTATTACTTTATTTAGCTATTCTGGTTTATTCTTGTTAGTTCTGACCCTATACTTGTTGTTTCATTTATCTAGATCATTTATATAAATTATAACTAACCAATCAGATTGCTTGATTTCCCATAACCTTTACCTAATCGTACAGAGTTATCTCCTCTTATTACAACGAAGTTGTATCCGATTCTCATCGCCTCTATATCCAATGGCAATATCCCCGGGCACCCCAATTTCGGCACCCCTTTTGGAAAAATATATGACCTTCGGCACCCCTTTTTGTCATATGTGCTTATGTGAAAAGGCACAATGTGACACAATTTTCCCTAGCACATAGACACGTGCTTTATGTGCCGATATGTGCTTATGTGAAAAGGCAAAATGTGACACAATGTGCCCTAGCACAAAGGCACATACTGATATTTGAGAATACCTATAACCTGGTATTGTATTATTTGAGGATACCTATCTAGGATACCTTCTGGGGAATCCCTTTTTGTCATATGTGCTTATGTGAAAAGGCACAATGACACGATGTGCCCTAGCACATAAGCACATGCTTTATGTGCCGATATGTGCTTATGTGAAAAGACACAATGTGACACAATGTGCCCTAGCACATAGGCACATACGGGTATTTGAGGACACCTATGACCTGGTATTGTATTATTTGAGGATACCTATCTAGGATACCTTCTGGAGAATCCCTGCTTTGTCATATGCGCTTATGTGAAAAGGCACAATGTGACACAATGTGCCCTAGCACATAGGCACATACGACGAAAAAGGGATTCCATAGCCACAGGTGTTTTCCAAACGGTATTCTTAAAAGGGATTCCGTAAAATGGGATTCCTATCCGACTCTGTAAAATGGGATTCCGTGTTTTAACATCAACACTCGAGGGTATGGAAAGGGATTGATAACACCCAATTATTATTACAAGAAAGGAACCCATCCTCAGAACATACCCCTGTCCTATAAGAAAGTTTTAGGTCACATAGAAACCACGTGCTATCATAGAAACCAAAATGGCGGCCTCCAGTATACAAAATGGACGACGGAAACACGTATCACCATAACAAAACGCGATGCGCATGCGCACTAACACCACCCATCACTATAGTAATGACGTCACAACATGGCCGCTCACGCGGGTTACCATGACAACACAACATGGCGCCATTGGCTCACGAGACATGACGTCACTTCCGAGGCCATCCACCGATGTCATCCAAATAAGTCCTCAAAACCACATTACATACTACTGGGAACCACCTGCGCAAGGAAACAACAAACCTCATGCTGGGGAGGATTGCGCGAGTGACTGCTTGTATATATCAACGCTGCTGTCTGTATAAATGCATGTAAAAAGTCCAGTATATAAAGGACGAGATGGGCGTGACAACAGTTACTTATTCCCAGTTCCTTATTCAACATTCGCTATCAACCGATAAAATCCGGGACGGCCCGCGTTGAGCCCCTGGGCAAGGCACTTTATCCCGGTTACCTACATGGGGGCACGATAACGCCGTGTACTAAGGCGTACTGCACGTCGATGGTGCACATGTCTTCAATCCTGCTTGAGCAGAGCTTGAACACAGTTAGAATGTCGAGGAGCTGACAGTTGCTCGTCGATGCTAGGTGGTTCTCTCCGGGTACTCCGGCTTCCTCCACCCGTAAAACTCATACAGTCATGATTAGACCTTGTGCACAAGGATATGACCTTAAACACCAATAAAAAAAATAAATATAAATAAATACTTCTCCGTTTCAGAAAACATTCCAGGATGAAGTTGCTGCTGATTATACTGGCTGCTACACCAATCGTTTTTGCTTCTCCCTATGATCGGAGCTTCTTTAGTTCCTTTGCTAACACATTCAAAAATCTTGGTGAACAGATCAAGCACACAGCTACCGATGTAGGCCATAAGATAGAAACGGGAGTGGTGGGTGCTGCTCATACAGTGGCTAATGCTGTGTCCGGTGCTGCCAATACTGTGAAGAACGACGTTGTCATTGCCGCCAACGCTGTCGCTCATACATTAACTGATGTCGAGCATAAAGTTGAGACAGGCGTCGTGGACGCCGCTCATACAGTGGCCCACGCAGCACATGAGGTTGCAAACGGGGTGGAAGACGCTGCACATTTCCTGAGCTCGCATAGTAAGTAACTATAATTCACGCTAAAAACTAAAGTGTTAAAAACTACACTTGAAGTGCTGTATTTAACACTTACTAAGTGCTGAACTAGCACTTTGTTCAAGTGTAGATATCCCAGAACTTGACAGGTGTTACAATAACACCACTTGACAAGTGTAATGTCGCGACACTTAAAAGGAAACAACGCAGATGACGCGGATCAGGCTCGAACTCTCGAGTCTGATCCGCGTCATCTGCGTTGTGTCCTTTTAATTATGTACCCACCAAGCACAAATCAAATTATGGACGATTCTGGAAGAACCACCAATGCTAGACACATGGGAAGTGCCATCCATTCAAGTTTCAGATGTCTGACGATTGTAATGCCTAAGTGCTTAAAGCATTGCACTTTGAGTGTTAAAATCAAACCCTAAGAGTTAGAATGGGTACAACACCTTGAAAGTGTTAGTTTTAACACTTTAGTTTTTAGTGTGTTGATAATTTGTGTATTATCTTTCTTGTATAATAATGATAAAATATTAATGCAGTTTAGAGCCACGGTCGCACAATACCACTCCCAAGCTTCACGAGAAAGTACGAGTCGAAAATGAGGGATTAGATTTGGATTAACTTTTTTAAACAAGTACGTTTTCAGAGCAGATTTGATTTATTTGTGGTTCTGTGGAACGTGGAGGTGATTGTGCAACTGATTCCTTAACCCTTTACCCCAACACAGTATTTTTAAAAAGTAAATTAAATTTCACATTTTACGAAAACAAATTTCACAAGTTTTCAATAAAACCATACAAATATGGATATCATTAGAACCAGCTCGACGAGCTGGTTCTAATGATAACCATATTTGGATGGTTTTATTGAGAAACTTGCGAGATTTTTTAGGCTGTGGTAGGCTTATACTGGATAATTTTTGGCCGTTTTTTGCCGATATGTTAAGTAAAGGGTTAAACAGTTCCGGCGACTGAATATGAAAATGATAAAGAGATAGAACGAATGGTATCTCCACCTCATACATTATATGTTCGTAGAAGAATATTGTTATAAGCAGTATATTTTAGCTACAATTCTATCATCCGACGTTATTTTCTATACATATTGCTATGCTATCAAACCCTACAATAAGTCGAACGATGCGATCTTTTATGTGAAATTTACGCCATTTGCGTTGGCAACAATTTCGACTAGAAAGACCATCGAAGTCATTATATTAATATAAAATACTCAGAATTATAAATTATCGAGAAACTTATAAAGTTGGATAGACCCAGCGGTAGATATTGAGAAACTAAAGCTGTGTTCTCACAATAGATTTGTATCGTACGATTTTTGCCAGTAAATGAGAAAGTTGGTGACTATCGACTAAAATCTATAATGAGAACACGCAAGACGGATGACTTTCTTTCGATTTTTGACTGATATGATTTGTGTCGAAACAATCAAACTCGTTTGATTTCAACTTCTTTTGTCGAAACACTCCTTCGATTTGTCGAAGGGTTTACGGTTGACCTGTCCCCAGAGAAAAATCGTACTACAAAAGTCAATATTGAAATCAGAGAAAAATCGATCGACATAGACGTTCGATAAATACACAGAACGACACGCGCGTGTGAATGGGTTAATGGATATGGCACGAGTGCCAGTGAAAGTTCACGGGAATTTTTCTGCAAATCGTGCACTGCAATTACAATTTGAATCGATCACGATAGCTAAAAATCGTCCCCTGAATTCGAACGTGTTCTATGTTCTACTTGTGCAATCGCGGAAGGATAGAACGAGAGGCTGCGGCCTCTCGTTCTATCCTTCCGCGATTGCACAAGTGGAACATAGAACACATTGGAAGTCAGGGGATGATTTTTAGCTATCGTGATCGATTCAAATTGTAATTGCAGTGCACGATGTGTAGAAAAATTCCAGTGAAATTTCGTCTCTTTATAAAAAATAGTCTGTCAACGATATCCGTTCCACACACGTACAGAACAGGCGTGTTATAAAAGACGTACGATAAAAATATATAGTGAGAACACAGCTTATTTCACATCTAGGGCTCCAGCGAACTTCGAAAGTCGATTGGATTTGAAATCGATCAGATTATTGATTCGATTCAAGTAGAGTAGAATAGCGCAGATTCAGGAATTTACGAATTTTCAAGATGTTCTCGAAATCCTGCAAGGTGTCACCTCCTCTTGAAGTCTTCTATCACCAGGTCTTCTGTACAGGAGACCTGATGGTAGAAGAATCCATGGGGGTTCAATGCAATATTTTAGTGGAAACTGAAAAAAATAGGCTCGTGACAAGGTGGAATATTCACAATTTAATGAAAGATGAAATTCGATTCGAGATTTGATTCGAAATAATCTGCCTGATTCGATTCAGGAGAGGATTCGATCCGAAATTTAAAAGTTTCAGGGTCCTAGTTTAACGGTAATAAAAGTGCACCTTCCGGACACCTGATGTAGTTATCCAGACTATCGCTTATCATATTTAAAAAAAATCCTACTGGACTTTGTATTTTGCATGATCCACTGATGACTCTGTCGAAAATATTGGAATCTATTTTAGAGCGCGCAAAATAGAAAAAAAAACAGTGAATCAAGTAATTTTTTGTAGATATCGACAATAATCTCAACAGTGAGTACGAGAAATTATACATACGTATTTGTCCCGCTCACCCACTTCATTCTGCCTAAATTTCACAAAAATGTTATACGTATACTAATCCACTATTTTGTGTCAATCATTATCAACATATCCTTCATTCTCCCATTCCATTTCCCAGTTATACTCAAAGTGAATCTTATTTTATCAGACTGGTATTTTGGACAATCTAAAAGAAAGTGTTCTAGGGTCTCCATTACTCTTAAATTACATAATTGGCACTCCTTTGAACAGTTATTCAGCTGTTCAACTTCAATAAATGATCTGTTCCACAACCTGATCACATTATTTTATATTGCGTATTGTTCTGTTCTATCACAGTTACTGGATACATCGTCAAAAGCAATGTTTCTAAAAGAATAGCCCTGATTATATAAATAGAGAAGAGCAAGCTTTAATTTATAAGTGAATCGACTCCATTCGGCGATGAATTATCGTTTCGTTTTAGTCAACCCGCATTTTATTTAAAACAAATGGCTTCACGACCGAATGGAGTCGACTCAATTTGAAACGAGTTTTTTTCCAAGAAAACATGTGATAAAAATGAGGTATCAGCCCTATCAGCCAGGTTCGTTAGAAAATGTTTATTGTTGCAGTTTCGAAGCTACAAAGTCAACAATTCTAATAGTTTCAGTCAATAGCTAGTTCGAATAGTTTCAGTCAATAGCTAGTTTATTGGTTTATATCTCAATTTATAGAGTGGGTTTATATCTCAATTTATAGTGTGGGAAGTGGTGAGGTAAAAATGCGCTCTACATAACAGTGCGTCTTTTAATAATCGGGGTTATTATTTTAGAAAAAAGACTTTTCTTTTGCTGACGTATCCATTAACTGTGATTCGATTGCAAGTTTGATTCGAATTTCAATTCGTTTTCACCAATTCGATTCGATCAAAATCGGCAATTCGCAGGTTCCACCGTCACTATTTGTAGGCTTTTTCGGTGCGTCACTCACTCTGTGCCCAAATTCCTGTGTTGGCATCCTAATCTTTCCAATACTGTCTTTCTCTACCTCCTCGAGGCAGGCAGGCAGGTGGGCAGGCGGGCGGGCGGGCGTCGGGCGGGCTTCAGGCAGGCAGGCAGGCAGGCAGGCAGGCAGGCAGGCAGGCAGGCAGGCAGGCAGGCAGGCAGGCAGGCAGGCAGGCAGGCAGGCAGGCAGGCAGGCAGGCAGGCAGGCAGTCAGACGAACGAACGGATGGACGGACAGATGGATGGACGGATGGGGACACACAGACTGCATTTCATAATATTCCAGTCATAATTGCTGGAAATCCATATCTACTTCTCTGAAACCATATGTGCAGTGTTAAGTTAGAAATCAACAGTATCATAATAATACTGTTTACCAAATATTGCCAGCACACATTTATGAATTCTGTCTCAATCAAAATCAGTAAAAGAAGGTTAAAGAACATTTTGAAAATTACAGTTTTTTCAGACAGTACTCTCTTTCAAAAAGAGTACTGTCTGAACGAACAGATGGACGTACAGACGGACGAACGGATGGACGGACAGATGGTTGGACGGATGGGGACACACAGACTGCATTTCATAATATTCCAGTCGTAATTGCTGGAAATCCATATCTACTTCTCTAAAACCATATGTGCAGGGTTAAGTTAGAAATCAACAGTATCATGATAATACTCTTAAACTAATAGTACCAGCACACATTTATGAATTCTGTCTCAATCAAAATCAGTAAAAGAAGGTTAAAGAACATTTTGAAAATTACAGTTTTTACAGACAGTACTCTCTTTCAAAAAGAGTACTGTCTGAACGAACGGATGGACGGACAGACGAACGAACGGATGGACGGACAGATGGTTGGACGGATGGGGACACACAGACTGCATTTCATAATATTCCAGTCGTAATTGCTGGAAATCCATATCTACTTCTCTGAAACCATATGTGCAGGGTTAAGTTAGAAATCAACAGTATCCTGATAATACTCTTTAACTAATAGTACCAGCACACATTTATGAATTCTGTCTCAATCAAAATCAGTAAAAGAAGGTTAAAGAACATTTTGAAAATTACAGTTCTTCAGACAATACTCTCTTTCAAAGAGCTTTGGATATGTAAAGGGTTAAACAAAGAACAACATTTTATTCAAGGGATTTGTCATTATGCCTATCTTGAATGAATGATTAAATCCAAAGAATAATAATGTGGAGAATATTTGTATACTATCATTTAGAGCTGACCAATAAATTACAACAAGTTTTCCAAACACCTGTCATTAATCACAACTTGACAGTTTTTCTGATAACATATGGTAGCAAAGTTATTTCCAGTTACACCCCAACATAAAACTGTATTTTATCATTGTCCCAGTTCTCAGTGGAGAAAACTGCTACAATACGTGGGAAGTGTATTATCACTAAACCACCCACAGTGTGGAAATCCCACCCAAGCAATAACTGCAAATTTGTTGCAAAGCATAACAATCACAAGCAAAGTTCCAGCCAATGGACTTCCATGTTAAACCCAGAGGTCCATTGGCTGGCACATTGCTTGTGGTTTTGTGTCCATATGTACAGAATTTGAAACTGATACATTGGATATTCCACTACACAGGTGATTTAGTTACAATCCACTCTCCACTTAGTGTACTATTCAAGCTACCCTGCCGGCATAAAGTTTATATTTTCATAATAACATATAACAGCAAAGTTGTTCCTCTTATATTGTTAAGTTTCAAAACATTTGGCCTAACTTGTAGTTTCAGAAAACATTTTTCAAAATTGACCAATCTGACTCAGAGAATGCCTCTGGCAGCCATGTTTTCTAACCGACAGGAACAAAAAGAGGAATGTTTGTAGGGGACCTCCCATAGATCATTCCTGCCAACTTTGGCTCAGTAGCTCCAGAGATGAAGATGAAAATGTGATTTTCCATAGGGTTTCTACAGTAACTATAAGCCGCAATTGCAGCCATGTTTGCAACCCGATCAAGATTAAATGAGGATCATTGGCAGAGGGTGCCCCAGTCATCATCCACGCAAACTTTCAATGCATTTGGGCCTGTGGTTTCAGAGGAGAAGATTTTTTCAAAATCCACCAATCAGAATTAGAGAATGCCTCTGGCGGTCAGGTTTTTCAACCCACGGGAACAAACTTAGGATCGTTTGTAGAGGACATCCCATAGACCATTCCTGCCAAGTTTGGTTCACATTGGCACAGTTGTTCCAGAGAAGAAGATAAAAATGTGATTTGCCATTGGGTTTCTATGGTAACTATAAGCTGTAATTGCGGCCATGTTTGCTACCCGATCAACATTAAATGAGGATCGTTGGTAGAGGGTGTCCCAGGCATCAACCATATGAAGTTCCAAAACATTTGGTCTTGTGGTTTCAGAGAAGATTTTTGAAAATCCACCAACCAAAATCAAAGAATACCTCTGGCGGCCATGTTTTTCATCCGACTGGAACAAAGTGAGGGACGTTTGTAGAGGGCCTCCCATAGACCATTCCTGCCAAGTTTGGTTCACACCGGCTCAGCGGTTCCAGAGAAGAAGATGAAAATGTGAAAAGTTTACGGACACCGGACAACGGACGACAGACGAAGGACGACGAACGCCAAGTTATAGCAAAAGCTCACATGGCCTTTTAGGCCAGGTGAGCTAAAAAGTTCATTCATGAAGCACCGGGTACAACCCGGTGGCTTCATTAATTAAAATTTTGCTGCTGATGATTTTCATTAACTGGTAAACACATGCGTGCACATCACTACCCTTGCGTGAATGACGACCAAATTGTCAATGTATATTTACTATCAAATTGTAAATGTGCTCGTATAATTATGATGCATATCAGAAGTGTGGATGGGATTATGACGTCCCCATAGTTCTGTGGCATGTATTCTGATATTTCTCAGCTTATGGTATATAATATTTTTATTTGCAGCGGATGAGATTCTCGCCTTTGTCAAGAAGCTTCGAATACACATTGATCCCGCACTTGGTAAGGCTGGCTGCATGGCCGTTTGCCCCAAAATAGCACTTGCTACGGAAGAGTTTGCGCCTGTGGCTATGGTAGTGTGTAACGTAGCATGTCCTGTGTGAGTATAAATCACAATACATAAATGCTTATTAAACTTAATCTTTTGTAAATTGTCCGGTGTCCCATTTTGTCACCAAACAGCTGAGTTACTCCGCTCTTGGCTTACCAAAATCAATTATTTAACTCACCAGCCAAAGTCCATACGTTCAATAATGAATCTTACTTTAATTTTTAACCCTTTACCTAACGTAACGGCCAAAACCGGCCAGCGCTATTCTCAAAAATCGCCTATTAATTTTCATTATTTTTTTCATTTTTTGTCTCAAAAACATAGGTTATGACCCTCGTTGGAACGAGCTCGTCGAGCTCGTTCCCACGAGGGGTCATAACCTATGTTTTTGAGACAAAAAATGAAAAAAATTAGTTATTCAAGAATTATTCTTGCAAGTGTCGTCTGCTTTTCAGCTTAGGTAAAGGGTTAATATTTTGCCACACTTTATATTTATTATATATAATCTATTCAAACAAGTTTTGAACCACTCCAGTTTCTCCAACATTTCCGAAAGTATATTTGGCCGAATGTTTTATGAAATGTAACACGTGAATCCCAATAGTTTCACAAGAAATGTTAATTTTGAAGTGGTTCTACGTGTACAGTTGATCGCCACATAAAATTGATAAATTTGTCCACTGAGTGCAACAAGGCTTTGCAATGCTAAAGCTTTGCAAAGCCTTCTTGCACTCAAGAGATGAAATACAGCACCGCCCGTGCTATTCTGTATATTATGAGGCCTATCATAAAACAAACCAAGAATATGAACCTTTATTATTATTTATTATTATTGGTGTTTAAGGTCGCATACTTCTGCACAATGGCTAATTGTGACCGTGACAGTTTTACAGGTGAAGGAAGCCGGAGTACCCGGAGAGAACCACCGAGCATCGACGAGCAACTCAACATTCTAACTTTGTTCAAGCTCCGCTCAAGTAGGATTACAGCGGTTGTAGACTTGTACACCCTCGACGTGCAGTACGCTTTAGTACACGGCGTCATCGTGCCCCCATGTAGGAAACCGGGATAAAGTTCCTTGCCCAAAGAACTCGGGCCCTCAAGCACAGAAGTCCAACAGTCTACCACTGGACCACAGCGCTCCCTATATGAACCTTTGATGGCAAAGGAATAATCACAGAAATAAAAAATAAAATAAAAATCTGCCCGCTTGCAGTTTTACCAAAAATGGCCTGAGAAACATTAGGCGACTTTTATGCACTGTAAACACGTCTATACAATGCGATGGGGTTGAATATTTTCTGCTCATTAAATATTCCCGTGCTCTCGGGAAATATCAAGCTGGTATGTGCGCTAGAAGGGTGACTAGAAATTGTGGAGTAACTTTCTTGTCCAAGAATAGGATCATATTCATTAGGACCAAGTTCATACTTTCATCCACAACATGAAGGAGAGCTCTCTGGCGTATTTACAAGTCAGAGATGGACACACTCGATACTGACTAGTAAAAATGTGCGTCTTTGATATCGATCGCTGGAGGGCGTGACGGGTTGTACCGCGGACACCCTTCTATGAATTTGCCCAAAATGATCTTCATTTGGGGGCAAATAAATGGATTATCTTTCACGTGGTATATTGCTTTTAACTATTGTTTTAATTTTTTATTCATAACCCTTTACCTATCGTAACGGCAAAAACCGGTTAGTGCTATTCACAAAAATCACCATTCAGTTTTCATTATTATTTCATTTTTTGTGTCAAAAACATAGCTTATGGACCCACTCATTGAGCCCGTTCCAATGAGGGGACAAATCACATAAGCAATGTGTTTGACACAAAAATGAAAAAAAAAATGTTATTCAAGAATTTTATTTGCATGTGTCGTCTGCCTTTCGTGTTAGGTAATGTGTTAAGTTTTTTTGAGTGACTGTGTGCATTATTCTGGGAGTTATGAAACGTTACTCAAACCCGTTAAAAGTACAAACGAGGAGGATATTTTTTTTTTTGTACCGACTGGGAAGTCCCGTGTAAAAACCACGAGTGCACGGTTTATCTACTGTAAATGACTGCAAATATGCCAATCGCTGCATCTTGTTGTGCAGAAGTTCCATAACTTTACTGTACACTTTAGGAATGCGTATTATTTGCTTAACTTTGCTCACTCTGTAAAAAAGAGCACACGAGAGAGATTAATTTAACCCTTTACCCAACGCAGACGATATCAAAATTTATTATTTTAAATATCATTTTTTCAAATTTTTCCAAAAATTTCAACAAAACCATATCATGTGACCCCTCGTTGGAACGAGCTCGACGAGCTCGTTCCAATGAGGGGTCACATGATATGGTTTTGTTGAAATTGTTTGAAAAATAATATTTTTTCAACTGCTGAATTTGCATATTACGCGGGCGGATGCGGCCGATTCGTTGGGTAAAGGGTTTTAATCTTCATGAATACATCGCTGACGATCCCACCTGTGAATTTTCAATGAAGTGTTCTTCCAGTGCGAACCGTGAAGTATAATCCATATGGAACAATTACAGAAAATATAGGAAATTGCTACTAAAAAGTATAGTACAGTGGAGCCCACTTAATTGGATATCTCTTAATTGTATATCCCTGTTAATTGAATATTATTTTCAAACACAAAACCATTTACCATACCTTCAGTACAAATTTGATCTGTTAATTGCATATGGGTTGTAGAGTAAACTCCTGTTAATTGTATATAAATTTTTGTAATATGTCGAAAAAATTACTGTGACACGCACCAAATTCTCCTTATTTATCAACCTTTTTGGCCCCACTACATCCAATACAGGCAGTTATTCTATTATATCTTGTTTGACAGAGTGTCAAACAAGATATAATAGAATAAATGCTCAGTTTACCTCCAGAACACAGGAAACTGACCAAATCCCTGTTAATTGTATACTCCTGTTAATTGAATAATTTTCACTGGCAAAATGGATATTCAATTAAGAGGATTCTACTGTATTTTCCTGTGTGGAAGCTTCTCTGGCTTTATAAATATTTTAGTATAAACAGTATTTTATTCCAGATTATGTGTAGTGTTCTTATCCAAACGGAAAACTTACTGAAGAGTTAGGTGTCACATATTCACTACTGTATGATTCTTTTGATGTGCACAAATTTGAAATATTTGACCAGTCCGTGTGAACTTCATTGCTTACCAGCACATGCACCCGTTTCAGTGTTCTGTACAACAATATATATTTTGTAAGGGGGGGGGGGGGGGCGGGGGGCGGGGGACGTTTATATCCGCCCAGCCTGTTCGCCAAACCCTGTTCCACCATAGAAGGAAATAAAAGTATTGTTTTGAAAAAAAATAATATATACTGTTACAAATCAGACATTAATTTGAAAATTCGTGGAATTTAAATATTTTGTGCTTCGCTTTATGTTTTTTCTATTGTGTAATGGACTCCACATAGTGTGCCAGTGGGGTGTTGTCCTCAACATAACCCAAGCTGTTAAAATTTACCTTTAAGGTAATATTTTGTTGCAGTTTGTTGGAGACCGATCAGGGCACTCCGTTAATGAATTGTAAATAAACAAATTTTTTCGGTTCGCACATGATGAATACATCGCTGACGATTCCGGTTGTAAATTGTCAGTGGAGTATTCATCGGGTGTAAACCGTGAACTACAAAACTATGCAACAAATCACCGAGAAAGTGCATGAATTTAAAACTCCAGAGCCCAGTATTTTCGTGTGTGGAATCTGCTTGAGAGATAAAAATTATATAGAATATACCCATAGTAGCTTGGTGTACCAAATGTTCTCCACGAGTGGTGAACATTTGGTACACCAAGCTACTTTGGGTATATTTTAATTATACCATGATCGTCAGATTAACGAGTTTAAATGTTAAATAAATAAATATTCACACGTGCGAATCTGTTTTTGTTTGCATGAGCACCGGTGTGCGGTACTTCCACTGGCAATTTTATCGCCGAAACGAAATAGAAAAGAAACCGCAAATTACGGGGCCTTTTTCATTTTAACAGCATAATAACATACTATTTCGAGTTACGGGTGATTTATTAACATGAAACAACGTGTGTTTGTTAATTTCTGGTACCTTATGAGGTAAACTTATTTAAAAATGATTCTTCACGAGGCGACGAGTGGTCAATTTAGACAAGTTTGCATTCAAGGCGAGGTCACCAAAGGTCAACTTGGATGTAGTTCCACTGTAGGTGTAAATTTTTACTATTGAAATTGAAATCCCATTGCTGGCATGTTCACCATGGTTGGTGTGTAAAGCTAAAATTTATGTCATAGGCTTTCTATATATAGTAGAATAGGTAATCATGGTATAAAAATATGTTGTGATTTGTTTCATGGATCTTTATATACCGGTTGATGAACTCCAAGTGGGACATTGCCCCTTCCCCCAACATAACTCAAGCAGTGAAAATTGATCTCTAAGAAAATATTTGTTGCAATTTGTTGGAGACTAATTAACCCTTTACCTAACATGAAAAGCAGACGACACTTGCAAAAAAAATTCTTGAATCACTAATTTTTTTCATTTTTTTGTCTCAAAAACATAGGTTATGACCCCTCGTTGGAACGAGCTCGACGAGCTATGTTTTTGAGACAAAAAATTAAAATATTTTGAAAATTAATTGGCGATTTTTGAGAATAGCGCTGGCCGGTTTTGGCCGTTACGTTGGGTAAAGGGTTAAAGCACCCTGTCAATGAAATATCAAACACGAAAATGGAATCGCACTTGTTCTCCTGCAATCCTCCCTAAACAAGAGCAAAACTTAAATCACCGCCTAATGGGAACATCACTAGGTATAAAAATTATTGTCGAATTTTTAACAAGATAAAACGGTTAAATTTGTCTTGGTACTACGAAAACATATTAATTGACAAAAAATCAAATACAAATAAAACATGGCAGATTCTCAACAAAGCCATATACCGTGGCAAAATTACCTGTCACTTGCCCAGCCCTGTAACAGATGTCGGAAACACAAAAAGAAATTGCGGATAAATCTTAGGATTTTTTTGTAAATGTTGGGAAATGAGTTGGCGACAATACATCACAAACTACCCAACATTTTTCTGAGTACATTAAAATCCACTGTCAGTGATTCATTTTTTCCTCTTGCCATCCATCCCTGAGTAAATCATCAAATGTGCTAAGACTATCCCCGCAGACGACCCAAGGTCATGACAACGTATCCACTAAACTACCAACATAGGTTATAAGTGAAATAGCAGAGGCACTCGCCCATGTGATAAACCTCGCATTCCTTACCAGTTTGATACCACATAAACTTAAAATAGCCACGGTTGTTCCTGTGTTTAAGTCCGGAGACGTGCATGTCTTCAATAATTAACGACCGATTAGTATTCTACCAGCCTTTTCCAAGATACAGAAAAATGTACCTTTCTGCAAAAACACGACATTTTAAACAAGTACTAGTTTTGTTTTATGAAATACAGTTCTACTCTATGCTCCACTCAACTCTAATCCATACTGTGGTTACTAAGAATGACAATTCTCCAAAAGAATTCACCTTGCCAATGTTTATATATTTTTCTAAGGCATTCGATACTACTGACCATGCAATATCAATAAAAAAAAAACGCGTACGGAGTTAGCAGAATGGTAAATTCTTAGTTTAAAGATTATTTAAATAGCTAGCAATATGTAACTGCAATAAACGCCGTATCACAATTGAGGATATCTACTCTGGTGTACCACAAGGATTCATTCTGGGTCACGTTTTATTTATGTTATACTTAAATGACAAAAGTGAATCGACCATATTTAATATTCCGTCATTTGCAGACGACACCATGACCTATGAATCTAACAATAGTCTTGACATCCTTTTGTTCATGCACAACAGGTCGCCCACTAAGTTACCTGAAAGCTTCGATTGGAGTTTTAAAATGTATCCAAAATCAGTTGGGCCGATAGACTAGAAAATGCTGAAATCTCCTACATCCAAGCATAGAACCTAATGCGCTGCTAAACTCCCCATTCACTGGTTCCCCAGACTCTGGAATGAAATCGAACCCAATATACGATTGCCCTAGAGATGGAAATTTAAGAAAGTCTTAACAAACAGGTTTTTAAACTATTATGCGCATCTATAAGGTGTGACAACCGTTGTGCCCAGATTGTGCACTTTTTGTGTAATGAACGTCCCAACCTAGAATCTAACAAGTGGGGGAGTTATAAGATGGGTCCCATTGCGCTATTAGCAAACAAATGACCAGACAACTAATGCTTTGTATGGTGATTCTTTGAGGTAGTATCCAAAGTGTGAGTGATTGGCCAAACTTGACTCTCTTCTTATGATGGAGTTGTGAAATAAATGTGGAGACTTGAAAAAAAAATGAGAATGGATGGATTAAAAAAATAAAACTAAAGAAACAATAACTAATTAATTAGATATTTAGCAACCAAATACTTTAGCCTATAAAAAACTCATGTTCATGGAGAAATATGTGCATTTTAAAACGTCTTTTCATTTTATGAGAGCGTGTAGCTACCCAATCTGGATTTGAAATTCCGAAACCAAAATGTTATTATTTATAAATGAACAAGTTCTATTCTGTTATTCTGAAAATTCATTTTTTCGAATCTCACTCAATCTTCCAGTAATTGGTAAATAAATGTTAGCAGACAATCCAAAGGCACATCTAGATATATGCATGCGGTAACTCCTGCTGTCATGAGGCGTATCAATGTTGAATAGAATATTGTTTTCTAGATACCATTAATATAGCAACTCAGACAGTGTAACTTCTTCACATTCCATTCCCCTGATCACTCATACCTCATTTTCTTCTATTGGATCATTAAATTCTAAAGTTTTCACTTGATATAGGAACAGTCATGTAGATAGTCAAGGGTATGCCTACGCCTATCGGTACATAATGTATGGATACTGTATTTTCAAATATATTTTATGCCATTTATAACTATGTACATCGCAATTCATTCATTCATTCATTCATTCATTCATTCATTCATTCATTCATTCATTCATTCATTCATTCATTCATTCATTCATTCATTCATTCATTCTACTGCTAGTACAGCTAGTAGTTTCATAGACTGGAACGATAGACCTACATACAATATAGTTAAAATTACGAAAGAAGTACAGGAAACCAACTGGCGTTACTTCTACCATACATTTTATCTAAATCGAAAGTAATCTTGATTTAGAAGGGTAAATTTTCAAGGTAGACTAATTTTATCTTTACGGATACAAATTAAAGATATTAATTTGTCTATTCTGCATGACAAATCAATAGTCTTCTCGTGTAAAGCAGTGAAAACAAATAATAGTTTATTAGTTTTGCTCCAAGATCGAACGAAAAATTCTTCTTCTGCTTCTTCTTCAACTCATTACGCACGATAACTCCAAAACGAATCTTTCTATCACATTGCCGTTTGGCATACTGATAGACGGTCACTAGTACTCTACCACGTATGTTTTTCAGGTTTTTGAGGCATTCGGGTGTCCTTAGGGCTGTTTTGAAAGTGGGACACGGGCATTTCTCAGGAATGTTTGACTTCTGGATATGGGATCAACACCAAACAAGTCGACACTTAATGGAGGTTCCAAATATGGGTCAGTGTCACTGAGGTTACCCGGTGGTCATTGAGTGATTTTTTTCAGAATTGTGGGAAATCGCATTTTGACCCCCTAATGCATTCCCGATGTTAATACATGTATTTTTCCACTAACAAAATGGGTGGAGCAAAACATTTTGAAAGTGGGTCACTGATATCTCAAGCATAGTGCATGAGTGCATTTTTTCAGAATGTGGGAAATCACATTTTATTGCCCCCAATGTATTGTCGAAGGTCATGCATTCCCATACTCAAAAAGTGGGTGAGGCCAAAGATTTTGAAAGGACTCAAGCTCATATCTCAAGTATGGTATGACCTATGGACCTGAAATTAACATCAAATGAGTCGAAGCTTAAAGGAGGTTCATAATATGGGTCAAAGGTCACCTAGGGTTCATTGAGTGGATTTTCAGAATTGCTGGAAGTCACATTTATTTTATGATCCCCTAATGCATTCCGGAAGTACATACATGTATTTCATCACTCAAAAAAGTGGACAGGGCCAATATTTTGAAAGTGGGTCACGCTCATATCATAAGCATGGTTTGACCTGTGGATCTGGGACCAACACCAAATGAGCCAAAACTCGCTGCAGATTCAAAATATGGTTCAATGTCACTAAGGTCACCCAGGGGTCATTGAGTGCATTTTTCAGAATTGCTGGAAATCACACTTTATGTCCCTTTAATGCATTGTAGAAATTCATACATGCATTTTGGTACTCACAAATGTTGGTGGGCCAACATTTTGAAGGTGTCGGAACACATTCTTATTTCAAGCACGGCATGACCTATGGACCTGACACCAACACCAAATGAGTCAAAACTCAATGGACGGTCAAAAGATGGGCCGAGGTTACTGAGATCACCAAGGATCGGTGAGTTTATTTTTCCGAATTGCTGGAAATCGCATTTTCTGCTCTCCTAAATACACTCCCAAGTTTATTCATGTATTCCATCACACAGAAATGTGAGGAGCTAAACATTTTGAAAGTTAGTCACGCTTATACCTCAAGTGTGGTATGACCTATGGACCTGGGACAACACAAAATGGGTCAAAACACCCTGGAAGTTAAAAATTGAGGTCCAGGTCAATAGGGTCACCCTAGACTCATTAAGTGCACTTTTCAGAATAGCTGGAAATTGCATTTTATTACCCCAATACATTTTTGAAGTTCATACACGTATTTCTTTACCTAAAAAGTGTGCAGATCCAAAATATCCATTTCTGATCACCTCATAGACCACGTTAAATGCTGTGGACAGAAGTTATTTCCACTTTCTTGAAAATTTTTTGTTTGAATCCTGTATGAAAATCTTTAAACGCTGTTTACGAAAACCTATTACTGATTTCGTTAAAGATATTTTATTCCCCAAAATAAGTCTCCATAAATTCTCTTTCAACACAGTTTAATTCAGATGCTTTCTCCATTTTCAAATTTGAATTGACAGGTCACGGTAAATTCTGTTTATCTTATCTAGTTTCATACGTTTTCTGTCTTCTTCATCGTAATATTTTACGTAGAAGTCAGTACCGGCAGCTGGTTGTCAGTACCTTTAACATATTTTTTTAACGGAGACTTTTTAAAGTGTAACTTTATATTTCATAATTCAAAACTGATCTGCAAAACATCTTGGATTGTTTCTTCCCATGCTATTCAACACACTGAACATCCTTATAAACCGCAGTTCGGGAGAAATAAAGTGAAATCGGATCGGGTAAACGCAAATCGGGTGGCTGAAAAAATAATTTCAAGTTCGTTCAGCTGTTTTTGACCCATAGAGGCGATGCGACAACTCGTCCCCTGAGTTCCAATGTGTTCTATGTGCCTACTGGCACATAGAACACATTGGAACTCAGGGGACGAACTGTTGAAGAAGGAAATACACCTAAATAATGAAACACCTCGATTTGAGCAGAAATATTTCATTCAGACTGCGGCAAACCGAATTCGGACCATAATTCGAGTAACTCTTCGTAAACATATTTATGATCAAATTAAAGCGTTTTATTCGTCAGGTGGGTCGTGGTGGTCTGCAGTTGTTTGTTCAGACACAAGACACGAGTGGTTGGTTCGGGACAGGCCTGAAAATAAGCAGTCTGACATTTGCAGAATGAGGTCCCCAGAGGGTGAATTTGATGATGCTATCCCACACATTGGGCCAATTTATCCTCTGGGTACCTCTTTCTGTTTAGTTTTGAGACCCTGATTCAGATTGAGGTTCACAGAGGGTGAATTTAGTGATGCTACCCTGGTATACAGTGTAGCATCACTAAATTCACACTCTGGGGACCTCATTTTGCAGATGACAGTCTGCTTATTTTCTGGCTTGGTTCGGGACCCGAAAAATGAGTTATGCAATTTTTTTCCTACACTCAAACTCATGTTCGTATGATGTGCGAACGATGGATCATAACCTATGTGTGCGTTTTGTTTGTTTGTATGGGTTTGTTTTTTCCTTGGGGGGGGGGGGGGGTGGTGAGAGGAGGGCCCAAATGAATTTTTTATTATTATTCAAGACTATTTTTGCAAGTCTCGTATTCTAGTACTATTGGGTAAACAGAGTTTTAAAAAATGTTTCAGATCGTACGTGAATGTTTTATTTGTTGTATTTGTATTTCAGAGCGCTCCAGATAATTGGATAATCGAATGAATTACCGGCTTCATCGCAAAAGTTCCGACAACCTTTCAAAAACAGAATTTCGTGGAATGTTGTGTCACAATTGTCTTGCCTGAACATATAAAATAAAAGATTTAGCATCCAACACTTTTTGCTTTAAATGAGATTGCTTATTGATTTCCAGACGTGATATATAGGGAATTAACCCTCTTCACACTATTATCAAAATACCAAAAGTTCAAGGAGAAACTATTTCCCGTAATGCAACCAGGAATTTAACCAATTTGATCTTGTTTGACAGAGCACAATGTGCTCTGTCAAACAAGATTGAATTGGTTATATATCTCGTTGTATTACGGAAAAAATATGCAGGTTGAAATTTTAATTTTTCGACATCAGTATTATGTTACAGGGGGTCTTACAATATTTTAACAGCCAGGATCACATAGTGTTGGACAGTTTTACCGGTCGAGAAAGCGGAATACCCTGAGAGAACCGCCGGGTAGCGACGAGCAGCTAATAGACTCACCGACTTACTAACTGTGCACAAGCTAGCAGTGGTTGGAGGCAAGAGCATCACCGACGTGCAGTACACCTTAGTACACAGCACCATCGTACCCCCAAGAGTGCAATCGAGATTAAGAGTCTTACCCAAGGATACAACGCAGTTACCTCTGGTCAGGATCGAACCGCGGGTGTTTCTGTTTAAAGTTCACTGCTCCAGCCACCACGCTTCCTGACCTCAGTATGAAGAGGGTAACTCAAGTGCGAGTGTACGGAATGGTGTGACCGGAGTCGAAACGTACCGAGAAATGGTTGAAAATGAAATTAATGTTGAAACTGTGTGCAATTCCCTTGTCACGATGCGGGAACAACTGGCGTTTGATTCTCTACCCAACAATCAATTACAACTTCTGAGACGAGACACAAGAACCACTATTAACCTTACAGCACATTGGGCACCGGATGCTATCCATGGTCTATGGATTAAGAAGTAGTTTGCGCATTTGTCTCGTTTACTCCTCCAAGAAAAGGGAAAATATAGTAGCCGTCGTCCGTCAATCCGTCCAACACACTTTTGTAGATGCCGAAACCCCCCCCCCCCCCCAAAAAAAAAAAACCGTGAAGAATAGTTATTAGGTTCAACGAAATTTGGCGAGCTGCTTCATTTTAACCCTTTACCCAACGTAACGGCCAAAATCGACCAGCACTATTCACAAAAATTACCATTCAATTTTCATTATTATTTCATTTTTTGCGCCAAAACTATAGCGTATCACACTCCTTGGAACGAGTTCCTTGAGCTCGTTCCAATGAGGGTCATAAGCTATGTTTGTGGCGCAAAAAATGAAAAAAAATTAATTACTCAATAATTTTGCTTGCAAGTGTCGTCTGCTTTTCATGTTAGTTAAAGGGTTAACATTGTCTTGGTCCTGGATACTCCACGATTTGTTGTAATTTAAGAGAGGTATTGCCCATAAAGGTACTGTTTGTAACATCGAATTTTCATGTTTATGCAACAACTTGAACAGAAATTATTGGATTTAAAATGCAATGGCGTGTTGCTGAGTATTAAACTGTCGTTGGCAAGTTCGAAAACCACTGTGCTATTTTTAATTTAACCCTTTACCTAACACGAAAAGCAGACGACACTTGCAAATAAAATTCTTGAAGCACTAATGTTTTTGATTTTTTGCGTCAAAAACATAGCTTATGACCCCTCATTGGAACGAGCTCGTTGAGCTCGTTCCAATGAGGGGTCATAAGCTATGTTTTTGTGACAAGAAATGAAAAAGTAATAAAAACTGAATGGTGAATTTTGTGAATAGCGCTGGCCGGTTTTTGCCGTTGCGTTAGGTAAAGGGTTAAGACAGTTATTGCGCGCAATTATCAGCATTTTACTCCCGTTTCCGGCTTGTGAAATGAAACTCTTTAAAATTGTTAAAAAAAATATCAGCAACATCACGTGCTCTTTCCAATGAGGAGGTCACATGATATACTTTTGTTGAAATGTTTTGAAATTGTTTTGGGTTTGCTGCTCTGTACTGAAAATATACTGGACAAGGTTGAAAATTACTGTGGTTTGTTGAAAGTTAGAAGTTATTGCCGCTTCCCTTTGTTTACCGCTTTCTACTAAATATTATTGGCAAAACTTGAACAGTATTCCTTGGATTTCGTTAAAATGCAGTTCGTCGCTTCATTATCCCACCCAACTGCCCATACGAAAGACCGTGCCGACCTTTTTGCTTACCCTGGAGATTGAGCAAGATGGAAGAAGGCAGACAGGGTGAGGCGTACGCATCTGAGAAATTACTCTGTTATTCTATGATTTGATATTTATTTTTCTGACGCTCCTTTTTTTGTTACGAGAATGTACAAAAGTGGTCAAGAATGCCACATGCTGCAGGGTTTCACGGTTGCTCATTTTTTGCATGTATGGTACATTGTCGACGTACGAAGTGCGTTCAATTTAACCCTTTGAACTCTAGTGGTATTTTCATGCCAGTTGGGAGCGCGGTGGCTCAGTTGGTAGAGGTGCAGGCTGCAAGCCGAGAGGTCCTCGATTCGAATCCCACCTGCGGCAACCGCGTTGTGTCATTGGGCAAGACACTTCACCCCCTTTGCTCATCTGGGGGGCACGGTGACGTTGTGTACTAAGGCGTACTGCACATCGATGGTGCACCTGTCTTCAACCAATGCTAACCCTTCTTGTGTGGAGTTAGTATGTTGGGGAGCTGACAGTTGCTCGCCGTTGCTCGGTGGTTCTCTCCGGGTACTCCGGCTTCCTCCACCCGTAAAACTGTCATGGTCATGATTAGCCATTGTGCAGAAGTATGTGACCTTAAACCCCAAATAAATAAATAAATTTCATGCCAGCTCAATGGAAGCTATTAGCAGAGTCCATATTCATTATTTGGGATAGACTAATCAATATTTTCAACGTGCAGCCTCGGGGCTGCACGTTGAAAATATTGATTGGTCTACCCCACACATTTACTGAACTGCCATCCTACATAATGACGTTATGACGTATCATGTTGCTAGCCGGAAAAAAAACGGTCGCTAGGTTTAAAGGGTTAAACGTTCAAAATTAGAAGTTGTGAGCGAGATTTTTCTTGATTTCTCAGCTTCGACAACAGCCGTGATGCACCTAATATTTGTGCATTTTTCCTTGTATCCAGCGGAGTATAATTGTCCACCCTACATCACCAAATTTAGTTCAATGTCAACGCATTTTGTCGTTTAAAACGGCGCATGATTGCCGTGTATTCCAGATCGTGTTTTCCGTGGATGAAAAGTTAAAATCACTATAATGTTTGAAAGACCGAACGGAGTTTTAGGAACTATGGTCACAAGTAACAGTGTATATGTGCTTATTTATATTATTACTGGTCCCCGAGTTTTGACCCTTTTACGCATTGGTTTCAAATGTTTATCAACTGGATTGCTGTTACACTTTCGAATAATTTTATGAAAATTTCCGAGAGGCAATGAATGACATTGACATACACATACTGAACGGGCTTTTCAGTTTAAACATTTCTTCCAGAGATATCGCCTTTATTAATTTTTCATTACCATTTTTGTTTTCTCATTTATTTGGCTCGCTTAGATTATGTCTCTTTAGTTCAAATCACATTCCACATGGTTGCTCTTAGAGCTGAAACGGTTAAACAATTAATCGATTCATCAATGATCAACATCTTGATCGATTCAAAAAGTAATTAATCGATTAACTGTTACTTTTGAACTTCTGTAATCAATGGGCTAACAAAGGAACAAACTTGCCCCAAAAGAGGCAAACAGTGTCACACTGACTCACATCAATTATATGAGAGAGAGTAAAACATGCAAATTACTTGCTGACATACTTGTTTACTTACATGGTCATCATACTGTATCATTCTTAACACTTTACCCATTGCGGGTAGCAGATGATACTTGCAAAATAAATTCATGAATTACTAAAAATGTTCAATTTTTGTCCCAAAGACATTGCTTATGACCCCTCATTGGAGCGAGCTCAACGAGCTCGTTCCAATGAGGGGTTATAAGCTATGTTTTTGAGACAAAAATTGAAAACATAATAAATCTGAATGGAGATTTTTGTACATAAGCCTAGTCGGTTTTGTTTGTTACGTTGGGTAAAGGGTTCATGCTGTAAATCATCAACGGTATTGCAATTATTCAGATAACTATTTGGACAAGTGATTAATCGGTTACCCAAGGTTAATCCACGTGATTAATCGATCCAGACAACCCCTTAACCGTTTCAGCTCTAGTTGCTCTCTCAAAGTACCGTAATAAATAGAGTTTTGTTAACTTCGTTGAAAAGTCGAATGTCTGTTTGACTGAAGAAGGAGTCGGGGAAAGAAAGTTGTTTGACTGTTCTATTTTGATATGATCAGAACAACTCGCTACATTTCTCTGATGTTGAAAAAATGACCGTAAACTTATCAACCGTCCATTGAGCAATTTTCTTGCAGTGCTGGGAGACATGCCCAACTTTCCCGATATGTATTTTATTCATATTTTAACTAACTCTGCACTGGAAGACATTATCTCTGGAAACTGTCAGTGTATTCATCAGCGATTTTCTCTTGATTCATGTGCTTCGAAAGCAAACTGCAGTAGCAAAGGCAACGTCCGACAAAAATTGATTTGTATGGAGTCAAGAACAGACCCACTCTAAAAAGCTGAGAGACGGTCTTTGAAACAGAGCCTTCTGATGGCACTGGAGTATTATTATTACCCCCTGACCTTCAGCTGAGGTCAAAATTTCAACCTGCATATTCTTCGAATATAACCAATTCAATCTTATTCGACAAAGCTCATTGAGTTCGGTCAAACAAGACTGAGTTAGTTAAATTCCTAGTTGCAATTTGGGAAAACATTCCTGTTTGAAATTTGGCTATTTTAATTATCAGTGTGCAGGAGGTTAATCTCCAGTCCTAAAACAAACATAAATAAATAAATAAAAAATAAATATTGGAGTTTATGATCGACCGATATGCGGAGCTTCAAGGTTGAGCATACAATAACGTATATGTTCCAATAAGACCCAACTCATAGCCCAAAACCCACACTGTAAAATGAACAAGATAACTTTTAATGATAACAAGTTTAGTAAATAAACCTCCCGTGTACCCCATGACTTTACTGGACAAATAATCAACGAATCAGATAAAGGTTGTGGTCACTCCATCTTAGTTCAAATCGTAAACTGATTTGTAACTTAAACAACACTTCATTCGGACAAGTGTCTGCTACACGCGTGAAAAATCGAGAAAAAATAAAATGGTTTACAAGTCACTCCGTTTGTGAAATAATTACGAAACGAACAACCTCATCTTAAATATTTCACGTGGTGACGTCAAACGATAACATATCCTGCTGTTGCTGTGAATATAGAAAAAACTACGTGAGTTCTCGTCCAATCAGAGGGCGAGGGTTTTAGTCTTATTTTAGTAGTACTGGAGCATAAATATATTTGGGTTCCAGTCATCTCAAACTTCGTAACCATCAGAAATGTAGCAATATAAATATTTTCTTTTCAAATAGAATAAGTAGAGTTTCAGTTGATAGGACTCGGGGTTCAACCCCGAGATCTTTTTGTCGCCATTGTACTTGTGCTTCTCAACACTTTTCATGGAATTCGATTTTTCTGGATCGATCTTAACTGCGTGGTTGTTTTTCTAAGAACTACTCTCATGTATTAAAACAAATCCAGTGCAGCTCTGTAGTCACTCAGCAACAGATCAAGAAGAACTGGGGAGCATCAACTACAAAATACAAATGGTAAAGATATTCGTCCGGCCACTGCAGGTTTTACCGGACCACATCCGACGACGATGAATCATAAGTGGTATGCATTTTCGAGGCAGTATTACTTTACAGACTGTTTTGGGAACACTTTCACTGGATTTATGTTGAAATTTATGCCACAGTAGAATGATAATGGTTCGGTTTGGGTAAGATTACTAATCTCTCGCGAAACGCTATGCATCGAGAAAAAATCGTTTTGTTTATCCCCCAAGAATGATAATCATACACATATCGAACCTGTTAACCCTTTACCTAACGAATCGCCCGTACACGCCCGCGTAATATGCAAATTCAGCAGTTGAAAAATATTATTTTTCAAAAAATTTCAACAAAACCATATCATGTGACCCCTCGTTGGAACGAGCTCGTTGAGCTCGTTCCAACTAGGGGTCACATGATATGGTTTTGTTGAATTTTTTTGAAAAATTTAAAAAAATGATATTTAGAATAATAAATTTTGATATCGTCAGCGTTGGGTAAAGGGTTAATTATCATCTACACGTTCTTATCGTTATGTGTATATTATCAGAGACCACCGAAGTTAAGATATTGATACCTTTTTTCTGTCGCAGACACATACGTGCATCTAATCCATACACATTTGGAAGATAACAACAATCTCATCGGGATAGTTAAATAAAAAAAAGCATGACCAAGGTCTCTGCCCAATATCCACGAATGCGCCATTTCGGTGGCGAATTGAACAAGTGTGTCCAGTTTTGAAAAAGAAGATACCCAACATGGTGCGTCGTTTCACACGTTGACAATAACTCTACAAGACGTCTGGCCAAACAAATTTTACAATCCCTGCTACATCCATACATTCAACATGGGTCAAACGGTATTTCATTCATATATACATATTTTGTGCAGATTGCCCATGTGCATCTTTATACACTCTAAAATCAGTTAGGTTGAAAATCAACCCAAATCAACTAGGCTGAGTGAATATGAACCCAATCGGGTTCATATTCACTCAACCCAGTTGATTTGAGTTAATTTTTAACCCAATTGATTTTAGCGTGTATATTCTCTATTCTCCAACAAATTATAATAGAACATTTATCGTTGATTGCGATTTGACGACCGAGATTACAGTACGTGGGGAGTGGATTGTAACTAAATCACCCGTGGAGTGGAGTTATCACCCAAATTATTTCTTTCAAATTCTGTACATATGGACAAAAAACACAAGCAATGTTTCAGCCAATGGACCTCCGGGTTTAACCCGGAGGTCCATTGGCTGGAACTTTGCTTGTGCTTGTTATGCTTTGCAACAAATTTGCAATTATTGCTTGGGTGGAATCTCCACTCCGCGTGTGATTTAGTGATAATACACTCTCCACGTACTGTATTCTAGCACTCTGACAGTTAAAGGAACAGAGATGTATGAAAAGTGTAGCGTCTGTTATATTTTCGTGTTTGTCTCAAGAAAACAAATTCAAGATTTTAAAAGTCAGCTGTGAACTGAGTGCACATCGATTTTTCTTATCTCGAAAAAGCTCGTAGATCACAATTTTCAACTTCCTGGAAAGACAAATTTCCTTATCTGCACATAAAGGGCAATCATAGAATACAGTTTGTAGATCTTAAGATCCTTCTACTTTTAATAAGCCTTTAAGATCATTAAAGGCACGCTTGCGTAAAGTTAAGTTTTCAGTTTGGGGCAGTTTTCATTAACATTCGTGTCCCAGCTCGAAATGGACAATTAAGGATTTACGAACAGATCTTGGAATTATGATTAGAGAGACTCCAATCAAAAGCGTCGAAAGATCTTTGTCCGCTGAGTTCCTCCGATGTAAGAGGGGTCTGCGCTTCTCCAATGGAAAGTACCACGACACACCATTCAAAGTAAACAGATTTTCTGTACTTATATAGCACCTTAAAGAGTATTTTTGAGGTAGTGATTCTCATTCTTGTGCAGTCCACCCTTTACAGAATCTATACCGACAGTTCTGCCCTTTTTTCTATATTTTTTTGGAATTTTGATATATTGTTTCATGCAAGAAATACGTCAACTAAATACGATTTGAGCGGTGGTAACCCTCGGGAGAAATGGTCATTACTAAAATATGGTGTCTCACCTTGCGACATATTGGGTTGGCGCTTGTTTCTACAAATAGGCAAGGCTCAACAAGAAAAACGATAAATACAACAGCTTATCGACGTTTCGTGATCGCAGATTTTTATTTTCAGATAAATAAAATTTGAATTGAAGAAAAAAACCAAAACAAAACAACAAAAAACAACCGAATATGTTGATGATGGATATACTTCTCATGAAATTTCTCAAGAACCAAAACAAAAGACCCCCCCCCCCCCCCCCTTCCTCCCCAAAGGGATGCAGGCGTGTTGGGAAGCCAAAATGAGCTTCGACGTTTTTAGTTGACGTTCCGGTAATCCAAATATATAGGTTATTACCACCATGCCGGTTTCTGAGATGGTGTATTCAAGTTGAGACTTCGTCTCTGGGCATATATCGACGAATCCGTTACGACGAGACGATATACGACCTACAGTCGAGGTTGAGACTTCCGGGCACCATCTGGGAAACCCATTTGGTGGTAATAACCAATTTATCTCACAATATTCCTCCCTTTCTTTGCTTCTGCACATATATTTTGACAATCGTTTAGTGCCTGTGAGTTGATTTTTTATGATTGAAAATCATGACGTCTTGGTACTGCGTTCTTGCGCTGTACATGACGTAATCCCCATTCATTATTCTACTTCGAAAGCCACTTGGTGGTAATATCCAATTTATCTTACAATATTCTCCCCTTTCTTTACTTGTTCACATATATATTTTGACAGTCGTTCGGTGTCTATGAGTTGATTTTTTATGATTGAAAATCAAGACGTCATAGTATTGCGTTCTTGCACTATGCTGGGCGTAATCCCCATTCATTACTCTACTTGTACTATAACCACTGAAGTTTATGGCATTGTTTCAGTCGTGTGTTTCTTTGTTTTATTTTTCTGGTTAAACACATGGTAGGCTTATCAAAGTATCGTCATGGCAAATTTAAGTTCTGTCGTTGAGTTAGTTATTTGCTTATTATTACTTTCCAAAGTGTGATTTACTGGGATTACCCGGTTTGATTATAAACGATAACTTTACAAATGAATTATGCAATCAACAATTGTGTCATGTATCCGTGCGCGCAAACGAAGGCGCTTTGTCGTGGGTGTAATGGGGGCATCATTGATTTTTTTTTTTTGCTTTTTAACCCTTTACCTAACATGAAAAGAAGACGACACTTGCAAAAAAAAAATTCTTGAATAACTATTATTTTCATTTTTTGTCTCAAAAACATAGGTTATGACCCCCTCATTGGAACGATCTGGACGAGCTCGTTTCAATGAGGGGTCATAACCCATGTTTTAGAGACAAAAAATGAAAAAATAATGAAAATTAACTGGCGAGTTTTGAGAATAGCGCTGGCCGTTTTTGGTCACTACGTAAGGTAAAGGGTTAAATAATATAATTATTGTTAATAATGAAAAGTAATAAACAGAGTAATCGCTTGACTGGACTGGTTACGTGAAATAATTCATTCGAGGCGAGGGACTATAATGTAAAACACTCGTGCGCATTCGCGCACTCGTGTTTGTACAACATCCCTCACCTCTCATGAATTATTTCACGTAACCAGTCCAGTCAAGCGATTACTCTCTATTTATTTAATTACTGTAATTAAAAACGGTGGTCTCGGAATGTATCATCAATTTTCGATGAGTGCTGGTAAAAAACGTTCTCTTTCGGAATCGAATGATCGCACGTGCTGTTGCTACCCTCAATACAAATTTGTATTTTGTCTAGATGTTTTCACTTGTATTGGTGGAAATGCGTTCTTGTTGTAAGGTAAATATAGATATCAGAGGTCAATGCCAGTTGGCATCCTACAAGGATTCCCATTACCTTTTTTGTAAGATATTACGCTGGCTTGTCGCCCCATAAATTTTCTTTGATGTGTAGTTGTCGCCCTGTGAATTGATAATAATAGGCTACATCAGTGACATCACCTGGCTTAGGTTTGGAATTCACTATAGGACTGACTAGGGGTCAGCACCGAAGCGAACCCGTTCCAAATATACAGATAGCTCACGTGACGTCACGTTACCAGGCGTTGTGCTACGAACACTGGTGGTCACTCTCATCCTGCTAGGGCGTCTATCACCTTTTTGTAAGATACTACGCCAGCATAATTGTCTTTATGTGCAGGTAACGCTTTGCGATATCATAGAGTACACCCCCACCTGGATGATTCCTTACTTCCTCAACCCATTGTTGATACCGATTCGGTAGATAAGATGCGTTATCCGGCACGAACATTTCTATGGGAAACAACAGCTACTCCTGTTATCTGTGGTATAAGCTTTGGTTTTATGAATGTTGATCTGACAATTGTTACATCAATTCCCATTGCGAGTGAGTATTGTTTCAAGTTACAATGGTTTAAGAAATTGCTTAATGCATTTTGAAAAATGCAATATTACAAGTCATCTTGGGCAGCAGCCAGGTTATGCGGAGTAGTAAAATTTGGATGTCTGCTTTAAACCCAGAGGCTACGCCGAAGGGTATAAAACCTGCATCCTGGTATTAAATCTGCATGCACTGGATGCTGCTCGAAATAACGACTTTGCCTGTCTGCAACCATAGAATATTAACTGACGATCGCTTATCGAGTTTAATCGGAGTTTTCTCACGTCGACGTGAGTCAGTCTTAACACCCTGGAGTGATACGTGCAGAAGAAGGAAAACAACAGCGCGAGCTCTTATCATCTGCATGTTTAAAACGTCCGATATCATTGCTATTTGCTTCAGCTACTTTCGTCAATTAGAAGGCGTATTACATACTGATAAGAGACGAGAAGCGACGTGAGAGGTGAGAATACCTCGAACATCTACCTGTAAAAACGCTTCATCATGAAAGAATAACGTTTGGTATGGTTGCATTGGAACCACCTTCAACTGGGCGTGTGTGTGTGCGTGTGTGTGTGTGTGTGTGGGGGGGGTCTCTAAAATCTGAACTCCCTGAAGAAACTGCAGTTTAGGCCGAGAGGTAGCTTTAAAAAAAATATTTTCGTTTTAAGCTTATTCATATTAGAAGGATTGGCCACCAGTTATAAAAGATATTTGAACGTTTCCGCTTTGCCCAGTGGTACAATTTGTTGGCATGTAGGGCACCTCCGTGGCTTCACTTTTCTCGAATACCACGTACGGTCATTCGACTTTTTCAAGGTGTGACAGCATGAACTCGACAAAGATGCCACCAATGTTAAGTCACCTCAAGAACGTTTTCTGACAGAGGACCGATACTCTATTGTTTTTACTTCTTCATCATATCATTTGAAGCATGGTGTGTTCAAGTCCAAGATGCAAAAATATAGCGTTAATGAAAGTAAGTGTTGAACAACGGTACCTTAATTAACCCCCTGCACACTGATGTCAAAATATCTAAATTTCAGGAAAAAAAAATTCCCATAATGCAACTAGAAATTTAACCAATTCAATCTCGTTTGACAGAGCTCAATGAGCTCTGTCAAACGAGATTGAATTGGTCAAATTTCTAGATGCATTATGGGAAAAAACAGCTTCCTGAAATTTTGGTATTTTGACATCACAGTGAAGGGGGTTAAGAAAGAAGCTGCCGCTCCGTTTAAAATCATGATATTAGAAATGCATATTGTTCAAAATGCAAGCGGGCTATTCTATGAACCAGAAATGAAAATCGCCACCAAAATATTGAAGCTCCACTTCTGGAATTCCACCCAGGCTGAGGAAAGTAACATGTTCACGTGAGATAAATAGCGATGACGACACAACACATGTTTATAAAGATCTAAGGATAGACACAGAACGGCACGCGCGTGTCGTTATATGTTTATTACACACCTTCGCGTCTCTAAAACAATTATTAGAAGGTTAATCATAAATTCATTTAACCACTATCAACAAAAAGAACACATTTTATATCGCCAACCAAATTTATATACTCATACTTTTCTTGTTCTGGGTATTAGTTATCCCCTTCATTTATCGACTCTATTACTTCTTCAGTACATTTTAGCTACAATTCTATCATCTGAAGTTATTTTCGATACAGATTGCTATATATTAATAAGGCGAACGATGCGATCTTTTATGTGAAATTTACGCCATTTGCGTAGGCAAAATTTCGACCAGAAAGACCATAGAAGTCATTATATTGATTTAAAATACTCAGAATTATAAATTATCGAGAAACTTGTAAAGTTAGATAGACCCAGCGGTGAATATTGAGAAACTAAAGCTGTGTTCTCGCTATAGCTTTTTTATCATACGATTTTTCCAGTAAACGAGAAAGTTGGTGTCGATCGACTAAAATCTATAATGAGAACTCGCTAGACGGATGACTTTCTTTCGATTTTTGACTGATAAGATAATTGAAGAAACAATCAAACGCGTTTGATTTCAACTTCTTTTATCGAAAGACTCCTTCTATTTGTCGAAGGGTTTACGGCTGACCTGTCCCCAGAGAAAAATCGTACTACAAAAGTCAATAATCAGCCTTCAGATTTTTGACGTTCGACAAAAATCAATCGACAAAGACGTTCGATAAATACACAGAATGACACGCGTGTGTGAATGGGTTAATCGATATGGCCCGATTGTCAGTGCGGAAGGATAGAACGAGAGGCCGCAGGCCTCGAGTATTGTCCTTTCGCGATTGCACAAGTGCCATATCGATTAACCTATTCACACACGCGTGCCGTTGTGTGTATTACACGCCTTCACGTCTATAAAACAATTATTAAAAGGACATTCAGAAATTCCTTTGACACTTATCAACAAAAATAACACATTTTATCACCAACCAAATTTGCGAGGGGAACCCGTGTTACTTTTTTCGCCCTCCGAGTTCTAATGTGTTCTATGTGCCTAGTGGCACATACATTGGAAGTCAGGGGACGATTTTTAGCCATCGCCAGCGATTCGAATTGTAATTGCAGTGCACGATTTGTAGAAAAATTTCAGTGAAATTTCGACCCTTTATAAAAATAGTCTGTCAACGATTTCCGTTCCGCAAACGTGTGCGGAACGAATTTTCTTTCCCGCATGGTTTATTACTGCTGTAGATGGGGTGTTCACGTGACGTCACTTTAATACCTCTGGGCCACTGAGTCTACCAGAATTCGTGCCTTACGTTGATTGAACAAAGGGCAGGGTGTAAATTAGTTACCAACCTCCCTGTCGGTATTTCATGAATGTGAACAACCTGTTCCGTCCTATAACATCTCGCCGCTACGCATGGGTCAGGTTGTCCAAATTGACGAAATACCCTCTGCTTGATTGGTAAATAATACACTGTCGCTTGTGCCACACCTGTTCGAGGTGCGATTCTTTTGTAATTACTAGAACTCGTTGCCTTATACCTCTTCATACAGACCGGGGCATAAGCAGTCTACACTTCACCACAGCTTTGCAAGTGACCGGTAATTGATTCATTTTACATGTTGCCGATTTACTTTCAATTTTGCCTTCCTGGTCTCTTTTCTCCGATAACGTGTCTGGAGATCAAATCTTTCAAATATCTCCCAGGGTGAAGCTATCCTTATCAAAAACATTCTATGTAGCTAACTTAGCCATTAGAAATTCTATATCGCGAGCCGGAGACTGCTTAACCCTTTACCCAACGCAACGGCAAAAACCGGTCAGCGCTATTTTCAAATATTAATTTTCATTATATTTTCATTTTTTTGTCTCAAAACATAGGTTATGACTCCTCTTTGGAACGAGTTAGTCGAGCTCGTTCCAATGAGGGGTCATAACCTATGTTTTTGAGACAAAAAATAAAAAATATTTAGTGCTTTTCATGTTAGATAAAGGGTTAAATAAGCATTTTGCTTACTGACGAATCCCAGATTGTGTTTAATCCACAGCATTATTATATGCCTTTGATATTTTTACCCTAAATACCACTGCTGTTTGATGATTTTATCCAGACTGTCGGATCACACCAGGTTAGATTTTCCCTGATCAAAAATCCATATCACACTCTACGGAAATTTCCGAGAATTTCCGTATGCATAAAGTCGGACTATTTTACAATAGTTTACAAAGTTTCGTCTGCTATTTTTATTTTCCGCTTTAGGGAATAAGTAAATTGAGGTAAGCAAATTAGGTTACTGTTAGTATGTCAGTCATTTTATAAACTTATCATCACAACAGTGTGTTGATCCCTGTCGTAGTATCACGTCTCGTTGAGGTGACCAGATTGTCGGACCACACTCGCTGACTGCGGCAACTCATGTGATCTGACAATCTAGCCACCTCAACTCGACGTTATACCACGACACGGATCAACACACTGTTATGATGACATTTTTACCCAAAATATCACTACTGTTTGACGATGTTTTCCAAACTGTTGTATCACACCGGGTGAGATTTTTCCGGATCAAAAGTCCATATCACACTCTTTCGGAAATCAAAAATCCATATCACACTCCCACGGAAATATCCGAGAGTTTCCGTGAATAGGTTTCGTAACTAGGGAAGTCGTTGTTGTTTCGTCTGCCGGGAAGAATCTGGATATCTAATTTATAACGGCCAGTGAATCGAAGTGAGCAAATTATGTTACTATTTGCGTGTCATATGAAAAACAGCTCGTGTGATCCGAAAATCTGGCCACCTCAACTCGACGTGATACTACGACGCGGATCAACACACTGTTATGATAATATCTATTTATTGCAGATTGTAATCACTGCAGGTTTGTCATGTGCGCATAGTTCTTTTCACAAATAAAAATACTGTTAAAGTTAAAACGAAAACGACAGCTCTTGATAGAAGTCGACGTTAGCAAATAAGAAAACTACATTTTTATTTTTTATTTATTTCCAAAATATAAAAGTTCAATTTGAAGTTGAACAATACAATAGCGTACAATAAATATGGAAATGGATTCAGCATCAAGCTAAACGCTTATACTCAGCTGTTTCCATATTTTCTCTACATTTTGTGTATCATATGTGCAGTATTTCATATTACGAAACTGAATGCACAATATAGCCCAAGATCTCAAGCCACCAGTCGAATACTTGAAAAGAGTCCGATACCATTATGGCCTGGAACCAGTCTAGCCCTTACGCAGCCAGTCGCATGTTTTTAAAATTCAATCAGTTGGGATATTTCAGCTGGTCGGAAAAGCGAGCCTGGTGATTCGCTTTCTCAACCAGATCAAATAGCTCAGACGATTGAATTTAAAAATACCATAAACAATCATTTTGTTTGAATCAACGGAAAAACTGTTTTTCAATCTTTGACCGAATCATTGATGACAATTCAGTTACTATTAGACATGTTTGTTTACTAAATATAAAGGAGGACTTACAACAGCTATAGTTTTATAATTACTCCGCATAATTGCACTAATTGTGTAAATAAGTTGATGTTTTAAGAGGGAATTAAATCCTTTTTAATTGAAATATCTATAGCTGAGGCACACTATACGGCGATGGTACACTTGCCTTCAATTGCTGCTAACTCCGCCTGTGCTTAGTTACTACGCGTATGGTTAGTGAGCAAGCCTGGAAATAAGCAGACTGCCATCTGCAGAATGAGGTCTACAGAGGTGAATTTGATGATGCTACCCTGCCGTGCAGGGTAGCATTTATAAATTTACCCTCTGTGAACCTTAAGTTGAATCAAGGTCTGAAGCCTAAACAGAAAGAGGTGTCCAGAGGATAAATTGGCCCACTGCATGGCGTAGCGGCGAATTAACCCTCTGGGGACCTCATTCTGCAAATGACAGATTGCTTATTCCTGGCTTGTTAATGAGAGAGTTTGACGTGCGGCTTGATGTTTCTCCGGATACTTCGGCTTAGGCCGCCCCCACGTCTGTCAGATACGATGTGACTCTGACTGTTGAACTTGTTCTTAAACCCCAATAAATAAACACACATGGACGGTAGTTTGCACATAGACTTCCCGAAACGGGGTTAACGAACAGCCCAAAAGAGTGTCGAATTGTTTAGATAATTTGTCTGATTAGCTGAAGGCATGCATATACCCCTTGAAATTTTAACGTTTGCTCGCGTGTAACAATTTACTTGGTATATGCACCTTGTATCCAGGGTGATTTTGTGTAGTGGGTACACATCCATCCATACTTCTACTCTCTTCTCAAGAAGGGCGTCGAGGATGCAACCAACTAGGGATCTGCGAATCACAAATTTCTTTTCGAATCGAATCTCGAATCGAATCGTGTCTCTGATATCGACATCGAATCGAATCCCGAATCGAATCCTAAAAGACAAGTTATTTCATATTGCATCAAACGGAAGTTACAGAACACTGTGATGAACCTTACGCGACGGAGTGAACACCTTAAACACCAATAACTAAATATTCTCTGTAGCACCGTCGTTGAAACAGCTAGGCCTATTGTCCATAGTTTTAGTTTTTGAAGGCCTAACCTGTTACTATTCACGTTCTTAAGAACGTGAATAGTAACAAGTTAAGCCTTCAAAAACCAAAACTATGAATAATGTTCCGGGCCAAATTCACACCTTACCTAACAATTAAACATTGGCAATTACTCAAATAAATAGGAATTGAGCCTACATGAATGAATTTTCTAATGATAGTTTTATCCTATTTTTGTTGGAAATGTAACACATTGAAATTAGTACGAGAGATTCGAAAAAATCGAATCCTGGGACTGATTCGGGATCGATCTCGAAGCATACGTATGGTATCGATATCGAATCGAATCTCGAATATTCGCAGGATTCTACAACCAACACATTTTGAAATGTTTATTTAAAATACCATGTTCATATGACCGTATTGGAAGTAAACGACCGTCATTTATTTGTAATACTTAAATACGATTTCACACGCTGGGCTATATTTACTTTCAGAATTTGATCGCCATGAAGCTGTTTTTTGCTGCACTGTTGATCTTGCCCGCTGTTTTTGCTGCTCCAGCAAAGAAGAGCATTTTCGGTCATATCGGACATCAACTTCATCATTTGGGGAATGAAATCGCACACACGGGGAACACAATCATACATGGACTCACGGACGCGGAAAAAAAACTCGAGGAAGAAATTGTGGACACTGCCAGTGCTGTGATGAAAGGAGTGCATGATCCTCTGCATTACTTAGCAAAGCACTGTAAGGTTTTTATTTTACTAACACCTCAAATGTTACTGCATGACGCACGAAACGGGTAGGTGTAGAGGTACCCCTTTACCTTTAACGTAATGGGCATAAACGGTCAGTGTTATTCACAAAAAAGTCGCCAAATAAATTTGAGTATGTTTTCAACTTGTGTCTCAAAAACATAGCTTCTGGTACCCCTTGCAACGAGTTCGTCCAAATGAGGAGTCACATGGGCAGATCCACAGGGTGACAAACCTGCAGCGTGGCTCCCCTACTTCTGTAACTTATTTTTTTTCTAACAGGAAACGGTATTATCCGCGATAGCACAAACAAAGACATACATTGCCGGAGACAGGATTATCACAGATAATACCCTCACCGATCACATGCATGCATCTGTTGCTACTGTTGTTGGGATCCTGTGGACGTTATAAATTGGCTTCCATTTTTCAAAATTTGAATGAGTCAATACAACATTTCGGGAATATTTTGGCTGAAAAACACTCTGGTCGTATGAAATTGGCCATCGTTTTTACCCTAAAACAAACTGTGTGGCATCTTGCTGGAAGACACTTGCGTTAATATGACCATCTGAAAAGTTCTGTAATAAATCGAGAGATCATTTGAGATGAGGTACAGTTTATACTCTAAAGCACAGACACTCGACGTATTATCAGATTTTATTAATTTTAATAAAATATATATCAGATTATCAATACTAAAAATGTAAAGGGATGACACTTCGCAGATCGAAATTTTCAACAATCTCTAAAATAGCGAATTCCTCATCGATCTCGCTCCCGTACCGAATCCTGGCAGTGATACTTCTAAAACGCTTGAAGATAGACTATCTGAAACCATATCAGTGTGGAGAGATCATACATACAGTACCAGCTGAAATAAATTGCAACAGAATTTAAGCAACATTTTCCCTTTGTTGATTTTTGCATCCTTTAACATCATTCATAAGCAATGAGATCAAGGGCTGGAATTATCAACAAAGGAAAAATGGGGGAAAAAGTTTCTTGTAGTGATCCTACAACTTATTTCAGCTAATACTGCATGTGCATATTACAGTGGTGGATTTAGCTGGAGGTGGGAGTGGTACCTCTTTTTCCAAAAAGTATGTCATCTTGGGACATAGGGCCTGTGGTTATCTGTGCCAAATAGAAATTTATCGTGGACACATTGCCCTTGCCCAAGAATTAAGCAAACTGCATTGTTCTATGGCAAATTGTAAAAGAAATGTCCCGGGGAGGCCCTCAGATCCTCACCAAAGACCTCGTGCTCCCTGACAACACATGTTTTGTGCTGTGCCCCCAACCCCCTTTCAAATGTTTAGATCACCTATATGTTGGCGCATTAATACATAGTGGGATAGATTTCCTGCCCAAGAAATATTAAAAATGTATCAAATGCCTTTCTTATATGTTCCTTCTTCAGTAATGCCACCATTCTATGGCACTTGGTCTCAGAAAGATCTTACTTATTACTTACCAATGTTTAGTGTCGTAATCTGGTATTTAAGAGAAAGAAAGAAAGAAACAGAGAAACAGAGAGAGAGAGAGAGAGAGAGAGAGAGAGAGAGATCATTATCCTATAACTTTTTATTTTCAGTGGTAGCCAGAAAAATGTCCATGAGCATACAAATCTGGGAAAAACCTGTCCATTAGGGATCTGCGAATCACAAATTTCTTTTCGAATCGAATCTCGAATCGAATCGTGTCTCTGATATCGACATCGAATCGAATCCCGAATCGAATCTTAAAAGACAAGTTATTTCATATTGCATCAAACGGAAGTTACGGAACACTGTAATGACCTTTACGCGACGGAGTGAACACCTTAAACACCAATAACTGAATATTCTCTGTTGCACCGTCGCTGGAACAGCTAGGCCTATTGTCCATAGTTTTAGTTTTTGAAGGCCTAACTTGTTACTATTCACGTTCTTAAGAACGTGAATAGTAACAAGTTAAGCCTTCAAAAACCAAAACTATGGATAATGTTCTGGGCCAAATTCACACCTTACCTAACAATTAAACATTGGCAATTACTCAAATAAATAGGAATTGAGCCTACATGAATGAATTTTCTAATGACAGTTTTATCCTATTTTTGTTGGAAATGTAACACATTGAAGTTAGTACGAGAGATTCGAAAAAATCGAACCCTGGGACTGATTCGGGATCGATCTCGAAGCATACGTATGGTATCGATATCGAATCGAATCTCGAATATTCGCAGGACTCTACTGTCCGTGGACATAACGTCTATGAAAATAATAGCTGTGAATCATATAATCACACAATATAGAAGCGGAGCAGTGAACTGAACACTCTAGACAGTTTTTTCATTCAAATTAAAATTAACAGTTTAATTATTTGTGTAAAGCTTTCCAAATAAAGGTTTTTAGGTATGGATAAATTAATATTTTCAGCTTCCAACTTTAGGACTACTGCAGACCTTTAAATTAATTTATTTTGGGTACACCCTTTTGCTCTAATTTTGGCACATTAAAACCAGAAATAACATTCTTATCCTTTTGTTTTATTGCCATGCCTTTCTTTGTATTTCTATGGCCATATTATGATGGAAGTTATTCTCAAATGCAGAGGCACAGAAAATTTAGATATTTTTCTTGATGTCTTCCCACGTTCTCTAATTTTGGCACACCTGTAAATGGTGTGAAATTGGGGTAATCTAAAGGCCCGGACTACAGATTAAAAAGATTCAATGATTTATAGTATCGGGCACCCCCTGACCCCCATCTGTATACAAAATACAGGATGAGTATGAAAGCTTTTAATTTTTCTTTGTAAACTGTGAACATTTTGGAACAGTACTAGTGAAAATAAGATGCTGGATAGATAACCACATTAAATATTTTGATCTCATTTTCACCTACTAATAATGCCATTTGAACCTTGACATCATTTCTTTGGAAGCTTCCCCTGAGAGCTTCCCATGAAATGATGTCAAGGGCTGGACTTATTTCAGATGGTACTTATGCGGAAGGTAGATTACTGAATATTCACACTTTCAGACAACAAAACACAAGCAAATCTTTCATTTTACGGACCACTGGGTGGTCAATAAGCTGAAAAGTTGCTTGGCTTTTCTGAAGAGAAAATAATTAGTTTGCAGATAAAAAAAAACTACCCTATCATGATTTAGTACAAATCCACTCTTCACATACTCTGTGCACTCAACAAATTATCTGTGTGCTAAATATTGAATAAGGAATATGCACTACCTGTATGTATTGAGCATTAACTTGTGACCTATGTGGTTAATTAACTGAATGTGTGGACTGAAGTCATTTAGATCTTCCTTTGCTTTAATTTACGTGTCCATACAATCAATTTACTTTGTTTTATTCTGTTTGGAGTTTTGGTGCTGGGGTTTTTGACCGCAGGGGCTTTGTCCTGTAGGCAACCGATTCATATGATCCCTTACCAATTTATTCAAACTTAGCTTTTTTGGTAGTAGACCTATTTGGTCCCACACAAATAAATACCAACGCCAACAAAAACAACAAAACAATTCTAAAAAAATTATCCTTATAAAAACCTCAGTTCTGTTATTGTCATTTATTTTCAGAATAAATGGCTAAACTTCATATTACTCTGAAAAAGGTTTTAAATTTGAACTTGAATGCAAACCTCTTGATAGAAACAAGGGGTGGGTCCATTAGCTGAAACTTTGCTGTTTTGTTTTGGTATTTTTACATATAAAATGTTGAGACTCAGGCCCTTTGAGAAAAGCCACTCCTTCAGTGTTCAGTTAAAACACATACAATCCAAGTTCTTCTGCAGTTATTATAAAGTCTCCTGGGCCATTATAATTTGCATTAGGAACATACCGGTCGCAGCTAAAAGAAATCTCCACATAAAATCATCTGGATGCCTCCAAAAACATTTCGGCGATTCCTTCTGATTTCCTTACAGATTGTGACCATTTGTTGAAAAATCGTTAGGGAACGCATAGATATTTTGTCAGTAATTTTTACATCTGCCGACAAAAGCCTCTCTTCTATATCATGACAATTGTCATCAAACTTGCCGTCCGCCAAACCAAATAAAACTCTGCACAGTCATTGAACTACGAGGAAAACAGGTGCTTTCCATACCAGTTGCGCCGAGTGTATATACTTTTTTGTTTATATGCGTGAGTCCAATCGTCGGCTGAGTGCTAAAATGTTCTATGTCCCATAGGGGACATAGAACATTCTAGCACTCAGGCGACGCAATGTTGATTTTATTAAGATAAAATGTTTTTCCCACAGCAGCCTGTCCAGTTATTATAAGGTTGTGGCCTTTTTCAGCAGCATTTTCGATTTCTGAAAGCGACATCTTCGAATAAACTTCAGCTTAAACGGAGCACGTTTTATTGTTCAGTTGAATTATATTTAGAATGAAAAATAATGTGTTAAATTTCATATTGACCAATGAACGTGCGGCGTGGCATTCATTGTTCGGTTACAGGATAACAGCGGACGCCGACAGCCGACAGTCTCGATTCACTAGATAAAAAATGAAAAACATGCGAATAAAAGTCAACTTTCGGCAATCTGGGCCTCGAAATCGCAGTAGCTTCGCGAATTACACGACATTTTGTCGTTTATTTGAGCGAGATTGATGAGGTATTCCCTATTGTTGAGATTGTTGAAAATTTCGATCTGGGAAGTGTCGTACCTTTTTTTTAGTGTTGATAACATAACATATACAGTAAAACCTGTTTTGAGAGACAACTGTCTTGAGAGACCACCTGTCTTGAGAGACCACATCTGCCAGGCACCGATTGGTTTTACTCTATAATGGACCTGCTATGGGAGACCACCTGTCTTGAGAGACCACCTATATTGAGAGACCACTGTGAGCTGGTACCAACTTGTATTTTTATGCCATAATGGACCTGTCTTGAGAGACCGCCCCTTTGAGGACTGAAACCATGACAAAAACTTTTTACCTGTTCTGGAATTGGAAAATCCATTGTGGTTATAGTAACACAATTAAAAGTATTAAAAACTCTTAATTCGGTTTCAATTGCTAACTCATTAAAGATTGAGATGTTCTTATAAGACCCCTGTGAAAAGATTAGGATTATTACTGAATAAACAATTATTTCATACATACCTGAAATGTGACAGATAGGAATAAAAATAAATTTGTGTTGAAAATCTTTTTGTAACAAATTGAAAAGGACTGTTATAAAAATTATAAAAATAAATTAGTGTTGAAAATCTTCAATGAAGATTTTCAACACTAATTTATTTTTATAATTTTTATAACAGTCCATTTCAATTTGATACAAAAACTTCATAAAAAAGAACAACTATAAAGTAATTACAAAAATCTGTTCTTCTCCATTTCTGAATTTTGTGGTTGGTTATTCACTGACTTGAGAAAACCTGAAACCTGTTATGAGAGACCACCTGTCTTGAGAGACCACTTTTGTGTGGCCCAAAAGGCGGTCTCTCAAGACAGGTTCTACTGTATTTTATAAATATTGATAAAATCCGATAATACGTCGAGTGCCTGTGCTTAAATGTATCGTCAGTTGATATACACTCTAAAATCAGGTGGGTGAAAATCAAACCAAATCAACTGGATTGAGTGAATACAGGTTCGTAGTCAGGACTCTACAATAGTGGATTTTGTTGGGGTCAAAGATGCTGGTTAGGATAAGTTTGCAAAATTTAGTGCTGTAAGAGCGAATCTGAGGTATTTGTAGCGTGTGTAGCCCCTATGTTTGAGACCATTTTGGGGTTCTATGTTGTGTGAAAGTTGCATTCGGCCAATGTTTTGGGGGCCAGCGAAGATTGTTTTTTGTTTGGTGGGGGTGGGGGGGGGGGGGGGGTGGGGAGGAGGTGCAAGCCTCTTCCTCCGTTATTACGTAGCTACCTCGGTGAGTGAATATGAACCCAACTGGCTTCATATTCACCATATTCACTCACACCGTTGATTTGGATTAACAAGTAACTAATGAGTATGAGGTTGACCATCGTCTTCAAATTCTACTGAATGAACTGTTTGGCGTCGATTTACCCCAGGGGTTAGAGGGTGGGTTAAGTTATTACTTAGGGAGTCTGGCAGTTGTTCGCTGGTTCTCACCGGGTACTCTGACTTCCCCCATCAGTAAAACTGTTCGTTCGACACGAGTTCATCTTTGTTGCCGAAATTGTTGTTAAACCCCAATAAATAAATAAATAAATAAATAAATAAATAAATAAATAAATAAATAAATAAATAAATAAATAAATAAAGGGTGGGTTTTAACGAAAATTGAAGCGCAAGTGAGTGTGAATGACGCAGCAAGTCTACAATATTACACTGCAGTGTAAACCTTCTGCAGTCAACACTTTGCTGGGGTTTGAGTTAGTTCTGCAGTAAAGATTCGATTGCAGATTGTCTTTGTTGCTGTACACTCTGTTCAGAAGTATAACCAGATCACTATTGTCGCATTTGTGTGAAACGATTGGTAAATAAACGGCGGGCCGTTCGATTTTGATCTTCCTTTAGCGGCGTCGATAGCCTGTTTTTAGGTGTAACGACACGTTCGACAGCCATGGTCACTTCGTGTCAGAAAGTTTACCTAAGGAGGAATCTGGAGTACCCGAAGAGAACCACCGAGCAGCAGCGAGCAACTTTCAGACTCCCCAACGTACTAACTCCGCACAAGCATGGTTAGCATTGGTTGAAGACAAATGCATCATCGACGTGCAAGCCTTAGTACACAGCGCCACCATGACTCCAATACAATACGTGATTAAGTGCCTCGCCCAAAGACACTACGCACTTACCCTTGGCAGTGATCGAACCGTGGACTGTTCGGTTTGTAGACCAATACTGTAACCAATGAGCCGCCGTTCTCCGAATTTTAATAGCCCACTAACACATATCATAATAGCCGTCGAGTTTGCCCATGCCATTTTGAAATCAGAACACGATTTTTACGTGGTTTCGACAAAAACAACTTGTTTTCATGTTGCATTTCATTTTTTTTATTCAGATTCAATAAGTAACAAAGGCACGAACACATCATAAAATGTTTGTTCACATTGTGAGAATGGATAACGGTTAAATCGTGAAACGCCCTCTCTCCCTCTCCTGATGTTCGAGGTAGTTCCGACGACTAATTCACATCGCAACCTACATTTTCGCTCATCACAGAAAAGACACACTTCAAATATGATACACTTTAACGTCACTAGCTGTAGAAGAGAGACAGATCGTGTCTGATACCCCGGAGCTTGCTGGTGCATCTGATATTAATTTTACATAGAAACCGACGTCGGTGCAACTTTTTTTCCAGGGCAAAACCTCGGCTCCATTCAGAATTGCACCCGACTAGTGGTGTACGTACTGCATATATACAACCATATGCTAAGGCATACGTGCATGCATGGGCATCGCTTTGGGTACATAGTATGGGTTACGTGATAGAAGATTGATAGAGGAGAGTCTTTTGAACATTTTCCCCGTGAAGGGTTGACGTTGCTATTGATGTCATGATTCGCACATGATTCTACGTCATGTAGAAGTTGACCACTGTTGATGTCCACTGTAGAATCCGATATAACGTTGTTCGGGTCAGGGTGTATAGCTTTCTCGTGCTGAACGGATATGGTAGTAGAGTATGGGCGGTATATACCCCCGTTTCTGCTACTACTAACCCACCGAATGCATTATACCCTCCGTAGTTATTATTGGTAGTGCGTTATGCTAGGCCAGGCGGTATTCGAGGCAATGCTGATTTGTGCCCCTTTTGGAATCTGAGATGCCTTTTTCGTTCGTTTTTTTCTTGATTGAGTCTTGATTCGCAATATTTGTGGCAATGAGACAGTATATGGTCAGCCCCCCGCCCCCCATTAAGGAATTTTCCGGACTACGTTTTTCTGAAAGTCCAATAAGTAAGAAACATTTTAAGACATGGTTGCCATCTGGCGACTGGGTTGTTGAGGAGCTACAAGCATTTGATGGATCAGCTTATAAAAGCGTGTGTACAAAATTTAGCGATATCGCATACGAGGTTTCATAAACAGGCCTACAATTCGAAAGACGTTACCACACATAATTGACCAAATTGCCTTAGCTATGAATCAGTATATAGACACACCAACCCTACAACTCACTCTCCCAGCCCACAACACTCCACACCCCACCGAACGCTACCTCAACCCACCCTGCACCATCAACATTAACAAATTTTCAAAAATTATGTTTTTTGAAAGTCCAACATTCAAATGTTTCAACTGGTTGAGGACCAGATAAATTTTGGTGGTCTAAATTTGTTATTCAAAATTTATACTATTATAAATTATTGGAGTGTGCCCAAAGGCACTCTTCAATAAATTGTAATAAAACAACATTATATAAACAAAATCGTGGCATTCAACCAGTTAAAGCATGTTTTCCAGCTGATGACCACAGTTTTTACAATTTACCAGCATTTCGTTGGCCTAATAATAAAACCTCATGTACCTACTTTAAAAAAATTGTGTACAAGGTTTTATAATTAGTTAAATTGACCGTATCATCAATGCTATGGGCCACTATATTTTCAGAGCCCAATTCCCACCTTCTCAAACCTCAACCACTGCAAAACACCACACAAATATACACACCTACCCAAGCACGACCTACCCCACACCATACAACATCCCATTTTTGTTGTATGGGTTGCATGTGTTGTGCGCACATTGTGCATTAGCACATAAGCACATATCGGCACATCCAGCATGTGATGTGTGTACACATTGTGCACTAGCACACTAGCACATTCGATCAACCACCAGTGCCACGTTCCGTGGAATCTCTTTCTATTATCCGACTATACTTCTAGAATCCATTTTCATCACATGTGCCTATATGCGTCATGTTTTGTTTGCACATTGTGCATAAGCAAACAAGTACAAATCAGCTCACCTACACGCTAAAAACTAAAGTGTTAAAAACTACACTTGAAATGCTGTATTTAACACTTACTAAGTGCTGAACTAGCACTTTGTTCAAGTGTAGATATCCCAGAACTTGACAGGTGTTACAATAATACAACTTGACAAGTGGAATGTCGCGACACTGAAAAGGAAACAACGCAGATGATACGGATCAGGCTCGAACTCTCGAGCCTGAGCCGCGTCATCTGCGTTGTGTCCTTTTAATTATGTACCCACCAAGCGCAAATCAAATTATGGACGATTCTGAAATTACCACCAATGCTAGACACATGGGAAGTGCCATCCATTCAAGTTTCAGATGTCTGACGATTGTAATGTCTAAGTGCTTAAAGCATTGCACTTTGAGTGTTAAAATCAAACCCTAAGAGTTAGAATGGGTTTAACACCTTGAAAGTGTCAGTTTTAACACTTTAGTTTTTAGTGTGTAGTGTATGGTAGTGTGCTGCATGCAATGCGTACAAATTGTTACACAATGTGTATTGACATCTAAGCACATCTCGGAATGATCAACATAAAGTTTCTTATTTGTAAAGTACCCTAGCTTGCACGAGGTCTAGATATTGTAGAGACTAATTAGGCCTAGATGAATGGAGCAATCTGATTGCTCCTGTTAAAGACCTGACCTAGGGCAGAGTAGAGACAGGGCCAGGCATAGCTAGGAAGTATGGCATTGTGATGCAAGTCAATAGCAATGGTGCAGAGCTGTAAGAGTGGTAGAAGACTATAGTATTGGGTGATTACAACAGAGGCAGATCATAAGACACGTAGTTGAAGACAAAGTGGAATCCGATGGTTAGACTACCTGCAGCTGTAAAGGAGCTTGGAATCCCTCACAGAATTCCTCTTCTCCAGATTCCCCGTAGAATCCCTTTTTATCTAAATGAGTCGAAAAGTAGTATGAGGAGTCACTCGTTCAAGCAACTGCTAGATAGCTCATTTACTCGATAAGATTCGAGTCAATTCAGCAAGCAGTAGTGGAATACACCTATGATTGTGATATGAATTGGAACCCGTAGTGGCAGTAGAGTACTAAGATCCATAGTTGTACCACAAGTTGGTAATGGTTGAGACACTCTAGCTCAAAACAGAAAAGTGGTAGCTAATAGCAATGATACAAGGCAACAATGGTACGAGGCTACATTTCTGGTAGAACACCACACTAAAGATGAATACAATGTATACTGAACATCGAACAGGTGGTGGTGACTATGGACAAGTCGGTGACAGTAGTCTTGAAGCTATGAAGGGTATGAGAGTGGATTAGAAGCCAGGAGATGAACAGGTTAGGAGCTATAACTATCTTATTATACCGAAGAAGGTATTCTTCATTTTAAGGTATCCTCAACAGGTATCCTCGAAAGGTATCCTCAAAACGTTTACCACCATGTCATAAATATCCTCAGATACCTGTATGTGCCTATGTACTGCATGTTATGTACGCACATTATGCACTAGCACACCAACACATATCGGCACCTCCAGCATGTGCCTTTGTGCTACATGTAATGTGTACACATTGTGCACTAGCACACAAACACGTCTAGGAAAGTCAGAATAATTTATAGAGAGTTCGGGGAATTCATAATATAGACAGAACAGGCAAATGAATGGAGAGAATAATAAGCCATGGAATAGAAGCAGGGGATTCCGAAAGAATCTGAACTAGTAAAACAATTGTCGGGTTGTTTATGGTAATTCTGGGTAATTAAATTAACTCTTATACAAAAAACGCACCTTATAACACAACATGCTAGTTTTATAAGCCTCTAGGTGATAGAAGAAGTCTTTATGGTACTATAGCAGTATGTGCTATTAAAATGAGGATTCTCAAGGAATCCAAACTAGTACAATTGTCGAGTTGTTTGTGGTAATTCTAACCGAGGATTCTGAGTAATTAGATTGGCACTTAAACAAAGGAACTCGCCTGTTATTGGAAAAAAGAGGATTCTGGGGGAATCTGAACCAAATAAAGTGATTTGGGGTTGATTTTGGTGAACTGAGGGAATTATCTGGTCTATTTGGGTAATTAGATTCACCTCTATTCAATTGAACCCAACCTCTAAACACACCCCTTTGCTATTAGAGGACTTTGGGTCACATAGGAACAATGTGCTACAGTAGAGACTAAGATGGTGACCTCCAACATACAAAATGGACGAAGGAAACACGTATCACCCTAACAACACACGCTGCACATGTGCACTAAGACCATGTATCACTATGGTAATTACGTCACAAAATAGCCGCTCGTGGAGCGACCATGACAACCAAACATGGCGCCACTGGGCCACGTGACTATGACGTCACATGAGATCCACGACATGAGATCCATAAGATGGTGTCGAAATGAAATATTAATAGGGATGTTATATAAAAAATAATATATCATGTACCCGGCCCAAACGCCAGACCCCCTCCCATCTTAAGGATCTCATCTCATAGATCTCATGTAACGTCATATCACATGACCCAGTGGTACCATGTGTTATCATGGTAAAAACACCCATAATTCATATACAAATCAAAGTCAAATTTAGTACTGTAACTGGTAAATTTGTTTACCCGAGATCGTGGTATTTACATGCACATTACTCAGTAATGCCCCAACCTCCAATGACAAACATTTTGAATAATTCTTCAGGAAAATCATAACCTTCAAAATTCCCCGGGAAAAGGGTCTATGAGCAGCTCACGAACTATTTCAGTTATGAATCTCGACTCACTGGTTTGAATGTTTGGCGACAAGATCGCGATCTATTCCATAAAAAGACCTAGTCTGTGAATGGATGTATGAATGTTTATGTGGTTCAATTTTTCAGATTTGCTTCAGATTTTCCCAGACTGGGACGAACCATGACGACCCTACACTTTATCGATCTTTCGCCGCCTCTTTTTCAACTTATCATTACATATGCCGTTTTGTACTGTGTCAAATACACCCCCAGCACATCCGGAAGAGGGGAAGAGGTAGATGCTGCTTTGAAAAATTGTTTGTTCATATACAGAATATCACGAACACAAGCCAGTGAAATTACATGGCGCTATGCAGTTTACTGGAGAAGGGGGGTGGGGGGGGGGGGGGGTGTTCCTTTACGCGTTCCACCCTCAACTTCTACCTGTTGCGCCTGAGATATTTGCCACACCCCAACACATACTTTTTATCGATCTTTCTCCGCCTCTTTTTCAACATTTCTTTTTCAACATATCATTGCATACGCCATTTAGTACTATGTCAAATGCAACCGCCAAGCATATCTGGAAGAGGCTGATACCGCTTTGTAAATTGTTTGTTCATATAAAGAATAATACGAAAACAAGCCAGTGGGAATTGCATGGCGCTATGCAGTTTACTAGAGAAGGGAGTAGATTCCTTTACGCGCTCCACCCTCATCCACACCCAAGAGTCATTTCGAGTTAATGAAATTTTTGTCAACTTTTCAAGTTCTCAATTTAGTCCGGCCGCAGAGCACTGACCCTCAAAGTGGCGTTCAAAGTTTTTTTCTCTCGGTGGAATGTGTAAGAATAGTATCTCCTGACTACGAAAAGTTTACTGGTAGCCGTGAGCAATTTGAAATATCCACGTTTAACCCTTTACCTAACATGAAAAGCAGACGACACTTGCAAAAAAAATTCTTGAATAACTAATTTTTTTCATTTTTTGTCTCAAAAACATAGGTTATGACCCCTCGTTGGAACGAGCTCGACGAGCTCGTTCCAACGAGGGGTCATAACCTATGTTTTTGAGACAAAAAATGAAAAAAATAGTGAAAATTAATTGGCGATTTTTGAGAATAGCGCTGGCCGGTTTTGGCCGTTACGTTGGGTAAAGGGTTAAGGTGGCATCGTCATTTTGCGGACTGCAATGTTTGACTGCGGCAAATACAAAATCCCGGGCGCATACCACAGGTTACATCCGAGCCTATATACATTTTTTAAGGGATGTTGGGGGTGTTTGGTGGTTCTATTCATCAGTGCTATTCATAGCTGATGTATCTGCTAACCTTGTTTGTTCATTGCAACACTCTAGTATGGTGTTGCAAACCAGAAAAATGTGCACGCCATTTTTGCACCTGTTTGTACTACATGTCGTCTGACTTGAGCAAGAACATTTTATTAACTTCAATACTTCATCTGTCTGGAGCCAAAGCAACATTGAATGGAACTGTTATGGACTTTAGCGACGTAGTCTCTACTTCCCTCTAGATGCCACATTTGATAGGATCTAAATTTGGAGGTCTCGGTTGAAGGTCTTTCTTCCACACACATGCCCGAAGGTGTGCTCTTTTGATATATTCCGAGTGAGCTGCTGAAGTAGGAGACAGAGAACAAAGTTTCGGTGCATTAGCTACCTTTGGATTCCCGGTTTTCGAAAACCACGCATCAATACGTACATCAACCATAGATATAATAAGTTTGAGTATTGGGAATTAACCCTTTACCCAACGAATCGGCCGCACCCGCCCGCGTAATATGCTAATTCAGTAGTTGAAAAAATATTATTTTTCAAAAAATTTCAACAAAACCATATCATGTGACCCCTCGTTGGAACGAGCTCGTTCCAACGAGGGGTCACATGATATGGTTTTGTTGAAATTTTTTGAAAAATTTGAAAAAAATGATATTTAAAAAAATAAATTTTGATATCGTCTGCGTTGGGTAAAGGGTTTTAAGAGCAAATTGGAGTCGTAGGTATGGGTGTGAGAATCGTTCTTACCAAACTCGTTGTCGAAAATTTGTAGGAAAATGTGTCGGAACATTAATTAAACCTCACTTAATACTGAGGTCAAGGCCATGGGATTTCAGTCCGAAATTAGCGGTGCAATACTTCGCTGCGTGCCACGCGGCAGTGCCATGCATCGCTAAAATATGTCGGAAATATTATGGTTTCACATAACCACCATTAAAGTCTATCTGCTCTACCAGAACAAAATATGTTTTCATCATCTAGACCTTTTTTAGCACACCTGAATAAAAGTCAGTATGAGCTATAGTGATCAATCGTCGTCCGTCGTCCATCGTCCGTCATCCGTGAACATGGTGTTCACGACTTCTCCTCTAAAACCGCTGAATCGATTTCAGTTAAATTTGAGATGATTGTTTGTTCTGACAACACATTTTGTTTTTGTTCAAATCAACTTGCCCCGCCTCATAGGGAGGGGGCGGGTAAAATACTCCCAAATTTTTCAAAAGTCTTCTTCTCATGGACCGATGGTGCAATGACTTGATATTTGGTATTCCTTTTTAAGTGTAGAATCGAGTTTGTTCAAACACATTTCGTGGGAGAATATTTGCCTTTGTATTAGGAGGGGCAAGATGTTTGGCCCTGCCTAAATTTTTTTTATTTTCTGAAACGATGAACCGATTTTAACCAAATTTGGTATGTAATATTAATGAGTCATAAGTTCTTGATTCATGCACCCCCCCCCCCCAAAAAAAAGTACTGTATCCTCGTGAGAACTCCCAGGATCTAAAATAGAAATGTTTTCAAACGCCCATATATCCAAAATCGACACTCAGCAATTCATTTGAAAACGATCAACAAAAAGATCACGTTTTATCGCCAACCAAATTTGCGAGGGAAACCCGTGCTACTATTTCGTCCCCTGAGTTCCAATGTGCTCTATGTGCCTACTGGCACATAGAACACATTGGAACTCAGGGGACGATTTTCAGCTATCGCTAGCGATTCAAATTGTTATTGCGTTACAGGTTTTGTAGAAATTTCGCTTCTATTTAAAAATAGTCCGTCAACGAATTCCGTTCCGCACATACGTGTCGAACAGATTTTCATTTTCCGCATAGTTTTGTGTTGCAGTAGATGGGGATAATATAGAACAGGCGTGTAATAAAGGTTAATATTTGGGTTAATATTTGGGCGTAAAGTTTGAATTCGCCCAACAGGAGGAGTAATCTTTAAAACTCATCTCCAGAACCACCAGTCAGAATCCGTTGATATATGGTATGTGGAATCTTTACAGGGTTGAATTTAAATTTGTTCCACTGAAGCCCATCAGTTAATTATTAGGCTCCCAATGGGAACTCGAATTTTGACTTAGTGCAATATGGAAAATGATCTTTGAAATCTTCTTCAGATTCACCTTCTTCAGAATCTTTTGATATTTGGTACACAGCATCCTTACGCTAATCATATTCAAGTTTGTGCAAATCAAGTCGCTTGAATTATATTTGGGATCCCTGAGAGAGCTCGATTTTTTAATTGGTACAATTTGAGGAAAATTCTGTGAAAAACTTCCCACGAACCCCACCTCCAGTTTGAATCTTTTGATACATGGAACAGACCATCCTTAGGGAAGTCAGATTCTAGTTTGTTAAAATCAAGTCTCTGGGTCATATTTAGGCTCCCTGCTGGAGCAAAGATTTTAACTTCAGTATTCAATATGAGGAATTAAATATGAGGAATAATCTTAAAAATCTAATTCTTGAGCTACACTAGTCAGAATCTTTTCATATTTGAAATGCAGCATTCTCAGTGGCTCAGACTAGATTTGTTCAAATAAAGTCCCTAGGCTGATATTTTTGTTCCCCATGGGAGCCCTAATTTTAACTTGGTGCAAAAGAGGAATATTCTTTAAAAACTTCTTGAGAACCACCATTCAGAATGTTATGATATTTGGTATACAACACACTAGCCGTGCTCAGATTTAAGTTTGTTCAAATCAAGTGTCCTACCTAGCCTTCTGTTATATTGTATAGCCATTATTATGTGTATTGTTTTTTATATCTCATATCTCAAATTTTGTATACATATAACGTGCTAACTGAAATAAAACTATTGTTTAAACTCCCGATTGCCTACATGGGGGCACGATGACGCTGTGTACTGAGGCGTACTGCACGTCGATGGTGCGCATGTCTTCAACCAATCTAACCCTGCCTGTGCTGCGGTGCAGAGTTCAGAGTTACGATGTTGGAGAGCTGACAGCTGCTCGTCGTTGCTCGGTGGTTCTCTCCGGGTACTCCGGCTTCCTCCACCCGTAAAACTGTCACGGTCACGATTAGCCATTGTGCATAAGTATGTGACCTTAAACACCAATAACCAATAACCACTAACCAATTGTTTAAACTAAATCAAGTCCCTGGATTCACATTTGTCTTCTCCATGTTAGCCTTAATTTTAAGTTGGTGCAAAGGAGGAATATTCTTTAAATCTTCTTGAGAACCACTATCCAGAATGCACTGGTATTTGTTATGCAACACCCCAGCCGGGCTCATATTCAAGTCTCGTCATATCAAGTCCATGGATCATATTTGGGCTCCCAATGGAGAAAAAATGTTTTAAATTAGTATAATATGACGAATGATCTTTAAAAATCTCCTTCTTCAGATCCAACATTCAGAATCTATTGATATTTGGTATAAGGCATTCTGGGGGTTGACGGGGAGGTGTCAGAATCAATTTTGTTCAATTTAAGTCCCTAGGTTGTTATTTGGGCTCTCCACTTTTGCATTACTGGAAATCTAGGCATTATTTCTGTGGTAGTATCCTAGTACCAGAAAAACTCATCTGACATGGACAGACGAGGTATAAATAATTAAGTGACTTCATTCCTCCGTAGTGTTAACTAGCCAGAGATGCTAATTAAACCCTTCTTTAAACAACTTTGTTCAGGTAATTGCCTCAAGCCCCATGTGGCATCTTGTTTTTGAATGGAGAAATGTTTTCCAATAAGTTGGGGAACTTTAGTCCCTTAGGTCCCACCTCTGCGTCCGTTCATCGTGTTTGACGAAATAAAATTTCGAATTCCTAAAGTCAGACTTTAACCCTCTGCACTTTGATGTCAAAACTCGAAAATTTCAAGCAGCGATTATTCCCAATAATGCAACTAGGAATTTAACCAATTCACTCTTGTTTGACAGAGCTCAGTGAGGAATTTAACCAATTCACTCTTGTTTGACAGAGCTCAGTGAGGAATTTAACCAATTCACTCTTGTTTGACAGAGCTCAGTGAGGAATTTAACCAATTTACTCTTGTTTGACAGAGCTCAGTGAGGAATTTAACCAATTCACTCTTGTTTGACAGAGCTCAGTGAGGAATTTAACCAATTCACTCTTGTTTGACAGAGCTCAGTGAGGAATTTAACCAATTCACTCTTGTTTGACAGAGCTCAGTGAGCTCTGTCAAACAAGAGAGAATTGGTTAAATTCCTAGTTGCATTATGGGAAAAATTGCAGTTTGAAATTTTGATATTTTGACATCAGTGCGCAGGGGGTTAAGAGGAAACAAACACGAAAGTACCAGGAAGTATCAGTGATAATTTAATCCACGCATAATATATATTTTTTCTTCACAGCACCACAGTTACTTGCTCTTGTAGAGAAACTACAAGTCCACATTGACCCCAAGCTTGGTAAAGCTGGATGCATGGCTGCATGTCCAGCTCTAGCTGCAACTACCGATGAGTTTGCTCCTATCACGGAATCCGTATGCCAAGCGGCATGTCCAATGTAAGTGGTTTAAAAATAAATTCCCATTCAAATAATATATATGCAGTGACACCTGGAAAGCAAATAGACAGACAAAACCCCACACACTCACGCATACGCGTATCCCGAAAACCCACATAAATACTGCCTTTTCATTAAACTCGCTCCAACGTTGTGTCCTCTGTTAATGAAGAATGTTTATGACGATATTTTGTTCACGGGCATTAAAGACAAAATATTTTCACTTCATTGCCCATGATTCAAATTTCACAGATAATCATTTTTCAATAGAACTATCTCTTAAAAGAAAGAGGGTGGGTTTTCATGTTGCAAACAACTGTTTAATATTTGGATGGCATGGAAACTCAATAGGGGGGGGGGGGGGGGGGGGGGGGGGGTGCAGCGTCAGACACAAAAAGCGTTTTGATTGTGAGAAAAAACTGTACAAGTCAAAAATAAAGACAGTTGCATGCTGTTTGAGAACTCATTTTTTTAATTTTTATATTTTCTTTCGGGGAGGGGGGGGGGGGGGGCTCAGGTTGAGCGAGCACGCCTTCTTTTTTTATATCATGGTACAATAGCATCCCAAACATAGTTTGTATTCCTGTTTTTTTCTATCATTAACTGGTAGAGTGCTAAATTATTTTTGGTCATCTAAATTTGTCCGCGTCTCTTTGCCTTGTTACAATTTATGGGAGAGTGCCTAGTGGCACTCTCCCATAAATTGTAACAGGGCAAATCCTCACAGACTAAATAATTTCAATTCCAAAATTATATGACACACATCCATAGAATATGAAGCCATCAAGTTGCAGCACCTGCACTTTAGAATAAAGCCCAAATATGGCAAGTAGAGGTGTCTCCAGACAGGAGACTGGAATTAAATCGTAATCTCCCCTGATTTTTCTATTACATTCCATAATTCTGTTACGTCTCCGGTCTCCAGCCATACCCTTCTCAAATATGGGCTTCCAGCACTCAACCAGTTAAATAAATATGTGTTATGTGCTTGTACAGAATCGTTTTTCGCGACGAGACTCGTTTTTGGGGACGTACAGCTACGAGTCGAGTCGCGCTAAAAGATTGTATACATGCACAATGAGCACATAACACGTTCATCAACCATTCCGTCAACAAAACTCATAACCACGACTTCTCAAAAATATTCGTTGCCAAACAAAACACCACACTCAGCTGATACAAACAATGAAACTCGGTTTTCAGTTCTCTCAACCCAACGTCACATGCGGAAATTCCTTCAATATGAATGGAATTTAACGTGGTGATAAAATACAATCAAACACGACCCAAGTATGTCTTACAGACGGACAGAGATATCTCGAATCAAATTCATTTCAATTTGTGAAAACAATTAGAGAATTATATTTCTGTAGTGTGCAAAAATCTCTTTAAATACAAAACATCACTACATTTCATTGATTTTAAAAGCTTGCAAACCACAATGCGATTGACGTTAATCACGTTACATTTAACCCTTTGAACTGTAGTGGTATCTTCCTTGCCAGTTCAATGGCAGCAATTAGAAGAATCCATATTCATTATTTGGGGTAGACCAATCAATATTTTCACCGTGCAGTCCCGAGACTGCACGTTGAAAATATTGACTGGTCAACCCCACTCATTTACTGAACAGCCAACCTATTTAATGATGTCATAGAGTATCATGTTCCTGGACGGAACAACGGTCGCTAGGGTTCAAAGGGTTAAGAGTTTACGTGCTCTCATTTTCAATCACGGCGATTCGAGGAATAGGGGGCATGGCCTAATAAATATATTGTTAATGTAGTTATACGTTTTGGGTCCAAATACTCAATTCCCATTGGTCAGCTGCATGAAAACGTCATGACCAAATGTAATTCATTTTCCAATGAATACATTTGGTCGAACTTTGACCCGCATTTACAGTAGAGCGCAGCTGACAGAATGTAATTCGGGCGGTGTTTGGGCGGGTTTTTAACTTTTAGCGCCTCTCGCAGTGATCAACCCCGCTGCTGTTTCTTTGGTGACATTTCCCAACTGTGGCATAAAGCCCGTTTCTAAAATACTCGTTTCCATTTCTAAAGCTGTGAAAATTAAAGCTTATTTGCCTTTGGGATATCATTTAGACGAAACCGGCGCTCAACTCAGAGTTGTGCGCTTTGTTCTTGTGTGAAGGTGGTTTTTCGCCTCGTCCGTTCGTACATGTTTTATTTCGTTTTTCTGCTTTGTTGTTTGGTAAAAAGTAGTTTAAACCGTTACGGAATGTAATTATAAGAACTGAATACAATTTTTATAATCCTTATTACGGAATGTAATTATAAGAATTGAATGCAATTTTTATAATCTTTATTGGAGGATCAACGTGTGGGAATGGGTACAAATTATGTATGAATCCCAAAGGGATTCATGCATAATTTATAATTTGTACCCATTCCCACACGTTCATCCTCCAATAAAGATTATAAAAATTGCATTCAATTCTTAATTGTTTGTGTACTGAAGACTTTCACTCCCTACAACATGGAATATATGATGAGGTAAACTTGTCGCGGCGTTATGGGTTTTTGAAACGTACTACGTGTCTTTCACCAGTACTGAAATAGTTCGCCAGGAGTGCGTGCGTTCGTTTCTCGTGACTTGTATTGTTACTGTAATAACAATACAAAATCTTTTATCGTCGATTTTTCTATCGCAATCCATATGTTGTTTGCGTTTTACTTAAATGGTGGAAGATATGAAATATCACCCAGTTCTTTGCCATTGTGCCTGAGGAGGCATGTGTGTCATTGTGCGAAAACATGGTAAAATGCGAATGAAAACTTGGATGGGACGATTCGTGGCACATGTGTTAATTATTATTCATATTGGAGGAATGTCCGCTTGTGGCGTTGGGTTGAGAGAACTGAAAACCGAGTTTCATTGTTTGTATCAGCTGAGTGTGGTGTTTTGTTTGGCAACGAATATTTTTGAGTAGTCGTGGTTATGAGTTTTGTTGACGGAATGGTTGATGAACGTGTTATGTGCTCATTGTGCATGTATACAATCTTTTAGCGCGACTCGACTCGCACGTCCACATTAGGCTTTATATTGGTATACTACTTGCCCAATTAAAAAACGCTAAAACGGGTCGAGTATATCTCGGGAACGAGCCACCATTTTAGGTCGGACATGGCTGTAGACAGAAAATTGACTTGGCCGATCAAACCCATTGATCAAATCTATCAAACAGAACGTCCCAATTTCTAACTACGATTGTCACTCTAACTTTCACCACACTAATCACACAGTTCATTATTGAGGCGCGTCAGGACCTCTTGAACGTCATACAATTGAAAATTTGTATTTGCAATTCTCTTCAACACAAATCGAAATTTCTTTCAGTCGCCACACTTGGACGATATCGCATCGAATTTGACCTCACCATCCTATTGGTAGATAAACCTAACCTCGATAAATTCGACCCGTTTTACCGTTAAAAAGTTTTTAACTGGTCAGGTGGTATACCAACGTAAAGCTCAATGTCTTAACTGTCGAATGATATCAATATCTCGATCACAAATAAGGCAGGCAGATATCTTCCAAGTCAGCGAGATCATTACCTTGTCTCTCTTTTAATACTTAATCATGGGAAAATACATAATTTGTCCAAAAAAAGCTTTAACCCTTTACCTAACATGAAAAGCAGACGACACTTGCAAAAAAATTCTTGAATAACTATTATATTCATTTTTGTCACAAAACATAGGTTATGACCCCTCATTGGAACGAGCTCGACGAGCTCGTTCCAATGAGGGGTCATAACCTATGTTTTAGAGACATAAAATGATAAAATAATGAAAATTAATTGGCGAGTTTTGAGAATAGCACTGGCCGGTTTTGACGATACGTTAGGTAAAGGGTTAAATACATCATTTTTATATTTGGCGCATGTCGAACACCAAATTTCGACATGTTAGCGAATTTGTATCATCAATGTGCTTCCACAAACTTACGGCATTTTCCCAAAGAGTAGTATAAAAATACAGAAGCCGTCTTTGTTGGAACGTTTCACTCTTATTCTATTTTGAAAGTCATTTAAAACAACAAAACGGCGTTTTCGCCATATCTTTTGATGTTCTGTAATGTTCTATGACTTTGATCTTAATTGAGAAATATGTGTGATATATTCTTTGTGCTCAGAATATGAGAGGCATGCAGTGGTGGCTAAAACGGGGAAGAGGTCGAGAACCTTACATACATTTTGCACTGTTCCACACTTCTGAGAAATAAAATATGATGTGGTAGGTGTTTATTCAATATTTTTTTATTGTTATTATTTAATCTTCTGCATATCACGAATAGTCGATGACATTTAGGCCGCGATCCGGTCAAAATTATCTCTTCGCTTTCGTTTCCACAGTATTTTAGAACCTTGCAATGAGAGTATAATCCCGGATTCCCTTTTCTCTCCCCCCCCCCCCCCCACTATACGTGAAACATACGCGTGTCTCGGGTGAGACAGCAAGGTGGGATATTTCTATCCCACTCACCCCACGTGACATACTCATTTGCATATTTTATTAGGTCGCCGGAACTATTTCATCATCGGTTTATTCCCGTTTCGCCGATGAGGTTAAATAAACAAACCAAAACTAATCGCCGGTGGAGGTGTGAACAAGTTGTTAATCCCACTGATTGATATTAACTCTTCTTCACCGGCTGAGTTCATGGTCCCAAAGTGATTAACAATCAGTTAACATTGATCAACTGTAAACAACTAAACAACTTCAAACATCTCAATAGTATATAATATGACCCTTCATGCTGTACATCAACAACATTTCCTTCAATTCATCATGGCAAGTGAACAAGTAAATGTTTCTTTCATCCCTAATAAGAGAGGTGGTAGACACTTAGTTTATGGTGGTTATAAATTTCGTGTGAAGTCTCAGAATCAACCAAATATACATTGGAACTGCGTTAAAAACGATTCTTTAGGATGTCGGTCAACTATCAACACGAAAAACGATTTTATCAGTTCGCCGATGGGGCAGCATAATCATCCACCAGATATGGAGCAGATTGTAGCCGATGCTTTCCTAGCAGATTTAAAGAAAACCGTTCGACACGACAGCAAATCAGTGAGCGCACTTTACCAAGAGGAGCTTGGTTCTCTCAGATCGGATACCGACCCACTCATCATTGCTAAAGTTCCTACATTCTATAGCATCAAATCAGCATTATACAGGTCTCGTGCGAAAACCATACCGGCTCTTCCGAAAACTCGCTCAGCAATCAGCTTACCTGATAGTTACATGGAAACAACTGCAGGAGATCAGTTTTTACTGTCAGATCCAAGCGACGTCAACTGCCTCATTTTCAGCACAGCGTCAAACTTACACCTCCTCGACGAAGCGACTTCGTTTTTCTGTGATGGGACATTTGAGAAATCACCGAAACTCTTTTATCAGCTGTATACCATCCATGCTTTCGTCGACAATAAGATGTTGCCATTAGTCTATGGCTTGCTGCCTAATAAAACCAAGTCAACTTATATAAAATTCTTCAGCACCATACGCCAGAAGGCTTCATCTTTAGACATTCACCTACAACCAGCAACAATCTTTACTGATTTCGAAACTGCTGCACAAAATGCTTTACAACAAGTTTTCTCTTCTGCGACCATCAAAGGCTGTCACTTCCACTACGCCCAAGCAGTGTACAAGTATGCAACAGAAAAGTGCAGCCTCAGAGACGATTACAAGCAAGATGACAACATTCATGCGGTCGTTCGACGTGCTATCGGCCTTCCATTTGTACCACCACATATGGTCAGCGACGTATGGCTTCTTGTATTAGAGGCATGGGAAGAAGCGTTGGAGCAGAGAGACGTCGACCCAAGAGTTACCAAGTTCACAGACTACGTCACGACGAACTGGGTTGAGAGTAGCAACCTCAATGTGTGGAACCATCACGAGACTGTCGGCCCTCGCACCACAAATCATGTAGAAGGATGGCACAGCAAGTTGAAGAAGGCAATTGCCGGAACCCATCCTAACTTGTTCTTCTTAGTTGATTTCATTAAGAAAGAACAAGCATTCACAGAATCAACAATTCTGCAGTTGAGACATGGTGGGAAGGTGGCCCCACGAAGAAAAAAGTATCGTGCCATCGACAATGCTTTATCTTATTATAAAAGACTCTTTAGGGAAGGTCAGATTGACGCACTGTCATTTTTAGACAGAGTCAGTCGAAATTCGGGTTTTTAAAAAATATGCTTTATGCCTTTAAATGTTCATATTATTATATTATACTTGCTCGTTTATTGCGTTGATAAATCAATAAAAAATTACATTACATTCAGTCGAAATTCGGGTTTTTAAAAAATGTGCTTTATGTCTTTAAATGTTCATATTATTATATTATACTTGCTCGTTTATTGCGTTGATAAATCAATAAAAAAATTACATTACATTCAGTCGAAATTCGGGTTTTTAAAAAATGTGCTTTATGTCTTTAAATGTTCATATTATTATATTATACTTGCTCGTTTATTGCGTTGATAAATCAATAAAAAAATTACATTACATTCAATCAATTCGTCGTTACTTGTGAGTTTCCCTGTGGTACATGGGTTAAATTGATAAAAATTATCTCCCAACATCCAAATTAACAAATTATCGCGGCACTTCTTTGATCTGCGGATTACTGACACCTACCCCATTAGAATCACATCGGCGAAACGGGAAGACCCCTCATCATCGTCTGCACAATTGTAAATAAACAAAATGGCTTCACGATTTCCCGCATGTAATCCACGTGCCATTCAAAATCATAATGTTGATTTGTTTCAACCCCATGTTTCTCTGCAGATTTAATAATATCACAGCGCGAATTTATCGATCGATCAATAATCTCACAATGCTCTGTACATAAGAGTTTGACACGCGCAAATTCATTAACCCCTTAACGGACAGTGTTACAAATCAATTTTTTAGTAAATACCTATGGTATATACCTAACTTTTGTACGATCTTTCCGATGAAATTGTTCGTTTTTCGAAAGGACTACGACTTGATAAATTGGGTATGTCAGCACGTGACCACCAATTATCTATAATGACGTAGTCCTCGTGTGGGGGGAGAAAAATCACCCTCGATTAGTCTGAAGGTGGGAATGTTGAAATCTCACCCTCGGGGCAGGATATTTGAACCAGACCCTCGGCAAGCCTCGGGTCTGGTTCAAATATCTTGCCCCTCAGGTAAGATTTCCCCATCCCACCTCCAGACTTATCGGGGATCATAATATTCCTTTTGTTTTTCTTGATCCAGTCTTCATTCGCGATATTTTACTTATGAATCTCGGTCCGCTGGTTGGAATATTTTGCTACTGGATCGCAATCTCTTCCATAAAAAGGCCACGTTTGTGAATTAATTTTTTTTACAATATATAAAATACAAACAATTAGACGCGTATAGAACATTATATATATAATGCATGGAAATGGCTGTCTTCTTGCTATTTGCATATAAAGAACAGAAATAGACATATCTTGACGGCAGAGCTAGCTTATGATATCGTATCGTGGTCATTGATTTGTTGAGCTGGTGAAAATAGTGCACCAGAGGAGCACTGCAAGCGATTCTACAAAAAGGCATCCCTATTATCTTATACATATCTGTAGCCTCCGCTCAACGTGATTAAAGTACTGAAAAGGTACGTCACTGAGCAGAGGCAGAGACTTTTATTTTTTTTACAGTATAATAATTTAACTGGTAGATTACTGGAATCCTATATTTGTGCTTTACACTGGAGTACAGGTATCACAGATTTGAGGTTCCGTATCCTGTGGATGTGCTTCATATCATTTTCAAAGTGGAATTATTTAGTCCGTAGATTTACATTGTTACAACTTATGAGAGAGTAACAGGGCAAAGACATGTGAGCAAATTTTGATAATTAAAAATAATTTAGCAGTCTGCCAGTTAAAAGGTTTTGGGACTTTTCCACCCCGTTCTTGACGGACAGACTTTGATGCGCGAAAAGAAGCATGTTACTTTGGTGAAGGAGGATATTTACCGAAGCACAACTCGCCACTGGTGTCTGAAAATTATCACGTCTTTCTTTCTTTTCAGAGCCATAAAAACCATAGGATAAATAAGCGGTCACTGAGTGAATTACAAATGGAAAAATGAAAGTCATTCCAGATCATTCTGTATTTTTGTCGTTGCGGAAAATTTTTGAGAAGTAGTATTTTCTACGATTAAAACAAAAAACTTCGTAGTCTTTGGGCTTACTTCATATTCTCAGCGGAAAAGTATTTTTGACCATATTTTTTCTTGTCACAAGGTTTGGAGAGTACCGGTGTGACAGGAATGGAAGTCCGTAGGAAAATTAGTCCCTCTGGACTATTATTCCGCGGAATTATAGTCCTAGGTGTAACATTTCTAGGAATAGTAGTCCGCCGGACTACTATTCCTAGAAATGTTAGACCTAGGACTATAATTCCGCGGAATAATAGTCTAGAGGGAATAACGTCCCTACGGACCTCCATTCCTTTTACACCGGCATTTCGCTTAGTGCTTATAGATATAAAAGGCCTACACCCTTCACACTGCCGGGAACTAAAGTGGATTCAAGATATCACGTGGAAGATGTGTATGCACCATTCACAGATTTTGAGATCCATACATCGCTAAGAGTCAGAGTGATCTCCCTTTGTTTATTCAGCTTTCAAAATGATAGCAGACAATAACCACTTCACACTGAACAAGTAAGAATTCTATCACTCATCAATCAAGTAAACACAAAAAAATAGTGAACAAGACATATTTGTTATACATTGACCTTATGAGCCACACAAATCTTTGGTTGAGTACACAGCCCCATGTATCCAGTCGGATTCTTGTGCACCGGAACAGCAGGCGAAGGGTATATAAAATTTGACAGGATGCATCGGGGCTGTGTACCCTGCCACAAAGGGCCTATATACCGAATTTGTCATGCTGGGAAGGTACTGCAATAATATTTAAACGAGCAGAATTTAAAACTGCTCTGATTGAAAAGATGTAATCTGCCACTCTGAGTCATTCCCTATTTTGCATCTAAGTTATAGTAATCGAATAGTCCGTGAGACCACCCTTGTGATTCATACGGTCGGTACGAATGGAGCCAATTGCATTAAAATGGTTCGTCTAACAAAATATGGCATCAAAACTATACCTTTTTCTAGTCCGCAAAGGCTTTTTGGTTTCGTTTTCGATAAAATAGCTGTCTGGCTGCACAGGCTGTCAAGTAATCTACAGGCAACGAGTATTTTCATTGTTCTTTGTTATAGATGAACTGAATTAACAGTGTAATTATTTTTATTTCCAAATGAAACAAAATATTGCGTTTTGATTGGCTGAGAGGTACCATGTAACTTGCAATCCACTGTGTAAAAACAAGAATATACAATAGCAGGCTTTGTGGCTAAATAAAGAATCCATTTTTAATTATTAAATTAGAACAAAAATACAAATACAGGAAATTTAATATTTATGTGAAATAAAACATGACAGATGTGTATGTCATTGGAACTGGCTCATTGAGCCAGTTCCAATGACATCCACATTTGTCTAGTTTTACTTAGAAACTTACAATGTACAAATTTTCAGTTTTTGGCGAAAATGTAGCTTAAATTATTAAGTACACAAAAATTCTGGGAAATAAATCCGTTTTCCTTGTGTTTTCCAGGGGGTATGGGAGTTTACACCGGTTTGTTTGTTGGTGGTTAACGTCACATATTTATGCACCATGGCTAATCGTGACACAACATGGGGATGAAGTCAAGTTTAGTCAATCGTTGATCAACATGTTGCCCATTTTAGAGGACTTTCACCCCAAGCATTGGTGACTGGGTCCTATTTTACTAGTAAAGCGGAACTGGTTTACCACAGTAAACAAGTGCTGCTTACTTCCCGGGGTTCCCACGGGGAAGTTTACACCGGTCTGGGAACTCCTACACCCTGAGGCGAAGGAGAAGAGTGTGTGTGGTCCCAGAAGCGTAAATTCCCTTACACCATGGAACACACAATGATAACTAATAATCTCATTTTTATCCAAACATTTCTTTGTTACTTCATCGTTTTTACCTTTCTTAACCATTTTCTTATAATCCACCTGAAAGATTATTAGTTACCCCGTGTGTGATCACGTGGTACGGGTTTTTACCTACCCGAAGCCAGCCGTATCCCATTCGGCCTTCGAGGCCGAATGGGATACGGCTGGCTTCGGGTAGGTAAAAACCCGTACCACGTGATCAGACACATGGTAACGAATTTATCTATTGACTTTCCGTTTTAGAAGTACAATCTATTTCATGTGTGAACACACACAGCATGAGATCTTTTATCTTCCATTGTTGAGCCATACAGGTTTCTGTGGAATTTTTGTGTAAAAGAGTTTTTGTGAAAATATGCCGATATGACTGGTATAAAAAAATTATTGAATTTCTTTTTTTCTTTTTTTTTCTCAGAAACATAGCTTATGAACCCCACATTGGAGGGTACTCGACAAGCTCATTCCAATAAGGGGTCATGAGCTATATTTTGGAGATAAAAAATTAAAATATAATACATGTACACTGTAAAACTGGAATGACGGGTCTTCTACTGGGTATGGACAATTTGTAGATTTCGAAACGAGGCTTCCACTGGGCATGGGAAATTTGTCAGTGGCTGGGCGGACGTATCGTGGGTTTCAATGAATATGGTCTCATACCACGTATCTATCAACCAATCAAATCTAAAAATTCACTTTAGTCAATAGATAAAATAAATTATTTGTTACTTGCTTTTTTGAGTGAACAAACAATGAGTAATTAATAAACATGAAATCCCCGTGGAAACCCAGGAAAACGAAGCAGTGCTTGTTTTCTGTAGTAAACAAGGGTTGTTTTTCCTGCAAGATAGGACCCACTCACCATTGCCTGGGTGGACGTCCTCCAAAATGGGCAACATGTGCATAAACAATTGACTGGAATTGACTTGATATCCTTGTTGCGTTCACGATTAGCTACTGTGCATAAGTATACAACCCTAAACACCAATAAATAAATAAATTGCTCATGAAATTATTTTGTAAGCATTAATAATAGACTTTTACTTTTTAATTATCTATATTTTTATCATCTGTGGGTTTTTTTGCAACTAAAATACTTAAAACAGTCAGGTAAAATACTAGATTATAATATCGCACTTTGAGTGTAACAAGGCGCCAACTCCAATGAACACTGCAGGTGGCGCCTTGTTGCACTCAAAGGACAAAACATTTGTTTTCATTTACAAACAGCTTCCATTTGGCACTAAACCTTTCATTTGGCACAAAATTTCATTTGGAACAGAACACAAACTCCACTTGGCACCAAAAACATTTGTACCAGAATGAACACTGTGTTTGAAAAATTCAAAGTTGAAGTCCTGCTTTTTGTTATTCAAATATTATGAATAGTTTCACCTGTTGATTTATCATTTTAATCTTAGCCGACATTAATTTTGGTCTGTATGGTTCTCAAATCATTTCATGCTAACATGTTTTTCTACATTTCAAAGCACATGTAACTCTATTTCTGAACGTAATCACCTCCTTGTCGCGGTACAATTTTCAAGTGGGATTTATCTCCCTTGAAATTGGAACCTTTATTCGCAGTATATCGATTACATTGAAAATACAATAATTAAAATAAATAAATCATTTTAAAATTATTTTGATACACTGCAAGGAAGCGACATGGTAAAGTTAGCTGTCTTCCTATCGCTCCTTAGACATAGCAAACTTCCCCGACAGTAGACCAACTTGTTTTCCTTTTTCTTTTTTTTTGGGGGGGGGGGGGGGGCGGAGTGGGGGGGGGGGGGGGGGCAATGTTATCTCCTTCACAACATGGAATAAGCGTCACATCTATTGAGAGTTTAATGCATAAATTACCGGAGTACTAGACAGAAGTGACTTGATTGGTATCATGCAGTACAAAGTTCCATGATGTTCGGAATCGTAGAGTGACATATAAGATAGGAACAAGGCCTCCATCTTATAACAATGAAGCCAGATCCCCTTTAGAAGATGTTTCGAACTCCTGGCATTGGCTAACGCAATGAAAAACGTAACCGAAGCAGGAGAAAATAAGGGATCATGACTCTACAGTAGCCAGAATATGAAATCAAGTCGCTTGGCTCAACGCAGAAGGGTATGAGGATCCATAGTGAAGGAAGAACGAATAATACTTTAGTTTCATAACCGAAGTGAATTGAAAGGGGCGGGGGGAGGGGGGGGGGGGTGGCGTAAGTGCGTTATAGAAAAGCTGTTGTTATTATTATTATTTTTAACGCAGAATGCCGCGGTCTTCTGTGTACCCGGTGTGACAGGAATGATAGTCCGTAGGATCGTTAGGCCCTCTGGACTATTATTCCGCGGAATTATAGTCCTAGGTCTAACATTTCTAGGAGTAGTAGTCCGGCGGACTACTATTCCTAGAAATGTTAGACCTAGGACTATAATTCCGCGGAATAATAGTCCAGAGGGACTAATTTTCCTACGGACTATCATACCTGTCACACCGGAACAAAAATGCGAATACAGCTGTGTGTGTGCCACAAAAATGTGGGCAATAACAATATAACGATTTTTTTTTTGCAATTTTGTTTGCTGTATGACAAAATCTGATATACTAACAGGAAAATACCTGAGATCTGTGAAATGATACGCACATCGATTATACAAACTTCCCCTCTTTACTACGTCATGCAACACATATAAAAAACATAACACTGCGTCGATAGCGAAGGGCACCGCCATTACAGCATTCGACAGCAAAACTATACCTTTGCTAGTTTTTAATGGCTTTGTAGTTTCGTTTGCGATAAAAGTGGCTGTCTGACGACACAAGCGAGACAGGATTTACGGCTCTCAAATAATCTATAGGCAACGTTTATAATCACTGCTCCCTCTTTGTTATGGGTAAACTGAATTAACAGTTTAATTATTTATCTCATTTTTATCAAAACATTTCTTTGTTACTTCATCTTTTTTATCTTGCGTAACCATTTTTGATAATCCTCCTGGAAGATAATAAATTATTTGCTAATTGTTTTTTTTGTTTGGAGTGAGTAAATAATAATTATGACATTCCCCGTGGGAACCCCAGGAAGTGAAGCAATGCTTGTTGTCTGTGGTAAACAGAGGCTTTTGTCTTGTAAACTAGGTCCCGGTCACCAATGCCTGGGGTAAAAGTCCTTTAAAATGGGCAACATTGGCATAAACGATTGGCTGAACTTGACTTTAGATCAATGTGGCGGTCAAGATTAGGCATTGTGCGTAACTATATGACCTTAAACACCAATAAATAAATTAATTATGAAGTAATTCTGTAAAGGTTAATAATAACCTTTATTTTTTATTATCTATATTTCTATCATTTGTGGGATTTTGCAACTAAAATACCTAAAAGATCCAGGTAAAACTAAATTAAATTGTCCCTATATCCCGATAAATTCGGTCTTTTGATTGGTCAGAATGCCTTGGTCAAATAGCCATGGCAAAGGATGCACCCAACATCCAAGGTATATGAGAGCGTCCAACATCCAGGGTATAAGCGCACGCGAAACATCGGGGGTATATGGTTTAAACGAAAACTTTTCCGATTTTGCTCGCCTCGAAATAAAAATCGAACCACAAAACTCGAAAATAGTCACAAATATCATCAGATTTCCAACAATTCCATCATAAAAATAAAATGAGAGCAAATAATTCGTCCCCTGAGTACCAATGTGTTCTATGTGCCAGACGGCATATAGAACACATTGGAACTCAGGGGACGATATGTCAACAAAATACTGTTTACTCGTTTCCTTAACGACCCATGTGATGCAACTCTATCTGTTGTCTTCTGCGATTATAAAAACAAAATAATTATCACGAATTTGGTCCAAGTGATTGTGGAGCTGAGATTTATTTCCACTATGCCTGTATTGTGTTTCAAACGGAGCAAAAACGTTATCTCCGCCAACATGTATAGTATATGGAGATTTAATACCTGGATGTCTCATTTAAGCACCTAGCCTGCGGCTCGGTATTTAAAAGCCGACATCCAAGTATTAAATATCCATATACCATACATGCTGGCGGAGATAACTTATAATATAGCACTTTCAATTTACCAGGGTGCAATGCGCATTGCAGAAGGCACCTTGTTGCACTCAAAGGACGATACGCTGACATGTGAGGTTTGAACAAAACCATTATTCACAAATGAGAAGTACATAGAGGGTACCTACTGTTTTGAGCAGGTATCAGAATCGTCTTACGAAAGGCTGCGATAAAATATAATTGTACACTAGTGGCTACAAAAAAGCAGTATTATGTATTCTTTTTATTTTACGCACTGTTGTTTGAACTGGAATTAAACCGAACGCTGAAAAGACGAAAACTTGCAGTTATAACGATTTGAACTGCTTGTGTAATGATTGTCACTTCAGGAGATATATTCTCCTGTACCTTTAGTGACAATAGATATCGAAAAATATTTCTTAGAAAATACCCACAATCTTCAGAAGTTACTCATATTGACCTAGATATCAGCCCCAGGTAATTTCATATCGATGCGAGGTTACCGAGAGCTGATAGAAATGAACAACACGAAGATCGAACTATATAACGAAATTTTAACTCAATAAAATTTTGAACTATACTGATGGAAAAAAAGAAACGCAAGTCCAATTTTGGTAATACAAATTTATATCCGTAGACCAAATGTCAAATTTGACAAATAGCTACCACAGTGTACTGTCTAAAGAGTTTTTGGTTAAAATTCAGTCAACCATGACCACGTGCGACGCGGCATGCTTTCAACTGCTTTTTCGACAAAGCGTGCATCCGGGGCACTTCCACGTGCTACGGGCTTGAAAACCACACCAAATCGAAGTTTTGAACAGTACACATCGATTGCACCATATTTCATTTCAACTCGATTGAAAAGCAAAATGCCGCGAATGTTCGAAATTGATAGGGGTAGGGCTATTGCTCTAATTATGCAGGACCAATCGCAACGTCTCGTAGCCCAGCAATTTAGGATCCATGAGTCAACGATATCTCATTTAGTTGGGTGTCTCAGAGCCACAGGAAGATTAGCTGACTGTCCAAGAAGCGCGCGTTACTCCGTCAGGTCAAGATAGAGGCATACGCCTCACAAACCTCCGTAACCGATTTCGGACGGCGACGGAGTCGGCGAGTCAGATTGTTGGCACTCATGGTCGTCGCGTGTGTCCAGAAACAGTTAGGAATCGGTTGCGGAAGTTCAATTTAAGGCCACGACATCCATACGTTGATCCGCAACTTAGACCCAGTCGACGTCAATGTCGATTGCAATGGCTGTGGGCACATGCACCAAACCGGTTTCACTTGGCCCCACTGGAGACGTGTGTTATTCACTGACGAGTCTCGGTTTACGCTTAACAGGTCAGATGGACGATAACATTGCTATCGACGTCGAGGTGAGTAATATTCTGACGCGCGCGTTAAGGAAAACGACAGAATCGGGGAGGGTCTGTTATGAATTTTTTTTTTTTTTTTTTTTTTTTTTTTGGGGGGGGGGGGTGTCTCATCGCGTGAAAATACCTCTCCTGGTCTATTCCTATTCTTACAACCCTCAGATATCGGGATCAGGTCCTCAAACCTCACGTCCTTCCACTTAACCATGCGCGTAACCTTACGTTTCAGCAGGATAATAATAATAATAATAATAATAATAATAATAATTTTAAAGCCTAGAATCTACAGACGGTGCTCAATGGCTGTACAATAATTGCATACATACATATACACACATACACATACATTCTCTCACAGATACATTGATACATGGATCACTATTATCATTTATTGGTGCCCAACTCCACATCAGCAACCGATGCTATATCGTGGCGATAAGCGACAGAACCTAAGAGAAAAAGGGTATTGAATTAAAACAAAATAAAAAAAAACAAAAAAACAAAACAAACTACAACTTTACCAAAACAAGTATGTGAGTGTAACTTGACGAGTAACGAGTCAATCCTCACTGACTCAGTCACACCCACGCACCTGGTAAGGTCAGTTTATGACCAAAATTAAAAGACCACTGAAGGAAATGCCTTTCGAAGAAGGTAGGTTTTAGTACAAGACTTGAATGATTCAAGTGATTTACTATTTGTTATGTCGATTGGAAGAGAATTCCAAAGCCTTGGGCCAGCAACCGCAAAGGTCCTATCACCAGCACTAGTAAATTTAGATACGGGCTGAACCAGATTGAGTTGACCTGACGACCTCAGAGACCTCATTGGTTTGTGGATGGTAAGCAGATCGGACAGGTAGGATGGTGCAGATCCCGAGATACACTTAAACACCAAAAGGACAATTTTAAATTGAATTCTTTGCTTAACGGGTGTGTAACGCAGAGAGTACTGGTGTTATATGGCAGTACTTTTGAGTTCTGGTTATGACCCGTACAGCACAACTTTGGATGTGTTGTAGCTTTTCAAGAATAGATGTTTTTGAGCCAGTCAGAAGAGAGTTGCAGTAGTCGAGGCGACTGGTAACAAAGGCACGGACAAGCTGTTGTGACGTCTGCGTATCAATGAAGGATCGAATTTTGCTAATATTTCCAAGATGAACAAATGCACTGCGAGAGACATGTTTGATATGTTCATCAGCGGCCAAATTTTCATCCATGAAATAACCTAAGTTACGAACACAGCTACTGGGTTTTATCGCAGAACCTCAAATATTGAGGGACAGTTTGGATATTTTTGAAAGTTGATGAGGTAGACCTATATATATTACTTCTGTCTTGTCATCGTTCAATTTAAGAAAGTTTTTAGTCACCCATGCCTTCATGTCTGAAATACAAAGTTCAATCTTACTACATGCTTCAGGCTCAAAAAAACTAATATACAGCTGTGTGTCATCTGCGTAAAAATGAAAGTCAAGGCCATGGCTTCGGATAATGTCACCGAGAGGTAAGACATAGACAGTGTACAGCAGGGGACCCAACACCGATCCTTGAGGGACGCCAAAACGTAGTGTGACCTTGTCTGACGACTCACTGCCAATAATGACACTCTGTGTGCGACCGATAGGGTACGACGAAAACCAATTAAGTGCTCGGTCAGTAAGGCCTATTCTCACTGCCAGTCTTTAAATAAGTATGTTATGTATAAAGATAATGCGAGGCCTACTTTGCTAGGGTTTGTCGTGACTTCCTCAAGCAAAACAATGTCTCAGTTCTCGTTCTCGATTGGCCACCCTACAGTCCACATTTGTCTCCGATCGAGCATTTGTCGGACGAGCTGTACAGTATGGTCAGAAAGCGTGTCAACATCCCAAACAACGTCGCTCAGTTCACACAGGCCCTTCTTCAGGAGTGAAATAACATCCCACAAAGGACCGTAAACAACCTGATGGGGTCAATGGTAAGGAGAATTAGAGCAACGACCAAAGCCCGGGCTGGGCACACCCGCTATTGATTTTGATCATGAAATGGCTTAGGATACCCACGTTTGAACGTTATCCATGCAAACGCAGTCTGTGTTAAGACAACAAAACTCATTAAAATTTAATCAGTTATGAAGAAATAACATCAAAATCCAAACAATGAAATAATCATCCATAACACATTTGAAATATTTACCACAGAAAAAAACTTGCGTTTCTTTTTTCCGCTAGTATGGAACAAAACTTCTTGTTAAAGGGCGATAGAGTGAAAGACTCCCAAGTGAGATCGCCCTTAAAATTCTTTTCCCTTTTCTGTTGTTGGAAGTATTCGCGGGATGTGATTCGCCGAGACTTCACATTGAATCAAGGATTATTCAAAGCAACTCTGGTTCGAAATGTAGCTTTTCAAAAGATCTCTTAGAAACTTTAATGTCTATAATTATTTTGATAACGGAATAGGGTTTATCGTGGTTCAGGACCAAAATAATTTGAGAGTTAACATCCCGCACCCCACCATTTGAAATTATTCTCTTATTAAGGAGTAATGATAGCACGTGACTACATAGCGACGGCGGTGCTTCCTCAACAACGGGCTTATTATTGGACCGATTATGACGTAGTTTTACACATGGATCCACTCGTTCGTCAGGAACGAAACTAAGAAGTTGGTGAGCAGATCACGTCATCACCATAGCAATCAGCGTTCTTCCTTAGCAACGGGATAACTACTGGGTCGTTTTCGATGAAATTTAATATGTAGGCTGACAACTCACAAACTACCTGACAACAGAATCACGCGACCTCCATACCAACCAGAGTACTTCCTTAGCAACGTCTAAACTACAGGGGCGATCTTGGTGTAATTTAATACATAGGTCTACATTGGGGCCAGAAATAAAATGATAGATATCGCAGTCTCCTACCATGGTCTCCATAGCAACAAACGTGCTCCCTTAACAACAGAGTAACTGTTATGTAGATTTTGAGCTTATTGTGCAGTTAGGACTAAATATCAACAAGAAATAAAACTAATAGTTTAACAAAAGTGTTACGTGAGCTCCATAGCAACCGTGTGAAGTCATTAGCAACGGGCTGATCACTGGGTCGATTTCGGCAAAATTTAATATATAGGCTCTCCAGTTAGCCGGAAACTAAATAAACTATATGACAACCGACTTGCGCGATCTCCATAGCAAACAGAGTGATTCCTTAGCAACGGCTTAACATATGGCGCATTTTTTCATCCGGGCCAGAAGTAAAATAATCTATATCGTAATCTGCTTACTTGGTCTCCATAGCAACCTGCGTGCTTCCTCAGTAATGTAGCAACTAATTGGGTAGATTTTGATCTTATTGTGCGTTTAGGGCTAAACAACAAACAAGGAATGCGTGAGCTCCATAGCAACCGAAGTGTGTCCTTAGCAACGATCTAATTACTGGGTCCATGTTGGCGAAATTTAATATTTCGCATCATACCTTAGCAGTAAACTAAATAAAAAACACGACCACCGACTCGCGCGGTCACCATATCAACCAGGGCGCTTCCTTGGTAACGGCTCATCTGCTGGGCGACATTGCTGTAATTTAAATACACAGATGCATATTAAGGCCAGATAAAAATGATCTACAAAGTAATCTGCTTTCGTAGTCTGCATCTCAACCAGCGTGCTCTTTCTTATCAACGCATTGTCGAATTGGTAGTTTTGATGTTATTCTACATTTAGGAATTTTAGCCAAACAGAAATGAAACTGATAGGGTAACAACAATGTCACGTGATGTATGTGCCACACATGGCGTTTCCTTAGAAACAAGCTAACTATTGGATCCATTCGACGGTCTTTCATATGACAGAACCATATTCAACGGTCTTTCATATGACAGAAAGTAATTAAACAAAGTGACAAACATATCATGTGAGCCCCATAGCAATTGGTGTGCTTGCTAAGTAACATCATAACTACTGCGGCGACCTTGATGTAATTTAATAAATATTTTCACATTTAGTCCAGCAACTAAATGGTTAACATTGCAAACTATTCACGTAGTATCCATAGCAAAGATGTTTTGATGTCATTCTACATGTAGGACCTTCACCAACTTTAGCTAGAGATAAAACTAATAGTGTAACAACAATGCCACGTGCTTTTTAGTAAAGCGCTTACTACTGTTACTACTGGAAAAACTTTTTCAAAAAGCCACCGCCTCCCCCCCCCCCCCCACCCCTCGAAAATTAGAAGATCTACGGTCCTGGTTTAGACAGTGGCAGGTGAAGTTTGGGGAGAGGTGTGGGGTATTTTGAGATGGTATTTTTAAATACGGGTCTCTGTTTCCAAGAGGAGGTTATTGATGCTCAGTTGGCAGAGAGCTAGAACTCTGCACATGCTCTAAAAGATGATCATCCTAAACATTTATTCACATTATTGGGAAGATTGATGATAACCGTTTATTTGGGAACAAAATTCGGAAGATTACTCATTGTTGTACCAGTAGCTAACTGTGATAGATTAAATTAACATAGCTCTCTACCAATTAATCTTAATTCTGATTTATTCATGTCATTACTTTCTTTTTGATACACACATTTCTAAGAGTTGAAATTGTATGCGACAATGTGCATTAAATTTTGTAGTTATACTTATTTGGAAACAAAGATTTTTTTTTGTCATCGCCCATTTTGCATTGCTTTGGAATAATTTCTTGTTTTTTATTTGGGAAAGGGAATACACGCGAGAGTTTATGCAAATCACAGAATCCCATTTTACAGAGTCGGCTACGAATGCCATTTGCGGAATCCTTTTTATGGAATCCCTTTTTGGAAAACGTCTGTGGTCAGAAAATCCCCGATTCCGAGATGAGGATAACAGTCGTCCGAGGAGTCATTCTTTCGAGTAATTACTCGATAGCTTATTTGCTCGATACGTTTCGAGTCATTCGAACAATGCCTATTCACGAACCTTATTTGCTCGATGAGATTCGAGTTGTTAACCCTTTACCCAACGTAACTGCCAAAACCGGTCAGCGCTATTCTCAAAAATTGCCAATTAATTTTCATTATTTTTTCAGTTTTTGCCACAAAAACATAGGTTATGACCCCTCGTTGGAACGAGGGGTCACAACCTATTTTTTGAGACACAAAATGAAAAAAATTAGTTATTCAAGAATTTTTTTGCAAGTGTCGTCTGCTTTTCATGTTAGGTAAAAGTTTAAAGCAAGTAGACTGTATTCGACTGTAGTGGAAGCCAAGTTGATAGTGATTATCGAGTAGTGATATATGTACTGAGAGTAGTAAGCTAATCATAGGACAGATGATGGTGACTATGGGTAAGTCAAGAGTCGTGGCCTAAATGCGACGAACTGATCAGGCACTGAGAGTCATAACTAACTTCAGATAGATATCCTCTAAAAGGCATCCTGAATTCCACCAGAATAATCCCTTTTTGGAAAACGTCTGTGGTTATGGAATCGCTTTTTCCGAGTTGAGGATAAGAAACGTTCAAGGAGTCACTCGTTCGAGTAATAATTACTCGGCCCATGTGCTCGATAAGATTCGAGTCAGTTCCAGCTCGACTGTCTTTCGGATTTAATAATCAAAAAGACTGTGTTATATACAAGGGAAATGACTATGTATAGGTAGAGACATTCTGACACTTGGACAAGGGTAAAGGTAGGAACCAGAGATAGCTAGGACTAGATAGACTGCTTTTGTTATTTAGAGTGTAGTTTGAAAGGAGCCCAGGATAGATAGCAGTAGTTAGTGACAGATTAGGTTTGGAATATTCTTCCACTCTACTAGAGCACCACTGAACTACAAAGTGAAGTAATACCATTGTTTAGAACTGTTCAGAGCGGACCATGAAAGCTACTGGAGTAGACATAGAACAATCGAGTATGCTCAAGTCTTGGTATGGGTAGTACAAGTCTATGAATGTTAGGGTGAGAGTAGCCATAATAATTATAAGAAGAGGGTTCTGAAGGAATCCGAATTAGATAGATAGTTTTCGAGTTGCTTGTGGTAATTATATTTACTCCACTTTAATAAAACGGGCCTTATATCACCACATGCTGCTCTTATAAAGAGGATTCTGGGGAAATCCGAACTCATTTCGGCAGGATTGGGTCGTTTTGTGATTTGGGGTGATTGTCGGGTCTATTTGGTTAATTAGATTTACCCCTATTCAATCAAACACACCCTCTGAATACACTCAAGTCCAATTAGAAGCCTCCCGGGCTCATAGCAACCACATGCCATCATAGAAACCAAGATTACGGCCTTGAGTAAACCAGATGGACGACGGAAACACGTGTCACCGCGCTACGTGTGCACAATGAGCCATATAAGCCTTTCACCCATGCTTGTCTATCATCATACCAAATGTATGATGATAAACCAGCATGGGGAAAAGAAATACAACAATAGGTGTGTCGAATCCGTTGAGTTTTTTACCATAGTTACAGACCTTATTGAACTTTAACATAATCTGAGATTTCTTGTTTGTACAAACTTTTGTGTTGTAACTGAACCATCGATACCCAATTTGAATAGTATTTGATATGGTGAGAGACCAGGGTAGGGAAATAGCTATCAGTATTTGGTGTGTCCTATCCGCTCAATGTTTAACAGAGTTACAGCCCTTGGGGGACTTTAAAATAATCTGCGATTTCTTGTCTGAACAAATTTTTTTGTCGTAACTCAATTATCGATACCCAATTTGAATATCATCTGGGACAGCTAGAGACCAGCACGGGGAAACAGCTATCAACATTGGGAGTGTCGCATCCGCTCAATGTTTAATAGAGTTACAGCCCTTGTGTGACTTAAAAATAATCTGCGATTTCTTGTCTGAACAAACTTTTGTGTCGTAACTCAATTATCGATACCCAATTTGAATATCATCTGGGACAGCTAGAGACCAGCACAAGGAAACAGCTATCAACATTGGGAGTGTCGCATCCGCTCAATGTTTAACAGAGTCACAGCCCTTGTTGGAGTTTAAAATAACCTGAGATATCTTGTCTCCACAAACGTTTGTGCCGTAACTCAGGCATCAATATTCAGATTTGAATGTTCTTCGATATGCTGATAAACCATCACGCGGGTAGTCTAACGACACATCCCTGACTCAAATCATCAGGAAAATTGACTTCCGAAAAAGTTATCTTCCTGATTAGATGAGTGAACGAGAAAGGTCCGGTTAAGAAGCAAGTAATAGTTGGGAAAACACCTATGACATCAACAGAAAATAAATCCAGGTTTCCTTTTGTCACATTTAATATACGGCAATAATAGACAGCTCTCGGAGGTGTCTGTTGTTTTCGTTTATTAACAGTAACGGGAGCGCGGTGGCTCAGTAGGTAGAGGTGCAGGCTACAAGCCGAGAGGTCCTCGGTTCGAATCCCACCTGCGGCAACCGCGTTGTGTCCTTGGGCAAGACACTTCATCTCCATTGCCCGTGTGGGGGCACGATGACGCCGTGTACTGAGGCATACTGCACGTCGATGTCTTCAACCAATCTAACCATGCCTGTGCTGCAGTGCGGAGTTACGATGTTGGGGAGCTGGCAGCTGCTCGTCGTTGCTCGGTGGTTCTCTCCGGATACTCCGGCTTTCTCCACCCGTAAAACTGTCGCGGTCATGATTAGCCATTGTGCATAAATATGTGACCATAAACACCAATAAATAAATAAATAAATAAATGTTAACAGTAACAAAGGGAAACTTTTTACGGGGAGCTAATTAGGAGCAATTACTTCACAGACAATCCGTCATTAACCCTTTGAACCCTAGCGGTCGCTTTTCCGACCAGGAACATGATACGCCACAACGTTATTAAATAGGATGGCTGTTCAGAAAACATGTGAGATAGACCAATCAATATTTCCAACGTGCAGCCCAGAGGCTGCACGTTGAAAATATTGATTGGTCTACCCCAAATAATGAATATGGACTCTTCTAATTGTTGCCATTGAACTGGCATGGAAGATACCACTAGAGTTAAAAGTGTAAAGAATGTCGACCAGTATAAAACACACCAACACAATTTGGCTCTTTGTATAGCGAATGTGTTTTTACAGTAATTTTCAAGTTTGTATTCTTCCCGGGAACAAAATAGCAAATTTCACCCTCTTGTTTTTATTACGGATAAACGACACATTAACAGCCAGGGTCATATCATGTCGGTGACAGTTTTACGGGTGAAGGAAGCCGGAGTACCCGGAGAGAACCACCGAGCAACGACGAGCAGCTGTCAGCTCTCCAACATCGTAACTCTGAACTCTGCACCGCGACCGCGACACAGGCAGGGTTAGATTGGTTGAAGACATGCGCACCATCGACGTGCAGTACGCCTTAGTACACAGCGTCATCGTGCCCCCATGTAGGTAATCGGGGTTAAGTGCCTTGCCCAATGACACAAAGCGGGGGCACGAATCAGTCGCTGAAATGGTCACCCATCCAACTACTAACCGCGCTCGACGTTGCTTAACTTCGGTGATCTGACGAGAACCGGTTACCGCGACGCCACCGCGCCCCCTAATTTCACCCTCTGAAAAGGACAGTGTGGGTATTATTTATCACGTTGAGCACACCGTTGAAGCAGTGAACAGAAATAAGTTGTTTAACATCAAAATAGGGTGAAAAACCGTTTTCTTATTTTTAAACGTGTTTCAACGGAGAATAATAGTCAAACGGTGAAAGTGACCGATTAAAAAATTGTAAAAAGCCAGCTTCTGTATTTTTATACTATTCTACGGGAAATGACTGAAGTTTGTGAAATGATGCGCACATCGATGGTGCAAATTCGATAACATTTCGAAATTTCAATGTTTAATTGAAATTTCCTTACCCTTAGTGTTTAATGTATGTAACTCGGTGTTCTCAAATAACAATAACAGTTAATGAGGTGGATACGATGAAGATTTATTCAAATGAATACAAGGCAGTCATCTTCATTATCTATTGACTAAAGAGACTTTTTTGATTTGATTGGTTGATAGATACGTGGTATGAGACCATATTCATTGAAACCCACGATACGTCTGCCCAGCCACGGACAAATTTCCCACACCCAGTGGAAGCCTCGTTCCGAAATCTACAAATTGTCCATACCCCGTAGAAGACGCGTCATTCCACTTTTACAGTGTACATGTATTATATTTTAATTTTTTATCTCCAAAATATAGCTCATGACCCCTTATTGGAATGAGCTTGACGAGTACCCTCCAATGTAGGGTTCATAAGCTATGTTTTTGAGACAAAAAAGAAAAAAAGAAATTCAATAATTTTTTTATACTAGTCATATCGGCATATTTTCACAAAAACTCTTTTGCACAAAAATTCCACAGAAACCTGTATGGCTCAACAATGGAAGATAAAAGATCTCATGCTGTGTGTGTTCACACATGAAATAGATTGTACTTCTAAAACGGAAAGTCAATAGATAAATTCGTTACCCCGTGTCTGATCACGTGGTACGGGTTTTTACCTACCCGAAGCCAGCCGTATCCCATTCGGCCGAATGGGATACGGCTGGCTTCGGGTAGGTAAAAACCCGTACCACGTGATCAGACACGGGGTAACTAATAATACACCATAACAAAAACCTACAAATATATACAAATCACAATTGTAACCTCTATCAATCACAGATTGATTACACAGGACAGAAAGCGAAGTGAATCGATGTACAAAAATATGTAATACGCGATTATATCGAAAATCGACAACCAGTAATAACATAAATCACACTCATCAGATATGTGGCAGAATAATATATTAACAAATCTTCGTAGATAAGTAAATGGAAGTTACAGCAGTTGATCGTTAAATATATATGAAGCGAACGGTTTGAAATCAAAAAGACGAATGGGAAGATTTTTGGTGGGTAAAAATGAGTTGTGGTTAAAGAATCATGCACATGCAGTGAACAGTCAGTGGTCAGCTAGCTAATAGTCAAGGCGGCTGCAAGTCATATGTCACTCTATAAATAAGAACAAGAAGCACATGTATAAACAATTAACAGACAGACATGTGAAACCTAAAGTTGAAATGGCCAAATGTATTCTGTAGCTTGTAAAATTAAGGGGAGCTAACTTTCCTGTAATCGCTTCCAGTGACAAAAATTGTCAGTCAAAAAGGTAGGTAAGATTCACTATTTCTTTCCTAAGTTACAACTCTTTTTGGACTTTGAATATAGAAGGACTTTGAACGTCGGGCATATGCACAAGTGAAAATTAATATAAAAAACGTGTTTATTGTCATCGGTAACATTTGCTCCTCGACCATATAAAACCATTTACCCATCCCACCGTCTGTAACATATGGTCCTTCGATTTTGTAAAACTTTCCATCCATTCTAAATTTTCTTTTTACAGGGTGTTCTGCTGTGTTCAATTCGATTGTTCATTTTCGAATGTACACATCTGGCATAAGATTAACACATTGTGTACAGGTTTGTGTACACAGTAAGAAAAAATGTAACGCGTATCGTCTGGTATGAGTGCAACCCACTGAGCTCAATGTATCTGAATTGCTAGAGTGTTCATTGGTCACATAGAGACACGTGTTCCACCTGCATAAGTGCCCCCCCCCCCCCCACCACCCTCTTTGGTGGGTTGCGACTGGGGAGGGAGGCACTTATTACTGTAAATAAACGATGCTCAACAACACAAAGTTCTCCAAAAGTTTTACATTTTCCGAAGCCTCACAATCGTCGATTGCTTTTTAAAGAATAAATTTTGATGTCACTGAAAAATGAAAGTGCTGAGGATAAGCACATTTTTTGGCGACAATTTAATGTGAATATTTAGAAAACATTTTTGTTATTATTTTACAAAAAAAAAAAAAAAAAAAAAAAATAAGTGCCGATATTGAAAACTTGATTTCGTGCTAGATAAATACCATGGCGTTTCATGAAGTGAAAGCTGCTACTGCAGTCACAGCGCAATAGCTTTCAGGCCATGAAACGTTTCCAGTGGGAGAAGTTATCGTATTGATTGACCTGACGCCATCTTGGAGGTAGGGGTGGGGTGGGGGCAGATTAAGTTAGATGCTTTTCTCTGACGTTCAGCAGTTCTATAGAGATCAGTGGTGCAATGCGCGATTGCAAGGTTCGACGTTTGAACCTTTTGGTGAGTAAACAAACCGAATGGAGTGTGTGATTCACGTAACGGTAACCGGAAAGAAAATCACACAAACAACTCTTAACCCCTTGACCCTCATTTCCTGGAATGGTATCGCCTTTTGTACACTTACAGTGAGATGGGTCAGTTCAATATCATCATACAGGGTGGATAAAATAATAACTGCAGCCTGCAGCCGTCTGCAGTTATTATTTTATCACCAATGCCACCAATGGGGTGGAGTTATGCCATGTACCGAAAAATCGGTCCTACGGGTTCAAATGGTTAACCCTTTACCTAACATGAAAAGCAGACGACACTTGCAAAAAAAATTCTTGAATAACTAATTTTTTTCATTTTTTGTCTCAAAAACATAGGTTATGATCCCTCGTTGGAACGAGCTCGACGAGCTCGTTCCAACGAGGGGTCATAACCTATGTTTTTGAGACAAAAAATGAAAATATTTTGAAAATTAATTGGCGATTTTTGAGAATAGCGCTGGCCGGTTTTGGCCGTTACGTTGGGTAAAGGGTTAAATAACTGAATAAATTACATGCTGCAATTTTTGTATACAAACCTAATTACATTCTGCCATTTTTTTTATATAAACCTAATTACATTCTGCCATTTTTTTATATAAACCTAGGTACTCAGTTGATCCTACTTATCGGTTTGTTTCCGTTTATTTTTTATTTAATGCATTATCTGTGGATTCTCGATGTTGTCCACGTCCTGGTACGGTTTTTGCATATTTTGTGTACTCGTCAGCTCGTCGGGCGGAATGACGTTTCGTTACTGTAAAAAGCAAACCATGTAATCGTGTATTCGCCAGTGAGCAAAGCCAGTTTAAAATGGCCGCAACAAGTAACAAACCTCCAGATGAAAGTAATGGGCTGTGAAGAAGACCAGGGTTGACATCTTGCTGGGGATTCTCAGGACTTTCTTGTAAAATACAGCACTGTGAACGCAAAGCCGTCTCTTTCTCGATCAGTACTTAATCTGGTCGGGATACAGTCACCCCAGCGAGTCGAAATCGCATGAATAAAACACTGCTAAATTGCGATCGAAGCGAAGAAATACAAACAAAAATAGCATCTGAGATTATTAGCTATCCTTGTGTTTTCCAGTGTGTATGGGAATTTACACCGGTTTGGGAACTCATACATGTGTATGAAGTCCAAGACCGGTGTAAACTCCCATTCACCCTGGAAAACAAAAGGATAACGGATTTATTTCCAAGAATTTTGGTGTACTTAATACTTTAACCTACATTGTGGGCAAAAACTGATAGAAAATTTGTACTTTGTAAGTTTCTTAATAAAACCAGACAAAAGTGGATGTCATTGGAACTGGTTCAATGAGCCAGTTCCAATAACATCCATATCTGTAATATTTTATTACACATAAATATTAAATTTCCTGTATTTTTATTTTTGTTCTAACATAACCGAGCAGAAGGTATGAATTAATAATTGAAAATTGGTACTTTTTTTTAGCCATGTAGACTGCTATTGTGTATTCTTGTTTTTACACCGTCGTTAACCACGGTGTAAAAAACAGCTTCTGTGGATTGCAAGTTACCCCGTCCGTACCTCTCAGCCAATCAAATTGCAGTATTTTGTTTTGTTCGGAAATAAGCAATGTTTCCCTTTACTCGGGTGAGTTTGTAAAGTGTTGTGAGGAGAAAAGCGGTGATAATTTCTACCAGATCGCGACTCAGTCACGATCCGGTGAAAATTCTCTATCCATTTTTGTTGTAATTACAGTACCGTCTGTTTGTTTGTGTCTTTGTTGGAGTTCAGCGACATTTTCAACCTACAGGATCACATCGTGTCTGGTAGAGGAACCCAGAAAGAACTACAGAGCAGCAGCGAACAACTGTCGGACTCTCTAGTTTAATTATTATTCATTTATTTATTGATGTTTAAGGTCACACATTTATGCACAATGGCTAATCATGACCGTGGCAGTTTTACGGGTGGAGGAAGCCGGAGTACCCGGAGAGAACCACCGAGCAACGACGAGCAGCTGCCAGCTCCCCAACATCGTAACTCCGCACTGCAGCACAGGCAGGGTTAGATTGGTTGAAGACATGCGTACCATCGACGTGCAGTACGCCTTAGTACACGGCGTCATCGTGCCCCCACGCGGGCAATGGAGATGAAGTGTCTTGCCCAAGGACACAACGCGGTTGCCGCAGGTGGGATTTGAACCGAGGACCTCTCTAGTTTAATAATCTAGCACAAGAATAGTCTGAAGCGATTGAAGACAAGTGAACCATGACGGGCATAACGCCCATTACTCAGCGTCACCGCACCCCCACGTGGGTAATCGGGATTAACCCTTTACCCAACGTAACGGCAAAAACTGGCCAGCGCTATTCTCAAAAATCGCTAAATAATTTTCATTATTTTTTTCATTTTTTGTCTAAAAAACATAGGTTATGACACCTCATTGGAACGAGTTATTCAAGAATTTTTTTTACAAGTGTCGTCTGCTTTTCATGTTAGGTAAAGGGTTAAGTGTCTTACCCAAGGACACGACACAGATGGCGCCGGTCAGGATCTAACCGTCCACCTCTCGGTTTAAAGTCAAATGCTCAAAACAATGAGCACCCGAACTCCCCCACGATGTGCGGGAATTTCATTCGATTATAGCTCATAATAATACCCGTTCACAGAAATGCGTTCATGACTGAATGGTTCCTTATATGTTCAACCTACCATTGATAACGGTTCGGAAAACAGATAAGGTTTTGTTTACAACACGATCACTTCTTTGGGAAACAGCAGCTGATCGGGTTATTTGTGATATAAGCTTTTGTGTTTCAGCTTTGATCTTGCACTCATCCCGTCCATTTCCACGGCAAGTGAGTATTTTCAAGTTAAAAGGTTGTAGAAGAAAACTGGCTTGTTGTTTTTAACTGGTAGAGTGCTGGAAGCTCATAGTTGAGCTTTATTCTGGAGGGCAGATACAGCAACATAAAGGTTTCTTATTTTGTCAGTGCGTTACATATTATCTTTGACGTAAAATAATTTAGTCTGTATGGATTCGTTTCTTGCAATTTATGTAAGAGTGCCTATGCGCACTCTTCCATAAATCGTAACAAGGCAAAAATATGTGAGCAAATTCTGGTGACATAAAATAATTTAGCACTCAACCAGTTAAGTAACGCAATATTTCACTAGATGCTATGTAAAAGCTTCATAGCATCCTGAACGTGCAATGAAAAAAATCTTTAGCATAGAAAAATCACAAATATGGGCAGAACAAAGGAACCGTGTACAAGGAAAGGTGTAATAAAATATAAACTTCTGATGGACAAATTTAAATGAGAGAATGCTTTGAAGACGTATGTCTTCATAAAGAGCAGGAATATAAAGGCAGTGAAGATATTTTTTTGCTTGTTTATTGGTTTCGTTTAACGACACTTTCAACAGCTAGGGTCACATCGTGTTGGGTAGTTTTATGGGTGGAAGAAGCCGGAGTACCTTGAGAGAACCACCAAGCAGCGGGGAGCAACTACCAGACTCTCCAACTCAACAACTGAAGACAAGAGATCCATCAACGTAGAGTACGCCTTAGTATACATAGCCACTGTGCCCTCACGTGGGCAGTCGAGATAAATTGTCTTGTCCAAAGGACACAACGCAGTTACTGCTGATCAGGATCGGACACAGTGTTTTATACCATGCTCGCCAATGTTACTACCTGTGAAAAGCCAGTATGTTAAATTTTAGCTTTTAACCCCACTACCGGTTTAAAAAAATTTACAGCTATAGTTGGAAGGTCATCCAACTTGACCTTTGGCATGACGCAATTTGCCAATTCGATACATTCACACTTCGCGATATGTTTCATTCAAACATATGACATTTTTCGGTACTATCTACTACGTGTAAATGACTCATTAAATTTAAAATACCTACAATTGAATATTTAAAATAAATTTTAAGAATTGTTAATAATAATTTGATTGAAAAAGCCAGGAAAATTCAATCAACTTTGACGATGTGTCTAGCTGTCAATCAAGCATTCACGTACAGCCGGAAGTACTGCCCACCGGCGCAGATGTAAACAAAACAAACCTGTGTGTTTGCGGTAGAAAGTGTCGTGTTTTCTCCATTTTAAGTGACAAAGTAGATTATTAATTAAGAGCATGGTATAAATAAAATAAATAAGTACTATGGCCGGTAATCAGATTTAAACCACTAGTAGAATAAGGGTTTTAACCACTCGGCAAGCCGAGTGGTTAAAACCCTTATTCTACTAGTGGTTTAAATCTGATTACCGGCCCTAGTACCTATTTATTCTATATATAATCACTGTGCCATCGCGCCCCGTACTGGAAATAACTGTAGAGAAGGGTCTTAATTGGGAAAAATTGGGAGAGATGGAGAAAAGGGATGCCAAATGTGCCACTCTGGAGTAGTGGAGACCCTGGAACATTTTCTCTTGGAATGCCCACAGTATATACCTCATAGAATAAAATTTACTGGAAGAATAATGCAGAAGTGGGGTGAAGAAACAAAGGATAGATGGCTGAAGGGGGACACGAGGGAGAGGATAGGAATGCTTATTGAAGAAATTGAAAAAGAGGAAGTGAGGGACACTATTAAGCAGTTTATATCTGAATGCTGGGAGGAGAGGAGGGGAAGAGGGGGCGGGGTGCAGGGGGAATGATGGCCTTCTCTTATGAGGACCGCGACAAATCAGCGGCTGGCCAAAGAGTTATTATTATTATTATAATCAAGAATTGAAGATAACACGCCTAACAACAAGGAGGTAAACAAACTAAAACTTTCAACCAGAAATACGAATAGTCGATGAGACTTTGAAAATCTGATAAAGGATATCAGAATGCCTGTGACCACAACGCAGCATATCTGTGTAACGAAGGGGCGTGAGCCTACGTGGACACCGAAAGCAACATAGAGTGGGGGTTGCAAGCGGAGAGCGGGACACAGCATCTGAGCGGGCACTGTTGGAAGATTTTCTAGGTATACAGCGCTGGTGGATATCCAACTGAACTCTATCAATTGCATGACATTTGCCCTTCGAATGGGGGATATGGAATTTAATTATGATTCGCTCAGCAACTTCGCTGCATATATTTCGTCGCAAGAAGTTTCAAGAACAAATCAAAATGATGCAATGCGAGAGTTGCGAGCAATTTAATTAACCCTTTACCTAACATGAAAAGAAGACGACACTTGCAAACTTTTTTTTCGAATAACTCATTTTTTTGTCTCAAAAACATAGGTTATGTCCCCTCGTTGGAACGAGCTCGACGAGCTCATTCCAACGAGGGGTCATAACCTATGTTTTTGAGACAAAAAATGAAGAAAAAATAATGAAAATTAATTGGCGATTTTTGAGAATAGCGCTGGCCGGTTTGGGCCGTCACGTTGGAAAAAGGGTTAAATAATCAATAACTGTTTTTGTTTCTCCGTTCTCACACAGTCAGGTGCCTCAAACATAAGCGTCGCTGGAAAACAAGCACATATTTTGATTGCACTAGTCGGGAACAATGCACAAATTAAAACATAAAAAACACTGATAATGCAACGATTCTTTGCGTCAAAAATTATATTGAGTCATTGTATGTTTTACGTTAAAAAATAAGATTATGCATTCCGCGCTACATTTCTTTTCAGAATTTGACAATCATGAAGCTGATTTTTGTGTTGTTGATTTTGCCCGCTGTTTTTGCTGCGCCAGCCAAAAAGAATATATTTGGCGACATCGGAGATACATTTAAACATCTCGGAAATCAAATCGCACATACGGCCACTAATGTTGGGAACACGATAGCCCACGGATTCACAGACACAGCAAACAAGGTTGAGAAAGGAATTGTGGACGCTGCTAATGCGGTGATACACGGAGTTGGGGATGCTACAGAATACTTAGCTAAACACTGTAAGTTTGGATTTTAGGGAATATTTACTGGTTATAATGCCGACGTGGGCGGATTTGAAGTGAAAAATTGAATTATTGTTCAACCCAAAATAATTTGTGACATTTTTCTGGATCGTTCCTATCGCAACGTGCTCGTATGAAAATCTTATCACCCCACTAAGAGGTTATTTGTTACGGTTTATCCTTTCACCGAACACGAATAGCATACGACACTTGCAAAAAAAATGTTGAATAAAGTCCCACAAAGTATATATTCTGTTTCTTATGTCATTTTTGTAAAATTGCATGTGGTTGGGCGGGCGGGCGGGCGGGCGGGCGGTCTCGGTTTTTTATTTTATTTTTTATTTGTGTATTATTTCGTTGCCTTCAAAAGTTCATGTTCATGGTTTGTTTTAGGCCTCACAATCTACAGAATAGCATGGCTGGTGGTGTATTTCGTTCCTTGAGTGCAAGAACAAAGCATTGCAAAGCCCTGTTGTACTCAGGGGACAAATTTTACAATTTTATTAACTTGGGTAAAATATCAGATGTAAATCATTTAATTTTTAATTTTTTTTTAAGTTTGCATTGGTTATAAAAAGAGAGCATGCGGCAGCTAAAATCACTATTCGGGAGGGCACTATAAACATATTTTTAACTTTTTGGGGCCTAAATGCAATTTTTTTTCTCCATGTTTTGCCTCAAAACATAACTTATGACAGCTCATTAGATCCAACTGAACAAGCTCGTTCTAATGAGGGATTAAAAGTTATGTGTTTGAGACAAAAAATTTAAAAACTAACAAATTTTGAATTTTTTTTTGTGAATAGCGCTGACCTGTAATCGCTTAAACTCATTGCCTCACCTATTAGCCCAAAAACTTGACAAATTCTAACTCTTCTCATAAACGCCTTGTCGAATGATTTACATAAATGTCTGTACCAGAAGAGGAGATGTAAAGGCCAATTCAAGCACATGTTACATCTGTTCCTCAATCCAGTGAAATGTTAGATAGCATAACGCTCCGATGCCGCGAGGTTCATGAAGCTCTTAAAACAATAAATGTGGCCAAAGCCTCCTCTGGTCCAGACATGGTCAGCCCGCGTCTACTCAAAGAGTGTAAAAGTTCATTGTGTGAACCACTATCGATCCTATTTAATATCTTATTAAATAACCGCTACTTTCCATCTGCATGGAAAAAAGCTAATGTGTCTCCAATTTTGAAGAAAACTCCTTCCAACTTAGTGACAAATTATCGTCCTATATCGTTGATAAGCTGTGTAGGCAAACTATTTGAGAAATGTATCTTTAAGCGTATATGGATTTTTCTGGATGATAACAATATTCTAAGCCTATTCCAATCTGGGTTTACACCTCGGGACTCTACAGTTCTCCAGTTAACAGATATATACGATGAGTTTTATCACGCCCTGGACGAAGGCAAGGAGGTCAGAGTTGTTTTTGTGTGATGTGAGCAAAGCGTTTGATAAAGTATGACACGCCGGATTGATATACAAGCTAGAGAAGGTCGGAATTAGGGGTGAATTGCTGGACTTCCTCAGATCGTATCTTTCGGATAGATCCCAGCGGGTTGTTATAGCTAACGAGGCCTCTTCTTGGAGATGCGTCTGCTCCGGAGTCCCACAAGGCTCGATTCTTGGTCCCCTCTTATTCCCCATTTACATCAATGACATAACGGAAAATTTGATCAGCAACCTACATCTCTTTGCAGACGACACGTCTCTTTATCTAATTGTAGAAAATCCGGCCCAAACAGCCAATTTCCTCAATCGTGATTTGGCTTCTATAGAAAATTGGGCCAGATCTTGGTTGGTTGAATTTAATCCACAAAAAACTGAAAGTATGCTCTCGGAAAACTAATCCCCGATCTCACCCACCCCTATTGTTCTCTAATGCACAAATTACCGAGGTTAACAGTCACAAACATTTAGTTGCACGTGGACAAATCACATTGACTATATCTGTGCAAAAGCCTGGACACGTTTGGATTTAATGCGAAAGTACAAATTCGTACTTGATAGATGCGTTCCGGAAAAAATCTATTTCGCATCTATAAGACCCCTATTAGAATATGCTGATACAGTATGGGACAACTGCAATGAAGCGGATATTGCTAATACAGAGAAAAGTCAAGTGGCAGCAGCTAGGGTTGTTACAGGTGGAACTGTCAGTACCAGTAAAGCTTCATTATACTCTGAAACCTGCTGGGATCCCCAAGACAGGCGCAGGAAACACAAACTAATGCAGTTTTTAAAGATGTACCACCGCATAACGCCTCAACACATTGCTAATAAGGTCCCGCCATTCATTTCGGCGATCAATACGACACATAATCTCCGTTCTAGTGGTAACCTCAGAATACCCTTCTGTCGAACCAATTTGTACCAAACTTCTTTCATCCCAGAAGTAACTAAATTATGGAACAACATACCATTGCCAATAAGAGATAACAATTCTTACAGCAATTTCAAGAATTACTTAAATCTTAATACCCGACGGCCGCCATCCTTCTTCAGTAATGCTAAATGTCGTGCAGTACAAATATACCATTGTAGGTCGCGCCTGGGATGTAGTAACCTCAACTCACATTTGTACGCCAATCACATATCACTGTCACCTTACTGCCAATGTGGGGAAATTGAGTCAACTGAACACTTCCTGCTAACGTGCCCACTCTACTTCAATATCCGTAACCGAACCATTGGTCAACTACCATTTATTCCAGATGTGTCAACCCGACTCTATGGCTCCGAAGTTCTAAGTAATGAAGATAATACCTCAGTCTTTGGTGTAGTCCAAAATTTTATTGTAGCTACAAAGCGCTTTCCATAAATGTAAGCGTATTTATATATTCCAGTCTTTTTGCGCAGCCGCTTCGGCGGCCGCTGTAGTCGTTATCGGGGTGATTGTAGCCAAATAATCATTCAAATTGGTAAAGTTGCCTTGGTGAGGGCGGCTGTGGTGGTCGGGATTTGGTGTGCGGAGCTGTGCTGTTTTAAGGAATGGAGTTGGAATTTAACACATGAATGCGTACGACTGCCGTGCTTGTAGATGGCTGGAATCGTCCTCGGCTAAGTTTACACCCTGGTTGGCTTCCTGCTTTTTCTCTTCATACATAATTCTCTTCTTATTCTTCGATATCTCTGACTTTAATGAGCATAGTTTAAACAATATATATGTAACCTTTTGACTATTCTTGATCCCGTTATATTGTAACATTGTAAATGTTGTATGTGGAAACGACCTTGTATAAGCTTTTTAGCTTTTTGTCGGATCCACCATCTATTATGTATAATTTATACTATTTTGAAATATTTTGAATAAATATTGGTTAACCCTTTACCCAACGCAGACGATATCAAAATTTATTATTTTAAATATCATTTTTTAAATTTTTTCAAAAAATTTCAACAAAACCACATCATGTGACACCTCGTTGGAACGAGCTCGACGAGCTCGTTCCAACGAGGGGTCACATGATATGGTTTTGTTGAAATTTTTTGAAAAATAATATTTTTTCAACTGCTGAATTTTCATATTACGCGGGCGGATGCGCGCGATTCGTTGGGTAAAGGGTTAAACTAAGCACATGTTCGTTACTAAGGACTGATATGGAGGAAATTCACGAAAATTACATGGCCGCAAAAGCGTAAGCAACCAACATTTTGTCGTAGCTAACTGTTGATATTCATTGCAGATTGCAAGATAGATAACTAATTAACCCTTTACCCAACGAATCGGCAACATCCACCCGCGTAATATGCAAATTCAGCAGCTGAAAAAATACTATTTTTTAAAAGAATTTCAACAAAACCATATCATGTAACCCCTCTTTGGAACGAGCTCGACGATGAGGGGTCACATGATATGGTTTTGTTGAAATTATTTGAAAAATTTTAAAAAAAATGATATTTAAAATAATAAATTTTGATATCGTCTGCATTGGGTCAAGGTTTAAGCGCCAAGCGTGTAGAGCTGTAGGTTTTTAATTTTCTTGTTCGGTTTCGGTTTTGGTTTTTCAGGTGGAGTAAAACCTCGGTTCGGTTCGGTTTTCGGTTTGTTCATGAGACCAAATAAAATTCAATAAAACTCATTCTTATGTCCGGAGTCATAACTGAATGGCAGAGAAATAGAGGGAAACTCAATGAATGCCCGAAATAAGCTATAATACATGAAGAATCAGGAAGGCCAATATAATAATTACCTAAATATACAGAACGTTTATTGTGCTTGGCCATTTTCGAGGTCTGACACCTTCACGCAACTTGAGGAAAGCTGCAAACACAACTAAACTGAAATGTCGGAAATTCACAGAATGCAGCCTTCCCAGAGTAGTGAGAGTACCCAGACACTGCCATTGGCAGTGTCTGGGTACTCTCACTACTCTGGGATGGCTACATTCTGAGAATTTCTGCAGCAAGAGAGTATTTAATAAAAAAACGAAAAACCTTAGATTACGGGATGTCGACGGTTTCGGTTTCGGTTTTTAAAAAAAACTAAAAACCTCGGTTCGGTTTCGGTTAACCTACAGCTCTACAAGCGTGTCATGCATATATGCAACATTTTAACTTGAGAAACTAGTCTGTACTGTTCCTCCTTCCCGCATATCTAATATATAAATGCGAATGTCTGTATCTATATCTCTCTCTCTATCTATCTTTGTTCCGGGTGAACTCCTCCGTTTCTCGACCAATCGATCTCAAATTGTGTACACGGGGGTAAGTCGTCCCTGCGAGTAACATGGGATGGGTGCCGTGCCCGTGTGGGGTGACCTTGACCTTGAAGTTGATGACCTTGACCTTTTATTTCGAAAACGGCTGGACCGATCGGGCTAAAATTTCATATGTGCGGGTATATTGACCCATCAATCATTTTGACTTTATCGGGGTGCCCGTGCGGGGTGACCTTGACCTTGAAATTGATGACCTTGACCTTTTATTTCAAAAACGGCTGGGCCGATCGGGCTAAAATTTCATATGTGTGGGTATATTGACCCATCGATCATTTTGACTTTATCGGGGTGACCTTGACCTTGAAATTGGTGACCTTGACCTTTTATTTTGAAAACGGTTGGGCCGATCGAGCTAAAATTTCATATGTGCGGGTGTATTGACCCATCGATCATTTTGACTTTATCGGGTTGCGGGGTGACCTTGACCTTGAAATTGGTGACCTTGATCTTCTGTCGATCATATATGAGGGTATATTGATAAAACTATCTTCTCCCGTGCAACGCCGGGTATTCACCAGCTAGTATTATATAAGAACGTAAAATTGGTTTCTAATATTGATTCTTTCTTAACGCGAATAGCAGACGACAATTGGAAAAAAAATTCAATAAGTGAAAATGTTAATTTTTTGCTTAACCCTTTACCCAACGCAGACGATATCAAAATTTATTATTTTAAATATCATTTTTTAACATTTTTCCCAAAAATTCAACAAAACCATATCATGTGACCCCTCGTTGGAACGAGCTCGACGAGCTCGTTCCAACCAGGGGGTCACATGATATGGTTTTGTTGAAATTTTTTGAAAAATAATATTTTTTCAACTACTGAATTTGCATATTACGCGGGCGGATGCGGGCGATTCGTTGAGTAAAGGGTTAAAAACAAGGTTTGTGACCCTTTATTCAAGCGAGCTCGTCGAGATTCTACCAATGAGAGCCATAAGCTATAATTTTGACTCAAAAATTGAAAAAAATAATGAAATCGAATGGTGATTTTAGTTCATATAACTCTGACCGGTGTTCGTTCGTAGTGTTAGGGAAAAAGTTAAATTCTCTACAAGAGAGCTTTCCAAAGAGCAATATCAGCGGCTGGTGTTATCGGTTAAGGAAACACAAAATAAAAGAGAAATTGTCTAGTTGTTATACTACAACTTATTTCAGCGCGCAATGCACGTGCGGCAATATGTGCACAAATTTCTCGGTCTTGAACAATTGGTACAAATGAAGTCTCCACAGGCTTCAACCCTTCAGTCATTTTTTTCTACAAGAGAATTTCTTTAAAAAGAGAAATGTGGAAGGGGGTGAGTGGTGGGTGCTGCCCTCCATCTTTGCCCTTTAGATTTGTCCTTATCGTATTCGACTTAATGAAATGTGAATATTCGATGAACAGATGATACAATGAACAACAAATCTGTAAGAACGATCAGTGGTAGTTTAACAATTTCAGCTGGGTGTGCTTAATTCTTGGCCCCAGAAACGTTAGTGGACGACACAATGAACAGTGAAGTTGGCGTGAGGATCAGTATTAATTTAATCTTACAGCTATATAGAGCCGGGGGGTTAATATTTTTCTGAAACTCCCTAGAAATGCAAATGGATAAGCCCAGATTGCCGTACATGGTATTCTGTGAGACGATATCTGCCAGGACAATACATTTCAATTTCTTTACAGCGCCACAGATTCTCGCTTTTGTGCAGAAATTAAGACTACACATCGATCCAAAACTTGGGCAGGCTGGATGTATGGCTGCCTGTCCAGCACTGGCTGCAACAACTGCTGAGTTTGCTCCCATCACAGAAGTCGTGTGCCAGGCATCATGCCCACTGTAAGTTACTAATAATCAACCTTCATTAAAATAAACAACTTCTTACACACAGAATCGTGACTAAAGGGTGTGAAGAATACCACGTACAACATAGGCTTGTGATTTACGGACTTAATCGGCGTGCGGGTGCAACTGGCTTGGGGTTTATGTATGTAATCCGCCCTTGGTCTGCCTGTGGACACAATCGTCTCCTTTTCGTAGACAATCAGCTCGGTTGCGGACACAATCGGCTTGCCTTTTGTGGACATAATCGTCCTTGCAGACGTATTTATTTGAAATAAAACTTCATTAAGAGCGTTCAAAACACACAGCATTGACGCCAGTCCCACATTCCTACGAAACAGACATACCGGTTCCACCCTTCCAATCCATACACCCCTCCATTTAATCTGCAATTAACTTTCACACAGCCACGCTGGGGCGTCGCTAAAGGGAGTTTAGGGATGCGCTATGCGCGATTCTAATGGTTTTCCAGTCGGGACAGTTTCGTTTGGATTGGAGTCTCACACATAGATTCGCCCTTGCTTCAAATGATGTACTTTCTTATTAGACTAGATTTTATACCTGACCTAATGTCACACACACAGAGTCAGTCACACAAATCAGAGGTCTATAGTACTCGATTAGCGCTGTTTTGGCCAGGAATGGCCAATTTTGAGTACCGGTGCGGTACGTGCAGGGGCGGACTGGACCCAGAAACTATGCCGGGAAACGTACCAAGGGGAGTCCCGGACCCGGACAAAATTTTGTTTTTTAGAACCGAAAGAACGCTGCTTCCTTGCATCTGAGCGATCAATGACAGTCCACATTGAGGGCATTTTCGAAGGCATTTTTGCATCATCTTTGTCGATCATTTGGCCTGTCCTTGTACAGGACTGCAATAACAGCACACATGGAGGGTATTTCGATAAACAGACAGTCTTATGAAATCCGATCCATTTCGCATTTTGGTCATTTTCACGAAATTACATGCGCCAACAGGTGGTGGGCTGTAAAAATATTGGGCTCCCAATAGGGGGGCCTACCGGGAAATTTCCCGGTGGCCCATATGGCCAGTCCATCTCTGGGTACATGTTAACCCTTTACCTAACATGAAAAGCAGACGGCACTTGCAAAACAAATTCTTGAATAACTATTTTTTTTCATTTTTTGTCTCAAAAACATAGGTTATGGCTCTCGTTGGAACGAGCTCGACGAGCTCGTTCCAACGAGGGGTCATAACCTATGTTTTTGAGACAAAAAATGAAAAAATGCTGAAAATTAATTGACGATTTTTGAAAATAGCGCTGACGGTTTTGACCGTTACGTTGGGTAAAGGGTTAAATAAATGAGAAGTTGTGTCACGACTACTGCATGTATATTTTATATATCCACAAATAAATGTCCAAGACGTGTTGAGTTTTAACCCTCGACTGACAACTACATCTACGATGTAGTTTGAATATTTCATTAGTCGGGACTGGGTCATTACAGTCGGAACATGTCAGGTTTACTCCACCAACCAATCATCTTCGCGACACCCATGTGGCCACGTATTTGAAACTGGATGTAGGCTCCTCGGGTGGCGACTTCGGTGGATTGAATGCCGACGTTATTAGTTATAGAAGTCATTGTCACGTACCGTGTAAGTATTTTTAGGAACCCTGAACCGCAGGTGACGGGAACGTAAAATTCAGACAGGATACGTGGGGCTGTGTACCCTGACAAAGACCTACATAAATAATTTGTAAAGATGAAAATCCATTTAATAACATTAAAATTAAAATATTAAACAAATTTTCAGATTATTCTTAATGCATTTATTTTATAGTCTTAGCCATCTTCCTGTAGTGCTTCCACGTGAAGCTCCCCACCGCTCCTCCCTCACGCCAAATATTTTCCCACGTCGCCCTTTTGAATAACGATTGAAGACGATATCCGGCTTTTGTCACTCAATTATTCACAGAAGTTGAACATGTTGATGATGTGCACATTGTTCGTGAGGATACAAATTGAATATTTAGTCTGTGTGAAACACACAGACTATTGTTTTTGCACGGTTTCTTTTTCTTTTCTTTTTTTCTTCTTTTTTTTCTTTTGTTTTCTTCTTCTTCTTTATTCTCGGCCACCTATGCTTTTCAGATTCCTGAGGTATCAGGGGTGCCTGTAGGGGTGTTTTGAAAGTGGGTCACGCCCATATCTCAGGCGTGGTATGACCTACAGACCTGGGACCAACACCAAATGAGTCGACACTCGGTGGAGGTTCAAAATATGGGTCAAGGTCACGGAGGTCAACTAGGGGTCATTGAGTGCATTTTTCAGAATTGCTGGAAATCACATTTTTTGACCCCCTAAACTATTTCAAACGTACACACATGCATTTTGACGTAAAAAAAGTGGGCGTGGACAAATTTTTTGAAAGTGGATCACGCCCATATCCCTGGCGTGGTATGACGTATGGACCTGGGACCAACACCAAATGAGTCGACACTTGGAGATTCAAAATATTGGTCAAGGCCACAGAGGTCACCTAGGGGTCATTGAGTGCATTTTTTTCAGAATTGCTGGAAATCACATTTTTTGACCCCTAAAGTATTCCTGACGTACACACATGCATTTTGACGTAAAAAAGTGGGCGTGGCCAAAAATTTTGAAAGTGGGTCACGTCCATATCTCAAGCGTGGTATGACCTTCGGACCTGGGACCAACACCAAATGAGTCGACACTCGATAGAGGTTCAAAATATGGGTCAAGGTCACGGAGGTCAACTAGGAGTCATTAAGTGCATTTTTCAGGATTGCTGGAAATCACATTTTTTGACCCCCCTAAAGTATTCCTGACGTACACGCATGCACTTTGACGTAAAAAAGAGTGGGCGTGGCCAAAATTTTTGAAAGTGGGTCACACCCATATCTCAAGCGGGTATGACCTACGGACCTGGGACCAACACCACATGAGTCGCCACTCGATGGAGGTTCAAAATATGGGTCAAGGTCACGAAGGTCACCTAGGGGTCATTGAGTGCATTTTTCATAATTGCTGGAAATCACATTTTTTGCCCCCAAAGCATTCCTGAGATTCATACATGCATTTTTACGTTAAAAAAGTGGGCGTGGCCAAAAAATTTGAAAGTGGGTTACTCTGATATCTCAAGCATGGTATGATGAATAGACCTGGGACTAACACCAAATGAGTCGATACATGATAGAGATTCAAAATATGGGTCAGGGTCAAGGAGGTCACCTAGGGGTCATTAAGTGCATTTTTCATAAGTGCTGGAAATCACATTTTTGACCCCCCAAAGCATTCCTGAGATTCATACATGCATTTTTACGTTAAAAAAGTGGGCGTGGCCAACATTTTTGAAAGTGGGTCATGCTCATATCTCAATCGTGGTATGACGAATGGACCTGGAACTAACACCAAATGAGTCGACACTTGATGCAAATTCAAAATATGGGTCAAGGTCACGGAGGTCACTTAGGGGTCCACCTGAAAGAGGTCACCAAAGTCATCAAGTGCGTATTATTCAGAAATACAGGGAAATGAATTTTATTACACCTTAATGCATTTCTAAAGTTTATGAACGCATTTCATCACTCAAATTAGTGGGCAGAGCCAAAAATGTCCATTTCTGATTCGAGTATCGAACCCTTTGAATGTTGGACACATATATGCCTTTTCTGGTTTCTTATAAATAATTGTTCTGATTCCAGTATGAATATCTGTAAATACTGTTAACGAAAACCCATTTCTGATTTATTTAAAACTATTTTACTCCTGAAAATAAGCCTCCATACATTTTCTTTCTGAAAAGCTTATTCCTGATATTTTAACCCTTTTCACACAGACTTGAATTTACTGGGTGCAGTAAATTCTGTTTCTCTAGTTACAACATATTTTAGTTATTATTGACAAAAAAACCCAACAAATGGCAAGATTGGAAGATTGACGCCGTGTAACTGGTTTTCGTTGTAGTTAAAAATCATGGGAAGTTCGAGAAGTGGAGCAGTGCTTGTTTACTGTGGTAAACAAGTTCTGCTTTACTACTAAAATAGGACCGGAATCGACGCCTGGAAGACCTTGAAACTTTGCAGCATAAGTATGAACGATTGGATAATTTGGACTTCATACCTATGTTGCGGTCATGATATAGCTAAAAATGCTGAAAGTGACCTTGAACACTAATAAATAAATAAATAAATAAATAAATAAATAAATAAATAAATAAATAAATAAATAAATAAACAAATAAATAAATAAATAAATAAATAAATAAACACCATGATGTTTGATGTTGCGAAAGCTGTTACGCTGTTACAACAGCCACTGCATAACAGCTTTCACGTCATCAATGATCAAACGTCACCGATGGGAGGACTTATCGCGCTTGGAAATGGGAGTGGGGTGGGGCTAAGTCGCGCCATTATTTGCGCTTCTCGGAGAGCAATTCACACAAGGAATTTAAGGTTACCGACATTAGCGCCGACAATCAGAAGGCTGACATACCGTCAATAAGCAAACACACAATAATAAGAAAACATGATCATATATTCACCACATATCAACATCTATTAATTAATGTCTGACGATAATCATTATTCTTTCTTTTTTCAGGGCTCTACAAGCCATAGGTAAATAAGCGGTGATTCTGTGTATTTAAAATGGACAAATAAAAGCTATTCCAGATCATTTAGTATCGTTGTTTTGCGACTTTGTCTGACTTACAGTATAATGACTTACAGTGCAGAGGAATCCGTTGGTATGGGTAGATTGTCAGATTCTCCTTAGAAATCCGAGATAAGGCGTTTGCAGTAGAGGCTTCCTGATGACAGTAGGGTGTTACTGATGTTAATTTCTATAGTGACGCATGGCAGTAATAACAAAGGCGTTTAGAGAATTCTACCCGATCGCGACTGGGTCCTCATCCGGTTGAAATTATACTTTTTTTCTCCACAGAACTGTTGAATGTCACCTGTCGGAAAAGAAATCATGTGACATCCAAGGGGATCGGAAGCGGGATGCAAGGGTGACAACTGCTCCCTTGGCCTTAGGCAGAAACGCGTGCCCTTTTTGTAATTTTATATAAAAATTGAAATGTTAGCGAAAATTTATCATCGATGCAAGGGGGGGGGGAGGGGGGGGGGCACTAAATATTTGCAAGACTTGACGTCCTATTTTTTATTCGGCTCCTTTTTACACCCACCCACCCACTACGTGCAAATTTTCTACTACCGTTCTCAGACACCCACCCCCAACTCTCCCATTAAAATCCAAAATAAGCTTATAAACTTAGTAGGCACAGCTGTCTTTAGGGGGTTTTCATAATGTTCTTAACCCTTTACCCAACGTAACGGCCCAAACCGGCCAGCGCTATCCTCAAAAATCGCCAATTAATTTGTATTATTTTTTCGTTTTTGTCTCAAAAACGTAGGTTATGACCCCTTATTGGAACGAGCTCGAAGAGCTCTTTACAATGAGGGGTCATAACCTATGTTTTTGAGACAAAAAATGAAAAAAATTAGTTATTCAATCATTTTTTGGCAAGTGTCGTCTGCTTTTCATGTCAGGTAAAGTGTTAAACTGGTACCACCAATTTAAACCTTTGTGGGCTGCTGTGGGCCCCAGTCTGCAAATGACAAGCTGTTCATTATCAGGCTTGGCCAGAGTAGGTGTACATATACGGGAACAAATTTTCATTTGAATTGTTCCCAAAATATTGTCTGCACATTTTCTACATTTCAAACAAGACACCCACCCCCTACTAACGTGTGACATTTTCCCAGTTTAAGCCCAATATTCTCACATATAAAGCCTCCTGGTGTTGTATCTATGTTAAGAGTGTGATGTACAACATCATCTTTAAGGTTTGAAACACAAATGATGGTATATATTAGCTGATATATTGATATATTTTTAAAAAATTCAAAACATTGCACAAGTTGCAAATGCACATTTTTGGCGCACTCAAGAGACCCACCCACCCCCACGTCACGTCTTGCAAATTTTTGGTGGCCTCCCCCTGATCGATGTGCATTTCTCGAATATTTTCCAGTAGAGTGGTATAAAAATACAGAAGCTGGCTTTTTACAACTTTTTTCCAAATCACTAAATCAGTTTGAACGTTTGACTATTATTCTCTCTTCCAACCTATTTAAAAATAAGAAAACGTCACTTTTACCATCTTTTGATGTTCTGTAACTATTTTGCTGTTCATTACAGGGGGGGGGGGGGGTGGAAAAAATTTGCAAAATACTGATGCCGGGATGGGTGGGTGGTCAAGGAGGACCAAAAAAACTTTTTTTCCGATGCTTGAAATTTTTTTCCTCAGACACTTTTGGGCAAAATTGTATACCATAATCAGTGAAGTATCATTCAAGAACCAATAAAAAGACACTCAAGTTATCAGGGGGTACCTACCATGGGTTATATACGATTATAAAACTTTTATTGCGGCTGAGCTTTGATTTGACTTATAGTGGTACAATGTATGACATATTGATTAATGCAAGTTAAAATGCATCACTAATGCAATTATCAAAACTCTTAGGATAAGTTATCTTTAGGGTGCTCCGTTTGATTAAATTTCGAATATGTTCACCCTGGTGAGATCGACTGGCTTTGATGAGGAGCAAAGACAATTATGTGAAGTCAGGAACACTTACAGATTTCAGCTGAAGGAACAATTCTGTACAACGATGTATCCAGACCTATTACGAAAACATCAATGACTCTAATTGCCATTGTAGGAAGTATGTAACACAAAAACTACCAAACATTGAACCTGATTAAACTGCTAATTTATTTCAAACACATCTGAGAACACAGGTGTCAACAAAATCATGTACCAGACCTTCTGGGGCCGGACTTAAAATAAGTAATAAATCCCCTCCCCCAACCCAGCCATGCCCCACCCCAAACCTTCGTCAAAAAAATAAACAATTTGTATGATATTTTACAAAGCTCTCTGAACTCTGTCGAATGCCATATATATTGTTGGTTTCTACAACATGTCTGAACACATGGAGAGATAACTATAGGTGAAAAGTTAATGATATGACATTCAAGAGTGTCAATGAATTACGATAGAACATGCCTTAAGAGACCGATGTCTTTGGAGACCATGTTTTATATGGACATACCTGGACATACAAGCTTTACTCTATATTTGATTTGTTATGGAAGACCATCTGCCTTAAGAGACCACTTTGGTCTGATAAAACGGATGTTCTTTCAAGACCTGTCCTACTGTACAAGGTCAATCACTCAATACTGTATGATAAAATTGGTTATGGTGCAGTATGGTGGGAAGGATGATGCAGAAACATGTATTTAGTGGGGGTGGGTGGTTCAGATAACCCCGGAAAAAAATTGTAAAACTGGAAAAAAATTACATGGGGTGGGTGGGGGGGTCCTCCGACTGGTCAAAAACAAAAAAAATCGGCATCGGTGTCCGCAAATTTTTTCCTAACACCCCCCCCCCCCCGTGGTCCATTATATCAACAGCATGTGCACCGTGACATATAATAAAGACACTGCCCTTTCCACTAATATAAAAGTCTAGGAGGTAAGATTTGTTACTAATTTTTTCCATGAATAAAACCACGCAAATTGCTGTCAACCCTTTAAGTAACATGAAAAGCAGACGACACTTGCAAAAAAAATTCTTGAATAACTAATTTTTTTCATTTTTTGTCTCAAAAACATAGGTTATGACCCCTCGTTGGAACGAGCTCGACGAGCTCGTTCCAACGAGGGGTCATAACCTATGTTTTTGAGACAAAAAATGAAAATATTTTAAAAATTAATTGGCGATTTTTGAGAATAGCGCTGGCCGGTTTTGGCCGTCACGTTGGGTTAAGGGTTAAACACATTCGCTAAATAAAGAGCCAAAGTGGACTTTTCTCAGTTGCGTATACTTAGCTTGCCCTAAAAAGCGTCGAGATAATTAATTGATTATCATCTGAAACCTATAGCAAATAGACATCCGTGCTATCTAAAAAATACACAGGATTTCCTGTCAAAAATTTCGAAATTGAAAATATCGAAAAATGCAATTCTGGCTACTTTGGATATCGACAGTATGTATACGAACATTGACATTGATAAAGGTGTCAAATCAGTTAAAAATGCATTTGAAAAATATCCGGATGCGAAACGCCCGGATGAACAAATTTTGGATCTTTTAGAGCTGAGCTTAAAAGGTAATGACTTTCAATTCAATGGAGAATATTTTCTACAAATAATGGGTTGTCCTATGGGCAAAAGATTCAGTCCTAATTTTGCAAGCATTAAAAAGCTGATCAATAAGAGAAACCGACTACATCATACATATCGATCCGCAAGTATACAGAAGAAGTTTCCTTGGTTACGAATCGAAATTAAGTATTTTTATTGTTTACTAATCATATATATTTCATTTTCAGGTTATTTTATTCAACTTTGTGGGGAGTTAGTTTAGTATAGTAACTGGGACAAAGTTAGGAGGTCTTAAATAAAACTGTGAGCGCTAAGTTGTCGAACGGTTCGTCGTGTTGCCTTTTGTCGCATGTTTACAGTTTTTCTTGTCCGATCGCGTAATTTTGTAATTTTGTCTTGATGATGGCGAGCAAGTCTGTTCAGACGGAGGTAAGTATGGAGCTAAATACGTGTAATATCGCGGTCCAGGTCAACGGTGCCAACGGGGTAAGTATTGGTGTGCAGACAGAGGTCACTGGGGGTGTCGGTCAGAGCCGGGTTGGTGGGGCCAACGATGGCGATATTGGGCTTGAAGTTTGTAGACAGTGTTCTATGATGTATGGGGACTTTCGTTCGATGGGATATGGAGAGGTATGTGCAAACTGTCAGGAAATCCTCCGCCTACTTGAGACAATTGTTAAGTTTGAGGGGGAGATTGCTGAGCTGAAGGGAAAACTTGATAGGGCGGGGCTGTCTGGAGTTACGCCTGTGAAAGTAGCTTTCCGAGAAGGATGGGTGGTTGTCGGTGGTTCCAAGAGGAAACATGGGGGTAGAACCTTTGATGTGAATGAGGTAGGTGATGAGGTGGGGGCTGCTAGAAAAATACGTAGGACAGATGAGGGGGGCCCAGGCCGGAGCAATGCTGTAAAGCGTTTGGCGTGGACTATCAAAAGTGGTAGGAAAGGGGGGCCAGAGAAGCAGGTAGATAGGGGTGTAAAGTCCAAAGGCAGTGGGGAGTGCAGCACCAGAAACAGATTTGATGTGCTCGATTCGGAAGAGTCAGAGGAGGAGATGGAGGTACTTGCAACAGATAGTAGCTTGGGGTCTAGGCCAGGAAAAAGGAGGAGGGATTCGGTAGAAGACCAGGGGAGTAGTCCAGGTAGTTCAGGGCCTGGAAAGAGACGGAGGGACAAGGATAGGAGTAATCCTAGGTCAAAGATACCGATACCGATATTGATTCCGAGTGGGGCTGTTGGAGAGGAAGAGGACGCTGTAAACAATAGGAGACTAGAGGAGATAAATAGGGCGAGGGACAAAAGTAAGTTGGTGGTTGCGGGAAGTAGCATAGTTCGGGGGATCGACAAGGTTGTCTGTGGTCCGGACAGTAAAAATAGAACAGTTCTGTGCTTTCCAGGGGCTAAAGTGGAGGACCTGAGGGATAGAGTGGACGGTATTGTAGCTGGGTCGGGGCCTGATCCGGTAGTGGTATTACATGTGGGGTCCAATAACATCAGGGAGAGGAAATCAGTTCGTTTGGTGGACACATACAAGGACCTAATTAGTAAGCTACTTAGCAGGAATGCTCGGATCATCGTTTCAGGGGTGCTCCCCGTTATGGGTGGTGGGAATGAGAGGAACTCGCGGATTATGGCACTAAACGAGGAGCTGGAAGAGCACTGCAAAGACTTGGGAATACATTTCATTGACCACTGGGACTCATTCTGGGGACAAGGAGAGTTGTATGGGCGAGACGGATTGCATTTAAGTAGGATGGGTACAGACCTGTTGGGCCAAAAAATTTTACAGGTGGCTGGGCCTTTTTTGGAGAAAAGGGGGGTAGGGGACCACAGCCGATAACCCAGAGGGGCACAAATGCTGGGAACATAGGAAGAACAACAAACATGCACAACACAGGGACACACCAGGGTTATAATAATGTGCCAGTGATGACAAAGAAACAAAGATTCATTAAGTTTGGGTACTGCAACATCCAGGGTCTGCACAAGAAAGTAAGCGAAATATCAACACTGATGGACGAAGGAGACTTCGATATAATGGGTCTAAGTGAGACGTGGATACGACGGGATGAGAGGGTTTATCAGATGAAGGGTTGCGTGTGGATAGGAGCTGGGCGAACTGAGGGTCAGAAACGGGGTGGGGGTGTTGGCATCTACGCTAAAGAGGAATTACAGCCCTCATTGATTACAGATCTCACAGAAGCAAGGACTCAGATTCCAGTATCCAACGAAATAGTCTGGGCAAAAATCAAGTTAGGAAGCAGGAGTGTTGCCGTTGGTGTTGTATACTTAGCAGTGGAGGGAAGTAAGCCCGAGTGGAATGATTCAATATATACAACTCTTAGATCGAATATCACAGAGCTTGAAAGCAGATGGTTCAGTATTGTCCTAATGGGGGACTTCAATGGGCACATCGGGGATAAGGAGGAGGGCATACAGGGAGGTGATAGGAAAATTAACACGAATGGGAGGAAGATGTTGGACCTATCAAAAGAGCTTGGTTTAAAGATCTTGAACAGGGATGCGAAATGTAAGGGTAAATGGACCTGGGAGAGGAACGATAAGAAAACAATAATTGATTATATACTCACTGACATTAGCGTATGGAGGGAGGTTATAGATGTAGAAATAGATGACGAGGGAAAAAATGACTTGGGTAGTGATCACAACCTGATAACAGTTAAGATTATGGGCAAAAAGACGAATAGAGACAGAAATACCTTCAAGGAAGTTTGGGGACTAAAACAAGGAGCCGACTGAAAGCAGTTTCGGGAAAAACTAAAACCAAGTCTTGAATGTATACCTAGGGATGCAAATGTCCAGAGTATTTCAGATGGCATAGTAAATAGCCTAACAGAGGCAGGGAAGGATTGTATAGGAAGGGTGAGGGTCCCAACGAGAGAGCTTGGATACAGGGTTAACGAGGGACTGAAAAAGGCTATAAAAGAAAGGAAGGTAAAATGCGCTGCTTACAGAAGAAGTAGGAAGCTTAAAGGGGTGGATAACAATGACACGAGACTAATGAAAGAAGAATATGAACTGGCACGGAAAAAGGTGAATGAGATAAAGAATAATAATAGGAAGGAGCGCAATTGCAGTCTTGCCAGAACAATAAAGAAAACGGGGGGTTCGAGCTCAAACGTATTTTGGAACTGGGTAAATAAACGGGGGAAAAGTAGTGTGCAGAGTATCAAAGTGGATGGGGAAAGTACAGAAGATAAAGGACGTATCGCTTCAGAGTTAGTCAAGCACTGGGAAAAGATAAACGATCGGCGATGGGGCAGTGGGTCCCCACCAAAAAGAAATACACTGGTGGAGGAGAACCTATCCAATCGTGTATGTAGCGAAATAACGGCAGAAGAAGTGCGGAACGTGGTCTCGAAATTAAAAAATGGTAAAGCGGGAGGGACTGATGAAATTCCGAACGAATTCCTCAAAAATGGAGGGGAGGCACTTATTGAAGTCCTGACAAACCTTTTCAACCTGGCTCTGCGAAAGCAAGAGGTCCCCAGAGAGTGGAGGGAAAGTAAGGTGTCGTTCATACACAAAAAGGGGGATAAGGACGTTCTAGATAACTATAGGGGGATATCAGTTAGTAGTAACATCGGAAAAGTATTCTGTAAGGTCATATGTAGACTAGAGGAAGTTATTGAAGAGAAAGGTTTTCTAGGAGAAATTCAAAATGGTTTCAGGAAAGGACGAAGAGTCACTGATCACCCATTTACACTCACCCAACTGATAGAATCAACAAAGGCTGAAAAGAAAAAGATGTTTCTGGCATTTCTAGATGTGAAAAAAGCGTACGACCGAGTGTGGAGGGAAGGTATGTGGCGAAAGCTCGAGGGCATCGGACTGGGGGGTGACTTTGTGGGAATCATGAAAGCACTGTATACAGATGTGCAAAGCCAACTCAGTCTAGGGAGTATCACTACAAAACGAGTCCCTATGGATATAGGCCTCAAGCAGGGGTGTATCTTTTCACCGATTTTGTTTGCATTGTATGTTAAAGATTTAGGGGACGAACTAATTCAGAGTGCGGAGGGGTAAATGTTGGAGACATAAAGATACCAGGCTTATTCTTTGCGTACGACATGGTGTTAATGTCTAGAACTGAACAGGGGCTAGAGAAATTGCTGGAAATTGTTGGTAGTTATGGGAACACTTGGCGGCTCGAACTAAATGAAAATAAAAGCAAGGTAATACCCGTTGGACGTAAGGTAGATATGACGAAGAGATGGAGAGTGGGGGAGTTCTCAATCCCCGAAGGGGAAAGCAAACAAATCACTGTAGGAGAAAAGGGAGAGTATGAGTATCTAGGGGTAAGCATAAATATAACGGGAAGAGGGGTGTACAGACATTACGCAGCCAAACTGATTCTGAAAGGGAAAAGAATTCTGAACCAACTAAAACTTTTAGGGAAAAATAGCTTCAACAAGGTCTTTGTGGGGAAAACACTGTGGGAGAGGGTGGGTTTACCAAGTATAACGTATGGCACGGACGTGATTCCATTAAACCAAACCGTTATTAAGAAGTTGGAAAGTACTCAGAATGATGCCGGCAGATGGATAACAGGGTCGAGTAATGCTGCAGCTTTGGAAGCAGTAAGGGGGGAGCTTGGGTGGATGAAAATCAAGGACAGGGTAGATTTGGGAAAACTGTGTTACTTTAACTACTTGAGAAACCTGCCTGACAACCGGTGGTGCAAATTGATGCTCGATACCATTTGGAATTCTAATATAGAAACGGGGTGGTCAAAACATGTGAGGGAACTAATGGACAATTACTCTATAGAGGTCACAAACATAGAAGTAGGAATGAAAGAAGGCAAAAGGTTTGTCAAAGAGAGAGTCATGGAAGATTGCAATCGAAACTGGCGAGCAGGGGTTAGCGTGAAAAGATCACTGCAGGGGTTACAATATAAAGAAAAGCCAGCTTTTGAGAAGTACCTAGATGGCACCTTTGGAGGGTCACTGCTGTTCAAACTGAGATCAAGATCACTGGAGCTTCGGGGAAAAATTGGGAGAGATGGGGAAAAGGGATGCCAAATGTGCCACTCTGGAGTAGTGGAGACCCTGGAACATTTTCTCTTGGAATGCCCACAGTATATACCTCATAGAATAAAATTTACTGGAAGAATAATGCAGAAGTGGGGTGAAGAAACAAAGGATAGATGGCTGAAGGCGGACACGAGGGAGAGGGTAGGAATGCTTATTGAAGAAATTGAAAAAGAGGAAGTGAGGGATACTATTAAGCAGTTTATATCTGAATGCTGGGAGGAGAGGAGGGGAAGAGGGGGTGGGGTGCAGGGGGAATGATGGCCTTCTCTTATGAGGACCGCGACAAATCAGCGGCTGGCCAAAGAGTTACTATTATTACTATGGGCAAAAGATTCAGTCCTAATTTTGCAAGCATTTATGTAGCGGAATGGGAGGAAAATGCCTTAAGCAAATGTGCAAAGCATCCTCTCGTATATCTCAGGTATTTAGATGACATTTTTATTATTTGGGAACATTCAAAAGAAGATTTTGATGAATTTTTAGAAATTTTGAACAATCACGATCCAAATATTAAATTGAAAGCTACTATCAGTGAAAATTCTGTTGATTTTCTCGATGTGACCGTGTATAAAGGCAAGCAATTTCAGGCGTCCGGTCATTTAGATTATAAAGTGTATTTTAAACCAACTGATTCACATCAATTGTTGCACACAAAATCATTTCATCCTCAACATACATTTAAAGGTATCATCAAATCACAGCTCATTCGTTTCCACCGCAATTCAAGTGATAAGGTAAATTTCAATGAGGCTTGTTCTACTCTATTTGGCGCCCTCAGATCGAGAGGGTACTCGCTGCGCCTTCTGCGTAGCCTGAAATCCCAAACCCTGAAAAAGCTCGAAAGTCCAGCTGAAACTACCGATTTCGAACCACTGAAGATTGAACACAACAGACCGTTGCAAAATAGTAGTGGCGCGGTATTTAATTGCAAAAAGCCTCGTTGTAGACTGCATACTTTTATGCCTGATCATAAAGAGGAATTTTCCTCCGAACAAACGAAAAATCATTATCAGATCCGTAACCCCCTCCATTGTGATTCACCAAACATTATTTACCTTATCACTTGTAAGCGATGTCGGAAACAGTATGTTGGTCAAAGTCAAAATCCTTTCCGAGAACGTGCTACTAGACACAAACAGGATATAAAACATAATGCTGATGCCACAGTAGCACAACATTTTAACCTTCCTGGCCATTCTTTGGACGATTTCGAAATCCATCCTATTGAACAACCACCAATTAAAGACACATTAGAAGAAACGGATGAATTTAGAAAAAAACGTGAAGCTTTTTGGATCAATACGCTTCAAACCCTCTGGCCATTTGGTATGAACATATCAGAGGGCGAATGCGAAAGGAGGTCCATCATTCCTTTCACTTTAACGTACAACAGAATGAATATCGAAATAGCAAAAATGTTAAAAGATGAATTCAATTTTACCAATGCTAAATTAAATGAACCTTTGAATCTTCGACCTGTCATCGCCTATAAGAAAAACAAAAGCTTGCGTAACATCCTTGTAAGGACTAAATTAGAGCCCATCAATGAATAACATCAATTATTGCCAGTCATTTTAACCAGTTCCTAAGCTCATCACTTAGTTTAAATCAATTTTATGTACTTTTTTGTTACGTTTGAAACCCATCAGGGTTCAGTAAATGAAAACAATTTTTCAGCGGCATATTAAAAGAAAAAAACGTTTCAGTAGGAAATGTCTGTGCCAGTGCGATTTTTTAACCTCAAACACACACAGGCGAGTGCCAGAGTTCATATATGCCCCAAAACAAAATAGGTTCCAATTTCAATCATGTGTATGTATTTCCTAAATAAAATTATTATTTATTTATATATTTATTTATTGATTATTTTTATTTTTTATTTTTTAGTAATGTTTTATTTATTTATTTATTTATTTATTTATTTACTTATTTATTTATTTATTTACTTATTTGGTTGATTCATTTATTTTAATTATTATTTTTATTTTTATTTTTAATTTTTCATACCTTTCACACAATGTAGAGGTTCACAAGGTAAAACACACAATTTCTACGTGGTGTAAAATATTTTCCGTCATAAACCTCCGTCGGGGGATATTCATTCCAACTGATAACATTCGTGAGGCATCATGATCTTTGGCGTTATTTTTTCATTTATTTCTTTAGTCTCAATATATTTTATCAAACCATTTTTTCATATTATTTTCACATACTTCTGAAGCCAGTAAAGCAAACCGCTCCCGATTGGTTTTACTTAAATCAAAGCCAACCAATGGGGCTTCATGGGGTCAGTAAAGCAAACCACTCACTGACTGATTAAAATTCAATGGAAGCCAATCAATAAGGCTTCATCTAATTTGTTTGGACCACACAAACTGAGTTGTGAAAAACAAACTTGGGACATCTCAGATTGAAAAGAATTAATTAGATGAGTGACATTTGTCAGCTTGTTACTGAGTTTAATTATGTACTGAGCTGTGAAAAACACCCCCAGCCCACATTTGGATATATACCATGCATGCCCTCCCAAAGTTGGATTCATTTTCCTCAAAGTCTCTTTGAAAAAGCCAAACCAAGCGAAACGCGTCGAGACAGACGGATTATTTTCTACCTTTGCTGAAGACTACAACCAATCCAGGTATCTTCTCTAATAGGTAATATCTAGATTTCATTTTAATTTATTTCATTTCTTCATTTTAATTTCATTTTATTCATCTACCTATTCTTCAAATGGCTCAAAAAAGACAGAATCATCAGGGAAAGAGAGTTGCCCAGTCTGGAAGAGGCCAGGAACAATCGTTCCAGGCCTATTCTAGATTGGTCAAGGCCCTTTTCCAGGTGATTCAGTGTATGCACCATATTGGGCTCCTAGAGCAGCATTTGGCCAAACGGGATTTCCCGAAGCAGTTGGAGAAGAAAGTAGATGAGTTAGGTGGCTTTCTAAAGCCGGCTCTTCCCACCCCACACATTTTTTCTGTTTTTCGACAGATTAGTGTGGGATGGGCCAACCAAACGTTAAATGCTTTAGTTGAGCATTACAAGATAAATTTAAACCAGTTGAAGTCTAAGATAACTTTGGCTATGCGACCACCTCCTGGACTCGAAAAGATAGACTTCAACAGCGCTTCGGCGCGTGCCTTGATCTGGGCTCAAAAAAACTTTAAAAACAAGTTGACAGGTAAGACGATTTCGGCCTATGAGTCTTACATTTCGGAACTTCGCCCAGCGTCTGGAGTAAGGAACAATATGGGAGGGAGCAAGCAAACTCCGGCCCGTGTTGTCCCTCTACCCCAACGCGAAAAGCAAAATAAGAAAAGATCAAGGCAAAGCACGTCTCCCTCTTCTTTTCCTTCTACTTCTTCTTTCTCTCAGAGTAAGCGCCTCAATTTGCAAACATCTCCGGTCCATATTGTGACTGAAGATGCTCGCAAATTGAGTAACGCTGTCTCGCCTCGTCTTGTTCCTCTACCTCCTACTCCTCCTCAGCCTTTCTTCTCTAGTTCTCCTAGTGATCTCACTAGAACTCCTCCTCCTCCTTCTGTTTCTTCTCCTGTTTCTGTTTCCTCTCCTGCTTCTGTTTCTTCTCCCCCTTCCCCTGCATCTAGTGTGGTTCAACCAGGTATATCGTACTCAGAGAAAGTCAAATCACCGAGCCGCAACTCGGGCCGCTCATTTGATTCTAAATTCTCCCAGTTTCGGCATAAAAGCGGAGTTAATTTTGACAAAAGGAATTGGCGCCTCCCCGATGTTTGTAAAAACATCCTTATGATTGGAAGTTCAAATTTAGGACGCATTGATCGAAATCCCCATCCGGACATCCAGGTGGAGTGTTACCCCGGCGCCAAATTCAATCATCTGCGCTCTATGTTTAAAGGGCACAGGGGCCAGTCCAGTCCCCAAAAAATATTATTAAATATTGGCGTGAATTCTCGAAACGATAATTCTGATCTCGTAGTTAAGCAGTTGCGGAATATGCTTAGCGATATCAGGGTCAAGTTTAGATCAGCAAAAATTTATTTCGCTGAACTAAACGTTTCGCAAAAACTCCCTCAGGCTGAGAGGAGAACCCTGAGCATCATCAACGAAACCATTCGGAAAGTGAAGGACGTTAACGTGATACCAAAAATTGATGACGCAAAGTTTGATGTTGCTCAGGATTTAATCCATTGGACCACGAGAACCGCCAATATTATGTACGATCACTGGTTGAACCACCTAAATTTAAACTAAGTAAAGGCAAAGGTAACAGCCGCCTAACAGATGTGGGATTAGGAACTAATGTGGTTAACCTGTCTGGCACCAATGACCTAACAACCCAAGAGAAATCTCTTTTAGATCGCGGTTTAACTTTTGTACCAGCACCAAAGCCTAAAACTGATAACCAAACAAATTTACCATCATACAACTGTAATTTTCTTAGGCAAATGAAATTAGCCGACCGCTTTAGAAACTCCAGCGGTCGGAAACTTCCTTTTACAGAATCATCTGGTTGGTCACCTCCAGATAGTGAAGTAGATCCCGAAATTATTGAGGCTAGCAAACGAATCATCAAAAAGGTGTTCAGCATGAACATACTCTCCGATAAAGACAATTTAACAGCTGGTGAACGGAGAGCCCTCACGAAACTTCGAAAAAATAAGAAATTAGTGATTAAACCAGCCGACAAAGGTGGGTCGGTAGTTGTTCTATCTCGGGATAATTATATAAAGGAAGCCATGAGACAACTCAGCAATACTAAACATTATAAGAAAATAGATTCACTTATTTGGCCTAGTAATATCGAAAAATTCAATAAGATCTTAAAATTTCTCCTCGACGAAGGTCACATTACCAAAAAACAATTGAAATATTTAACAGCTAAGCTCAGTGCTCAAACAAGACAATTTTATATCCTACCAAAGATCCACAAGGACCGTTCTTCATGGACGGATGACTTAACTCCACCCGGGAGGCCAGTTGTATCAGATTGTAATTCGGAATCTTATGCGATCTCGGAATTAATTGATTATCATCTGAAACCTATAGCAAATAGACATCCGAGCTATCTAAAAAATACACAGGATTTCCTGTCAAAAATTTCGAAATTGAAAATATCGAAAAATGCAATTCTGGCCACTTTGGATATCGACAGTATGTATACGAACATTGATATTGATAAAGGTGTTAAATCAGTTAAAAATGCATTTGAAAAATATCCGGATGCGAAACGCCCGGATGAACAAATTTTGGATCTTTTAGAGCTGAGCTTAAAAGGTAATGACTTTCAATTCAATGGAGAATATTTTCTACAAATAATGGGTTGTCCTATGGGCAAAAGATTCAGTCCTAATTTTGCAAGCATTTATGTAGCGGAATGGGAGGAAAATGCCTTAAGCAAATGTGCAAAGCATCCTCTCGTATATCTCAGGTATTTAGATGACATTTTTATTATTTGGGAACATTCAAAAGAAGATTTTGATGAATTTTTAGAAATTTTGAACAATCACGATCCAAATATTAAATTGAAAGCTACTATCAGTGAAAATTCTGTTGATTTTCTCGATGTGACCGTGTATAAAGGCAAGCAATTTCAGGCGTCCGGTCATTTAGATTATAAAGTGTATTTTAAACCAACTGATTCACATCAATTGTTGCACACAAAATCATTTCATCCTCAACATACATTTAAAGGTATCATCAAATCACAGCTCATTCGTTTCCACCGCAATTCAAGTGATAAGGTAAATTTCAATGAGGCTTGTTCTACTCTATTTGGCGCCCTCAGATCGAGAGGGTACTCGCTGCGCCTTCTGCGTAGCCTGAAATCCCAAACCCTGAAAAAGCTCGAAAGTCCAGCTGAAACTACCGATTTCGAACCACTGAAGATTGAACACAACAGACCGTTGCAAAATAGTAGTGGCGCGGTATTTAATTGCAAAAAGCCTCGTTGTAGACTGCATACTTTTATGCCTGATCATAAAGAGGAATTTTCCTCCGAACAAACGAAAAATCATTATCAGATCCGTAACCCCCTCCATTGTGATTCACCAAACATTATTTACCTTATCACTTGATATCGATGTCGGAAACAGTATGTTGGTCAAAGTCAAAATCCTTTCCGAGAACGTGCTACTAGACACAAACAGGATATAAAACATAATGCTGATGCCCCAGTAGCACAACATTTTAACCTTCCTGGCCAGTCTTTGGACGATTTCGAAATCCATCCTATTGAACAACCACCAATTAAAGACACATTAGAAGAAACGGATGAATTTAGAAAAAAACGTGAAGCTTTTTGGATCAATACGCTTCAAACCCTCTGGCCATTTGGTATGAACATATCAGAGGGCGAATGCGAAAGGAGGTCCATCATTCCTTTCACTTTAACGTACAACAGAATGAATATCGAAATAGCAAAAATGTTAAAAGATGAATTCAATTTTACCAATGCTAAATTAAATGAACCTTTGAATCTTCGACCTGTCATCGCCTATAAGAAAAACAAAAGCTTGCGTAACATCCTTGTAAGGACTAAATTAGAGCCCATCAATGAATAACATCAATTATTGCCAGTCAGTTTAACCAGTTCCTAAGCTCATCACTTAGTTTAAATCAATTTTATGTACTTTTTTGTTACGTTTGAAACCCATCAGGGTTCAGTAAATGAAAACAATTTTTCAGCGGCATATTAAAAGAAAAAAAAACGTTTCAGTAGGAAATGTCTGTGCCAGTGCGATTTTTTAACCTCAAACACACACACACACACATATTCGTTTCCACCGCAATTCAAGTGATAAGGTAAATTTCAATGAGGCTTGTTCTACTCTATTTGGCGCCCTCAGATCGAGAGGGTACTCGCTGCGCCTCTTGCGTAGCCTGAAATCCCAAACCCTGAAAAAGCTCAAAAGTCCAGCTGAAACTACCGATTTCGAACCACTGAAGATTGAACACAACAGACTGTTGCAGAATGGTAGTGGCGCGGTATTTAATTGCAAAAAGCCTCGTTGTAGACTGCATACTTTTATGCCTGATCAGAAAGAGGAATTTTCCTCCGAACAAACGAAAAATCATTATCAGATCCGTAACCCCCTCCATTGTGATTCACCAAACATTATTTACCTTATCACTTGTAAGCGATGTCGGAAACAGTATGTTGGTCAAAGTCAAAATCCTTTTCGAGAACGTGCTACTGGACACAAACAGAATATAAAACATAATGCTGATGCCCCAGTAGCACAACATTTTAACCTTCCTGGCCATTCTTCGGACGATTTCGAAATCCATCCTATTGAACAACCACCAATTAAAGACACATTAGAAGAAACGGATGAATTTAGAAAAAAACGTGAAGCTTTTTGGATCAATACGCTTCAAACCCTCTGGCCATTTGGTATGAACATATCAGAGGGCGAATGCGAAAGGAGGTCCATCATTCCTTTCACTTTAACGTACAACAGAATGAATATCGAAATAGCAAAAATGTTAAAAGATGAATTCAATTTTACCAATGCTAAATTAAATGAACCTTTGAATCTTCGACCTGTCATCGCCTATAAGAAAAACAAAAGCTTGCGTAACATCCTTGTAAGGACTAAATTAGAGCCCATCAATGAATAACATCAATTTTTGCCAGTCAGTTTAACCAGTTCCTAAGCTCATCACTTAGTTTAAATCAATTTTATGTAATTTTTTGTCATGTTTGAAACCCATCAGGTTTCAGTAAATGAAAACAATTTTTCGGCGGCATATTAAAAGAAAAAAACGTTTCAGTAGGAAATGTCTGTGCCAGTGCGATTTTTTAACCTCAAACACACACAAACACACACACACACACACACACACACACACACACACACACACACACACACACACACACACACACACACACACACACACAGAGTCAGTCACACAAATCAAAGGTCTATAGTACTCGATTCGCGCTGTTTTGGCCAGGAATGGCCAATTTTGAGTACCGGTGCGGTACGTGCAGGGGCGGACTGGGCCCAGAAACTATGCCGGGAAACGTACCTAGGGGAGTCCCGGACCCGGACAAAATTTTGATTTTTAGAACCGAAAGAACGCTGCTTCCTTGCATCTGAGCGATCAATGACAGTCCACACTGAGGGCATTTTTGTATCATCTTTGTCGATCATTTGGCAAAAATGATTGCACAAAAGTGGGACCCGGACTCATCAGGCCGACCATAGTCTGGATCAGCGGGAGAAAATTTTGATTTTTCGCTCTCAAAGAACGCTGTTTCCTTGCATCTGACCGTTCAATGGCAGACTAGACTGCTGATATATCGAAATGCCCTTTATGTGTACAAGGACTGCAATAGCAGTACACATAAAGGGTGTCTCGATAAACAGACAGTCTTATGAAATCCGATCCATTTCGCATTTTGGTCATTTTCACGAAATTACATGCGCCAACAGGTGGTGGGCTGTAAAAATATTGGGCTCCCAATAGGGGGGCCTACCGGGAAATTTCCCGGTGGCCCATATGGCCAGTCCATCTCTGGGTACATGTTAACCCTTTACCTAACATGAAAAGCAGACGGCACTTGCAAAACAAATTCTTGAATAACTATTTTTTTTTCATTTTTTGTCTCAAAAACATAGGTTATGGCCCTCGTTGGAACGAGCTCGACGAGCTCGTTCCAACGAGGGGTCATAACCTATGTTTTTGAGACAAAAATGAAAAAATGATGAAAATTAATTGACGATTTTTGAAAATAGCGCTGGCCGGTTTTGACCGTTACGTTGGGTAAAGGGTTAAATAAATGAGAAGTTGTGTCATGACTACTGCATGTATATTTTATATATCCACAAATAAATGTCCAAGACGTGTTGAGTTTTAACCCTCGACTGACAACTACATCTACGATGTAGTTTGAATATTTCATTAGTCGGGACTGGGTCATTACAGTCGGAACATGTCAGGTTTACTCCGCCAACCAATCATCTTCGCGACACCCATGTGGCCACGAATTTGAAACTGGATGTAGGCTCCTCGGGCGGCGACTTCGGTGGATTGAATGCCGACGTTATTAGTTATAGAAGACATTGTCACGTACCGTGTAAGTATTTTAGGAACCCTGAACCGCAGGTGACGGGAACGTAAAATTCAGACAGGATACGTGGGGCTGTGTACCCTGACAAAGACCTACATAAATAATTTGTAAAGATGAAAATCCATTTAATAACATTAAAATTAAAATATTAAATAAATTTTCGGATTATTCTGAATGCATTTATTTTATAGTCTTAGCCATCTTCCTGCAGTGCTTCCATGTGAAGCTCCGTGCCGCTCCTCCCTCACGCCAAATATTTTCCCACGTCGCCCTTTTGAATAACGATTGAAGACGATATCCGGCTTTTGTCACTCAATTATTCAGAGAAGTTGAACATGTTGATGATGTGCACATTGTTCGTGAGGATACAAATTGAATATTTAGTCTGTGTGAAACACACAGATTATTGTTTTTGCACGGTTTCTTTTTCTTTTCTTTTTTTCTTCTTTTTTTCTTTTTTTTTCTTCTTCTTCTTTATTCTCGGCCACCTATGTTTTTCAGATTCCTGAGGTATCAGGGGTGTCTGTAGGGGTGTTTTGAAAGTGGGTCACGCCCATATCTCAGGCGTGGTATGACCTACAGACCTGGGACCAACACCAAATGAGTCGACACTCGGTGGAGATTCAAAATATGGGTCAAGGTCACGGAGGTCAACTAGGGGTCATTGAGTGCATTTTTCAGAATTGCTGGAAATCACATTTTTTGACCCCTTAAACTATTTCAAACGTACACACATGCATTTTGACGTAAAAAAAGTGGGCGTGGACAAATTTTTTTAAAGTGGATCACGCCCATATCTCAGACGTGGTATGACGTATGGACCTGGGACCAACACCAAATGAGTCGACACTTGGAGATTCAAAATATGGGTCAAGGTCACAGAGGTCACCTAGGGGTCATTGAGTGCATTTTTCAGAATTGCTGGAAATCACATTTTTTGACCCCTAAAGTATTCCTGACCTACACACATGCATTTTGACGGAAAAAAGTGGGCGTGGCCAAAAATTTTGAAAGTGGGTCACGCCCATATCTCAAGCGTGGTATGACCTTCGGACCTGGGACCAACACCAAATGAGTCGACACTCGATGGAGGTTCGAAATATGGGTCAAGGTCACGGAGGTCAACTAGGGGTCATTGAGTGCATTTTTCAGAATTGCTGGAAATCACATTTTTTGATCCCCCTAAAGTATTCCTGACGTACACACATGCACTTTGACGTAAAAAAAGAGTGGGCGTGGCCAAAATTTTTGAAAGTAGGTCACACCCATATCTCAAGCGTGGTATGATCTACGGACCTGGGACCAACACCACATGAGTCGCCACTCGATGGAGGTTCAAAATATGGGTCAAGGTCACGAAGGTCACCTAGGGGTCATTGAGTGCATTTTTCATAATTGCTGGAAATCACAATTTTTGCCCCCAAAGCATTCCTGAGATTCATACATGCATTTTTACGTTACAAAAGTGGGCGTGGCCAAAAAATTTGAAAGTGGGTTACTCTGGTATCTCAAGCATGGTATGATGAATGGACCTGGGACTAACACCAAATGAGTTGATACATGATAGAGATTCAAAATATGGGTCAGGGTCAAGGAGGTCACCTAGGGGTCATTAAGTGCATTTTTCATAAGTGCTGGAAATCACATTTTTTGACCCCCCAAAGCATTTCTGAGGTTCATACATGCATTTTTATGTTAAAATAGTGGGCGTAGCCAACATTTTTGAAAGTGGGTCATGCTCATATCTCAATCGTGGTATGATGAGTGGACCTGGAACTAACACCAAATGAGTCGACACTTGATGCAAATTCAAAAATATGGGTCAAGGTCACGGAGGTCACTTAGGGGTCCGCTTGAAAGAGGTCACCAAAGTCATTAAGTGCGTATTATTCAGAAATACTGGGAAATGAATTTTATTACACCTTAATGCATTTCTAAAGTTTATGAACGTATTTCATCACTCAAATTAGTGGGCAGAGCCAAAAATGTCCATTTCTGATTCGAGTATCGAACCCTTTGAATGTTGGACACATATATGCCTTTTCTGGTTTCTTATAAATAATTGTTCTGATTCCAGTATGAATATCTGTAAATACTGTTAACGAAAACCCATTTCTGATTTGTTTAAAAATATTTTACTCCTGAAAATAAGCCTCCATAAATTCTCTTTCTGAAAAGCTTATTCCTGATACTTTAACCCTTTTCACACAGATCTGAATTTACTGGGTGCAGTAAATTCTGTTTCTCTAGTTACAACATATTTTAGTTATTATTGACAAAAAACCCAACAAATGGCAAGATTGGAAGATTGACGCCGTGTAACTGGTTTTCGTTGTAGTTAAAAATCATGGGAAGTTCGAGAAGTGGAGCAGTGCTTGTTTACTGTGGTAAACAATTCTGCTTTACTACTAAAATAGGACCGGAATCGACGCCTGGAAGACCTTGAAACTTGGCAGCGTAAGTATGAACGATTGGATAATTTGGACTTCATACCTATGTTGCGGTCATGATATAGCCAAAGATGCTGAAAGTGACCTTGAACACTAATAAATAAATAAATAAATAAATAAACAAATAAATAAATAAATAAATAAATAAATAAATAAATAAACACCATGATGTTTGATGTTGCGAAAGCTGTTACGCTGTTACAACAGCCACTGCATAACAGCTTTCACGTCATCAATGATCAAACGTCACCGATGGGAGGACTTATCGCGCTTGGAAATGGGAGTGGGGTGGGGGCTAAGTCGCGCCATTATTTGCACTTCTCGGAGAGCAATTCACACAAGGAATTTAAGGTTACCGACATTAGCGCCGACAATCAGAAAGCTGACATACCGTCAATAAGCAAACACACAATAATAAGAAAACATGATCATATATTCACCACATACCAACATATATTAATTAATGTCTGACGATAATCATTATTCTTTCTTTTTTCAGGGCTCTACAAGCCATAGGTAAATAAGCGGTGATTCTGTGTATTTAAAATGGACAAATAAAAGCTATTCCAGATCATTTAGTATCGTTGTTTTGCGACTTTGTCTGACTTACAGTATAATGACTTACAGTGCAGAGGAATCCGTTGGTATGGGTAGATTGTCAGATTCTCCTTAGAAATCCGATTAAGGCGTTTGCAGTAGAGGCTTCCTGATGACAGTAGGGTGTTATTGATGTTAATTTCTACAGTGACGCATGGCAGTAATAACAAAGGCGGTCAGAGAATTCTACCCGATCGCGACTGGGTCCTCATCCGGTTGAAATTATACTTTTTTTCTCCACAGAACTGTTGAATGTCACCTGTCGGAAAACAAATCATGTGACATCCAAGGGGATCGGAAGCGGGATGCAAGGGTGGCAACTGATCCCTTGGCCTTAGGCAGAAGCACGTGCTCTCTTTGTAATTTTATATAAAAATTGAAATGTTAGCGAAAATTTATCATCGATGCAAGGGGGGGGGGGGGGGGGGGCACTAAATATTTGCAAGACGTGACGTCCTATTTTTTATTCGGCTCCTTTTTACACCCACCCACCCACCCACCCACCCACTACGTGCAAATTTTCTACTACCGTTCTCAGACACCCACCCCCAACTCTCCCATTAAAATCCAAAATAAGCTTATAAACTTAGTAGGCACAGCTGTCTTTAGGGGGTTTTCATAATGTTCTTAACCCTTTACCCAACGTAACGGCCCAAACCGGCCAGCGCTATCCTCAAAAATCGCCAATTAATTTGTATTATTTTTTCATTTTTTGTCTCAAAAACATAGGTTATGACCCCTTATTGGAACGAGCTCGAAGAGCTCTTTACAATGAGGGGTCATAACCTATGTTTTTGAGACAAAAAATGAAAAAAATTAGTTATTCAATCATTTTTTGGCAAGTGTCGTCTGCTTTTCATGTCAGGTAAAGGGTTAAACTGGTACCACCAATTTAAACCTTTGTGGGCTGCTGTGGGCCCCAGTCTGCAAATGACAAGCTGTTCATTATCAGGCTTGGCCAGAGTAGGTGGACATATACGGGAACAAATTTTCATTTGAATTGTTCCCAAAATATTGTCTGCACATTTTCTACATTTCAAACAAGACACCCACCCCCTACTAACGTGTGACATTTTCCCAGTTTAAGCCCAATATTCTCACATATAAAGCCTCCTGGTGTTGTATCTATGTTAAGAGTGTGATGTGCAACATCATCTTTAAGGTTTGAAACACAAATGATGGTATATATTAGCTGATATATTAATATATTTTTAAAATATTCAAAACATTGCACAAGTTGCAAATGCACATTTTTGGCGCACTCAAGAGACCCACCCACCCCCACGTCACGTCTTGCAAATTTTTGGTGGCCTCCCCCTGATCGATGTGCATTTCTCGAATATTTTCCAGTAGAGTGGTATAAAAATACAGAAGCTGGCTTTTTACAACTTTTTTCCAAATCACTAAATCAGTTTGAACGTTTGACTATTATTCTCTCTTCCAACCTATTTAAAAATAAGAAAACGTCACTTTTACCATCTTTTGATGTTCTGTAACTATTTTGCTGTTCATTACAGGGGGGGGGGGGGGGGAAATTTGCAAAATACTGATGCCGGGATGGGTGGGTGGTCAAGGAGGACCAAAAAAACTTTTTTTCCGATGCTTGCAATTTTTTTCCTCAGACACTTTTGGGCAAAATTGTATACCATAATCAGTGAAGTATCATTCAAGAACCAATAAAAAGACACTCAAGTTATCAGGGGGTACCTACCATGGGTTATATACGATCATAAAACTTTTATTGCGGCTGAGCTATGATTTGACTTATAGTGGTACAATGTATGACATATTGATTAATGCAAGTTAAAATGCATCACTAATTGCAATTATCAAAACTCTTAGGATAAGTTATCTTTAGGGTGTTCCGTTTGATTAAATTTCGAATATGTTCACCCTGGTGAGATCGACTGGCTTTGATGAGGAGCAAAGACAATTATGTGAAGTCAGGAACACTTACAGATTTCAGCTGCAGGAACAATTCTGTACAACGATGTATCCAGACCTATTACGAAAACATCAATGACTCTAATTGCCATTGTAGGAAGTATGTAACACAAAAACTACCAAACATTGAACCTGATTAAACTGCTAATTTATTTCAAACACATCTGAGAACACAGGTGTCAACAAAATCATGTACCAGACCTTCTAGGGCTGGACTTAAAAAAAGTAATAAATCCCCTCCCCCAACCCAGCCATGCCCCACCCCAAACCTTCGTCAAAAAAATAAACAATTTGTATGATATTTTACAAAGCTCTCTGAACTCTGTCGAATGCCATATATATTGTTGGTTTCTACAGCATGTCTGAACACATGGAGAGATAACTATAGGTGAAAAGTTAATGATATGACATTCAAGAGTGTCAATGAATTACGATAGAACATGCCTTAAGAGACCGATGTCTTTGGAGACCATGTTTTATATGGACATACCTGGACATACAAGCTTTACTCTATATTTGATTTGTTATGGAAGACCATCTGCCTTAAGAGACCACTTTGGTCTGATAAAACGGATGTTCTTTCAAGACCTGTCCTACTGTACAAGGTCAATCACTCAATACTGTATGATAAAATTGGTTATGGTGCAGTATGGTGGGAAGGATGATGCAGAAGCATGTATTTAGTGTGGGTAAGTGGTTCAGATAACCCCGGAAAGAATTGTAAAACTGGAAAAAATTACATGGGGTGGGTCCTCCGACTGGTCAAAAACAAAAAATCGGCATCGGTGTCCGCAAATTTTTTCCTACCCACCCCCCTCCCCCCCCCCCCCCCCTGGTTCATTATATCAACAGCGTGTGCATCGTGACATATAATACAGACACTGTCCTTTCCACTAATATAAAAGTCTGGGAGGTAAGATTTGTTGCTAATTTTTCCCTGAATAAAATTGCTGTTAACCCTTTACCCAACGTAACGGCCAAAACCGGCCAGCGCTATTCTCAAAAATCGCCAATTAATTTTCGAAATATTTTCGTTTTTTGTCTCAAAAACATAGGTTATGACCCCTCGTTGGAACGAGCTCGACGAGCTCGTTCCAACGAGGGGTCATAACCTATGTTTTTGAGACAAAAAATGAAAAAAAAATAGTTATTCAAGAATTTTTTTTGCAAGTGTCGTCTGCTTTTCATGTTAGGTAAAGGGTTAAACACATTCGCTAAATAAAGAGCCAAAGTGGACTTTTCTTAGTTGCTTATACTTAGCTTGCCATAAAAAGCGTCGAGATAAGTGAGGGATGGAAGATCTGTGAAGATACAACTGTTTAAATTTAATATTATATCGCCAATAACCAGCAGGAATATCACCAGACATGGCGTTGTGTCCGAGCCATTGACCTGTAAACTATAAAAGTTTTCGGAAGTTGTCCCCGACGGGAGTTCATCTCGAGTCTCTGGCATACAATCGCTTAGGCATAAATGCTGTGTCGTCATACCACCTAAGCTAACGGCAACCTCCCAAAAAGGTTGTAATTAATTCCACCAGTATGCCTGGTGACATTTACAACCCGACCCCAGACCGATATTTATAATTGTTGTTGTGATGTTTCGTAATAATTTTACTTTGCGCTTGTATTTATTGTAAGATTTACCAGCAGATCGTTTTCATTAATATTATACTGTTATAATGGTCAATGGTCCCAACTTTTAAACTCAGGAATCCCAATAATGGAAGATATGTGAAGATGCAAACGCTTGAACATACGGGAGTCGACCAAAATCGCCTAGCCATAAATGCCCTGTTGCTCTCGAGGGTCGATATAAAGCTTTAGACTTTCCCTGCCGATTATATAGCTTCTTTATTTGTTGATTATCGTCCAGCCTCCGCCATTATACATGATACCCCTCCACCACCCTCCCATTTCCATTGGCACACGTGAAATACGTTAGAAAGGAAACTTGAGAGTTTCTCAGTTACAAGTCTCGGAAAGTGAAGTCTTTTCCTTCAGTGCGCCTCTGCTGAAAAAAGGCGCGCGCTGTCCCTCTTGCCCCCTAGTCTAAGGGCAAGGGGAAAGCTGCCCCATCCCAATGCTTCCAGCGCTCTTAGGAACAAGTATAAGTGGGTGTTTTGTGATAGCCCAAGAGATAAGGTCGAGATGCAGACGCCCGTATGAGAGTGTTTAACATATTGATTTTTCTGTTTAAATGTGCATGTAATAACCGAGAGGGACAAACACTTTGCACATACACGGAAGTGATATTGCCTTGGGGAGCTGCACTTGTATACAGGTATAGGCATTGACTTCCGTTTTAAATGATCATTGGATCAAAGGTTCATTGACAACAAACCCAATTCTTTGCTACATATACAGTACGTGGAGAGTGGATTGTAACTAAATCACCCACGGAGTGGAGTTGTCACCCAAGCTATAACTTTCAAATTGTGTACATATCGACAAAAAACACAAGCAATGTTTCAGCCAATGGACCTCCGGGTCTAACCCGGAGGTCCATTGGCTGAAACTTTGCGTGTGCCGGTTATGCTTTGCAACAAATTTGCAATTATTGCTTGGGTGGAATCTCCACTCTGCAGGTGATTTAGTGATAATACACTCTCCACGTACTGTATGATATAAAAGTTTATTTTGAAAGACTCGTTGAATAGACAGGTACGCAGTAGAATTGATACATAGTCGGCGAAGTAAACAACTTTATGAGAAGTGAAATTTCCGATCGGTAGATCGAGATTATCCTCTGGTTGTGAGCAAGTGGTCCTCTCGACCAAGAGGTGAGGATAAAAACAAAGTCACATTCCATCTCTTAACACAGTCTTGCTTTTCACGTGACGTAACGAGGCCCATATCATCTCAATTGTACCTGTGAACAGCCAAAACTTCAAATGTTGAATAATTTATAACATATGTGATACAATATCCAAAGGCCCCGTGTATGTCGGCAAAACATACACCCGCCTTATAAAAGTAATGAGCGTTCCGGAATATTCTCATTCGAGTACAAGTTTCCGCTCTTTTTTTCTGAACGTTTGCCATAGCCAACTGTCAATATTATTTGGTGCATTAATTTTATGGTCCATCCTTCTGGGTTTTTTTTCGGGATAAGACCAGTTGGTTAATAACTCAGCACGGTCAGACTGTGCCAATTTGCTAATAATATTCAAGAAGCATTAGAATCTCGGAGGAGTCCATCCTCCCACAAAATAAAATTTATTTTGGTGCGTGGACTCGAAGGCCACTATTTTTTGGCCAAGTCATTGCAAAGCCGTGCAATGTTTATTATATAGGAAAGGAAATCTATTCTCAGGAAGAAATTCAAACGTCCAATATTGAAGATAGCTCCACAACTTACCGGCCTACCAGAGCATAGGGCCTACGTACTTAATAGCGTATGACGTATTGCTTTCATTGATTTTATGTCATCTTTCCTCCACTCCGCGTGCTTATTAAAATCACGTGAGTAGGTAATAAAAGCGGATTCAGTATCACTTGTACACGGTTTCGTACATGTACACGTACATCGATGTACACCTCCATAGGATTTAGTGTTAAAATCGTGTACAGGTACACGATTTGTCGTTTTTTTATGGTGATACAGAATCCGCAAGCGGATTCTGTATCACTGGATTCTATATACACATCGCTCAAGAGTGAAAAAAATGTATGAAATTTTAAGGAAAAAAGGTGTACTGTCTGATACAGAATCCGCAAATGGGTTTCCCCCAAAGGATTCAGTGTTAAATCGCGAGCAAAAAACGTGTTGCGGATTCTGTATCATCATCAAAAAGGTGGTTTGCGGATTCTGTATCATCCGTATCTGTACACGATTTTAACACTGAATCCCTATGGAGGCGTACACGGAAACCCATTTGCGGATTCTACATCAGAAATCGACTTATGTACGACACGTGGAAAAGAGGTGATACTGAACCCGCAAACCAACTGCCACGTTTCCCGAGGAAATAAAAAAAGTGATTGATATATATAGGAGAGAAAAAAAAATATCAATAAATAGTTATTTAAAAAAATAAATATATCAAATCGAGTAGATAATAAAAAAAAATACGTAAATCATGAGCGCCTCTTGTTAGAACGATGCGTCGGATGTCGGGATCACCTAGACTTCGATCATGAGAATCATTCATGTCTGACGATGGAAAGGGAAGATATGGTTGTCAAGTATTTCGAACCGGCGTTCGACCGGTTCAAATCGACGAGGTGATCGCGTTTTGGAAGAGATTACTCTTCTGTAAGGATCGATACAAGCCCACAGTTTCGGAAGAACTGAAATTGGGGTGTAGAAGTTTGACTTTAGAAGACAAGGGATGCATCATGAAATTATTGTTCAATGAAGCATACGTCTAAGTTTTCTCGTTGATATAAAAATAAGGGAGAATAGAAAATAAAAATAAATACACACATAAATTTTTTATCTAATATTAGAAAGAAGAAAAAAAAAACACAAAAATGAGAACCAGAAATAAATTGTATCCGACGTTAGATGACGACGAGGATGAGAAGCCGAACGGCGTTTTGCCAACGGCACCGTCGCTAGAAGAAAAAGAAAGAGGAGAGAGGTATCGCATCGATCAAATCAATACAATCCAAGCGTATTTAACTCGCGAGAGAGATTCTCGCCGTTCTCTCAAGAAGAAGTATTCGCGTTTCGTGAAATTCGTCAACGCGATCGACACGACACTCATCACGATTCCATGGGTTTACACGCGGCCGGCATCGGATTGTTGTCGACCGCGGTCGGTATTCCGATCGTGTTGACCGTAGAAGGAGTGGCTCTCGCCGCTGGATTGTTTAGCACGCTCGGAAACTTTTTGAGTAGGAAATTATATCTGAAGGCGAGGAAACACAACAAGATGCGTGTCTTGGCCGACTCCAAGATCGACACGATATCCGAAATGATCTCGATGGCGTTGAAAGACGGTAGGATATCGGATGGAGAATACTTCACGATATTGGGTGAGAAAACGAAATATGAAGCCATGAAAGAAGCTGTGAGAATCAAGACTCGTCAGATCATCAAGGAAGAGATGAAGGATTCTCTCGTGGAAAAGGGGAGGAAAGAGGCCAGGGAGGAATTCAGTAAGATGATAGAACTCAAGAGCAGCGAATGAAAAACAAATATATATATAATAAGAACAGAATTTAAAAAAAAAAATATTAATTGATATATATAAAATAAAAACGAAATTAATTTAAATAACTCTTAAAAATGTATTGCGTAAAGTGTAAGAGAGTTACCGAGACGAGTAACTCTCAAGAAGTACGAACTAAAAACGATAGACAGATGCTTCGCGGAATTTGCGACGTGTGTGGTTCTATCAAGACTCGATTCATCCAAAAAAAAAAAAAAAAAAAAACGCGAGCAAAGGTAAAGGCATCGTGAATAAAATGATCAATAATCTACCTTTTGAAATGCATCTGCCTGGTCACAGTTTCACGGGACCTGGAACGAAATTGAACAAGAGACTCAACGCCGATCTGACTCCTAAATCTTGGTGCAAACCTGTGAATAGGGTGGACGCGGCCGCGTATGATTACGATCTGTGCTACGCCGGACATCCCTACGCCAAGACTCGCAACGATGTCTGCGATAAAAACATGTTGGGGAAATTGAGAGGCATATCGAATCCGACCAGGAGAGAGAAGATAGAACGTTCGCTGGTCGGCAATCTGATCGGTGTGAAACGTCGATTCGGATGGGGCGTTCAAAAAAAAAAGCGCATCTGAAAAGAAGAAGTAACGATTATTGACGAGCGAATTGGCCGAGGAGTTACACAAACCCATCGTGCGTAAATTTCGAAAGAGAAGGGTGTTCGTGAAGGGTTTGGATGATATTTGGTCTGCCGACTTGGTTGACATGAGATCGTTTTCGAGGTGGAACGAGGGTGTCAAATATCTATTGACGGTCCACGACGTGTTTTCCAAATACGGTTGGATCAGAGCTTTGAAGAATAAATCGGGACCTTGCGTCGCCGAGGCTCTGAAGAGCGTGTTCGACTCATCTTCTCGAAAACCGAGTAAATTGTGGGTGGATAAGGGAAAGGAATTCTTCAACAAGCACGTTCATCGATTGGTCGACCTCTACTCGATCGAAAACGAAGAGAAAGCCAGCGTGGTGGAACATGGGAATCGAACGATGAAGGAAAAGATGCATAGATACTTCACGGCGAATTCGACCAAGAAATACATATACGCTCTGAACGGTCTGGTTCAAGATTACAACAACACGCGACACAGATCGATCAAGATGACTCCTGTGGATGCTAGCGATCCTCGAAATGAAAAACAGGTCTACGCGAATCTATATCCTGAAAGATGTAAGATTAGGAAGAAGTCTAGAACGCCGAAATTTGCGGTCGGTGATCGAGTGAGAATCTACGCTTATAAGAAGCACTTCGAAAAGGGTTATACTCCTCGATGGACCTCGGAAATCTTCGTGATAATCAAAATATTTCACACCGATCCGGTGACTTACGAAATCGAATCTTTGGATGGAGAAGAAATCATCGGAAAGTTTTACGAACAACAATTACAGAAGACAAAGTTTTGATAAAGAAAACAAATTTCTTTTATTTACTCTCTTTAACATTTTCTTGTTTACACACATATATATATAGGAGAGAAAAATAATAATAAAAATAATTAAAACTATTTTTAGATAAAAAAAACCCAAGCAAATTAATAAACAAAAAAACGAAAACCCTTTAAAAATGACAAATATACTAGATATAGCACAAAGCATAGTGAAAGATGAAAGTATTCAAGAATATGAGGTTCACGAATATGAACCGGTAACCGGAACGAGTTTGAACAATGCGGAAGAGATAAGAATCAATGTCGAAACTCAAGATCTATTCATACATCCTAGCGAGAGTTACATAGTGGTGCAGGGATGTCTCACCAAGGAAGATGGGAGCGACTACGCCGACGACGACACGGTTACTCTAGCCAATAATGGCATCATGCATCTATTCAGTAATATAAAATACATGCTATCCGGACAAGAGATAGAATCTGTGTTTCATCCCGGTCAGGCCACCACGATGTTCGGACTCTTGACGTATCCTGATGATTTTTCGAAATCCAGATGACTTAATCAGTTGTGGGTGAAAGACACCGTCGGCCCTGCTAGCGCCGGCGCCGCCGCGATATTCTACTACGTCGTCAAGACATCAAGACCTAAAGGAACGTTTTCGTTCAGGATACCTTTGAAACACATCTTCGGATTTGCGGACGATTACAACAAGATCATGTACGGATTCAAACACAATCTGACGTTGATTCGAAAAGGAAACGACGACGCAATAGTGAGACTCACTGCGACCGATGCGGGTAAGATAACTCTACACAAGATATCGTGGTTCGTTCCGCACGTGGAGCCTTCGATCATGGAAAAAGCGCGTCTCTACAAGATCATAGAATCCAAGAGTAAATTACCCGTGGGATTTAGAATGAGACAGTGCGACACGGCTAGCATACCTCTCTCCACGAATCACTTCGATTGGAGATTGACAGTGAAATCCGCTTCCGAGAGACCGCGTTTCATCATGGTTGCATTTCAGACCGATAGGGACGGGTCTCAGGAATAGAATGCGTCGCTGTTCGATCACTGCCATTTGAGAAACATGCAAGTGTTTCTGAACGCCACGAGATATCCAGCAATCGATTACAATGCGTCGTTCGACAAGAACGATTTCTGCAGACTGTACGGCGACGCCGCTGATTTTAGAAAGAAGTATCACGGTCTAGACGAATTGATGAGCAACCCTAACATATCTCCTGGCGAATACAAGTCGATGTATCCCATGTTCGTATTCGACGTCAGTAAACAGAGTGATTGACTCAAGAGTAGCGTCTTAGATATTCAGATCAAGATGCAATTCGATAGGAACGTGCCGAGAAAAACCGAAGCCTTCGCCCTGGTCCTGTCGGACAGAGAATTACAATTTGAATCGGATGGAAATAAGATGTCGATCATTCGATGAGAGACGTGTGTGAAAAAAATTTTAAAAAATAAAAAAGTAATGAGTAATTATTAAAAACAAAAAAAAAAAAAAAAAAAAAAATAAAAGTAATGAGATCTAGAGAGAGTGAACATCTTTCTAAATCTCATTACTTTTTTTTTTGTTTTTAATAATCACACATTATTTTTTAATTATTTCCACACGTTCACTGTTTGTTCAAAGGATCTAGCTCGATCAGTAGACTCACCACGGAAGTGGCGGCTTTGGGATTATTGGTTTTCGTAACGAAATTAATCCTGTCTCCGGCGTTCACTTTGAGAGGCGTGCCGAACGTGCTAACATTCGCGTGTTGATTCTCATTCTTTTCGATGCTGTATCTCTTATCGCTCTCTACGCCATTCACCATAAGATTGACGACCGCTCTGTTATTCAAATCCGAGGAAGCCAGACTCATTCGAATGATTTCACCTCCCAACGACATGGGATATCCCACCTGACCATGTTGCGATCCACTACCTCCATTTCCGAAAGACCACTCAGCTTTTCCCTCCTCTAATGTGCCGCTCTCCTCGGCCCACACTGTGATCAATTGTCTAGCATATTTGACTTTCTCCACCACCGAAATCAGGGTGCAGGCGTCCGTCATGTTCATGGGATCCGGTAGATTCGTGAGCACGTGTCCACCCATGTCTAGTTTACCTTCCATGATGTCGCCCTTTCTCCAGACCGAGTTGTCATCCACGTACTTCCTGCTGACCGCGCTGGAATCGAATTCGGGATCGTGATTGAGACCGAATAAATTCTCACCGTTCATGTCGATACCACCCTCCATGGTTCCGCCAGATTGTTTGTTCAGGTAGAGATCATCCACTTGTGATTCTAGGTATTCTTGTGATCGTATCACGGCAGAATCTACGTAGCCCTTGTTGACTGCGGTTGAGTCCGCATCCGTGACGTCGACCTTCGACAGATTCAATATCTTGTTGAATCCCGCATTCAGATCCGATTTCATTTCTCGTCTGTCAGACTTTCTCTGTTCCAGATCTACGTAGTGTTTGGTCGCCACGTCCTTGGGATTCGTGGGAGTGGCCACGTTCGTTATCTTGTTAGAATTGGCATTCAATTCCGAGTGTGTCGTTTTCTGAATGTATCTATTTCTCAGGTGTTCGCTGAATCACGCGTGAGAGTCGTCCGCGTATTTCTTGGTTGCAGCATCCGTGGGATCTATGGGATTCGTGACGTTCACCAAGCGTTTAGATTTCAGATCGAGATCGTCAGTCATGGTTTTATCCACGTAATTATCTAGCATGATTCGTTCGAAATCGGCGTTCCCCCTGTCGACGTATTTTTTAGTCACAGCATCTGCGAGATCTATTGGCTCGGGAAGATTGTAGAGCTTCTTACCGTTCATGTTCAAAGGTTCCTCTCGAGGTTCGTATCTCCGAACATAATGTTTGTCCAAGTTGGCAACATCGTAACCATCGTCGACTTCGAGCATCTTCCTCTTCTTTCTTTGGTTGACTTTTTCGTCGTCACTTCTACCAAATTTATCGACTGGCATCTTGTTTTGAGATTTTTTGTTTTTAAAAAATATATTTCTAACGCAGTTTATTAAAAATGAATTATTTTATTTATTTTTATTTTTCGTTTTTATTTGATTAAAATTTTTTTAATAATTTTTTTACCTTTATATGCTATAAAAAAAAAATAAAATCTCTCTCTAATGTAAATCATTGAGAATGTCTTGAAACCAATCTCCTTCAGACCATCTCTTGAGAACATAAAGACACAGGTGACCGCAAAACACTTGATCTGGTGATTGAACTCATTCCGTGTTGTAACGAACCATCGATTTGTTGAAATAGTTCTTTATTTCTTTCGGCGGTGAGATTCCGTAGCTGTGAAATAATAATTCTTCTTCCCGTTCTTGAACCACGCCACCCAGTGAGTGCCTTCACCCGATAAATCGTCTAGATTTAAAATTCCGCAATCCGATTGTCGAGGTCTTCTCTTCGGCAAGGCATCTCTAAAAAACACGCCTAGAAAATCTTTGATTTTCAAATCCTTCGCCGCATTCGACAGATCGATGTTGGATAGGGGTTCGTTAGGTAAGACGACACCTTCTACGGATATCTCTATTTTCTTATTCATAAATGCGTATATATATTTTTTTTTATTTATTTATTTTATTATAATTCACTAAAATGACGTTATTTTTTTTTTTTTTCTTTTTTTTTTTTTCTTTTTAAACTAACTCTATCGACTTCCATAATCTTGAATCCGTCTAATTCCTCGACTTCCATAATCTTGAATCCATCTAATTCCTCTTGATTTTCTGGAATCCTATCATCCTTAATCATATCTGGAATCCTATCATCCACAATCATATCTGAAATCCTATTGTCTCTAATTAGATCTGAAATCCAATGTCCGCGTGCCAAAGTGCTTATTTTATCGTCTAACACGAATCTCTTATCGTCGTCGGCCGTCAGCGAAATTTTGTTGACTATTTCGGTATACAAGTCATGAGTTTCGCTTCGAATCGATTTCATAGTCTTATACACCGGACCACTTCCTAACAGACAATCTTTATACTCTTGGAAAGAGATGTTTTTCTTCACCGCACACGCTTTAACCCCTTTGCACTTCTTGATCTCTTCATCTTCTAGACGATAAGCATACAGTTTGGGTCTCAAGCCTGCGAATTCGAAGATTTGTTTACCGCCACTCTCATCCTTAAATTTACCTAACACCTTCTTGTTGTCGTTCGATTGAATTTTGGATGGGTGATCGACGGGATAATTGCTCGTGTCAAACCACATGGCCACGTCTGGAGATATATCTTGGTAGACATCTTTCGTCTCTATCTTGTAAACTAAACTGTCCATGTCGGTGAACAGTAGTTTGGCTTTATCACCAAATTTTCGTTTGACATAATCGTAGTGAAACTCGTACATCAATCGCTTGCTGATATCTAAGATGGTCGGTCCGAGATAATACGGTTTGTCGAACTTCAGGTGTGTCTTTTGCATGTGAACGGCCACTAGATTTTCGTCGAATATGGTTCGGTGTTTGTAATTGGGTTTCGGCACTAATTTTTTAGCTTTTTTCTCAGACGTGACGAGTCGAACGTGGGTTCTCTTCCTGATGTTTTCCATTGATTTACCGTACATGCAGTTGTTCATGAGTTTGAAGAAATCTTTTTCGAAATCGTTCTCGGCTCAAATTCTGAGATTCGTGTTGAGATCGATGTATTTTTTCATCCAAGGCTCTCCGTCAAATCGAATGATACGATGTATGTTGACTAATTTCATCCTGTAATCAATGTATTGTTTCAAATTCTCACTGTAGACGACGTAGTTACATTTGTTAAATAAATTGGGAATGAGTTTTTCTTCTTCTTCGTTTGCTTCTATTCGTTTGGGAGCCAGTGGATAATCATTGTGTAGATCGTGTAATTCTTCCGAATAGTTCAAATCGACTTCTAAAATGCAAGGATAGTCTCTCCATTTTTGCATCTCTTCCTGTTCCGTCACCCATTCAAAATTTCCAATCGGTAAAGGATGACTCATAGCCCAACCATACAGATTATTAGCGTCCCAATACTGTATGTATTTATTCGACCGTTTCGAATCGAAACCTTCTTTCATGTAGGGATTGTTAGATTCAGAATATCTGTGGTAGATCATCGAGACACCACCTCTCACAGCCCTTTCGAACATGAGCAACATGTCCATGTCGGATAATAATTCCTATTGGACTTTGGTGGTCTTCAACAGAGCGTCCCACACCAGACCGGGTGCGGTGAAATACCAAGCAGGATCCAGATCGTAATTTCGATGACAGACGTCTCGAAAATTTTCGAACACGTCAGCCAAGAGCAGAATGTCGGTCTTCAGATAGAGATTGTGATAATCTCTCATGGTTTTCATATCGAATGATTTCCACACGTTTTGGCGTGTTCGTAATTTTCATCGGAAATGTCGGATTCGTATAATTTTGAATAAAAATCTTCTTTCAAAGGTAGTGCGGTGTCGACGAATCTCTTTAGATCGTTCATGTAATCATAAGGATAGACTCCTTTCCTCAACATGACGTCTACTCGTTCTCCGAAATGTTCGCTCGTGATTTTAAATTTATCCTTGCTCATGTTATCGACTAATTTTTCCAGAGCGGTCGACATGAATTTAAAACTGTCGATGAAACATATGCCTCTACGAATGAATTTCGTTTTTTCTTTCAACGTCTCTCCATCAATTACTCTTTTCTTCTCCATGAGCTTCCATTTCATGAATGAAATGTATCTTTCTTCACTGTTCGCGATGCAATTTAATTCTTCGTGGGAGGTGCCAAGATTTTTCACGAACAGATGACTGTCGTAACCCGAGAGATTGTGAAATATCACCGGATAGAAAATGGCGTCTCGATATTTTAAATTACACTTGCTGTGAGCCGGACCGCGATACAGACCCGTGTAATGATCGTGGTCTCTAACCTTCTTATTTTCCTCCAAATTCTTGTCGAACGATTGTCTGCATATGTGACATTCGGTGGCTCTGTTATTTTCGTCCTGCTGCTCTCGCGTGATGATCATTTTCGCCGGAGTTTTGAATTTGTCGTATAACATTTGAATTTTCGATTCTAACTCTTCCACGAACCTTTGAGCCACGTCGTCGTCTTTGCACTGTTTCGTGTAGGTGAAGGGACCCATGTCGTGTTGTGAATCAAAAGCGCATTTCACATAAATGCAATAACCTGAAGGCATGTGTTTTTGATATCTTTCGATGTAATTTTGAAGAGCATTAGGTTGGCAGGAACTCATTTTCACGGTGAAGCATTCAAAATCGGCTAACACGACAAATGGTACTTTTAACCTTCTATTGCGATTTTCAAACTTCACGATGGTGTTGGGTTTGGGCATTTCGAGGGCGACACCTTGATTTTCATTGCAATATTCCTGATGTTTCGCTAACGATTTTTCACTCTGAAACATGTTCATGCAGTTATAACATAAACATATCTTTCCTTTATGTTTATTATTTTGTCTCGACAGTAATCAGCTTGGATGTTTAACCCAACAATAATGACGATTGTCACCATTCGAAATCAATAATAAAATAATCATCTTTTCTCTTTCGAGATACAAAGTCTGTCTGAGAGGATAGATCGTTCGTTTTTCATCATCGTATCCCAAGACGTTCACTGCTACTGTGGGATTTTGAGCCTCGAAACGTTCGATGTGTTTTAACTCTGTTGTAAAAGTCACTCTGGTCCAATCGAGATTTTTAGAAGTCTCCTCGTAACGACAAACTCTATCAGAGTTCATTTTGACAGGGTATAAAGCAGAAGTGACTGCCCATTTAAAACACTGATCATCTTTATTTCTCACATTGACCATGGAGTGTTTTTTAGCTAAGAAATACGGTAATTCCACGTAGGAAGATCCTTTCAACAAATCGTTTTTAGTTATATGAATGTCGAGTTTCAACACCTCATCGAACGTCCAATTACTACCTTCATGTTGATAATTCGTGAGAGACGTCAACATCTTGTCTTTCATCGTTTTGAAAACGTGTGATAAATCTGAACCTCGAAATACGGGTTCGACGTTAGATCTGAAATATGCATTTTTCACGATGCTCTCGCCAGACTTCACATCAATTTTATTCATTATGCAATGGAGTATCAACTTAATTTTTTGTCCCACATTCATGTGTTCGCGAAACAAATCCAATACTTTTTTCTTCACCTGTTCCATGAACAATTTCGAATCGACTTTCTTGAACGAGGGAACCATGTCGAAAGTTTTAAAAACGCCTTTGATCGCACTCTCCCACTCTACACGCTTCGATTGGAATAGTTCCATGATGAGTCGTGCTACATATTCTTCTCCTTTCCCTTCGTCAATTGCTCGTTGAATTTCACACGATATATCTCGTTTGTCTAGAATCTGAAGTGCATCACTCGTTTTCGTTTTAGTTTTTTTTCTTTTCTTTTGAAACTTGAAGTTCTTCAACGGCTTTTCGTTTAGTCGTCTTCTTATTTTTCACAATCGAAACGTTTTTGGTTTTTTTCGATGTCGGCATTTCGATTCCCTTTACTATCTTTTTCTTCTTCTCATTTTTCACAACCGATGCATTTTTTGATGTCGTTGCTATCGACATTTCGTTTGCCTTTCTAGCGTTTCACAAATATTCCTGTATGACTTGAATTTTTTTTTATTTAGTTCTATGATTTCTGAAATGTGGAATTTTTAATAGTTTACAAATCTCGTTTAACTGAGGTATGGTTTTCTCATTTAAATTTTCCATTTTTTTATTTGTTAGCTCCATTTGTAAGAATATTTTTTTTGTTTTCGAATTTTGTATTTAATAATAATTTGTTAAAAGTTTTAAAATTGTTTATATATATATGTTTTAATTCCTTCAAAAAAAAATTTTTTGGGATGAAATTAATCAATTTTTTTATGTTCCTCAACGTGAAAAAATTGAATTAATACGAGAAAAAAGGATGTTAAATTTAAACTTTTTATTTATATATAAAGAGAAAAAACACTTTTACAAAACAAAATTTTCACATTAAAGAATATTAAAATTAAAAAAACATTTTTTTTATATATAAAGAGCAAAAAAAAAATAAAACTTTTTAACAAATTATTATTTAAATACAAAATTTAAAAATATTTATTATTTGCAATAATTCATAAAACAAAAAAAACAAATAATCGATCATGACAACAACACCTAAAAGATGCAAATTGAAATTGAAACGAGTCGAAACGTATAAGAAATTCGGTTCTAAAATCTATAGATTACAACGACACGATCCCATCGAATTGAATGAGGTCGAGACAAAGGGCTTAGAGCACAAATACGACAATATAGCATGCCTTTGAAATTGGACGAAGCCATGCTCGATTTGTTTTATGAGTACGAAAGCAATCTGCAGAATATCTTCATCACCAAAGATAGAGAATTCAACAAGGACGATTTGTCGTTGCCCTATGGAAGTTGCATATTTCCAAACATCTCACTTGAACTCATGAACAAATCGGGTGGTGAGAGCGCATTGACCGAAGTAAAAAAACTCAAAAAAGTAAAGATAAACATTCAACACATTTGCGACAAAGGAGAAAACACGAGTGTCAACATGCTAATAATGGACTTGGAAATATAAACAATAGAGAGATTGATTTCTAGTGAAGAAGAAGGAAAAAAAAAAGTAATGAGATCATCTTTAGATCTCATTACTTTTTTTTTGTTTTTTTTGTTTTCCTTCTTCACTATTACCCATATATTATAATAACGTTTCCTTTTTTCTTAAATTTCAGCGTCGATTCTTCTTTTCTTTTTTCTTTTTTTGTGATATGCTACGTTTTTATAACAACACATTTGTTTATCCGAATCATAATTATGAACGGATGTTGTGCATCTCTCGGTAACACTCGCATCATTACCATTCTCTTCAGAAGATAGTGGTAACGGTGGAAAACGTCTCATTCTTTTAAATTTCAACTGCATATCCCGACCTTTATTTAACTCTTTTGTCAGTTCTTTCCTAAGATATCCATCATTAACGTCTAATCGTTTTTCCACATCTTTTTTGCACTCTATCTCGCAATATTCATCATTATCGTCTAATTGTTTTTCCACCTTTTTATCCATTTTATATTATTTTTTTATACTTTCTATGATTTATATTTTATATAATTATATAATTTTTACATTATAATAACATATTCAAAATCGGTATATTCTTAAATGGCGAATTCTCACCAAACAACAAACCCTTGCCGAGTCGCTCAATGTTCCGTCCACTCTTCAGATAGAGACCGTTTCCACTCAAAGAGTTGTCACCTCTAACGGGTTCTAGATACAATCCTTTACTGCTGTCGTCTACATGGACGCGACACACGGCTCCTCCCTTCTTCAAAAACAGTCTGCTGCCACCCATTAATTTCTCAACTGCCGAACTTGCGAGTACCGTGAGAGCTCCCACGCCGAGAGTCTTTCTGAGAAAGGGTAGTGCCTTTGCGGCGAAGGGTAATGCTTTTGCGGCGATTCCTGCCAATAGCGGTAGGAAACCGCCTTTCATTCTCAAATTGTATCTCAATTGAGCGGGACTCAATCTCACCATCAACCCTCTCCCATCACGAATCGCTTTCTCCATTCTTTTGATTTGAATTCTGGTCCAAGCAATCGAATCCTGACCGCCACTCGTCAGCTCTTCGTGAGTGAATTTGAATCTCACTGCCTCGCCTCGAGTTGTTAACGCTCTCTTAAGTTTCTTCTTCTGTCCTACGGATATGTTCACGTTTTTAACCACGTATTGTGTCATAATTCTTTTTTTTTAAATATATTTTCTTCAATTGTTTTTTTTTGTTTTAATGATAATTATATATATTAAATAATTTTTGTAAAATTAATATTGCGTTTATTTTATTTTTGTTATTTATATATATACACAATATTTTTTTTTTTTTGCTTTTATATTTCTCTTATGTGAAATCGTATCGTCACCCTCTCTCCGCGAAGATCTAACAGTTCACCATTTTGATCCGTCAACGTGGTTTTGAGACTATACAACGTGTCTAAAATCACTGGTAGATAAACTAAATTTCGAGGTCGCTCCACGATCTTATAACCCGGCGACACCTTTGGAAAGAAGGAATAGATCGTCGGTTGATCGCTACCATTCACGTAGCTTCCAGCAATCACATCCACGTTCACCAGAATGCTATTGACTGCGAGAATGTCAACCGTATTTTCAGATGCTGCGTGGTCTCGATACATCTTTTGATCGAATCCCAACATCTTGCCTATAGAATCATCCGTATTGAAATCCACTCGAAAATTATCTTCCAAATCCAACATCGTCTGTAAGGTATTAGGATTGGGAGCGAGTCTGATCTTGTTGCTTCCCTTTCCATCCGCTTCATTCGCGTCTGAATGTAATTGTTCAAATCGTCTATGTCGTAACTTCCTTTGGTAATTCGAATCTCCAACCAATACACTCAGTCGGAATACTTGAATGAGTTATTCTTTTCGGTGATGTTGGGAAAGGAATAATAAGTCTCCAGATTCACCAACGCCATCTCGTATCTTTTCTCTCTATTCAATTCGATGGAAGGTTCGAATTTCGTCGAGAATCGAGTCGAATCGCCACTCACCACGATTTGAATGGATTGTTTTGCAGCCGTATTCTCAGCTATCCGTTCTAACAATTCTCCTTGTTCGAACATTATATTTTAATTTTATTTTTATTTTTTCAAAACTAATTATTTGAAGATTTATTATTTTCTAATTTTTTTTATTTTCACGCTCTATCTTATTATCATCAGAAACATAAAACTTGTCGAATCCGCCCTGATATTTTCCGCGATTAAATTCGCTAGTCAAATCGATCACGACGAAATTGTAATGTCCTCCATCCCAAACCCTCTTGCAAAATCTCCTCATTATATTTCGAACATTATATTTTAATTTTATTTTTATTTTTTCAAAACTAATTATTTGAAGATTTATTATTTTCTAATTTTTTTTATTTTCACGCTCTATCTTATTATCATCAGAAACATAAAACTTGTCGAATCCGCCCTGATATTTTCCGCGATTAAATTCGCTAGTCAAATCGATCACGACGAAATTGTAATGTCCTCCATCCCAAACCCTCTTGCAAAATCTCCTGAATTCCGCCACGCTCATGTCGTTTGCGACGTGATCGCCGTAGATGTGATTGAGATTCTTGAGATCTTGGCGAAAGAGACATAGAAAATTAGCGTTCTCCCTTATCGTCTGTCTGGGCAATCGAAAATAATTCTCCGACAGGTAGAAACAGTCCACGTTGCTGTGTCGACCCCTAACGTAATACGATTCGCATCGGTTCTGTCTCTCCAAAAGCAGATCGTCGAAAATCATGAGATTCTTGTCTTCCAATTTCAGTTCTCTAGGATCCGGAACGTCGCTAGCGTTCGCATAAAATCGACACTCGACGTTCGAAGATGCATTTCTCTTCATCAATTCCATCGCCGCACCGTCCAAAATGGTCGAAAGAGGAGCTTCACTTTTGTCGAATTCCTCCCTACTGTCAAAGATTCTGGCTATGACGTCCTTGGACAATCTACGATCCATGCACTCTCGAAGCAATCTGTATTCGGGTTGAAACAAGCTCTTGCCAAACACAAACAATCTGTCGTAATCCAACCAGTCGGGTCTGGACAACAGATTCATCAACAGATTGGTCTTTCCACAATTCGATTTTCCCACTATCAAGCCTCTTATGCTTTTGGGAAAGAACTCGTTATTCGACCTCTTGGTCGCGGCGTCGTTCCAAGACATATCTTTAATGTTCATCTTTGTTTTATTTTTTGTTTGTTATTTTAGATTTTTTTCAAACACAATTTTTTATGTTTTTTCAAACTCAGTTTTTAATATTATTATTTATTTATATTACACCGTCGCGAGTTCTCTTCAATCCAGATCCACTCGTCATTTTGGCTAAATCTTGTATGGGTACCACAGCATCCTTAAAATCTTTCCAACTTTTCGGCGTTCGCTCTAACGCAGCTCGCCTCGCCGGCGGACTGATCAACTTGTCGATCAACGCGTCGGCTGCCCTCTTGCCAGCCACAGAAGCTATCCTACCACTGGCTTCAGAAGCGGCTTTCTTACCAGCATCCAAAGCCGTCTTCTTACCGACCTCAAATGCGGTCGATGCGAGTTTTCTACCCGCATCGCTCGTGAACGCTTGCATTATAGAATCGACGTATCCCCTGTTCTTTATCACCAACATATTTTTTTTATTTTATAATATATATTTTATTTTTCCCTGGTAAATCGTTTGTTGTTTAAATACTTTAATTATTCTAGTGTAAAATTTACTGTTTTTTTATTTTATATATTTTTGTTTGTTTGTTTGTTTCTCTCTACTTATTATATACATCAATCCTTCAATTCGTTCATCAGCCTTTTATAATGGTTTTTATTCAAAACCTTCTGTCTTTACAATTCGTCAGATATAGTAACTATCTGATTATCTAACCCTGTGTTACCAGCCCGTCTGCTTGCCATCAACAAACTCAATCTCTGAGACAGAGCGTCAGAATCGCTCGGAAGAAAAGTGGTTCTCACTCCTTTCCCGGTTCTCGACTCGTCATACTTCTTATTCATATCCCATATGGGTTTCACCACCTTCGTCCACTTGTAACCTCTGCTGGCTTTGGGTCTCGTTTCTCCGGCATCGTTATTCCTCTTCATGGCGTTGGTCTGAACCAGAATGTCGCTGTAATTGTCGTAATCCTGTTCCGTGTAATCTCCAGGCTTGTCGGAAAGGAGGAATGAGCGCAGTCCATCAGTTATTTTATACTTATTCGAACCGACGATTAAATTATCATCATCCTTTCGCACTTTGGTGTCACCCACAAAAATTCTATCGTCCGAATCCTCGCGAATTCCAAACAATAGATCTCTCTTACCATCATCCTCGGACGACGCGACGCTATCAGTGGTGATAGTCGAAGCTTTATCATCACTTTCGCTCAGATCGGTTTCGATTCTCATGGGAACGTAATCCGGTGTAGATTGAAAGGAAAACTGTTTCGTAAAACTACCGGGCAACGAACCCATTCTCAAAGAATCCTCTTTTATGGGTCTCAATTCGTCAACGATCTCCTTCTTGCTTCGCTCTTGAACCTCCGTCACGGGTTTAAATATTTTTGTGGCTTCGCGTCTGAGTTCAGTCTCTCCAAGACGTCTGCTTCTGTCAGCCGATTGAATGCTCTTCTTAGCACGTTCATATTCGCTTAAAAGCTGACTTCGACGTTTGGCATCGATCTGTAAAAACTTTTTTCGTTTTTAAATTATTAATATTCTCTTGAGTATGCTAATGTGAGTTATTTTATTATTTTCAAAATTAAATGTATTTTTATTTTTTATGTTTTAAGTAAATAAAATCTTCTGTCTTTAATATAATAACTAAAAAACCAGTTGAGAAAAAACATTTTACACGATAAAACCCATATAAATGCGTTTTGCCTCCGAACGCATTAAAAATCGCATCACCGAACCGATTTCTGATTTAACGCATTTGAGAATAATTACGTCTGTTAAAAGGATTCATTCACATCTCCGAACATTATCACGAATATATTAAAAATTTACCACTCAAACCTAATTGAGTGGAAAAATGCGTTTTATTATCTATTATTAAAACGATCCATTAAACGAAAACCTTCATTCACACCACAACAAAAACATGAGTGTCAATTACGAACTATTTTTATTTGAATGAAACATTCTATAAAGTGTTTTATTAAAATTTATTTCACAAAATTAGCAGTGACAAAACGTGAACAAACGATTTTTTACCTCCGATTTTTTCTAATTTTTCTAAACTCAATTTTTTTTTCGTTTACATTGAAACAAAACATGAATGTCTATTTTTTTTACAGATTATATTTTATAGTCGACTCTTTTGAACGAAAACCTTCATTCACACCACAACAAAAACATGAGTGTCAATTACGAACTATTTTTATTTGAATGAAACATTCTATAAAGTGTTTTATTAAAATTTATTTCACAAAATTAGCAGTGACAAAACGTGAACAAACGATTTTTTACCTCCGATTTTTTCTAATTTTTCTAAACTCAGTTTTTTTTCGTTTACATTGAAACAAAACATGAATGTCTATTTTGTTTTACAGATTATATTTTATAGTCGACTCTTTTGAACGAAAACCTTCATTCACACCAGAACAAAAACTGACACTCATGTTTTATAGTCGACTCTTTTGAACGAAAACCTTCATTCACACCAGAACAAAAACTGACACTCATGTTTTATAGTTGACTCTTTTGAACGAAAACCTTCATTCACACCAGAACAAAAACTGACACTCATGTTTTATAGTCGACTCTTTTGAACGAAAACCTTCATTCACACCAGAACAAACACATGAGTGTCATTTTTACTCTCATCGTGGGTTTGCGGGTTCAGTATCACCTCTTTTCCACGTGTCGTACATAAGTCGATTTCTGATGTAGAATCCGCAAATGGGTTTCCGTGTACGCCTCCATAGGGATTCAGTGTTAAAATCGTGTACAGATACGGATGATACAGAATCCACAAACCATCTTTTTGATGATGATACAGAATCCGCAACACGTTTTTTTGCTCGCGATTTAACACTGAATCCTATGGGGGAAACCCATTTGCGGATTCTGTATCAGACAGTACACCTTTTTTTCCTTAAAATTTCATACATTTTTTTCACTCTTGAGCGATGTGTATATAGAATCCAGTGATACAGAATCCGCTTGCGGATTCTGTATCACCATAAAAAACGACAAATCGTGTACCTGTGCACGATTTTAACACTAAATCCTATGGAGGTGTACATCGATGTACGTGTACATGTACGAAATCGTGTACAAGTGATACTGAATCCGCCTTTATTACCTACTCACGTGTCTTTCCATTTAATCTTTATAAATTTAAGAACAATATTTTCATAATCGTGCATTCATCCTTTGAAATAGCTTCGTCTACAGGGACAAAACAAGTCTGATTTACGGGACTCGAATACACACTATGTCCGAGTTAACCCTTTACCCAACGAATCGCTCGCATCCGCCCGCGTAATATGCAAATTCAGCTGTTGAAAAAATATTATTTTTTTTAAAAATTGAACAAAACCATATCATGTGACCCCTCGTTGGAACGATCTCGTCGAGCTCGTTCCAACGAAGGGGGTCACATGATATGGTTTTGTTGAAATATTTTGAAAAATTAAAAAAAAAATTATATTTAAAATAATAAATTTTGATAACGTCTGCGTTAAGTAAAGGGTTAACGTCCCTGAACAGTTGGCCTTTTCGAGAAAAGTGCACTACAATACTGCCAATCTCACTCTATATCTAAATTTTTAAGCGAGCAGTTTGTTCAAACAATGACGTTTAAGAGTTAAAATTAAGGCGAACCAATTTGAAAATTTGTTTTAAGGACAAAAGGATTTTTGTTTTGGGCATTACAATTCTCAGAAGACCTATTTTCAATTTTTTTATACAACGGAATCATAATTCTGATGTGTTTACCCCAAGCTCTGAAGCCACCAGTTAAACTCTGTAAGGCATTCGACTCTATTGTGGCCTGGAACCCGCTTAGCCCTAAAGTAGTCTATCGTCTATGTTCAGATTCACTCGCCTCCAATATTTCAGTTGGTCGCAAAAGGGAACATATGCTTCACTTTCCTAACCAACTGACATATTTCAGACGATTGAATAAGAAAACATCATAAACATTCATTTTCTTTGAAGCAACGCCAGTAAGTGTGTCTCAATCAAGACTTGATTTAACACGATCGTTAATGATTTTACCAATACCACCTGAGGTGCTTGTTTGTTAAATAACTATGAACGGAGACTCGACAGAGCAGACGTTTTACGACCAGGCAGCGTAGTGCCACTGATTGTATTAATATCTTCACATTTTAAAGAAGAAATAAATAGTTATTGATTGGAATATCTATAGCTGGTGCACGAACGAATATATGTATATCTCTGTGTATCTGTGAGTAAAAGGATAGACCATTACATCAACGGCAGTCTCCACGAAATTGGTTAAACAAATAGCTCGTAACAGCTTTGAATTCTTCACAGAATTAGACTTGTGACCTGAAAGCTTGATGTTCACCCGTCTGAGTGCAAAGTCTGAGATAACCAATCTAGAATACAACGACATATTTCTTGGGTTTCTTTCATTGAGAGGAAGATACCCTGCGATTTAATTCACCGTTGGTATGCCTTCAACGCCTCTCTTTCATAACATCCACGCATCGTCCACTCCAAAAAAAAAACAACACTATTATATATTCTAACATAGACCATTGTTTGGGGAACATTTCGCGCCAATACCGAGTCGAGGTCTAGTTAACTTTCATCTTTATTTTCAATTAGAGTAATGTTTACGGATTAGAAATCGCTCATTCTTCTGTGAATAATTTTCTTTTCAACAACTCCAGAACACAGTTGAAAGAGTTACAATCTTTAATAATAAGAAATTAAATCTGAGAGGGGAATGTCTTCTTTCACGGTTTGGAAATTCGAATCAAATTCATTCAAAGATATTATATTTCCCAAATCTCTAAAAATGTTGGGTGTAGGGAGAGGGGAAGCATATCTCCAACCTACCACTTGTCTTGCCAACCAAATCCGGTGGGTCACTCTGAAAATGATTAATGCATAGGTCATAGTAAAGATGCCTGTTGCAACCACTTTTGTTATACCGCCCACTTTTGTTATACCTCACCAGTTTTGTAATAGCGATCGCCCATTTTTGTTATACCACACCAGTTTTGTTATAGAACGCCAGCTTTTGTTATAGTTTGAGGTCACCATTTTTGTTATAAAAATCGCCCATTTTTGTTATAAAAAAACAGCCAGCCACTTTTGTTATATAAATCGCCAGCTTTTGTAATGCTTGAAATCAAATCTTGCATTTGCCCCTATTTTAACGTGTGTTTGATGAAAGTGATTTTGGTTGGAGTTTGAATGTATTTGTACATGTAAGTAAAAGGGAAACACAAATTCATTTTTATTCGATGGCCTGCATGCTTGCCAGCTATCTGCCCGCTTGCCGACCTGCCTGCCTGCTTCCTTGCTTGCCTGCCCGATGGTCACCCGGAAGCCCACCGAAGCCCTCCCGCCCTCCCACCCGCCTGACCATCCACTTGTCTGTCTGTCAATCTGTCCGTCCGTCCGTCAGTCCGTCCGTTACATTTTGTTCCTAATGTGGTAAATCTTGCGTCCAGGACGTCCTTGAGTTGTATTCTGGGATAATGTGGTAAACCACAATCTTGTTGTTATTTTCAAATGTTTAATGTGGTATAATTTTTCATTTGGCGAAGCTTACCACATGAGGCCTTGGTAGACTTATAGAGGGTGTATGTCCAGTGGGGTCTAATGTACTATAACAAAAGCTGGCGTTCTATTACAAAACTGGTGAGGTATAACAAAAATGGGCGATCGCTGTTACAAAACTGGTGAGGTATAACAAAAGTGGGCGGTATAACAAAAATGGTTGCGACAGATGGCAATCACGCGATAGTGTTCAAGTGTTCCCACCTCTACCCTGAACCCATAGCAAAAAAAAAAAAAACAAAACAAAGTGGTTTTGGTTACCTCACTGCTGTTTGTTGAATAGATAACTACATAATTAATTGACATAATACAATTGGCTTGAATTACCGGAAATTATTTAAACGTACATGCAGATCCCTTTTCCGCAGAAGGATTTAAATATTTCTGACTTTCCCCGCAGATATAATATTCGCTGATGAAGTTTTGTTCAGGCCCATACTATTTTGTGAACTCGGGAATGATACAGTTAAAATGAAAAACTGTTTGACGTCATTCGTCAATATATCGACGCCTGAGTGCTAGAATGTTCTACAGTACGTGGAGAGTGGATTGTAACCAAATCACCCGCGGAGTGGAGTTATCACCCAAAGTATCACAAATTCAGGACATATGGACAAAAAACACAAGCAGTGTTTCAGCCAATGGACCTCCGGGTTTAACCCGGAGGTCCATTGGCTGGAACTTTGCTTGTGATGGCTATGCTTTGCAACAAATTTGCAATTATTGCTCGAGTGGAATCTCCACTCTGCGGGTGAATTAATGATAATACACTCTCCACGTACCGTATGTCCCATAGGGGACATAGAACATTCTAGCACCCAGGCGACGATATGTGGAGACATTCGCTGTTGAATGTACATGGAGAAGTCAATCGTTCTGTTTGACTCATGAGCTGCAACAAAGTCATGATATCCTTCAGTTAAGCAATAGTATGTATGTAGATCATGCATAATAATAATTTGTCACATGGAACATTGTTTATGTTCTAATTCGCTCCCTCAACCGAACATAAAATATTTACCACATACAAGAGAAAACACGTCTTGCAACTAGGAAGGCGTTCGCACAAGTGTAGCCTCGTCGTCTTACCACGCACGGGTAACACACATTTCATTAATCAACCTGAACTCCGCGAAACGCTCACTTGTCAATGCCCGAAACCAAACAAATATGTTTACCACAAGACCAGCCGACACACTCAGAAGACGTGTTAACCCTTCCTGCAGTAAATATATAAAGATAGTACCTTCCTCGAACAAATGAGATCTTACAATCTTTGTGAAAAAACTGAACACAATCGGCATTCAGTGGTGACGTGCGTGATGTTTTGAGAAACTTGGCGTTTCTATAGTCGCAGTTCTGGAGTTTCTGTAGTTTCAGTTCCATATGTATTTATTTATTGGTGTTTAAGGTCACATACTTATGCACAGTGGCTAATCATGACCGTGACAGTTTTACGGGTGGAGGAAGCCGGAGTACCCGGAGAAAACCACCGAGCAACGACGAGCAGCTGCCAGCTCCCCAACATCGTAACTCCGCACTGCAGCAAAAGCAGGGTTAGATTGGTTGAAGACATGCGCACCATCGACGTGCAGTACGCCTTAGTACACGGCGTCATCGTGCCCCCATGTGGACAATCGGGGTTAAGTGTCTTGCCCAAGGACACAACGCGGGAGTCCGAATCGATCGCTCAGACGGTCACCCATCCGAGGACTAACCGGGCTCGTCGTTGCTTAACTTCGGTGACCCGACGAGAACCGGTTACCGCAACGCCACCACACCCCCTAGTTGCAGTTCCAGAACTGCAACTATAGAAACGCCGAGTTTCTCAAAACATCACGCAAGTCACCACTGAATGCCTATTGTGTTCAGTTTTTTCACAAAGAGTGTATAATCTCATTTCTTCGAGGAAGTAAGAAAGATCTTGAAAACTGAAGTTATAACTTTAACTCTTTACCCAAACACGACCAAAAGACGACAATTGCCTCGAAAAAATAAATAAATAAATGAAGGTGAATAACTGTATTTTCTTTTTATCTCAAAAACCTAGCTTATGACCGCTCATTGAAAAAAGCTAGAAGATATGCCTGTGCGTCCCTCTTCGTTATCATAGTCCACACATTAACTGTCAATCAACTAGAATAAAAAAAAACAATCGATGTCTTTGATAGTATTCTGCTTATTCGGGAAGTCGTCGGGATGTTGTAGCCTCTCACAATGAGGCCGGTAGAAAATCAGAAACTTCAACAAATTTGATTGTCTAATATAGTAGAACAGCCAGGATATCTGGGTCCAATCACAAATATCTGATCCTACCAGCCCACTGTAAATAGTCGCACAATCTCGTTTGCATACAGTACGCGGAGAGTGTATTATCACTAAATCACCCGCGGAGTTCCACCCAAGCAATAATTGCAAATTTGTTGCAAAGCATAACAAGCACAAGCAAAGTTCCAGCCAATGGACCTCCGGGTTAAACCCGGAGGTCCATTGGCTGAAACATTGCTTGTGTTTTTTGTCCATATGTACAGAATTTGAAAGGAATACTTTGGGTGATAACTCCACTTCACGGGTGATTTAGTTACAATCCACTCTCCACGTACTGTACGTGCAGGTGTATGGGGTGGGGTAGAAGTGACAGTACTGAAGGTATAAGATTGGATTTTTTGCTTTTTCCATTTATGAACCCCGGCAAACAAAATTGCGCACTTTACCCCTTTACTTTTGAAACCACACAAATTTCGACCATTCACTTTTGGACAACCAAACCAAATGTGCATATTTTATTCACTGGCTTTGGGACGATCGGATACTGAATGATAGAAATTTTCAGCGATTGCTGTAACATGGCTGTCGTGTGCGACTTTGATAATGATCAAAACAGAATGCAAATCGAGATTTCACACCTCTCAAATAAAAGGAAGGAAACAACTTCAAACAAACATATGCTTTAGAGTTGGAAGTTGTTCACGAAGTAAATTAGTCCTCTAACCCAGCGAAAAAGCCATTTTCGTCCAGCGTTTTATTTTACAAAATTGCCATTCTCTAATTTTGTTTAAATATTTGGGTCGATTTTCAAGTATTTGTAGTTTTGCTGATATCCTGTTATCATACGCGATGTCGCACGAACAGTTGTCGTCAGCATTTTCAAAGTATTGTATAATTAACGTTCCATAGTCCTCTCATGAAGCGACACGTTTAACGCCTCGGGTCGCACTTACCAAGAAACGAGAAACTGTAAAGCGGCAATCTAGGAGGTCATTTTAATTTTTTTCTCTCACCGGTCCGAACCAAAATAATGTCTGATGCATTATGGATATTTGTGACATTCCATTCCACTGTCACTGCGTTTCAGCCCCCTCTGGGCCGATGTCAGAATGTTTAATACATTATAAATATTGCGCGGCTTGGTCTCTGCCAAAAGAGTGGTCCTTGGGGAAGACTGGGTTACGCGCCGAAGGCCCATTGACTAGCCACACCCTAAATTCGGTTGGGTTAAAAGTTAACCCAAATCGACAGGGCTAAGTGAATATGAACCCATTTGGGTTCATATTCACTCAACCCACTTGATTTGTGTTTATTTTAACCCAAATGATTTTAGAGTGCATTTCTCGAAGATCCCAATTTTGGCATAGTCAAAGACACGCCGTGCAGTAATTATTATTGTTTTAAGAAATAATCTTTGAAGAATCTTCCTCCACACAGTGCCGTATTAACCCACGACCGGGCCCCTAGGCTTTTAGGTACTTCGGGACGGTGCCCCTCTTCAGTCTTTCACCCCACTACAGCTGACAGCCTGACCCTTGTACGGTAGGCACTGTGCCGCAGTGGGTAGCCCTGTATCCATTTTGTGGGTCTCCTGAAGAATTCTACTCACAACTTGACATATTATTTAAATAAGCATTAAAATAACGTACTCTATATAAATATATATATAGTATACTTATGTGAGTATATATATGGATAAATACACATGTACATGTATCGCTACGGCGCAGAGTGCAAAGTGCCTTTAACCACTGGATCACTAAGGCACTGGTAACAGTGACTCAGCGAAAAAAAAAATAATTGGCGAGCCCCTTGTCCATGCGGGCTCCTAGGCTTCAGACTAGTCTGCCTCATGAACAATACGGCCCTACCTCCACATCACTTGAACGCCCTAGCATTTTTCGCGGCTATTTTGGCAAAATGTATAGTGCACGGGAATAATGAACGGTTATTTTTAGAGCGCTCCATAGGTAAAAGTATCGGAAATAATATCGAACTTATGAGCCGGTTAGAGAATAGAAAAGTTACGTGAGATGTAATACAGTTTTATATAAATGTACATCGTGTGCATTTATTGTTAAACAATCCAAACACGACTGAAAAATAAGCCTATTTCGAAACTGCCATCTTGGATTTTAATCTGTGCAAGGTCTCAGTCGCGAGGGGTAAACAAAGCGATTTCCGTGTTCGTCGCGTTGAGTTCTGTATGAGCCAAGCCAAACAGTTTTGTGAAATTCGTAGAATCGATGTCATCATCGAATTAACTGCAGGGGCAATCTTAGACGTCTTTAAAAGATAGGATATCGCAGGTTTGAAGACTTTTTTACGGAGGTGAGGACTTGTTTATAGTAAAGTTATAGTAATACAGTACTGAGATTTTAAAAGTTTCAAAAGCCGATTACGAACTTCGATCGGATCACGACTGGGTCGTAATTTGCAAATTCTCTGTCCGCTGGCCCTTTACCTAACATGAAAAGCAGACGACACCTGAGTAGGTGATAATTGAGAATACGAGCTCACCTGTACATGTACGTGTACACGTACATGTACATTTCCATAGGATTTAGTGTTAAATTGTGTACATGTACAAAGATTTTAACGGTTTTTTTGGGTGAGCTCGAATTTTTTTAACACTGAATTGAATCCTAGGTGCGCGTAGTTTTACGTACACGTTCATGTACCGTTTTGATTGAAATCTGCAGACGAGTTTTCCCCATAGGGTCCTGTGTTAAATTGCGAGCAAAAAACCGTTTTGAGAGTTCGAGCTCATCGTCTCTGTCGATTCTAACGATCCGCGTCCGTACACGATTTAACACTGAAACCCTATGGGGAGCGTGAAATTGATAGCAGAAAAACGTTTTGAGAGTTCGAGCTCACCATCTTGCCGATTCTGACGATCATTGTCCGCACGCAATTTTATCGCTAAAACCCCACGGTGATCGTCAGATTGCGAGCAAAAAAACGTTTTGAGAGTTCGAACTCAATATCGTCTTTTCCCGATTCTAACGATCGGTGAGCTCGTATTCTCAATCCCATAGGATTCAGTGTTAAAATCGTGTACGGATCTCGTCCGTACACGATTTTAACGGTGAGCTCGTATTCTCAACCCCATAGGATTCAGTGTTAAAATCGTGTACGGTTCGTACACGATTTTAACACCGAATCCTATGGGAGGGAGAGGAAAACTCGCTTGCGGATTTTATGTGGTTGGAAATTTGCAAACCCAGTCACGTCTTCCTGAAGTAAGCAACTAACACACGTTATCGTAATTGAGGTGTTTTGTTCAAACAGAGTCGATTGTGAATATATAGCCTGTATTATAGACATTGATGTTTTCTGTTGATGGGATGGATAAAAATTGAGTTTTGGGTTTTTTTTTTAGAATTCCTCCACTATGAGAAAATTCTCAAAAAAAAACACTCAGCTGATCGAGCGATCGAATCGCTCGATTCTCGTAATAAAAACTCGATCTGAACGAAGAGTGTCTGTGTGTTTGGAAATTTGCAAACCCAGTCACGTCTTCCTGAAGTAAGCAACTAACACACGTTATCGTTATTGAGGTGTTTTGTTCAAACAGAGTCGATTGTGAATATATAGCCTGTATTATAGACACTGATGTTTTCTGTTGATGGGATGGATAAAAATTGAGTTTTGGGTTTTTTTTTTGAGAATTCCTCCACTATGAGAAATGAGGTTGACTGTTAAGCGTTCCTTGAATAAAGTCAAGAAACACTTATCGGAATGTTTAAAACGCATTTTCCGCTCAGTTAGGTTTCGAGTGGTAAAATTTTTAATATATTCACGATAGCAATCGGAGAGAGAGATTTGTTAAAATCAGTTTTCCATTGTGTGTTGAAACTGTCTAACAGTCATCAAAAAAAGGATTTTCTCTTAATTCGACACTCGATGAATTGATGTGTGAATGAATGAAGATCTTTTGACAAAAAATTTAAACACCACTGTCAAAATGCGTTACATCAGAAACCGGTTTGTCATGTACTGTTTAAAACGTATTTTTTTTTTTAACTTCAATTAACACAGCGAGTTTGAGATGTAAATATTTTTCAGATATTATATTAAGACGGAAAGAGATTTTAATACTTAAAACATAAAATATAAAAAAAATATAATTAAACATTTAATTTTGAAAAATAAATAAAAACAATTAAAACGAAAGATGTTTTTTCCAGATGGATCCTAGACGCCGAGATCGAATTTTAACCGAGTATTTAAGTGCTAAGAAGGCGATTCAGGCTGCTGATAGGAGCAGACGTCTCGGTGAGATGGAACTCACACGCGAAGCCACAAAAATATTTAAACCCGCGACGGAGGGTCAAGAGCGAAGCAGGAAGGAGATAGTCGAAGAATTGAGACCCATAAAGGAGAGTTCTTTGAGAATGGGTTCGTTGCCTTCTAGTTTTGGAAATCGGTATTCCGTTCAATCTACACCGGATTACGTTCCCACGAGAATCGAAACCGACGTGAGTGAGAGCGATGATACGGCTTCGACTATCACCACTGATAGCATCGCATCGTCCGATGATGATGGTGGCGGTAAGAGAGATCTGTTGTATGGAATTCGCGAGGATTCGAGCGGTAGAAAATTCGTGGGCGACACTGAAGAGGAAATGGATGATGATGAATTGATCGTGGGTTCGAATAAGTATAAAGTAACCGATGGTCTGCAGAGATTGCTCCTTTTCGATAAGCCCGGAGATTACACGGAACAGGATTTCCACAATTACGGCGACATTCTAGTCCAGACCCACGCCATGAATAGAAATAACGATGCCAGAGAGACGAGACCCAAAGCCAACAGAGGTTACAAGTGGATGAAAATAGTGAAGCCCATATGGAATGCGAATAAGAAGTTCATCGAATCGATGACTGGCAAAGGGGTGAAAACCACCACTTTTCTTCCGAGCGATCCCGACGCTCTGTCTCAGAGATTGAGTTTGTTGATGGGGAGCAGACGGGCTGGTAACACGGGATTAGATAATCAGATAGTTGCCATATCTGACGAATTGTTGAGACAGAAGGTTTTGAATAAAAACCAGTATAAAAGGCTGATGAACGAATTGAAGGATTGATGTGAATATAATAATAAGTAGAGAGAGAGAAACAAACAAACAAACAAAACAAACAAACAAAAATAAAACAGTAAATTCTTACACTAGAATAACAAAAGTATTTAAAAACGACAAAACGATTTACCAGTGAAAAAAAAAACACAAAATATATCATAAAAAAATAAAATATGTTGGTGATAAAGAACAGGGGATACGTCAGGACTTACGTTCAAGGCGGTTCTGGCATCGTCGATTCTATAATGCGAGCGTTCACGAGCAATGCGGGTAGAAAACTCGCATCGACCGCGTTTGAGGTCGGTAAGAAGACGACTTTGGATGCTAGTAAGAAAGCCGCTTCCGAAGCCAGTGGTAGGATAGCTTCTGTGGCTGGCAAGAGGGCAGCCGACGCGTTGATCGACAAGTTGATCAGTCCGCCGGCGAAGCGAGCTGCGTTAGAGCGAACGTCGAAAAGTTGGAAAGATTTTGAGGATGTCGTGGTGCCCATACAAGATTTAGCCAAAATGACGAGTGGATCCGGATTGAAGAGAACTCGCGACGATGCGATATAAACAAAATAATAATAATAACAACATTAAAAACAGAGTTTGAAAAAAACATAAAAAATTTTGTGTTTGAAAAGAATCTAAAATAACAGACAAAAAAAAAAAAAATAAAACAAAAGATGAACATTAAATATATGTCTTGGAACGACGCCGCGACCAAGAGGTCGAATAACGAGTTCTTTCCCAAGAGCATAAGAGGCTAGATAGTGGGAAAATCGAATTGTGGAAAGACCAATCTGTTGATGAATCTGTTGTCCCGACCCGACTGGTTGGATTACGACAGATTGTTCGTGTCTGGCAAGAGCTTGTTTCAACCCGAATACAGATTGCTTCGAGAGTGCATGGATCTCAGATTGCCCAAGTACGTCATAGCCAGAATCTTTGACAGTAGGGAGGAATTCGACAAGAGTGGAGCTCCGCTCTCGACCATTTTGGACGGCGCGGCGACGAAGCTGACGAAGAGAAATGCATCTTCGAACGTCGAGTGTCGATTTTACGAGAACGCTAGCGACGTTCCGGATCCTAGGGAACTGAAATCGGAAGATAAGAATCTCATGATTTTCGACGATCTGCTTTTGGAGAGACAGAAGCGATGCGAATCGTATTACGTTAGGGGTCGACACAGCAACGTGGACTGTTTCTACCTGTCACAGAATTATTTTCGATTGCCCAGACAGACGATAAGGGAGAACGCTAATTTTCCGTGTCTCTTTCGCCAAGATCTTAAGAATCTCAATCACATCTACGGCGATCATGTCGCAAACGACATGAGCGCTGTCGAATTCAGGAGATTCTGCAAGAGGGTTTGGGATGGTGGACTTTACAATTTCGTCGTGATCGATTTGACGAGCGAATTTAATCGCGGAAAATATCGGTGCGGATTCGACAAGTTTTATGTTCCCAATGGTGATAATAATAAGAAAGAGCGTGAAAAATAAAAAAAAGTAGAAAAATAAATAAATCTTCAAATAATTAGTTTTGAATAAAAAAAAAAAAAATAAAATTAAGATATAATGTTCGAACATGGAAAATTGTTAGAACGGATAGCCGAGAATACGGCTGTGAAACAATCCATTCAAATCATGGTGAGTGGCGATTCGACTCGATTCGCTACGAAATTCGAACCTTCCATCGAATTGAACAGAGAGAAAAGTTACGAGATGGCGTTGGTGAATCTGGAGACTTATTATTCCTTTCCCAACGTCACCGAAAAGAATAACTCGTTCAAGTATTCCGACGGAGTGGATTGGTTGGAGATTCGAATTCCCAAAGGGAGTTACGACATAGACGATTTGAACCATTACATTCAGACGCGAATGAAGACGGATGGAAAGGGAAGCAACAAGATCAGACTCGCTCCCAATCCTAATACCTTACAGACGATGTTGGATTTGGAAGATAATTTTCGTGTGGATTTCAACACGGACGATTCTATAGGCAAGATGTTGGGATTCGATCAAAAGATGTATCGAGGCCACGCGGCATCTGAAAATACGGTCGACATTCTCACTGTCAATAGCATTCTGGTGAACGTGGACGTGATTGCCGGAAGCAACGTGAATGGTAGCGCTCAGCCGACGATCTATTCCTTCTTTCCAAACGTGTCGCCGGGTTATAAGATCGTGGAGCGACCTCAAAATTTAGTTTATCTACCAGTGATTTTACACACGTTGTATAGTCTCAAAACCACTTTGACGGATCAAAATGGTGAACTGTTAGATCTTCGCAGAGAGAGAGTGACGATACGATTTCACATAAGAGAAATATAAAAAGCAAAAAAAAAAAAAAAATATTATATATATATAGATAACAAAAATAAAATAAACGGTAATATTAATTTTTTACAAAACTATTTTAATATAATTATTAAACAAGAAACAATTGAAGTAAATATATTTAAAAAAAACAAACAGAATTATGACACAATACGTGGTTAAAAACGTGAACATATCCGCAGGACAGAGGAAGAAACTTAAGAGAGCGTTAACAACTCGAGGCGAGGTGGTGAGATTCAAATTCACTCACGAAGATCTGACGAGAGGCGGACAGGATACGATCGCCTGGACCAGAAGTCAAATCAAAAGGATGGAGAAAGCGATTCGCGATGGAAGAGGGTTGGCGGTGAGATTGAGTCCCGCTCAATTGAGATACAATTTGAGAATGAAAGGCGGTTTCCTACCACTATTGGCAGGAATCGCCGCAAAAGCATTACCCTTCGCTGCAAAGGTGCTACCCTTTCTCGGAAAGACTCTCGGCGTGGGAGCTCTCATGGGACTCGCTAGTTCGGGAGTTGAGAAATTAATGGGTGGCAGCGGACTGTTTTTGAAGAAGGGAGGAGCCGTGTGTCGCGTTCACGTAGATGACAGCGGTAAAGGATTGTATCTAGAACCCGTTAGAGGTGGCAACTCTCTGAGAGGAAACGGTCTCTTTCTGAAGAGTGGATGGAACGTCAAGCGATTTGGCAAGGGTTTGTTGCTCGGTGAGAATTCGCCATTTAAGAACATACCGATTTTGAATATGTTATTATAAATATGAAATTATATAAAATATATGAAATCATAGAAAGTATAAAATAATATATATTTAAAATGGGTGAAGAGGTGGGGAAACAAATTTATCACCTGGATGAATTTGACGATAATGACGAACATCGCGAGCCAGAGAGTGAAGAAATAAAAAAATGGTTAGACGCTAATGATGGATATCTAAGGAAAGAGATAGATAAAGCGCGGGATATACGGTTGGGAATGAGACGATGCTTTCCACGGTCACCACTACCTTCTGAAGTGAATGGTAATGATGTTAGTGTTACCAAGAGATGCACAACATTCGTTCATAATTATGATTCAGATAAACAAAAATGTTATCATGAACGTATCACATCACAAAGAAAAAGAAAAGAAAAAGAAAAAGAAGAATCGACGCAGAAATTTGAGAGAAAAGGAAACGTTATTATAATATATTATGATGATAGTGAAGAAGAAGGAAAACAAAAAAAAAAAAAAAAAGTAAATGAGATCTCATTACTTTTTTTTTTTTTCATCGCTAAAAATCAATCGCTCTATTGTTTATATTTCCAAGTCTGTTATTAGCATGTTGACGCTCGTGTCTACTCCTTTTTCGAAAACGTGTTGAATGTTTATCTTTACTCTTTTGAGTTTTTTTACATCAGTCAACTTGCTCTCACCACCCAATTTCTTCACGAGTTCAAATGAGATGTTTGGAAATATGTAATTTCCATAGGGCAACGACAAATCGTCCTTGTCGAATTCTCTATCTTCGACGATGACGATGTTCTGCAGATCGCTTTGGTACTCGTAAATCAAATTGAGCGTGGCTTCATTCAGTTTCAGAGGCATCTTATATTTCTCGTATTTGTGCTCTAAGCCCTTCGTCTCGGCATCGTTCAATTCGATGGGATCGTGTCGTTGTAATCTATAGATTTTATGACCGAATTTCTTATATGTTTCAACTCGTTTCAATTTCAATTCGCATCTTTTAGGTGTTGTTGTCTTCATGATCGATTATTTGTTGTTTTTTTTTTGTTTTTACGAATTCTTGCAATAATGTATATTTTAAATTTTGTTTTTAAATAATAATTTGTTAAAAAAAAAAGTTTGTTATTTTTTTTTTTTTTTGCTCTTTATATATATATAAAAAAGTTGTTTTTTTTAATTTTCTTTAATGTAAAAATTTTTTTAGTAAAAGTTTTTTTTCTCTTTATATATATATAAAAAGTTTAAATTTTTTTAATTTCAATCTCTCTATTGTTTATATTTCCAAGTCCGTTATTAGCAAGTTGACATTCGTCATTTTTCCACATACGAAAATGGTGTGAATGTTCATCTTTACTCTTTTGAGTTTTTTTTCAAAGGCGAATGCGCTCTCACCACCCGATTTCTTCACGAGTTCGGGTGAGATTATTGGATATATGTAACTTCCATAGGACAACAATAAATCACCTCTGTCGAATTCTCTGTCTTCGGCGACGATGAAATTAATCAACAGTTTGCTTTGGAACTCGTAAAACAAATTGAGCGCGGCTTCATCCACTTTCAAACACATTCGATATTTGTGGTAGTAGCGCTCTAAGTCCACCATCTCGACCTCATTCAATTCGATGGGATCGTGTGGTTGTAATGTATAGATATTAAAACTGGATTTCTCATACCCTTCGTCTCATTTCAATTTCAATCCGCATCTTTTAGGTGTTGTTGTCATGATCGATTATTTGGTTTTTTATGAATTCTTACAAATAATGTTTATTTTAAATTTTGTATTAAAAAAATTGAATTTTAAAATTTAACTTTTTTTTTTTTCTATTATATATATAGAGTAAAAAAGCAAAACTTTTTTAACAAATTATTTAATACAAAATTCAAAAAAAAATATATTCTTACAAAATGAAACAAATAGATAAAAAAAAATTGGAAAATTTAAATGAGAAAACCGTACCTCAGTTAAACGAGATTTGTAAACTATTAAAAATTTCACATTTCAGAAATCATAGAACTAAATCAAAAATGATTGAAGTCATACAGAAACATTTGCAAAACGATGGAAAGGCAAACAAAATGCCGATAGCAACAACGTCAAAAAATGCATCGGTTGTGAAAAATGAGAAGAAGAAAAAGATAGTAAAAGGAATCGAAATGCCGATGTTGAAAAAACCAAAAACGTTTCGATTGTGAAAAATAAGAAGACGACTAAATGAAAAGCCATTTTAGAAGAACTTCAAGTTTCCAAAGAAAAGAAAAGAAAAACGAAAACGAGTGATGCACATCAGATTCTAGGCAAACGAGATATATCGAGCGAACTTCAATGAGCGATAGACGAAGGGAAAGGAGAAGAATATCTAGTGCGACTCACCACGGAACTATTTCAGTCGAAGTCTGTGGAGCGGGAGAGTGCGATCAAAGGCATTTTTAAAACTTTTGACGTGGTTCCCATGTTGAAGAAAATCGATCCGAAATTGTTCATGGAACGGGTGAAGAAAAAGGTATTGGATTTGTTTCGCAAATACATGAACGTGGGACTAAAAATTAAGATGATACTCCATTGCGTGATGAATAAAATCGACGTGAAGTCCAGCGAGAGCATCGTGAAAAATGCATATTTCAGATCTAACGTCGAACCCGTATTTCGAGGTTCAGATCTATCGGATGTTTTCGAAAAGATGAAAGACAAGATGTTGACGTCTCTCGCAAATTATCAACATGAAGGTAGTAATCTGATGTTCGATGAGATGTTGAAACTCGAAATTCACATAACTAAAAACGATTTGTTGAAAGGGTCTTCCTACGTGAAATTACCGTATTTCCTCGCTAAGAAATACGCCGTGATCAACGTGAAAAATAAAGATGATCAGTGTTTCAAATGGGCAGTCACCTCCACTTTATACCCTGTCGAAATAAACTCCGATAGAGTTTCTCAGTACGAGGAAACTTCTAAAAATCTCGATTGGACCGGAGTGACTTTTCCAACGCAGTTAAAACACATCGAATGTTTCGAGGTTCAAAATCCCACCATTGCGGTGAACGTCTTGGGATACGACGACGAAAAACGGAAGATCCATCCTCTCAGACCGACTTCGTATCTCGGAAGAGAAAAGACGATTATTTTATTATTGATTTCGAATGGTGACAATCGTCATTATTGTTGGGTTAAACATCCGAGTCGATTACTGTCAAAAAAAAATAATAATCATAACGGAAAGATATCTTTATGTTACAATTGCATGAACGTGTTTCACAGCGAAGACTCGTTGGCTAGACATCAGGAATATTGCAACGAAAATCAAGGTGTCGCCGTCGAAATGCCCAAACCCAACACCATCGCGAAGTTTGAAAATCACAATAGAAGGTTAAAAGTACCATTCGTCGTGTACGCCGATTTCGAATGTTTCACCACAAAAATGAGTTCCTGTCAACCCAACGCTCTTCAAAGTTACGTCGAAAGATATCAAAAACACATACCTTCGGGCTATTGCATTTATGTGAAATGCGCTTTCGACTCGCGACACGACATGGGTCCCTTCACCTACACGAAACAGTGCGAAGACAACGACATGGCTCAAAGGTTCGTGGAAGAGTTAGAATGGAAACTTCAAATGTTATACAACAAATTCAAAACTCCGGCAGAAATGATCATCATGCACGAGCAGCAGGACGAAAATAACAGAGCCACCGAATGTCACATATGCAGACAATCGTTCGACGAGAATTCGAAGGAAAATAGGAAGGTTAGAGACCACGATCATTACATGGATCTGTATCGTGGTCCGGCTCACAGCAGGTGTAATTTAAAATATCGAGATGCCACTTTCTATCCGGTGATGTTTCACAATCTCTCGGGTTACGACAGTCATCTGTTCGTGAAAAATCTAGGCACCTCGCACGAAGAATTAAATTGCATCGCGAACAGCGAAGAAAGATACATTTCCTTCACGAAATGGAAGCTCATGGAGGAGAGAAGAGTAATCGATGGAGAGACATTGGAAGAAAAAACGAAATCCATTCGTAGAGGCATACGTTTCATCGACAGTTTTAAATTCATGTCGACCGCTCTGGAAAAATTAGTCGATAACATGAGCAAGGATAAATTTAAAATCATGAGCGAACATTTCGGAGAACGAGTAGACATCATGTTGAGGAAAGGAGTCTATCCTTACGATTACATGAACGATCTAAAGAGATTCGAAGACACCGCACTACCTTCAAAAGAAGATTTTTATTCGAAATTATACGAATCCGACATTTCCGACGAGAATTACGAACACGCCAAAAACGTGTGGAAATCATTCGATATGAAAACCATGAGAGATTATCACGATCTCTATCTGAAGACCAACGTTCTGCTCTTGGCAGACGTGTTCGAAAATTTTCGAGACGTCTGTCATCGAAATTACGATCTGGATCCCTGTTGGTATTTCACCGCACCCGGCCTGGCGTGGGATGCTCTGTTGAAGACCACCGAAGTCCAATTGGAATTATTATCCGACGTGGACATGTTGCTCATGTTCGAAAGGGCTGCGAGAGGTGGCGTCTCGATGATCTCTCACAGACATTCTGAAGCTAACAATCCCTACATGAAAGAAGGTTTCAATTCGAAACGGTCGACTAAATACATACAGTATTGGGACGCCAATAATCTGTACGGTTGGGCTATGAGTCATCCTTTACCGATTGGAAATTTCGAATGGGTGAAGAGATGCAAAAATGGAGAGACTATCCTTGCATTTTAGAAGTCGATTTGAACTATCCGAAAGAATTACCCGATCTACACAACGATTATCCGCTGGCTCCCGAACGAATGGAACCGAACAAGGGAGATGAGGAAAAACTCATTCCCAATTTATTTAACAAACGTAACTACGTCATCTACAGCGAGAATTTGAAACAGTACGTCGATTACGGGATGAAATTAGTCAACATACATTGCATCATTCGATTCGACGAAGAGCCTTGGATGAAAAAATACATCGATCTCAACACGAATCTCAGAACTCGAGCCGAGAACGATTTCGAAAAAGATTTCTTCAAACTCATGAACAACTGCGTGTACGGTAAATCGATGGAAAACATCAGGAAGAGAACCGACGTTCGACTCGTCACGTCTGAGAAAACAGCTAAAACATTAGTGGCGAAACCCAATTACAAACACCGAACCATATTCGACGAAAATCTAGTGGCTGTTCACATGCAAAAGATGCACCTGAAGTTCAACAAACCGTATTATCTCGGACCGATCATCTTAGATATCAGCAAGCAATTGATGTACGAGTTTCACTACGATTACGTCAAACAAAAATTTGGCGACAAAGCCAAACTACTGTTCACCGACACGGACAGTTTAGTTTACAAGATAGAGACGAAAGACGTCTACCGAGACATATCTCCAGACGTGGCCGATTGGTTCGACACGAGCAATTATCCCGTCGATCACCCATCCAACATTCAATCGAACGACAACAAGAAGGTGTTGGGTAAATTTAAGGACGAGAGTGGCGGTAAACAGATCGTCGAATTCGTAGGCTTGAGACCCAAACTCTATGCTTATCGTCTAGAAGATGATGAAGAGATCAAGAAGTGCAAAGGAGTTAAAGCGTGCATGGTGAAGAAAAACATCTCTTTCCAAGAGTATAAAGATTGTCTGTTAGGAAGTGGTCCGGTGTATAAGACTATGAAATCGATTCGAAGCGAAAATCACGACTTGTATACCGAAATAGTCAACAAGATTTCGCTGACGGCCGACGACGACAAGAGATTCATATTAGATGATAAAATAAGCACTTTGGCACTCGGACATTGGACTGCGGAACTAAATATAGACGATATGAATGTGGATGATTGGATTCCAGAAAATCAAGAGGGATTAGACAAATTCAAAATTATAGAAATCGATAGGGTCATCGAGAAAGTTAGTTTAAAAAGAAAAAGAAAAAAATAGAAAAAAAATAACGTCATTTTTAGTGAATTATAATAAAATAAATAAAAAAAAAATATATACTTATTTATGAATAAGAAAATAAAGATATCCATAGAAGGTGTCGTCTTACCCAATGAACCCCTATCCAACATCGATCTGTTGAATGCGGCAAAAGATTTGAAAATCGAAGATTTTCTCGGAGTGTTTTCCAGAGATGCCTTGCCGAAGAGAAGACGTCAACAATCGGAATGCGGAATTTTAAATCTAGACGATTCATCGGGTGAAGGCACTGACTGGGTGGCGTGGTTCAAGAACGGGAAGAAGAAGAAGAATTATTATTTCGACAGCTACGGAATCTCACCGCCGAAAGAAATAAAGAACTATTTCAACAAATCGATGGTTCTTTACAACACGGATCAAGTGCAATCGCCAGATCAAGTGTTTTGCGGTCACCTGTGTCTCTACGTTCTCAAGAGATGGTCTGAAGGAGATGAATTTCAAGACATTCTCAATGACTTACATTAGAGAGAGATTTTATAGTATATATATAAAGATAAAAAAATTATTTTACAAAAAATTTTAATGGAATAAAAAACGAAAAATAAAATAACATAGTTCATTTTTTAATAAATTGCGTTTTGAACACATTTTTTTTCTAAACAACAACAAAAAAAAAAATTCCCACAACAACATGACAGTCGATAAATTTGGTAGAAGTGATGACGAAAAAGTCAACCCGAGAAAGAAGAGGAAGATGCTCGAAGTCGACGATGGTTATGACGTTGCCAACTTGGACGAGCGTTACGTTCGGAGATACGAACCTCGAGAGGAACCTTTGAACATGAACGATAAGAAGCTCTACAATCTTCTCGAGCCGATAGATCTCGCAGATGCCGCGACCAAAAAATACGTCGATAGGGGGAACTCCGATTTCGAATGAATCCTGCTGGATAATTACGTGGATAAAACCATGACCGACGATCTCGATCTGAAATCCAAACGTTTGGTGAACGTCGCAAATCCCGTAGATCCCACCGATGCCGCCACCAAGAGATATGTGGACGACTCTCACGCGAGATTCAGTGAACACCTGAGAAATAGATACGTTCAGAAAACGATGCACTCGGAATTGAACGCCAATTCTTACAAGATAACGAACGTGGCCGCTCCAATGAATCACAAGGACGTGGCGACCAAACACTACGTAGATCTGGAACGGAGAAAGTCTGATGGACGTGAAATGAAATCGGATCTGAATGCAGGATTCCACAAGATATTGAATCTGTCGAAGATCGACAACACGGATGCGGACTCAACCGTGGTCAACAAGGGCTACGTGGATTTTTCTGTGTTACAATCGCAAGAATACCTAGAATCGCAAGTGGATGATCTCTACCTGAACAAAGAATCTGGCGGAACCATGGAGGGTGGCATCGACATGAACGGTTACAATTTATTCGGTCTCGATCCCGATCCCGAAGGAATGGTAAGAATTTATTCGGAATCAGTCACGATCCCGAATTCGATTCCAGCGTGGTCAGCAGAAAGTACGTGGATGACAACTCGGTCTGGAGAAAGGGCGACATCATGGAAGGTAAACTAGACATGGGCGGACACGTGCTCACGAATCTACCGGAACCCATGCACATGACAGACGCCTGCACCCTGATTTTGGCGGTGGAGAAAGTCAAATATGCCAGACAATTGATCACCGTGTGGGCCGAAGAGGCTGGCACCTTAGATGAAGGAGAAGCCGAGTGGTCTTTCGGAAACGGAGGTAGCGGATCGAAACATGGTCAGGTTGGATATCCCATGCCGTTGGGAGGTGAAATTCTTCGAATGAGTCTGGCTTCCTCGGATTTGAATAACAGAGTGGTCGTCAATCTCATGGTGAATGGTGTGGAGAGCGATAAGAGATACAGCATCGAAAAGACTGAGAATCAACATGTGAATGTTAGCACGTTCGGCACGCCTCTCAAAGTGAACGCCGGAGACAGGATTAATTTCGTTACGAAAACCAATAATCCCGAAGCCACCACTTCCGTGGTGAGTCTACTGATCGAACTGGATCCTTTGAACAAACAGTGAACGCGTGGAAAATAATGAATTAAAAAAAAAAAAATAATGTGTGATTATTAAAAACAAAAAAAAAAAGTAATGAGATATAGAGAGATGTTCGATCTCTCTAGATCACATTACTTTATTTATTTTTTTTTCATTTTTTTTTGTTTTTATTTATTTATTTTTTTTTACACACTCGTCTCTCATCGAATGATCGACATCTTATTTCTGTCCGATTCGAATTGTAATTCTCTGACCGACAGGACCAGGGTGAAGGCTTCGGTTTTACTCAGCACGTTCCTATCGAATTGCATTTTGATCTGAATGTCTAACACGCTACTCTTGAGTCGTTCACTCTGTTTACTGACGTCGAACACGAACATGGGATACATCGACTTGTATTCGCCGGGAGATATGTTGGGATTGCTCATCAATTCATCTAGACCGTGATACTTCTTTCTAAAATCGGCGGCGTTGCCGTACAGCCTGCAGAAATCGTTCTTGTCGAACGACGCGTTGTAATCGATTGCCGGATATCTCGTGGCGTTCAGAAACACTTGCATGTTTCTCAAATTGCAGTGATCGAACAGCGACGCATTCTTTTCCTGAGACCCGTCCCTATCGGTCTGAAACGCGACCACGATGAAACGCGGTCTCTCGGAAGCAGATTTCACTGTCAATCTCCAATCGAAGTGATTCATGGAGGGAGGAATGCTAGCCGTGTCACACTGTCTCATTCTAAATCCCACGGGTAATTTACTCTTGGATTGTATGATCTTGTAGAGATGCGTTTTCTCATCCGTCGTAGGCTCCACGTGCGGAACGAACCACGATGTCTTGTGTAGAGTTATCTTACCCGCATCGGTCGCGGCGAGTTTCACTATTGCATCGTCGTTTCCTTTTCGAATCAACGTCAGATTGTGTTTGAATCCGTACATGATCTTGTTGTAATCGTCCGCGAATCCGAAGATGTGTTTCAAAGGTATCCTGAACGAAAACGTTCCTTTAGGTCTGGACGTCTTGACGACGTAGTCGAATATCGTGGCGGCGCCGGCGCTAGCAGGGCCGACGGTGTCTTTCACCCACAACTGATTAAGTCCTCTGGATTTCGAAAAATCGTCAGGATACGTCAAGAGTCCGAACATCATGGTGGCCTGACCGGGATGAAAAACAGATTCTATCTCTTGTCCGGATAGCATGTATTTTATGTTACTGAATAGATGCATGATGCCATTATTGGCAAGAGTGATCGTGTCGTCGTCGGCGTAGTCGCTCCCATCTTCCTTGGTGAGACGTCCCTGCACCACTATGTAACTCTCGCTAGGATGTACGAATAGATCTTGAGTTTTGACGTTGATTCTTATCTCTCCCGCATTGTTCAAACTCGTTCCAGTTACCGGTTCATATTCGTGAACCTCATATTCTTGAATACTTACATCTTTCACTATGCTTTGTGCTATATCTAGTATATTTGTCATTTTAAAGGATTTTTAGGTTTTTTTTGTTTATTAATTCACTTGCTTTTCTTTATCTAAAAAAATAGTTTTTAATTATTTTTTATTATTATTTATTTTTTTTCTCTCTTATATATGTGTGTGTAAACAAGAAAATGTCAAAGAGAGTAAATAAAAAAAAATTTTTTTGGCGTTCTTCATCAAAACTTCGTCTTCTGTAATTGTTGTTCGTAAAACTTTCCGATGATCTCTTCTCCATCCAAAGCTTCGATTTCGTAAGTCACCGGATCGGTGTGAAATATTTTGATGATCACGAAGATTTCCGAGGTCCATCGAGGAGTATAACCCTTTTCGAAGTGCTTCTTATAAGCGTAGATTCTCACTCGATCGCCGATCGCAAATTTCGGCGTTCTAGACTTCTTCTTCCCGATCTTAGATCTCTTGGGATATAGATTCGCGTAGACCCGTTTTTCGTTTCGAGGATCGCTAGCTTCCACGGGAGTCATCTTGATCGATCTGTGTCGCGTGTCGTTGTAATCTTTCACCAGACCATTCAGAGCGTATATGTATTTCTTGGTCGAATTCGCCGTGAAGTATCTGTGCATCTTCTCCTTCATCGTTTGATTCCAACGTTCCACCACGCTGGCTTTCTCTTCATTTTCGATCGAGTAGAGGTCTACCAATCGACGAACGTCCTTGTTGTAGAATTCCTTTCCCTTGTCCACCCACAATTTACTCTGTTTTCGAGAGGACGAGTCGAACACGCTCTTCAGAGCCTCGGCGACGCAAGGTCCCGATTTATTCTTCAAAGCTCTGATCCAACCGTATTTGGAAAACATGTCGATGATCGTCAACAGATATTTGACGCCCTCGTTCCACCTCAAAAACGATCTCATGTCGACCAAGTCGGCGGACCAAATGTCGTCCAGACCCTTCACGAACACCCTTCTCTTTCGAAATTTACGCACTATGGGTTTGTGTAACTCCTCGGCCAATTCGCCCGTCAATAATCGTTTCTTCTTCTTCTCTTTTTCACATGTGCTTTTTTTTTTTGAACGCCCCATCCGAATCGACGTTTCGCACCAATCAGATTGCCGACCAGCGAACGTTCCATCTTCTCTCTCCTGGTCGGATTCGACATGCCTCTCAATCTCGCCAACATGTTTTTGTCACAGACGTCGTTGCGAGTCTTGGTGTTGGGATGTCCGGCGTAGCACAGATCGTGATCGTACGCGGCCGCGTCCACCCTATTCACGGGTTTGCTCCAAGATTTGGGTGTCAGATCGGCGTTGAGTCTCTTGTTCAATTTCGTTCCTGGTCCCGTGAAACTGTGACCGGGCAGATGCATTTCGAAAGGTAGATTGTTGATCATTTTATTCACGATGCCTTTACCTTTGCTCGCGTTCTTTTGTTTGACGAATCGAGTCTTGATAGAACCACACACGTCGCAAATTCCGCGAAGCATCCGTCTGTCATTTTTAGTTCGCACTTCTCGAGAATTACTCGTCTCGGTAACTCTCTTACACTTTACGCAATACATTTTTTTGAAGAGTTATTTAAATTAATTTCGTTTTTTTTATTTTATATATAAATTTAATATTTTTTTTTTTTTTTTTTTAAATTCTATTCTTATTATATATATATATATTTTTTTCAATCGCTGCTCTTGAGTTCTATCATCTTACTGAATTCCTCCCTGGCCTCTTTCCTACCCTTTTCCACGAGAGAATCCTTCAACTTTTCCTTGATGATCTGACGAGTCTTGATTCTCACGGCTTCTTTCATGACATCGTATTTCGTTTTCTCGCTCAATATCACGAAGTATTCTCCGTCCGATATCCTACCGTCTTTCAACGCCATAGAGATCATTTCGGATATCGTGTCGATGTTGGAGTCGGCCAAGACGCGAATCTTGTCGTGTTTCCTAGCCTTCAGATATAATTTCCTACTCAAAAAGTTTCCGACCGTGCTGAACAATCCGGCGGCGAGGGCCACTCCTTCCACGGTCAACATGATCGGAATGGCGACCGCGGTCGACAACAATCCGATGCCGGCCACGTGTAAACCCATGGAAATCGTGATGAGTGTCGTGTCGATCCCGTTGACGAATTTCACGAAACGCGAATACTTCTTCTTGAGGGAACGACGAGAATCTCTCTCTCGAGTCAGATACTCTTGGATTCTATTGATTTGATCGATGCGATACCTCTCTCCTCTTTCTCTTTCTTCTAGCGACGGCGCCGTCGGCAAAACACCGTTTGGCTTCTCGTCCTCGTCGTCCACTAACGTCGGATACAATTTATTTCTGGTTCTCATTTTTTTTTTTGTGTTTTTTCTTTCTAATATTAGATAAAAAATTTATGTGTGTATTTATTTTTGTTTTATTTTCTACTCTCCCTTATTTTTTATATCAACGAAAAACAAAACTTAGACGTATGCTTCGTTCAGCAATAATTTCTTGATGCATCCCTTGTCTTCTAAAGTCAAACTTCTACGTGCCAATTTCAGTTCTTCCGAATCTGTGGGCCTGTCTGGATTCTTACAGAAGACTAATCTCTTCCAAAACGTGATCACATCGTCGAATTTAACGCGTTCGAACGCCGGTTCGAAATACATGACGACCATATCTTCCCTTTGCAACGTCAGACACGAATGATCCTCGTGATCGAAGTCTAGATGATCCCGACATCCGACGCATCGTTCTAACAAGATGGGACGTAGTTGTTCGTTCACGCAGATTGCGTATGCTCTCATCAGCATGTTTAAAAGAAACCTCGCTCTAATCATCTGAGAATCGCTCATGATTTACGTATTTTTTTTTTTATTATCTATTCGATTTGACATATTTATTTTTCTAAATAACTATTTATTTATATATTTTTTTTCTCCTCTATATTTATATCAATCAAAAACGTGACAGCGATTTCAGACCTAAAAATCCGCAAGCGAGTTTTCCTCTCCCTCCCATAGGATTCAGTGTTAAAATCGTGTACGAACTGTACACGATTTTAACACTGAATCCTATGGGGTTGAGAATACGAGCTCACCGTTAAAATCGTGTACGGACGAGATCCGTACACGATTTTAACACTGAATCCTATGGGATTGAGAATACGATCTCACCGATCGTTAGAATCGGGAAAAGACGATATTGAGTTCGAACTCTCAAAACGTTTTTTTTGCTCGCAATCTGACGATCACCGTGGGGTTTTAGCGATAAAATTGCGTGCGGACAATGATCGTCAAAATCGGCAAGATGGTGAGCTCGAACTCTCAAAACGTTTTTCTGCTATCAATTTCACGCTCCCCATAGGGTTTCAGTGTTAAATCGTGTACGGACGCGGATCGTTAGAATCGACAGAGACGATGAGCTCGAACTCTCAAAACGGTTTTTTGCTCGCAATTTAACACAGGACCCTATGGGGAAAACTCGTCTGCAGATTTCAATCAAAACGGTACATGAACGTGTACGTAAAACTACGCGCACCTAGGATTCAATTCAGTGTTAAAAAAATTCGAGCTCACCCAAAAAAACCGTTAAAATCTTTGTACATGTACACAATTTAACACTAAATCCTATGGAAATGTACATGTACGTGTACACGTACATGTACAGGTGAGCTCGTATTCTCAATTATCACCTACTCACCTGCAAATAAAATTCTTAAATAAATATTTTTTTTCATTTTTTTGTCTAAAAACATAGGTCTAGACCCCTCATTGGAACGAGCTCGTTCCAAAGAGGGGTCATAACCTATGTTTTTGAGACAAAAAATAATGAAAATTAATTGGCGATTTTTGTGAATAGCGCTGGTTAGTTTTGGCCGTAACGTTGGGTAAAGGGTTAAAGTACAAAGAGCAAAATAAATTGCAGGATAACCACTCATTGAGAGCTTTCCAAAAATAATGTCAGAACCTGGTGTTATCGATGTAGGAAAAGTAGTATACATACTTTAGAGTGGTTATCTTACAACTTACATATGTTTTGACTTGTACTGTATCACCAACACACTGTAGAATCTCACCTGTTGAAAGACGAGATGTTGAATTTGAAATACAAATTTAATTTCTTCACATTGATTTAGTCTTTAACCCTTCACCTAACATGAAAAGCAGACGACACTTACAAAAAAAATTCTTGAATAACTATTTTTTTTTTAAATTTTTTGTCTCAAAAACATAGGTTATGACCACTCATTGGAACGAGCTCGACGAGCTCGTTCCAATGAGGGGTCATAACCTATGTTTTTGAGACAAAAAATTTAAAAAATAATGAAAATTAATTGGCGATTTTTGAGAATAGCGCTGGCCGGTTTTGACCGTTACGTTGGGTAAAGGGTTAATTTTCAGTTTTTTTTATACATCTAGACCCAGTGCTGTTGGTGAGTCGCTACCAGATTGTGATCAAATCGAGAAAGAGAGAAATTTTATGACCTCGACAATGCAACAAAACCAAAAAAAAATCATCTCAGTTTCCATCTGTTGATAATTCCAACACTCTTCATCATTTCCTGAAAACTTATCAAGAAATGATGTTAATGAGTTGGAATTATCAAGAAAGAAAAATGAAAGAGAAAGGCTCACTGTGTTATTAAACAACTTATTTCAGCGAGTACTGAGCCTGTGGTTCAGTGGCGATTCATCTTCACAAAATATGTGCTCTTGGGGATCCAAGTTCAAGCTAGTGGTCTTTTACCTGAAACATCAGGGTTTTTGTTTATACATTTTCCCACAGCTTGAAACGTATTGCTTTCGAAAAAGCTAAAAAAATGAATGTGTTAGAGTTTTAATGATGTTCCCTTTTTCCGGTAATATGCTATTAACCCAACTAGGGATAACAGGGGCACTAAAGGGGTGGAGCTGGGCCCAGAGTGGTTTTTCCACTCTTGAGGGCACTTTGAGAAAATCCATAAAATGGTTAGTATTTTCGAATATACAGTAACTTACTGTTGTTAATTGTTTAGTTTATTGCTTAAGCAATTCAAAATGCAACAGTTATATTAATAATGCTGTTCACAAGATACCGTTGAAATTTTCTTATTTTTTCATGTTACAGCGTATGACCCTCTCATTTGATAGACTCATCCCAATGAGGGGTCATAAGATATTTTTAAGACAAAACATTGAGAATTTTTAGAAATTCTAGGTTTTGCAGAATTATTAACCCTATACCTGCTGCCAGACGACAGTATCAATGATATTTCTGGAAAATCACAGAAATATTGTTTTTTCCTCTTCAAAATAATAGCTCGCACCCCCATCCCCCAACCCAGTAGTGTAGGACGGCACTCTGGCAGGTAATTGAAATTTAACAAGGGGATTTTTTTTCTATGTAATTTCCCTATACCCAATGGGGTGGGGTGGGGTCACTCTGACGAGTAATGTCAATTTACTATAGAAAGGCACTCTGATCAACTTCTGGCGTAAATATTTTTGGAAACTTCAGGCGTAATTTTTTTAACACTGACTTTCTCAAATTGACCGGTCAATTGAGAAAATCAGTGTTAAAAATATTACGCCAGAAGTTTCCAAAAAAATTTACGCCAAAAGTTGATCAAAAATACGCCAGAGTTCCTCCGAGTGCCAACTTTTTTGCGCCAGAGTGCCTTTCTATAGTAAATTCCCATTACCTGCCAGAGTGCACCCCCACCCCCCCCTACCCCACCCCACCCACCAATGGGTATAGAGAAATTACTATAGAAAAAAATCCCGTGTTAAATTCCCATTACCCGCCAGTGCCCGCCGTTTAAGGGCTTCCTACACTCTAAAAAAACAATATATTTTGGAATTTTAGGATACAACCAGTAAATGATATACCTAAAACACCTAATATGGATAGTCTCCACTATATTTTGCGCGTATAATAGAAAATGAGTGGTTGTGGAATACCTAACTATCGATAAATATGAGTTACATCCCCTGTATATCCACCACGTGAGCAGCTTGGCCGCCCAGCGCGTGCGTCGTCTGTATCAACAATGGTCGAAGCCTGGGACCTTGAAGACGAGACTGAATGGCTTATATATAGGGAGTGGGTTGAATGACTTGGTGCAAACTGTATTTTAGTTATATGAGTTGCAATGTATGTCTTTAATATCTGTTGACGGTTATAAAAGGAACTGCATAACTGCATACTCAATTTTTCTTCTCTCATTTTTTTCATAGCGACATGATTTGTTGTGTTATCTACACAATAAATGTATCTTGGCCTATGAGGGAAGCTGGCATTTCTGTAGCTTTTCATACTTCGGTCCGGCTCTTTGGATCCCCCAATGGGACATTTTTTAGACTACTCCTCCCATGTATATGTTATGTACATGAAAGGGATGGGGGGGGGGGGGGGGGGGGGGTAACTACCTACCAAACGTTTGGTTTCTTGGAGCACCATAGTATAGAGTTACTTGAGTTGAGTTTTCGGGAAAACCACAATAAAGTACCAAACATTTGGTTTCTAGAGAACCAAAGCGAAGTACCAGACAGTTTTGGTTTCTCAAAGTACCATTACAGTTGGTTTTCTTGGAGTACCAACAATGTTTTAGTTTCCTGGAGTACCATAATTTTGGTACCCCACACGGGACAGGTTGAGCACCCATACCGTGCCCATTTGGAAAACTTGTTGGGTTATTCTGACGATGTGAAAAACTCACAATTGGCTGCAAGTGAAATGTGTTATTCAGCTACTCACGGTGCCCACACTGAAGCTACAAAAAACTTACCTAGCAAAGGTTTAACTGAACGTGCTAAAATCGTTGTTGCCAGCAAATCATTTCAGCTCAGACGTAAGTTACATATGAAAACAATATGTCGTTTATGACGACCATAAATCCGATGTAGCCCCGATCACACATGGAGTTCCTCAAGGTTCCATACTCGGACACACGCTATTTCTACTGTACGTGAATGATATCTGCCAAACAACATCCCTAAATCTGTTATCGTTTGCGGACGATACAACTGTATATTCATCTGGCCCAAACCCAAACAATATAGTTCCATTTTTAAATAGAGAACTCGAAAATCTCTTCGAGTGGTGCTCCGCCAACCAATTAGTCTTAAATGCCATGAAAACAAATTACATTTTAATTAATCCCTCTATAAGACGAAATTTGCAACACTTTCGCACAACGTTCTTATAAATGGACAGGAGATAAAAAGAGTGGGCTCTGAAAATGCAGAAAAATATCTCAAATTTCTAGAGATTTATATCGACCATAACCTGTCCTACAAATATCATGTATCCCAATTTTGCACCAAAATAGCCCGTGCCAATTTTGCCCTCAACAAAGTAAAGACCATTCTCCCACATGATGCGATGAAAACCCTGTATTTCTCTTTAATGCATACCCATCTAACATATGGAATAAAAATATGGGGAAACGCCAGAACCGTAAAGAATCTAATGATATTCCAGAAACGCTCTGTGCGTATTATAAGTAACAAAAGGTATAACACACATACAGATAACAAAAGGTATAACACACATACAGACCCCCTTTTCTTAAAAATAAAATACTAAAAGTAACTGACCTTTTTAAACTTAACGCTTGCTTATTTGTATTTGATTGGTATCATGAAAACCTGCTCGTTTCATTTAAAAATTACTTCAAGCTAACTGATAATCCTTCTCGAACGAGTTGGATAGGAATATCAGAAATATAACCGAGAGAAATATGTTAAAAAAAACAGTTAAAGTTAAAATTACTGTCTTCATACTCAGACAATGTTCACTGTAATAACCCATATTGTCCCGATTGTGGTCCCTGAATTTATTGGTGTACAGTGTACTCTTTACGCCATAAAAATGCAAAATCAGTCCAGCTTATCCACGTCTGACTAAAATGCATTCACCGCCTAGGAAAATTTGAAAGGAATCCCCTAAACTGATATTGTTGGTGGTATTGATATTGATATTGATATTGACATCAACATCAATATTAGTATTATTATTGCACCACCAACGTACTCCAGGTATTGGTCTGGTCGCCTCGTGAATTCCACCTGGCTCCGAGGAATCATAGTAATGTAACTCCGTTAAAGAGACAATGGGCTGTCGGTGTCAGGATGGGAGATGTTTCGTAACGACGAGCTACCAGGCGAATCAAGTCACAACTTCAATGAATCAAGTCACAACTTCCATGTCATGTCATGTTTACCCCCCCCCCCCACCCCCCTCTTCATCATACTAGCCTAGACTTGAAATATATTGAATGAAATACTATCTGACAGTCTGGTTTAAAACGTTTCATAAAGTAATCGTGGGAGTAGGGATCTGCGAATCACAAATTTATTTTCGAATCGAATCTCGAATCGAATCGTGTCTCTGATATCGACATCGAATCGAATCCCGAATCGAATCTTAAAAGACAAGTTATTTCATATTGCATCAAACGGAAGTTACGGAACACTGTGATGACCCTTACGCGACGGGGTGAACACCTTAAACACCAATAACTAAATATTCTCTGTAGCACCGTCGCTGAAACAGCTAGGCCTATTGTCCATAGTTTTAGTTTTTGAAGGCCTAACTTGTTACTATTCACGTTCTTAAGAACGTGAATAGTAACAAGTTAAGCCTTCAAAAACCAAAACTGTGGATAATGTTCTGGACCAAATTGACACCTTACCTAACAATTAAACATTGTCAATTAATCAAATAAATAGGAATTGAGCATACATGAATGAATTTTCTAATGACAGTTTTATCCTATTTTTGTTGGAAATGTAACAAATTGAAGTTAGTACGAGAGATTCGAAAAAATCGAATCCTGAGACTGATTCGGGATCGATCTCGAGGCATACGTATGGTATCGATATCGAATGGAATCTCGAATATTCGGAGGACCCTACTTGGGAGACAACAGAAAGACAGCCAATCTGGCTATGTTGTCTCTCTGCGGTATACTATTGACATGCTATGTTGAACGTGAAGGTACACTGCAAAAAATATAGGTTCTCTTTGGAACCAAAACTGGTTCTAATCTTGTCCCTGAGATGGAACCAGTTCTGTTTAAACAGTATTTATTTCAAATCAAATAAAGATTGTACCAAGATCAGCAGCCAATTTTAACAGAATATCACATGAACTGAAGTAGATTCAGCACTAAACTTGGAGCTTATTCAACGCAGTCGCCAAACATTTTGAAACAAACGAGATATGAACAGTTGGCATATCGAACAGTTTTGGTTCTGTACAGAACCAAAACTGGTTCGATATGCCAACTGTTCATATCTCCTTTGCTTAATAATGATTTGAGGCAACATCGTATAAGCTCTAAACTTACGACTGAAACCCCCTCAATTTATGTATAATTCTGTTAATATTTAATGTTAATCTTTATAAATTTATTGGATTTGAAATAAATACTGTTTAAACAGAAGTGGTTCCATCTCAGGGACAAGATTAGAACCAGTTTTGGTTCTAAAGAGAACCTATATTTTTTGCAGTGTAGTACTGAAGCCAAATATCTTTCTTTCGTGCCAAAATTATTTTGATTACCATTACTGTACTATTATTTGCATTTGTACTTGTATACTGCTAAATAAAAATCAATCAAACATTTAGATGTGTTTTAGCAAGAGAAATATCTCACTAACGGTGTTGAGATGCGAATCGAGTTACATCGCACTCAAACAAAAAAGTGTTTGATCGGCAATGAAAATGGCAAGATCGAAATTCAAAGTGCGGTATTCAAAATACCGGCATTAGATTAGATATCTAAATAGATCGATCGAGTTACAAAATGCCCATACGACGTACATAAATCAAAACATTTACAATTGGAAGCGGTCTTCATTCAAAAATAGAAAAACATCTGTTTCATAAACAGACACCAAAAAGAATTATTCTTGACTTAGTGTCTAACAGAGATTTCAGTGGTGGCACTGGCACATCACCATTTCACTTCCAGCATTTCAATTTGAATAAATTGGGGGCATCAGTAAACAGACATTCCATCAAATCACGTGCCTTTGAAACGAATTTTGAAGGTGGACTTTATCTAAATTCACACTTATCATTGTACGAAGCTATGGGCTTCTTTGGAGAGAATCAAACTTTATTTTATCTTTGCAGGATTTTGCGGGAGAATATACTCTATGAGTTGTGGATCTGAACCTGATCAAACGAGTAATGACGCTTTGGCTCATCCTATAAAATCGGGCAATCTTCGGGTTGAACTTCAGTTTGCTCAAGCTGTAGAAGAGGTGATAAGCGTTCTCGTTTATGTAGAATTCGATAGGGAGACAGAGATCAACATATTCAGAGAAGTGATCTTTGACTACTAGGAAGATGAGTAACGTCTGCAAGAAGATAAATATGGGTTATATACACATGGTGTTTGTAAAAAATCTTTTATCGCGACGAGAGCGTTTTCGGGGGCATATATAGCTACGAGTCGCGCAGCGACGAGTAGCTATGTAGCCCCCGAAAACGCTCGAGTCGCGATAAAAGATTTTTTACAAACACCATGTGTATATAACCCTTTTATCTACACCCCCACCTCCCCCACTCCCGTAATAAAACAAGTTTTGATTAACAAATGCAGACCACTAAAAATAATCTAGCCTTCAACCAGATAATCACTAATGTGAAAAATATCTGGTTATTTGTACTTTCCGACGTTTGACGTCACATTTTGAAAAATGTTGAAGAAACTGAATTCCCAGTGACGTTTGAACGTCAGGATAATTAAAGTCTCGAAGGGTGAAATAATCTCATTTGAAAAAGTGTAAGTTACTAATTTTTACTCTTTTCCGTCAAATTTTATTTTTACAATTCAGTAAGTTTAATTAATGGCCTTCTTTTTTATTCAATACATTTCGATAAATACGCCCCGTTTTATTTGTTTCGATCCGCGGCAGCGATAATTAGTTATTCAAAGTGTTGAATGAAATAGTACGTCATGCAAATGAGATGGGCGTGAACGTTGTATTCTAGCGATATCACGTGACTTTTATTCTTACTGCAGTAACGATAAAAGATTTTTTATTGACGGCGAGTTTTCGATAACGATAAAAGATAAAACGTTACTGTTTTTACGTATAAAGTAGATAAAAGAAGATATACAGAACAAAGAGTGTATCGTCGAACTGTTCGAAGACTGTGTTGTTGAAGAACTTTTCAAACTGATCAAAGCAGAACTGACAAAACATGAAATTTGTGCGACTGATCTAACTCCATAACAAACAATGCATGAACTCCGTTCTACAGATTTAACTCCAGACAAGTGTATGGATAAGTTTATTGAAGAATGTCTGGCAAAATTGCGTCCAGTGACTATGCTATATAAACTTCATGCAAGAGTTACAGCTATATATTGTGCAAACATAAACTTTGAAATAGACTGCCACCCCTTATAAAAAAAGTACCATGGTAAACCATGGTAAATCCCAAAATACCCTGGTAATACCATGGTATACCATGGTATTACCAGGGTATTTTGGGATTTACCATGGTTTACCATGGTACTTTTTTATAAGGGACAAAGACAAACATAAATAGGCAAATCTAGTAAAAGACATCTGGAACTATTATTCAGCATATACAAGTAAAGTGGACTAAAGCCTTCGCGGTAGACCTTTATAGGGCTGAAGAAAATGGAAACCAAGGAATTACAACACCTGCTCGACAATGCTCAAAGACTGAAATTTCTAAATGGAAAAGTGTGTTCGCACGATTTGCTACCAAAGAAAGACCTGGACATAGAAAAGCATATTTTGTGAACACTGACAATTCAAAAGGGCACGTGGCGCATTGGGTGGTGCTTTACTTCAATAACAGAAAGCACGCTACATACCTTGATTCCTATGGTTTGCCACCAATCAACAATCATGTGTACCGTTTCATCATAGATAATACAAAAAAGTTGGACAAAAACTTGGATGTGTGTACAGAGTGAAACATCATCAACATCAATGTGCGGAATGTACTGTATTTTCGCCTTAGACCATCTTGCTAGAGGATATTACTTTGAGACAATTCTTACTCGCATGAACCATCCAAGACATTCTCAAGAAATCGACAAGAATGTGAAGAAATGGTTTGAGCAAAACTATAGATATTATTTCAAATGACATTTATCTTTCCCTCAGGTGTCAAACAATCTCCCTGGAGGTATTTTTATGTTTTTCTATTTTAGTTTCCGATATGTTTTCACCTTAAAATGTACAGAAGCTTAGGCAATGGGTTCACTTTTGACTTTTTTATTTTCTTATCTCATACGACTTAGAGTTTTCAAAGACAGCATGACACGTAATATTTTATATTACATCAGCATAATATGGCATGCTACCCTTGCATTCCCTAAGCTGAGTATATTATCTGGAAGTAAATCCTTTTTTCATCAGAGTATCCAGGTCAGTTCTCGGTGTATATGTGTTTTTCGTCGATCTCTTAAAAAATAAATGATCAAGCTGGAATATCAGCTAATGTTATCTGTAAAAAACTTCAGTGACATCCTTTTGTCAATGTATGTGAACGTCCCTACATCTTTCCCTTCTTGGTGTACTGCATCCCACCCCGCTGGTAAAAGAGTCTGCGGCGATACGGCCTATTTAACTGTGCGACAGGTCACACACACTGTATGCTCGCTGATCAAAATTTGCATTTGAGAGGCCTATACCACTCTTCGATACATAGACAGAACGCGATGTGTGTTTGAATCGGTGGGTGGTTTATATAATGAATTGGAATGGCGTAGTCATATTTCGCGAGAGCCGTACCACGGATTCAAACACACATCGCGTTCTGTGTTTATGACACAACCCATGCATTAAAATGCATTTAAATAAACAAATTTTAATTCCGATAATTTAACCCAAAAGTGAAGAGTTTGTTTTGACTGAAGCTGTACTGATCATATGGATCGATAAAAAATCAAAACAACCTTTTCGGAACCAGTGTTTGTTGAAATTCCTATCGCTGTTTACTAACAGTAATAGCTACCAAATGGTTAGGCGTGAATGGGCTGGTTCACGCCTAACCATTTGGTGGCTATTACTGTTAGTTAAAAATATAAGTACAAATATGTGCAGATTTGCAAAACAGCTGGGAGAAACGTTTTTAAAAGACGTTCGAAGCATGTCAAGATGTACGAAGATTTACCGAAATAAAGTTGACCAATTTAGATAAAATGGGATCCACAAAACGAGACGGCAATGGAACTGGGTTAATGTTCTGGTTGGAAATGATTGGGGTTTTTTTAAATATTATCTCATTTTTGGCTAATTTTTTTGTGAACCGACTTTATTTTGCTTTGGACGTTTTCATTTTCACCCTATGCGACAGACGGTCGATGATTGTATAATGAAATTTGGAAAATTTTCGAAGCGTAACTAAACGGTGCGGTAAAAAAGTTCCGGCTTGTATATCACCCGTTGAATACAGAATCATTTATATCATAGCGGCGATTCCGTTGAATACAAGGGTTTAAAGTTTAATGGATGTGTAATAAATTCATTGAATGGCAAGCATATAAAACACACAATACATACGAGAGTCTGTCACAGAAGTTCGCGTGAATTAGAAGGATAGGATTTCTCTCTATTTTTTTCACAAATTTACTTGGGGAATTCATTCATGCAAAAACGTTTTCTGAACAGTTGCATGAATGGACAACATAGACATTTTTTAAATAAGACTCTTTTCATCTCGAAAGCAGACATCAAACTTCTATCTGAAAAAGTTATTTTCCACACCAATAACAAAACCAGAGAAGAAAATAACTTTTTTGGTTTGGTTCCTTGACGTCCGTGGCATGTTTATAAAAAGGAAAAGACGCGAGGCTTCCCATTCTTACTTCTATCATGCCATCGATCAAGAAGTTCTTCAAGAGATTATTCTCTATAAAGAAGAAGAAAGAGGAACCAATCTATGAAGCGGTGATCCAAAATCTTTCCCAAGATCCAACCTATGAGTCAGTGATGGAGGGCCGCCTGAGCAGAGAAGCAGCGTTTGCGCTGCAACCCGAGAGAGTTCCTGGAGAGGAGACGTATTACAAACCCCGACTATCGGCTAAAGCTGCTAAATCATTATCCTGATCTTTCGGAAATTTGAAGCATCACTCCAATGGGTCCGTCCAGATCTTTTTCAAGACCCACACAATCTTAAAAGAGAGACTTTCTAGAGAAACACATGTTACGTCCTCCCCCTTTCTCTTCACGATAAAGACACCAGAAATGAAAAGGACAAGTCCCTTAAACGGTCGGCACTTTGGCGCCGTATGGAAATTTATTGTAGGAAGCCCTCTGGCGGGTAATGGGAATTTAACATGGGATTTTTTTTCTGTAGTAATTACCCAATATCCAATGGACCGGGCGGGGCGGGGCGGGGCGGGGCGGGGCGGGGCGGGGCGGGAGCACTCTGGTGGGTAATGGGAATTTACTATAGAAAGGTACCCTGGCATAAAAAAAAGTTGGCACTTGAAGGCACTCTAGCGTATTTTTGATCAACTTCTAGCGTAAATGTTTTTGGAAACTTCTGGCGTAAATTTGTTAACACTGACTTTCACAATTGACCAGTCTAATGTGTCTATCTAACGTGTGGAAAGTGTCAGTTTATCGACGTCTATTTATTTTAGTTACTTTTTTCAACAACGTTCCAACCATCAGTTGTGGAAACAGTGCCCACGGCTACAGAGTCATGACACAGCGTACATTCAAACACCCTTTACCCAACGTAACGGCCAAAACCGGCCAGCGGTATTCTCAAAAATCGCCAATTAATTTTTAAAATATTTTCATTTTTTGTCTCAAAAACATAGGTTATGACCCCTCGTTGGAACGAGCTCGTCGAGCTCGTTCCAACGAGGGGTCATAACCTATGTTTTTGAGACAAAAAATGAAAAAAATTAGTTATTCAAGAATTTTTTTTGCAAGTGTCGTCTGCTTTTCATGTTAGGTAAAGGGTTAAGTCGATAGTAACTCATTTCGAAATACTGACAGTTTTCAGACAATACTGCCATTGCCTTAAACTAGTTACACTGGCAAAATGTTTTTTTTAAATTCGCACTAATAAACGTAATGGGGTCCGAAACGCTTCGCTCGCTCTCTCTCTTCTCCCGTTGCTCACAATGTGCTTTCTTGAAATCTTGACACCTTGTGACCTGTGACCTTGCATAGACCAAAATCCTAGATGGCAGTTTTGAAATAGGCTTATTATGAGACATGTACCTTATCACCCACCATCTCCACCACCGTTCACCACATACACACTCACCCAAAGAACTATTACCCACCCAACCATAACCCACCCACCCACGCTCAACAAAAATCCACCCATCCACCCAGGACCCACCCACCCAAATCCCACCCACCCACCCACCCAAATCCCAAAACCCACCCACCCACCCACCCACCCACCCACCCACCCACCCACCCACCCACTCACCCAAATAACCCACCCACCGTTACCCCCTTCCCCTCCCCCTCCCGAAAAACTCAAACAAACCTATGATTGTTCATACCATAGGAACTTGCGTGGATGTCTGCGATAACTGAATGCAATGCTATGAGGCTTGGAGGTCACTTGGAGACTTGCCCACCCCTCCCCTTCTTCATGAAGAACTTGTCCCCTACTTAACCTCCCTGAAACATTTTCAGGCGGCGCCACTGCACACTATTGAATTTCCATCCAATCAAGTGATGGCTGCTTTACAACAGATATAATTTGATTGATGAGAAATTCAAGTAAATACTCTGCACATCAGGAGTTAACCCTTTACCTAACACGAAAAGAAGACGATACTTGCAAACAAAATTATCGAATAACTAAATATTTTCAGGTTTTGAGTCGAAAACATACCTTATGACTCCTCATTGGAACGAGCTCAACTAGCTCGTTCCAATGAGGGTCATAAACTATGTTTTTGAGACCAATAAATGAAAAAAAATAATGAAAATTGAATGGCAATTTTTGTGAATAGCGCTGGCCGATTTTGGCCGATGGCCGTTATGTTAGGTAAAGGGTTAAACGATTATGTTAGATATATACATGGATATCATTCTTCATTATATGCGGAGACATGTTCAGTTTTATGTACAAGGCTAACTGAAACATTCTATTTGACCTAGGGGAAAAGAAGACAAAGTCGTGAATTTTTTCATTTATCAGTAGTAGTGTATTGATCATGTATAATGAATTCATATGAATATTACTTAAAAGAGGGTACGAGGGTACTTGCTTCGTACTAACGCGATTTTAAAATCTTGTGGTCAACTGTATCCACTTGCCACGCATTTGTAACAAGTGCGGTGCCCTGAGAAAATCATCTTTGCTCGAGCGGCAATTCGAAAAGACATGTCGATTAGAAATGGCGACGAACAAGGGGAGACGAAGCGGTTACTCACAGAACAAAAAACTGGTAAGGTTATTATTTCATCTCAGCGTAGATATATATTTTAACCCATGAAGCTTAAATGTTATAAACTGTATGTCGCTCTTCTTTACCCATATTCACCACTAACATGAAAATAGGTGCAACCTACAGGCGAACACAGTTTTGGAGTTTGGAGTACCCTGCACATGTACCTCTGTCTGTATGTCTGTCTCTGTCTGTCTCTCTCTCAAATATATACTGACAACCAGCAAAGCTTTTTTGATGAAAATGCTTCTAGAACCTTGGCTAATTTTTATTATTTTAAGGATTATATGACTGTAGGAACCGAACATCTTCCCATATAAACATTTTTGTCAATCAATGTGGTTTGGTTATATGTCATATGTCATCGTGACGTCAATATAAAATATCCCCACCCCCTTTAGCAAGCTCAAACATTCGATGGTAGCTCCTCCTACTCAGGGCATTGGTTCGATATTTGTATTTCTCGTAAACTCTCGTTAAAGCAAACAAAATGTTTACGTTCAAAACGAAAACAAAAAAACAAATGGATAATTAACGCAAGTTTTATATTTATTTTTAAATGATTTTTATTTTGAAACATTAGTAGAATATACGAAAAGCTATTTTTGAAAGCCTCGCACCCGACTTCCGGAGAGATTCAGCGTGGCCGCTGGCATAAAAACACGATTTTGTTTATTTCATGGCCTAAACAAATTTGTGATGGAAATACTGAACAATCTCACGCATTATCTATAGAGCTCACTTCGTGGGTCGCGCTGCACGCGGCTTGAACGGCGTTCGCTATCAATCAGCTGAACAAATAATAAAATAATCGAACTTAGAACAAAATGTTGCCCAAATTATCTATAAAACTAAAAGAATAGAGCGTTTTTCTTCTGGAATCTTCTTCGCTTTTGTGGGTGCATATACATTAGAAAGTGTTTTTCCAAGTGGTAGCACATCTACCGTAGATGGGAAGTATAAGACGATGGCGACCTTTTTTATGTGAATTCAACGAAAAACTGAAGATTCCGATGTAAACCGAGGGACTTCATGCGTATTATTTTTAAAGACGAGCGTGATGTCACAAGGGTGTCAGAGACATGACATTGTGTACCACTGCGCGAAATTGTTACTTGTCAGAGCCCATCTGAAGATTGGCGTCCTAAAAGATTTCGCCTTCCATCGGATTTCTGTGTACTGAATAAATAGTTTTAACCCTTTACCTAACATGAAAAGCAGACGACACTTGCAAACAAAATTCTTGAATAACTAATTGTTTTCATTTTTGTCTCAAAAAACATAGGTTATGACCCCTCATTGGAACGAGCTAGACGAGCTCGTTCCAAAGAGGGGTCATAACCTATGTTTTTGAGACAAAAAAAAATAAAAAAATAAAAAAAATTAATTGGCGGCTATTTTTGTGAATAGCGCTCGCCTTGTTTTGGCCGTAACGTTGAGTAAAGGGTTAAAAACGAGCAGGTTCGGGCTACTTACAATGAACAACCAGACGAATTCACTTCTCGGGTATATTGTCAAAGTTAGCCTCTGATTACTAGTTTTCTTTTAAAAACATATTGAATAAGGAATCCCGGATAAACTTAACATGAGTAAGTGGTAGCCTGAATGGAAACTGGCCATCGCTATTTTGGGATTCCTCGCTCTTTCTTAGAATTTACGTCATCGCCCCTTAATACCGGAGGACGCCGCACATCGGTACATATACTATTTCTTATCACTCCCTTCTTGTTAATTCAGCGCAAAATCTAGGATGGTAGTCAAAGTGACAATTTTTCATCGAGATGTGAGGAAACTTAATAGATCACATCTTGGTAACGTCCCAGAGAAGCTTATCATTTTTTTAGGAGTTGAGAAATAACAGCTATGAGGTGGGCAAAATGATTCAACAGTAAAATTGAAGATAGGTGCTTACTGTTATTCTTTTTCAACTCTCGCTGCTAAAACTCGATACCCCACATCTGAAAATCCATCGATAATTGCTTATTTAATGTCGCACTGATCGGATTAGAGATACAATGCTTACCATTCAGCGTCAGAAGAACTAGTACTCCCCCCCCCCCCCCCCCACCTATAAAATTAAAATCCAAGATGGTCAATGGTGGCCATGTTTTTTTCAAACTTAACCCTTTGAACACTGGTGGTATCTTCCATGTCAGTTCAATGACAGCAATTGGAAGAGTGCACATTTATTATTTGGGGTTAGACCAATTAATATTTTCAACGTGCAGCCTTAGGGCTGCACGTTGAAAATTTGATTGTTCTACACCACACATTTACATTTTAGCCATCCCACTTAACGACATTATAACCTAGCTTGTGGCACGGCCGGAAAAACGGCCTCTGCGGTTCAAAGGGTTAACTTATTATATTCAACAGCTCACACCCAGATGTCAAACCAAACCAGCATATATAATTTCGCGCTTGCATGGCTGACATGGCTGGCATTGCTGACAATTTTCGTCATTGGAAGAGATTTACTAGAAAGTAAGCTCCCCTTAATTTTCTAATGCTGTCACTGCATTTAACACGAAGGGTGTGGTAATTTCATATCAAAATTGAAGTTTTTAAATGTTAGCGAAGTTGTATCACTGATGTGCGCATCATTTCACAAACTTCAGGTATTTTTCTGTAGAGTAGTACAAAAATACAGCAGCTAGCTTTTTATAATTTTTTTCCCAATGAGTTTGAGCGTTTGACAGTTATTCTCTGTTGAAACCCATTTACAAAAATAATTAGAAAACGTCGGTTTCGCCATCTTTTGATGATCATGTTCTATAACTCTTTTTCTGTTTATTTTAACATTACTGTGTGCATCGTGACATATAATGGATCGTCTCGCTATGCCGGTTGCTATTGTTTATTAAAAATGTGTGAAGATTAAGTACATCAAAGGGAGAAGGATTATAGTCCGTTTCTTATTCGTTTACTCATTTAATGATGAAGTTGGTTAACGCGACTGGACTTAATCACAGTAAAATGACATTTGATAACCATTTTTTGAGAGGAAAAGTTGAATGTAATTTTGTGTCCACACTCGCGATATCACGGGGTGTAATACGCGGCGCAGTACGCCCAAAAATGACACTGCGTTACGCGCCGCGTTTTGCCATGTCCACGTGAGGCGTTAATAAGTGTGTGGCGTACATATCTTCTGTTCCCGGTCGGGTAGAAAGACACGTTGTCCCCATTATTTCGAATGTGTTCTATGTGCCTTCTGGTACATAGAACACATTGGAACTCAGGGGACGACGTCACTGGGACCCATGTTTTCCTTGTCTTGGGTCTCTGTCAAAAATTGTCGGTACACGTGATGGAAAAGCTGATGAAAGTGCATGTCAACTTTAGCCCTTTGACAGTGGTCCCAGCTGCATTTATATTGGTTCAATTGTCAATAAACTCCGCAGGACACGCCGCGCTATCACGTTCAAACCAAATCCCTTCAGGAGGTTATGGGCGTTTCACGCCGTGTCGGCAAAGCGTGACAGTTTTCATGCAACGCCAATGTGGACAATGATCTGTTGCAAATACCTTGTAGATTTCTGGGTGCTTTCGCCCCGTGCATTACGCCTCGTGATCACGCTCGTGAAATCGTGAATGTTGACAATGGCCTTTAGTCATTGTAACAAACACATACATCAAGCTTGATGAGAAGAGGTTTTGGGGAATAATTTAGTTTGAAGTCACGATGGCAACAGGCAGCGGACGACCGGCGGTAGACGAAAGTAGAAGAGTGATTAATAGAGAGTTCCAATTTATATTGAGTTAATAAATTCTTGACATGCCCGTGCCAAGCCTTGATAGTGCTGAAACTGAAATTGCCGCCACCCGCGGGATGCGACAAGTTAGTATTGTTGGAATTAAGTCACTTTGAATATATACTAAATCGGTACCACACTCCCTCCAACACACTCACACATATTGTTAGTACACTGAATCCTCACTTTGGGCGGGGCCCTTAACTATACGGTTTATAGGGTGGGTCCATGGAACCCCTCTCGTTTTTGTGGTACTAATGTCGTATAATTCCTCGTGTGTCCACCACACTCCTAGGGTTTTTTAACAACACACTTCAAAGTAATTAACAGGAAGTGATGTTTGATTTCCGATCCACTTAAACATCTTTTATCGGCGTAGGGATCAGATGATAACTCGCTAAGCCTTAACAAATCCCCAGTACATAGGAACATTTACGAAACTTGCCCGGTGTGTTTGCACAGCTGACAGTTTTCTTCATTGGAGGAGACATACAGGGAGGTTAGTTCACCTTAATTTTCTAAAGTTGTCAATAACTTTAACACTAAGGGTATGAGAATTTCATATAAAAAATGAAATTTCGAAATGGTACCGAATTTGTATCATCGATGTGGACATCATTTCACAAACTTCAGGCATTTTTCTGCATGTCAGTCTGACCGAGTTGTCAGTCACTTACAATTTTCAACCGGGATGGAAATTTTTAACTACGACTAAGTCTTTTTTAACATTTAACCCTTTGAACCCCTTGGTATCTTCCATGTCAGTTCCATGGTAGCAATAGGAAGAGTCCATATTTATTATTTGGGGGTAGACCAATTAATATTTTCATCGTGCAGCCTCATGGCTGCACGCTGAAAATATTGATTGGTCTACACCACACATTTACCTTGCAGTCATCCCCCTTAATGACATTATGATGTAGCTTGTGACCCGGCCGGAAAAACGGCCTCTGGAGTTCAAAGGGTTAAAACACAATTTACTCTCACAATACTGTATTCCAGTCGATTCGCGACAAGTAGGATATTTCCGTAATTAGAGCGAGACAAATTGGTACTTCCCAAATTTTCTGTTTTACATTAATAACTTGGTTACAATCAACAACTATTAAAATATTTAACAAAACCGGAGAAAATGTTCTGACGCCTCTAAATGCTTTTCAGAAAAATGTAATGTCCCAAGTTTTAGCCTGGTGATAGCAGTATAAGAATGCAGAAGTTGACTTTTCACAAGTTTTTTCCCCCAATCAGTTTGATCGTTTGACTATTATTCTCTGGTTAAACCCATTGAAAAATAAGAAAATGGCTCTTTCACCATCTTTTTATGTTCTGTGATTTTGTTCCCCTCATTATATTAACTGTGTGTGCATCGTGACATATAATACTGACATCATCCTTTCCATTAATATAAAAGTCTAAGTGGTAAGATTTGCTAAGTTCTTTCCTGGAAAGAATAAAAAGTGCAAAATATTATAAAAACACATTCGCTAAACAGAGAGCCAAAGTGGACTGTTACTCACTTAGTTGCTCCTACTCAGCTTGGCATAAAGAGCGAAGTTTCCTTTTGTAACTTTTAAGAAACGAAAACAAACAGACAGTAAGTAAGTACGAAAGTAACAAAAGAAAACGTTTCTTTATATTCTACTGATGTCATAGGTGTTTTCTCAACAATTATATGCTTCTAAATTGGACCTTCCTGTCCCGTTAAATATTAAATAATTTTAGGGGAGATAACTTTATCGAAAGACGATCTTCATGACGAGACAAGTCAGGGGTGTTTGTTTTGGGGGTTTAACAACAGCCAGGGTCATACCGTGTCGTACGGTTTTACGGGTGAAGGAATCCGGACTAACCGGAAACAGCCACCGAACAACGACGAGGCACTCCAAAGTACTGACTCGACACAAGCAGTTAACAGCGATTGAAGACAAGTGTACTATCGACGTACAGAACGCCTTGAAACGCGGCATCATCATGCCTCTACGTTGGCAGCTGGGATTACGTGCTTTGCCGAAGGACAAAGCTGAGATATTCCTGTTTAAAGTTCATTCCCCAAACAATGAGCCACCGTGCTCCTAACTCGCCCAGAAAATTAGGTTTGGACCTCGCCGGACACTCGGTTCAGTCCTGATTTGCTGAACTCGTTTCGTAAGTTTCACTATAAACTGAGGATTCGTTGGAGAACCTCTGTATGTTAACAGAAACATACATACGAGAGTCATGACTATGTTAGAAATAAATAAATGTACTGCCCTTGGTGAAATGATGCAATATTTCAGGTGCATTTCTGGAAGTACCGTGTTCACAAATGGCACAAAAGCTCTCATGTAATTTGACTCCCCATCCTTATGCGCCTTGCTTCGTCTTTGTCCATCGGGCATCTGGAGCTGTATTTGGACATCTGTCGATGCCCGGTGATGAAAAGATGGTGAATCGTGCACTGCCGTAGAAAAGGCGCCGTTCGACTCCCAAGTGCTCTACAGTCAGAGAGACCTGCGGTCGAGAATCTGTGGTGTTTCCCCTTCGACAGTTAGCCAAAGAAAGTGATTTCCAAAGGTTTTCTACGAAAGTGATTTCCAGAAGGTCACTCATGTTCTTTCTTTTTTAGCAACCTTCCCACTGCTGTTTTCGTGTCGATTCTATTTGTCTGCACTTCAGTTCATTGGATTCGTAATTTTATATTCATTACGCACTAACATGAGTGTAGCACTGGTCTGTATGCTCAACCAAACTGCTCTGAATGTTGGAGAAGATCAGAATAACAATGCCACACTACTGGAGAAGAAACAACAAGCTGAATGTTACAGAAAGACAGGTGGCTCAGCTATGCAGGTAAGAGAATATGGAGTCGACTGGCATATCTGAACGAGGCGAACACCACACACACACCACAAGCCCCTTTGCTCAGTCGAGGGTCATTTGTAATGCTTTGGGAAGCTCACTATCAAATTGTACAGCATAGTTTGTTTCACAAAACATTTGTTTTCAAATGTTGAAAGCCAAAGGACTACTTTCTATGATTTATGCCTTTTGTTTAGGATCGTTTTTGTTCATGAGAGTCGTTACCATTCAGAACGCGACACAAATTCAAAAACAGTTATCCAGAGAAAAGGAGGGTGTTTGATTAAGAGTAAATGTGTACAAGTTTATGATATAAAACCTTTTTTGGTGTCATCCGACATTTTTCGGTACCAGTTTAATGCAGACGAATTTTCAGAAGACACGACATTCCGAAATATAAACGAAGTTGCCCGAAAGTTATCGGAAGTAAACAAATCACCGTGACATAATTTCTGAATACACGCGGTTTCTAATTTTAACTTCACTTCTGTCAGAATGAATGACCGCAACTACCAATTGTGCATTATTTTACCCATAATCAGGTATTATTAGATATAAAAAAGACTTGTATTTCAAATAAAACGTAATTTTTTACCAATAAAACCCACCGGACGTGTATCGGCAAAACAATTCGAAATCCGGCAATAGACACACGCGAACACAAACTCCACCGTTATCCTTTTAACTGGTTGCGTGCTGGAAGCCACTAACTGGGCTTTCAGAAAAATAAGGGTACCGGAGAAAAAACCAACGTTAACCTTGCACATTCTTCATATTCAGTCAAACGCAAATAATATTTTATTTATAGAAATTTGTTTTATTACAAATTATTGGAGAGTACCTGTTGTCACTCTCCAATAATTTGTAATAAAACAAATTTTGAATAACAAATGCAGACCACTAAAAATAATCTAGCTCTCAATCAGTTAAGAAAGCTAATTTAGACGAATACGGAAAATGACGACATACTGTGGAATCTATCGTGCGTGATCGACTAACTAGATATGTATCACAATTGCTGCTTGCTTTTCGGAGAAAATAATAATGTTCGCCCTCAAAATTTAGATTAGATTAGATTAGATTCCTTATTCAACAGCAGACATTCAAAAAAAGAATATACATGTATAAATCATTTAATTACATTGTCACATTTAAAAAAACAAAACGCAATGTACACAATTTCAACGCAAACAGTAATGAATGACTGTTTATTTATTTTGTTTTCCTTTTTAGCTCACCTGGTCTAAAAGGCCATGTGAGCTTTTCTCATCACTTGGCGTCCGTTGTCGTCCTCCCTCCGTCGTCCGTAAACTTTTCATATTTTCATCTTCTTCTCTGTAACCGCTGAGCCGATGTGAACGAAACTTGGCAGGAATGGTCTATGGGAGGTCCTCTACAAACGATCCTCATTTTGTTCCCGTCGGATGGCTTCCAGAGGCATTCTTTGATTCTGGTTGGTGGATTTTCAAAAATCTTCTCCTCTGAAACTGCCAGACCAAATGTTTTGAAACTTCACCTAAATGATGACTGGGACCCACTCTACCAACGATCCGCATTTAATGTTGGTTGGGTCACAAACCTGGCCGCAATTGCGGCTTATAATTACTGTAGAAACCCTATAGGGAATCACATTTCCCTCTTCTTCTCAGGACAAACCGAGGCAACGTGAAAACAAACCTGGCAGGGATAGTCTTTGGGAGGCCCTCTACAAGCGATCCTCATTTTGTTCCCGTGGGTTGAAAAACGTGGCCGCCAGAGGCATTCTTTGGTTCTGATTGGTGGATTTTCAAAAATCTTCTCCTCTGAAACTGCCAGGCCAAATGTTTTGATACTTCACATAAATGATGACTGGGACCCCCTCTACCAACGATCCTCATTTAATGTTGACCGGGTTGCAAACATGGTCACAACTGCGACTTGTAGTTACTATAGAAACCCTATGGGAAATCACAAATCACATTTTCATCTTCTCTGGAACTACTGAGCCGACGTGAACCAAATTTAGCAGGAATGGTCTATGACAGGATGGAAATAAGTGGCCACCAGAGGCTATATTCTAATGCTTAACCCAATGTCTCTCCTATCTGCACGAAGATCGGTACTGTCAGCAAAATGCTTGTTTTTTGAGAATCTGGTAAGGGTTGGTGCCAGTTTTTCTCCACTGAGAACTGGGGGAAAAAAACCCCAAAATATTGTTTATATAGTACAGGTCAAAATAAGCTATAGCATAACTGCAATAAACTAAGTAAACTGCTGCTCCTGCACTGCACTGACAAGATCGAAATCTGACATTTTCTGGAAAGCTATTAGTGAGAGCTTTCCAGAAAATTGTGTCAGCTTCTACTCTTATCAGTGTAGGAAGAGAAAGATACATAGTTTATAGGATTAACCTAACTTATTTTGGCTTGTACTGTAAAACAACTTCAACTGTAAAGTAATTATCTATTCTCTCTTACTTATCACAAAAATTGTGACTGTTGACAGGTGTTTGGAGTTTGTTTATATTCTGTTCCCATCATGTTAGCTTAGATGACCGTAATTATATATATCTTTTAAGATCTGACAAAAACTGAGTAAAATGTGTTCCCTGTAACCCTTTACCTATCCAAAAGCTATTTTGAAAGAGAATACTGTCTAAAAAATTGTAATTTTCAAACTATTTTAAACCTTTTTTACTGATTTTTTTTTGTTGAAACAGAATTCATATAAATGTGTGCATTTTCAAGAAAATCTTTTTTGAAACTACAAGGCCAAATGGCTTTAAAACCTTAATGTGACTGATGACTCTAACCCCCTCTACCAGTCATCCTCATTTAATCTGCATCAGGTTGCAATTATGGCTGCATTTGTGGCTTATAGTTACTATAGAAACCTATAGGAAAATCACATTTTCATCATCTTCACTGAAAGTACTGAGCCAATGTGAACCAGACTTGGCAGGTATGGTCTATCAGAGGTTCTCTACAACTGTTACTCACTTTATTCCTGTTGGGTGAAAAATGTGGCCACCAGAAGCGTTCATTGATTCTGATTGGTCAATTTTGAAAACTCTTCTCCTCTGAAACCACAGGGCCAAATGTTTTTGAAATTTGCATGGTTGATGACTGGGACACCCTGTACAAACAGTCCTCATTTAGTGTTGATCGTTTTGCAAACATGGCAACAATTGTGGTTTATAGCTACTATAGAAACCCCCTATGGGAAATCACATTTTCATCTTAGGTGAATCAAAAACTTTGCAAATGGTCTATACGAGATCCTCTACAAACGATCCTCTTTTTGTTCCTGTTGGTTGGAAATATGGCCACCAGAGACATTCTATGATTCTGTTTGGTGGATTCAAATGTTTTGAAACTTCACGTCATTGAAGACTCGGACACCTTCTACCAATGATCCTCATGTAATGTTGATGTAATGTTGCAAACATGGTCACAATTGCAGCTCATAGTCACCATGGAAAGCCTATGGGAAATCACATTTTTATATTAATTCCAGGTGAGTGATTACAGGCTCTGTAGAGCCTCTAGTTTTACTATATAATGTATACTGTTGGGAGATGACTGAACCAGATTGGCTGTCTACCTGTCATCAATTTATTTAATCGACACTAACGCTTTCTTACGAGTGCTATATGAAACATAAGGATTCTTTTGTACAAAGAAAATTGTGGCTTTGACAAATGGTCGCCTTATTGTTTTCCAGTTTGTGTCTTATTTTCCCTTTAATGTCTATGGACAGTTTCTTCAGAGGGACATTCAAAGCCTCGTGTTTTTTTTTTGTTTTGGAAACAAGATCCAATTACCATTTCCAATGGAGACATAAAAGTCCAGAATTACCTTAGAGACAATCCTTGAAACTCACTGGCGTAAATATCCAATGAATGAAGTTAGATCAATATATGTTATCTGTACATTGTGCTTCAATCTTTTATCGTGACAAACCATTTATCAACCCCTCAGCCAACACAGCCCATAACCACGACCTTTCAAAATAGCTGTTAACAAACAAAAGGTCGCACGCAGCTGATCAAAATGCGTGGGACTCCATTTTCAGTTCAGTGAACCCTACGGCACGTGAGGAAATTCCTTCAACATGAATAAAATTGTATATGGTGATAAAAAATAAACAAACTCCGTCCAAGTTTGCTTTTTCCCGTCGGGCAATGATATTTTAAACCAAATTCAATTCAATTCATTGGGTTACCTCAGGGATAGGTGGGTGGTTTGCAAACACAACTGGGGAATTATATTCTTGTAGTGCGCAAGAATCGCTTTCCATACATGGTGTTGCTTCATTCATAATTTTAGAAGCGTGCAAACCACAATGACATTGACGTTACTTTTCAAAATCGTCTCGCTGCACTTTTCAATTTTTGCGCTTCACCATCATCTTTTTTCTTTTGGTGTTTTGCATGGTGCATTTTTTATGCCCTGGATCCTGCAATATCCTGTAATATGAAATATATGTTGAGACAAACTAGACACATCGTTAATTGCGGCATTAAAAGTTCTGACGGCAATAACTTGTCATTGCCAACACCACTGAAATAGTCCGCCAGGCGCGTGTGCGTTCATTTCTCAAGCGATCGCGTGACTTTTATCGCCACCACAGTAGGGGTACAGCATCTTTTATCGCTGTGTTTTTATCGCCACAAATACTGTGGTTTGCGATTGTGTTTTCAGGAAAAGGGTACATCAAACCAGATGAGAATGAAGTAAAAAAGAACAATAATTTTCATCCGTGATCGATGAGGTCTCGATAAAACGGTATACGTTTGTTTGTAATGGTGGTCTTAAATTCAGATCCAGTGTATTATTTCACTGCTCGGAACAGTATCCATGGAAAGATCAACGGAAATTTAACTAAGCTCTTGGTTTCTAGGTGTATAATCTTCACGACTATCGTATTTCCATGCTCACCAGATTAACCTTTTAACAGAAATTTAATATTTTACATCTTATTTTTTCAAAAAATTGCACAAATACACAAACATATCGTGTGTATAGCTGTAGGTTAACCGAAACCGAACCGAGGTTTTTAGTTTTTTTTAAAACAGAAACCGAAACCGTCGACATCCCGTAATCTAAGGTTTTTCGTTTTTTATTAAATACTCTCTTGCTGCAGAAATTCACAGAATGTAGCCATCCCAGAGTAGTGAGAGTACCCAGACACTGCCAATGGCAGTGTCTGGGTACTCTCACTACTCTGGGAAGGCTACATTCTGTGAATTTCCGACATTTCAGTTTAGTTGTGTTTGCAGCTTTCCTCAAGTTGCGTGAAGGTGTCAGACCTCGAAAATAGCCAAGCACAATAAAAGTTCTGTATATTTAGGTAATTATTATATTGGCCTTCCTGATTCTTCATGTATTATAGCTTATTTCGGGCATTCATTGAGTTTCACTCAATTTCACTGCCATTCAGTTATGACTTCGGACATAAGAATGAGTTTTATTGAATTTTATATGGCCTCATGAACAAACCGAAAACAGAACCGAGGGTTTACTCCACCTGAAAAACCAAAACCGAAATAGAACAAGAAAATTAAAAACCTACAACTCAAATCGTGTGACCCCTCATTGGAACGAAGTTGGCGAGCTCGTTCCAAGGAGGGGTCATATGATATGGTTTTGATAAAATGTTTTTTAAAAATAATAGGATGCGGTCGATTTGTTAGGTAAAAGCCTAATGTATATCTTGGGCAGCCTTCGCGTCTCAGCGATTGGACCAATTCTGCTTGAAAAGAACTAAATTATGTAAGGAATCCGACAGTGGTGTGGGCTGTGCTTTTACCAATTTTTCGTTGAGTTTGCGAATAGGTTGCCTTTGATTTAATGTGACGTGTCTATACTGCTAAAGATATACAGATATTCTTTCGTGTTCCTTTTATAGATCTTTCAATCAATAAGTATTTCATTTGCCTTGAAAACATGGATATATTAAAACAACGTGTGGCTAGAGCTGTAGGTTTTTAATTTTCTTGTTCGGTTTCGGTTTTGGTTTTTCAGGTGGAGTAAAACCTCGGTTCGGTTCGGTTTTCGATTTGTTCATGAGGCCAAATAAAATTCAATAAAACTCATTCTTATGCCCGGAGTCATAACTGAATGGCAGTGAAATTGAGTAAAACTCAATGAATGCCCGAAATAAGCTATAATACATGAAGAATCAGGAAGGCCAATATAATAATTACCTAAATATACAGAACTTTTATTGTGCTTGGCCATTTTCGAGGTCTGACACCTTCACGCAACTTGAGGAAAGCTGCAAACACAACTAAACTGAAATGTCGGAAATTCACAGAATGTAGCCTTCCCAGAGTAGTGAGAGTACCCAGACACTGTCATTGGCAGTGTCTGGGTACTCTCACTACTCTGGGATGGCTACATTCTGAGAATTTCTGCAGCAAGAGAGTATTTAATAAAAAACGAAAAACCTTAGATTACGGGATGTCGACGGTTTCGGTTTCGGTTTTTAAAAAAAAACTAAAAACCTCAGTTCGGTTTCGGTTAACCTACAGCTCTGCGTGTGGGACAACGCGACGTAATCACAAAACTACATCTGTGATGAGTCTTCTTTCATAATAGCCTTAGTAAAGTCATTAAAAACCCTTTGAACCCGAGCAGTCGCTTTTCCGACCAGAAGCATGATACGTTATAATTTTATAAGGAGGATGGCTGCTAAGTGAATGTGTGGAATAGACCAATTAATATTTTCAACGTGTAGCCCCATGACTGCACGTTGAAAATATTGGCTTGTCTATCCCCAAACAATGAATATGGACTCTTCTAATTGCTACATTTGAACTGACATGGAAGACACGATCAGGGTTCAAAGTATTAAAGATTCGGTCAAATCATGACTCGATTGAGATACATTTCCTGGGTGGATTCAAAGAAAATGAATGTTTGTGGCATTATTACTTCAGATCCAATCGTCTGAATTATTTAACCCTTTACCTAACATGAAAAGCAGACGACACTTGCAAAAAAGAATTCTTGAATAACTAATTTTTTTTCATTTTTTGTCTCAAAAACATAGGTTATGACACCTCTTTGGAACGAGCTCGATGAGCTCGTTCCAAAGAGGGGTCATAACCTATGTGTTTGAGACAAAAAATGAAAAAAAATAATGAAAATTAATTGGTGAATTTTTAGAATAGCGCTGGCTGGTTTTGACCGTTACGTTGGGTAAAGGGTTAACTAATATCGTACTTGATTATTTTCGAAGAGTGAATTTAAACATAGTTTGGACTATTTAAGGGCGAGACTGATTCCGTGCCATAACAGCGCCGAATTCCGTAGAGAATTCCTTGAGAGCTTGGGACAGAATAACCTGTAGGTAACAGAGGACACTGACTTTCAAAAAATCATGTTTTCAAAATGGATGATTTGCATATGATTTATATAGCACTAGAGCTGTAGGTTTTTAATTTTCTTGTTCGGTTTCGGTTTGGGTTTTTCAGGTTGAGTAAAACCTCGGTTCGGTTCGGTTTTCGGTTTGTTCATGAGACCAAATAAAATTCAATAAAACTCATTCTTATGTCCGGAGTCATAACTGAATGGCAGAGAAATAGAGTGAAACTCAATGAATGCCCGAAATAAGCTATAATACATGAAGAATCAGGAAGGCCAATATAATAATTACCTAAATATACAGAACTTTTATTGTGCTTGGCCATTTTCGAGGTCTGACACCTTCACGCAACTTGAGGAAAGCTGCAAACACAACTAAACTGAAATGTCGGAAATTCACAGAATGTAGCCTTCCCAGAGTAGTGAGAGTACCCAGACACTGCCATTGGCAGTGTCTGGGTACTCTCACTACTCTGGGATGGCTACATTCTGAGAATTTCTGCAACAAGAGAGTATTTAATAAAAAACGAAAAACCTTAGATTACGGGATGTCGACGGTTTCGGTTTCGGTTTTTAAAAAAAACTAAAAACCTCGTTTCGGTTAACCTACAGCTCTATATAGCACCTGCTGCTATAATGCAACTTCTGTAATAATTCCCCTTGTGTTTGATGCATATTTCTAAACGCATTTGCCATATGGGGATCAATAAATCAGTGATAAATATATTGTTTTTTCAACGTGTTTGATGGAAGCAGATGTTGCTCCGTATGATCAATGGCTCTGGTAGGTTTGAAACATGACAAAAGGTTTGAAACATCAACAAAGAAATATGGCTGTGGTGGATTTGTGGGCTGCTATACATGGAGATTGACTTGAGAGCCAATGAGTCATCAGCAAACTTTCATAACAAACATAAGTCAAGGGGCCGTAAGAGTATGTACTCCTTGGAAAACTGCTCTCATAGCTTTTTAGCTCATTTCATGAAGACAGCATCCACGTTTCTCGGCACCCCGCGTGCAGAATTCCTTTTAAAGAAATGTCTGTGGTCACAGAATCTCCTTTTCCGATATGAGTCGAAGAGTCCGCAAAGCGTTTACTCCTACGAGCAATTGCTCTCCAGGCCAGTCGAATAGTAAGAGACAACGGGTATCACAAAGGGAGATAATTTGTATGAACCGAAAGTGAGTGCGATTTTGATAAATGGCATGTTGTGATTCGTCACCGCGGATCTGATTATATTATTGTCCCCTTAACACCGCCTCTACGCTCTCAAACCACCGGTATAATTTTGTATGGAATTCGACGATGGTATGTCCGGGAACCAGTCTGTAATTTAAATAGCCCGACGCCTTTATTTAGATTTACGCGTCTAGAATATTTCCGTTGGTTCGCTTCCCCGTCCAACTGATATACCCCAGACGATTGAGTCCAAAAATACTGTAACAAATGAGTTGTCCGTTAAAAAGATTCTCAGTATTTGCTTACCCTAACGGTAACTAAGAATGCTGTTTGTGGTATTTATTATCGCGCGTTTACGCTTCCCCTCATACTTTGGGTAATATAGTATCATACTTATTTACTGGACTGAAAATATTGCCAGGTAACTTATTTGTGATAAAGAAACATATCTCAAAACATTGTTATACGTAAATTGTCTCATTTTGTTTCCGAAGCAAACCTTTGTTTCCAAATGGCTGCCTTTGTTGGCAGTGGATTATGGGAAAGTTCCATGTTCTGAAAATATGTACTTGTATGAGGTCAACGTTCTTGATCCCCGCGGAATTTGACAGACCGCACGCGCTTGTAATGAAAAAATATAGCATACAGGCAGCAAACGATTTTCCTGCGGTGGCTGAAAATCTGAATAGAACTTGAAGTTGTTGTTTTAAAATAAAAGGATTATAATACTGTGTTCGAGGAGGCCTTACATTGCTTTGCAACGTCTATAAATTTTATATTACACGACTGCACTGTAGAATCAGTGCAGCTGAATGGGGCAATAAAATATTATGGGGCAAAATTGTTAATTCTGATGGGAGGTATAAGACCCTGCCCCCCCCCCCCCCCCCCCCCCCCGCCTGTCGTTGTTTCGCGACACTTTCGACAGCCAGGGTCACCTCGTGTCGGACAGTTTTACGGGTGGAGGAAGCCGGAGTACCCGGAGAGAACCACCGAGAGAAACTGTCAGACTCCCCAACGTACTAACTCCACACAAGCAGGGTTAGCATTGGTTGAAGACAAGTGCGCCATCGACGTGCAGTACGCCTTAGTACACAAAGCCACCGTGCCCCCACGTGGGCAATTGGAATGAAGTGTCTTGCCTAAGGACACAACGCTATTCTCGCCTTGCCGCTTGCATCTCTACCCACTGAGCCACTGCGCTCCCATCTCATATCAATAAGAGATTTGTCTAATATTATCTAGACCAACATGGAAGTTACTATCCTCTATCCACCTCAAATGTATCATTATTCTTAAGTTGAAAAATGTAGATATTTGAATCTTTGTAGCATTGTATCTTGCTGGACGGAGCTGTCATTTTTTCTTCCGGTGAGATGGTGTATCTCATTGTCAAATATTAAGTAGCAAGATGAGCACTACCAATGTACAGTCTAAATATAATCTTAATGCTTAGTGCAGATTAATACTCTTTTAAGTAGGGTCCTGCGAGTCACTCATTTTCGATTTGAATCGAATCGGGTCTATTATGCGAAACCGAATCGGACCTCGAACCGAATCAGGGGCGTCCTGAAGATGATTGGTTGTGCATTTGACTGTGTGTGTGTGGGGGGGGGGGGGGGGGTGGGGTGGGTGTAAATCTGATTTGTCCCGACTGTGATGGTGCAAGTCCCAACTAATAAAGTATTCTAACTGCATCATCAGAGCATAACTTCGTCGAATCCCATGAGACCTTTCATGGACATATCAGATCAATATCGGATAGCTAATATCTGTTTATGATATTGGTCCGATATTTGATCGATATTTGATGGATATCGATTCCTCATTTAAAACATGGGACCTTTTGATATAGGTACAATTACGGTTAGATATCAGGATTATTGTCGGGGTGGAAGAAAAAAACTTTGGAAACAGATTATTTAATATTCTATTCTATATTCTACCCTATATCCTAATATTTTTCTTGATCATGAATACTAATACTTCCAAATGCGAAGTTTAGTGTTAGATCCAATTGGGGGAAACCATATGTTCGACGTACGAGAGAAAGTGGTACTGAAATCGGTAGGAACGGTTTTACACACGCCGCCGACCTTGGATAACCATAAATGACACCGCGAAATTGAAAAATTGAAATTTTGGGTAATTTTTCAGAAACGTGCGAATTGTTCTACAAATTAGTTTTCGGAATAGCATTAGTATTCAAGTTTGCAACGTAGTCTGTTGTGGTTCGACCACCCCTAGTAAATGTGCTGGAACTGCACATGTAGTTAATATTCGCAATTTTTTAAATCACCTATTTTCGTGTCATGATTTAACGTTTTTTAATATGTTTTCAGTATTGTCAAGATCATGGAGATCTGGGTTTGAACCAACAGGGCTAGTAAAAACACGAAGATTAATAGTCCCTGGGTAGTTCACTTTAGGCGTTCATAATACAATAGGAAATCTATTATTTGAAATTATAATTCTTAGAAACTTATTAAAAATGCCTCTAGTAAGTAAAAATATATTTACTCCTGCCCGGAAACCTCTTTGCATTAGGATGTGGAATATTTGCATTTTCCCATCGCATTATCAAAGTTAACACCTCGTGTGAATGAACACAGGACTATTTGTCTTCTTGTTACCACAAAGGTCAAATTTCTGAGATCACATCGTGTGGCATCGAGAGAGAAATTGATATAGGTCCAATGTTGATTGAAACATCATTGGTCCGATATTACGTCATCTTTGCAAATCTTATCAGGGTCCGATATAGAAATCTGGTGATGGGTCGATATTAAAAACAAACATTGGTTCCATATAGTTTGTATATCAGCCCAATATCGGCTTGGTGTCGGAAACAATTTTGGTCCGATATTACGTCAGCTTTGCAAAACTGATGGTGGCCCGATATTGAAAACAGATGATGGGCCGATATTGATAACAATATTGGTCCAATGCCTGCTTGATATAAAATGCTTCCTGGGTAGTTATAGCTCTATATGTGTGTTGCTGTAAAACAAAGTACATAAACTCGTATAAAATCTGGGATTATACTTTTAACATTTCTGTCCACTGCAAGTCTGGGACTACAAGAATTACTGATAATCACCTTGATGATTTATTTATATATTTATATATTTATTGGAGTGTAACGACACTTTCGACGGCAAGGGTCACCTCTTATAGCACAGTTTTACGGGTGGAGGAAGGCGGGGTACCCGGAGGGAACCACCGAGTAGCTGTTAGTAATGTCAGACTACCCAACGTACCAACTCCGCACAAGCAGGGTTAGCATTGATGAAGGCAAGAGCACCATCGACGTGCAGTAGGCCTTAGTACACATCCCTTCCATGCACCCCCCCCCCCCCCGGAACGCAGTTGACCCTGGCGGAAATCGAACCGTTGACTTTTCGGTTTGAAGTCCAGTTGCTGTAACCACTGAACCACCGTGCCTCCCCATCTTGATGATAAAGTCTCCATTGATTTATCCTTTGGTTAATTATTCATGAAGCACCAGTAAGCATTTGTTTATCTATATTTGGATTCCTTTCATTTTATACAAATCATAGTACACTGCAAAAAATATAGGTTCTCTTTTGAACCAAAACTGGTTCTAATCTTGTCCCTGAGATGGAACCAGTTCTGTTTAAACAGTATTTGTTTCAAATCAAATAAATTTATAAAGATTAACATTAAATGTTAACAGAATTAAAAATAAATTGAGGGGGTTTCAGTCGTAAATTTAGAGCTTATACGAGGTTGTCTCAAATCATTATTAAGCAAATGAGATATGAACAGTTGGCATATCGAACCAGTTTTGGTTCTGTACAGAACCAAAACTGGTTCGATATGCCAACTGTTCATATCTCCTTTGTTTCAAAATGTTTGGCGACTGGGTTGAATAAGCTCCAAGTTTACTGCTGAATCTACTTCAGTTCATGTAATATTCTGTTAAAATTGAATGCTAATCTTGGTAAATTTATTTGATTTGAAACAAATACTGTTTAAACAGACCTGGTCCCATCTCAGGGACAAGATTAGAACCAGTTTTGGTTCTAAAGAGAACCTATATTTTTTGCAGTGTAGTATCTTAGTTTCATTTAATGTGCAGTTTTCTAAGTTGTGTGTTTTGTCAAGTTGCAGTGCAGCCATGTCTTGTCCTGGTAAAAGGTCTTGTCATTCAAATTGATCAGAGGCCGCGGAATTAGGGAGCACATGGGATACGTGTCCATCCAGTTTTTCCACCGACATGTTGCGCGGTTACAGAATGAGTTAAAATGGGCGCATGCAGCCGTGTCAATATACGGACATTCCTGTAATAAATAATTTGCAAATCCAAACATTTGGCCAAAGAAACCCATTTTCGTTTGCTTCGGTCCGTTTCTTCTACTTCAGCCATTTTCCAACCCGAAAGCTAGCCTTCGGATTGGAAGATGATTGAAGTTGAAGAAATGGACAGTACCGTCAGCACACCGAGGCATGCCCAACAAAACTAGAGACACTGACCGAGTACACAAGCTATGGACGGGTAAGATCAAAAAGCCACGTTTAACCTCGTTGAATCAGATTTTTGTGACGATGACTTGGTGTTTTGAAAATGCTAAATGCTGAACTATGACCGGGTAACATTATTATGACTTGTTTTGTTTCCAATTTTCCGTATTTCTTTTCGATCTTTCAACAGAAAGAATTAATTATATTATATGTTCATTTCTTTCTGTCTTCATTGACTCCTGCCCCAGATAACCGGCTGAGTATTGATTATTTTCCTACAATATTTCTAAAGAGACATCGCTTGTTTTTCACACCTCGTGTTCAATCACAGTTGTCCAACCCTTCCTTTTGATCACCAGCCTTTGTGTTCAAAAGTGTGGCACTATGCGAAAAACTGTGATATTACATGATATGGAACACTGCTTCTATGGGCCTTTCTTGGCTTTTGATTGGACGAGAGGTGAAGGGTATGTGCTAATTGCATATGTAAATTATAATTACCTGTTGGAATTAATGTATCTTAGTCGCTTAGATCTTTCTAGTGTAATTGGGGTTGCTTTGAGTGAACAATGGAGGTGCTGGTTGCTGATGCCAATCTGGGGAGATAATTCAATAGTAATATCCTTTGCTTTGCTTCAGTGGCAGCTTCCTTTAGTCTGTATGTATTTTTACCGCCTTTTGTTGCTTGAATTGTTAAGATCTCACACATAATGTTTTATTATCATAAACGTTTGTGCATAAATGTTAGAATTTTAATACTGTAATCAGTATTCGACTTATGTTGGGGACAGCGAATGGGGGATGAATGACCGATCGTCGCCTGAGTGCTAGAATGTTCTATATCCCATAGGGGACATAGAACATTCTAGCACGCAGGCGACGATTTGTTAACCGTTATGTTTCACAATCGATTCTTGATGTGATCGAATCTACATACATAATATTTTGCGTATTTATTATCAAAAGATACGTTTTCACTAATAACTGATGGAGATTTCTTTTGGAATACTGGTATACTGGCTATGTGTTTCTATGGGTGCTTGGGGAGAGGGCAAATTTCCCTTTTTGCCATCCTGTTGTATTTTGGAAAGTGGCGCGCGGTTTCCACTAAACGGTAACAATTACAGTCTTTGAAAGAGTCAGAAACAATCTTGAGTATTTTTTATTGTTTTATCTACAGGATGGAGAGTTCGCATGGAGCAAAGATATACAAGGAATAATATTAGGTTCTTTTTTCTGGGGTTATGTCGTAACACCGCTACCTGGTGGATGGCTGGCGACTCGTTTCGGTGGTAAGAAGGTTTGCGGATATTGCATACTGATGTGTTCGATCGCAGCATTGTTAATGCCTGTAGCAGCACGCATTGATTATCGGTTCCTGGTATTTCTTCGAGTCGTAGCGGGATTGTCACAGGTAAAAATAGATTTTTCCAACGTCTTCAATACCAGTCTTTTACCATACATAATGCAGCTTAATTTAGGACTCGAATGCTGTTTATTCGTTCTCAGTTATATAAATAAGTAATGTTATAATTTTGGTGACAACGAATTCGGAGATCCTAATAATGCAAGATACGAGCAATATGCTGTCATCCGATGTAGAACAATGAGAAACATTTATGAACACCCACCTCCCCGTGGCAACGTCCCTAAATACACTCAAAAATCAGTTGGGTTAAAAATCTACTCAGATCAACTGGGTTGAGTGAATATGGATCCAGTTCATATTCACACAACCCAGTTGATTTGGGTTCATTTTTACCCCAACTGATTTTAGAGTGTAGGAAGTCCTGAAATCCCAGAGAGAAGTATATACATTAAAGCAGTGTTCTTAAATTTATAAGCATCTTGTCCAATTCCCACACCACTGGCTGCAACATACAGATTTGAGTTCTATCGAAATGAAGATTTGACAGTACCCTTCTGTCGAATCAAGTCAATGGCTACCACTGCGCCGTTTTAGCATTAAAATTCTAAAGAATCGGTTGAAGGTGGTTGGATTGGCTTCCATAAGGGTCATCAGACGTCTTCTGTTGACAAATAACCATCAAAGAAAGCGATTGGTCTGGTATTTAGCAAGAAGGGCATGTAATTTGAGGGAATGGTGAAGAATCCACTGGTTCGATGAAAGCCGGTTCCTGCTTCATGTCAAGGATGGTCGAACGAGAGTCTGGAAGCGTAAAAATAGGAACATACTTCCCATGGTTCCTTACGGTGGTGGATCATTGATGGTATGGGGGATGCTTCTCACATGACTGTAAGTTAGACCTAGTAACCATACAGGGCAATCTGACGGGTGAGTGCTACATCCTGGAAGTGCTGGATCCTATTGTCGTTCCTCATTTTGACAATCACCCTCTTGCGACTTTTAGACCAGAGTTCCCCAAAGGGTTGAGGTCGTTACACACTGGATGTGGTACGAGCGCTGGGATCGATGCGCTGAATATAAAATCAGCGCTGGCTAAACCATCCATTATTGGAACGGGGTAGTGACAGTAAGAAAATACCTATTCGTCGTTCGTTGTTTTTGCGAAAGAAGTTTCGTGCCTCAGACTGATACAACGACCATTAGCTTTTGGCATTTTGACAATCACCCTCTTGCGACTTGACCAGATGTCATGGATGACAACGCCAGACCTCATTGTTCCCGTGCAGTGACAGCCTTTCTCCGTAACAATGCTGTGACTAGGATTATATGGCCAGATTTGAACCCTCTAGAGCATATCTGGGACACTTATGTCGTCGTATACAGGAACGGGACCCTCCTGTACAAAACTTGAGAATATTGGAAGCAGCCTTACATGGGGAATGGCAGCGGTTACCCATGTTAGGGGGGGGGGGGGTGAGGCGAAGGGCGGAGGCTGTCATCCGGACACATGGAGGAAGCACGCGTTATAGACTCTTACATGCTTGTAGACACTCTACATGTACTCTGTGATAAACATCGTCATATGTTGACATTTATTAAACTATCCAGCTCCATAGTTACATGTCGTATTGCTTTTCGTTAAAATCACCCCTTTTGTTCGCCATGCTAAACAAAAAATAATTTCTAAGTGAATTCGTCATTTCGGGTATTCCTGTATTAGCAAATGATTGTTCTTTGATACTTGTCTATTTTACTGCAGTTATATTATTTTGGAATTTCTCTAATGGCATGTGTTTATTTCCTGACCATAGGATGTGCATAACTTTTTTCTCTACTATGTATAGAATGACGTTGTTCGTTGCAAAAAAAACATAAACGGAATCTCAATATTTTAATCACCGAGGACTAACCGTGTGAGCAACAACCCCCCCCCCCCCCCCCACCCTCCCCCACCAAAAAAACCCCAAAACAAGACTGCTAAACGCTAAGACAATGCGAATAGACAGGGGTAACACATCTGTCCTGAATACGGCGAGAATCTTCGATCTCACTGACTGATTGACCGATGACAGTAATTATCAGTTGCCAATAAACTCTCTAACAGTAAAAACAACGTGTTTGCTTGTGCATTGCAGATTTAATGGGAATATAAACAGAAACAATACGGGGAGAATTACCAAATGGCACCCTGGGTAAAAAGGGTTATTAATTCTAGTTTGTAATGTGTTTTTAGTTCATTTGCATTCTATAATAAATAACATATAGAATAAATAGGTACAAGGGCCGGTAATCATATTTATATCACGAGTAGGATAAGGGTTTTAAATACTCGGCTTGCCGAGTGGTTAAAACCCTTATTCTACGAGTGGTTTAAATCTGATTACCGGTGTGACAGGAATGATAGTCCGTAGGAAAATTAGTCCCTCTGGACTATTATTCCGCGGAATTATAGTCCTAGGTCTAACATTCCTAGGAATAGTAGTCCGCCGGACTACTATTCCTAGGAATGTTAGACCTAGGACTATAATTCCGCGGAATAATAGTCCAGAGGGACTAACGTTCCTACGGACTATCATTCTTGTCACACCTGCCCTAGTACCTATTTGTTTTATTTATACCATGCTTTTAATAATCGACTTTGTCACTTAAAATGGAGAAAAAACGACACTCTCTATCGCAAACACACGGGTTTGTTTGCTTACCTCTGCGCCGGTGCATGGACAGTACTACCGGCTGCACGTGGATGCTTGATTGACAGCTCGACACATTGTTAAAGTTGATTGAATTTACCTTGCTTTTTCAGTTAAATTATTATTAACAATTCTTAAATTTTATTTTAAATATTTAATTGTAGGTAAGTGGTATAGCTCGGTCAAAACAACCTTTTTTACCTGGACCCCGGGGTCCGACCATGACAGAGGTCATTGCCCTCGACGCCCAAATCCGTTAGGCCTCCCCTCACCCCTCCCCGTCCTGTATGTACCCTATTTTTAGGCTCCCCTCCCCTTTCCGCCCTGTATGTACCCTATTTGTAGGCTATCCCTTCCTAAATGCCCATGTCTGCCCAGTCCCAAAGCCCATCCAAAGGGGCACAGGCTATGTATAGCCCAACATGTATTCAGGCTTTCCCCACATTGTTTTGGCTCTCCCTGTATGTGGGCTCTCCCTCCCCGCCAAAGCCCTTGTATGGGCTGTGCCTCCCCACCAAAGCCCTTGTATGGGTTTTTTCTCCCCATCAAAGCCCTGACAAGGCTAGCCCAAAGCTGGGGGACTTCCAAACTGAAGCATCCAATGAGTACTAACAAAGAATTCCCCCCTCCCCATCCCCACGCAAAGTTCGTGCTTTGTTGTGTATCTCTGAGTACAATGTTGTCAAGGACATGTACATGTAAATACATACAACCAAAAAGATTAATTTGAAGGCTACTTGGAGTGACTAAACAGTTATGTAAGAAGACTACAATAAATCCCATACTGGAACATATGATGTTATGTACATGCAAAAGGCTTTAGATATAAAGACTACCTGACCTGTTTCCTTTGTTTAGACATGTGAAAGGTGATTGAGATAGAGAGAGAGCCTTTGTTTATAAGAAGATAATTATGATAGTGCCACGTTGTATAGTTATGCAAATAGATAAGGGAATTGAGTGCAAAGCAAAGGCTTTATGATAAAAGTTCCCCTTGTTAAGGGATGTCATCGATGAAGATATTATGATAAAGGTCTCCTTTGTTTATAAGAAGCTTAATATGATAAAGACTGTACTCTGTTTGATTATGTCATAGATAAGATAGTGTCACGTCGCAAGTGTTTGATTACGTAATAGATAAGAGGCTTATGATAAGGGCATCTGGCATGTTTGATTATGTCATAGATAAGATAGTGTCACGTCGCAGGTGTTTTATAATCGGAGAAGATCGCGGCAGTGTTTGATTGGTCGAAACAAGTATCCAATGAGAGCAAGGCGGTGTCTGATTGGTCAAACAGTCGTCCAATCAGATCATACCACACGGCGGTATTTTCCATGGGACCAATAGGTAAGCGTGTTGTAAGATAATGCCACGCAGGGGTTCGCTGATTGGCCAAAAACAACTGTTGGTAATAGAGCTGCCTGATGCTGGTTTCGTTGTGGAAGCTGAAAAAGAATTAACAACTCTGAATTTTGCCTCTATTAAATTTTATTATAAAAAAACCCAAAACATTAAAATCAGTTTTACATTTAGTGAAAAAGGAATTACAATCAGTTTTTACAAGTAATTTTACAATTTCGCAATAAGTAATTTTTACAACAATAAGTAGTTTTACAATAAGTTTACAGGTAATCATACAATAAACATATTTAAATGTTCAGTAATTGTCTTTTGACCCTGAAAAGGGCAGTTTTTTGTTGTTGTTGTTTTTCTGGACTTTCTCTAGTTATCATCTCAATCTGTCTGCACATCCAAAAACGGCTATTTTCTTAATAATGGATCAGAAAGGTATTTTCGTTTCTCAATTGCGAATTTTTCAGCTTCGATCATTCCGTAACCCTCCTGGTCACGTTGTCGCTGAGCAGTTTCTCTAATTTTTCCATAGACTGTATGTTGTCTGAACTTCCGTACTCGATTCATCGCCTTAAATAATTTCTTACAGAGGGAAGCTCTCACGCTGTCTGTAAGAGCTTCCCTAGCCGCAATGGGGGCCTCGTCTCTGGACAAGCCATTTTCTATGTACGACACTTTCAGTCTCTAAAATTTAGCTGCATTATCTTCATATGCTTTTATGATTAAAGTGTCTATTAGGCTCGTTTCGACAGCTTCCTCTTCTGAATATTCACTTTCAGTGGTTGTATCACTATCGTCTGACACTGAATATGTGCTCTCGTTAGAATCAGACAAGTTATAATCTTCGTTTGAATGAATGCCTTCACCCTTCATCCCAAACGTCTTGAGGCAGTAACCAGAGTCGTGTCTTTTGCGTGTGAAGGCTCTTGAGAATGCTTTCCTACCAAATTTACAGTTGTGGCTCGGTATGTCTTCACTCTTTGAACGCTCAGAGAACAAATGAGAACTGGGTGGACATCTCGATTGAGAAGACAGTGAAGAGTATACTCAAATACGTGCATGCGCACATCGGTTTTAAATACATACATATCGGTTTTAAATATGTGCACATCGTTTTAAATACACGCACATCGGTTTTAAACATGTGCGCATCGATTTTACATACGTGCACGTCGGTTTCGAACATGTGCACATCGGTTATACATACGGCCACTATTTTGGCATAGTCCGCGGCATGCCGTTCAATAATTATTCTCTTATACCGAACAAACCTAGGAAGAATCTTGCCACCCTTCAAGATTCCAATCTTATGTGTACACTGCCTTTTGTGAAAAACCTTGCAGAAGACAAGTATTTCCAGTCCTGAGCTTAGAAATAGCGAACAGAATTTCCGAAAAAATCTTTCAAAAGAGTGCGTTGTGTTTCCTCAGTTAGCAAACGTCTTAATATAATATAATATAATATAATATAATATAATATAATATAATATAAAATAATATAATATATAATATAATATAATATAATATAATATAATATAATACAATATAATATAATATAATATAATAATATAACATAATATAATATAATAATATAATAATATAATACAATATAATATAATATAATTTAATATAAAATATAATATAATATAATATAATATACGCATGTGACATGGACCAGATTGTACTGGATCACTGGGGGAAAATTTCATGGTATATCTTGTTATCATGTTGTGACATATGTTTTGTGTTTGATGTTTGGATACAAGAAAATACCAGATCTCGGTTTCGGATAATATAAGGTGACTTCACCGATTTTGACATTCCGAAGACTAAAAATTCGTCTTCATGCTTGACAACAAATCGTGAACTAAAAATGTTTATGACAAGGGAAACGCAAAACAAACCATTATAAGTTGAGGGATTAACCCTTTACCTAACATGAAAAGCAGACCACACTTGCAAACAAAATTCTTGAATAACTAATTGTTTTTATTTTTTGTCTCAAAAAATAGGTTGTGATCCCTCTTTGGAACGAGATCGACGAGCTCGTTCCAAAGAGGGGTCACAACCTATGTCTTTGAGAACAAAATGAAAAAGACAATAAAAAATTAATTGGCGATTTTTGTGAATAGCGCTGGCCGGTTTTGGCCGTTACGTTGGGTAAGGGTTAAACAATGAACGGAAAATAGGATCCTGGGAATCTCAGATTTCGAGTCGAATCAAATCTCGAATCGAATCAGGCAAAGGATTTTGAATCGAATCACTTCGCTTTTCATGCTGAAGGTATTGCTGAAATATTATCAGCCTCAACTCTTGTAGTCAACGGAGACTCGTGTGTGTGGGCAAGTCAATCAAGAAAATTGAATATTCAAAAATGGAATCAAGGCTGTTTCGGAAGCGAAACTTTGCTGGACTCTTTTTCTGTCATCAGATCTCCAGTACACTAGACCTGACAATAGAAACATACTTCAAGCGGAGACACATGGGAGGATTTTGACAACACTCGACGATTCGAAAATTACCAAATCCGGCCTACTCGAATTGAATCGAATAACTGGGACAACTTCGAATCGAATCGACTTTCGAAGGTTCGCAGGGATCAACGGAAAAAATTCGTGATGCAAGCAGAGGGTGGTAACAAAAGCATTGCCACGAAAAGAAAGAACACTTCTCAATATGTGCCTTGAGGACCGTCGTCTCAACCCAAAAGATAAAAGCGGTGCATGTAAATATTTGACTATTTGGTGTTCACTCTTTATTTATTAATAATATATTTGTATTAAAATTGTTGACCTAAGACAATTTTGGGTTTCAATTTCCCATTTTTCATGAACCTACATGTAACATTAATTTTGGAACAAAAGACCATTGTGCTATCAATTTTGGAATAATGCTGTATAGGTAACCAAGCTTTGACGAAAGAATGTTGCCAGTGTAGTTTGATCATTGTTTAAACGACTTTCTCCATTATTGCGTGTTAGGGGAGCCTTTCTGAGGCTACACAGTTTATCCAAGGAGGAATTAGTCCCATACAGGTTAATTCTTTACCCAACACAAGGGATATCAAAATGAAAGAACGAACGAACGAACGAACGAACGAATGAAACAAACTTGCAGCATACACAAGTACAATATTAATTAACAAAAGATAAGGTAATTGTAAACTGCATGGAAATGACATAGCCGTCGAGGCTGTTTTCCTGTCATCCCCACACACGAGATTTCTCCACATCAAAGCCTTTTCTGTTTGTCTTTTCCTTGGGGGTTGTCCCTAAATAAAATAAAAACAACTCCCATCCACGAACCTGAGACATTTCTTGCTAAAGTCACGCCAGTTTAACAAATTAATAGTTTGAAAGAAGAAATAATTGGTTTGACAGATGAGACAAAACAACCATGTGCGTATCCAATAAAATAGTGTAGACATTTTTTACATACTTAACCCTTTACCCAACGTAATAGAAAAAACCGGCCAGCGTTATTCTCAAAAATCGCCAATTATTTTTCATTATTTTTTGTCTCAAAAACATAGGTTATGACCCCTCATTGGAACGAGCTCATCGAGCTCGTTCCAATAATGGGTTATAACCTATGTTTTGAGACAAAAAATGAAAAACATTAGTTATTCAAGAATTTTCTTTTGCAAGTGTCGTCTGCTTTTCAATTTAGGTAAAGGGTTAAATAAGCTTCTATATCCAATACCTCACATTCTCTCAACAAATTAGCTTTCATACTTACAATGTCTTAGCATTCTTTCCGGTTGTTTTGTCTTATTTACTACCAGAAATGCTGATATGACAATATCGGAATGAATTTCCAATCACCTGTCCTTAAATTCAAACTCACTCACATTGTCGAACAGCCTCGTTTGCAAATTAATTTATTAAATGGAACCAAGATTCATCAGAACGGTACATTGAATCTAATGGTACTTTTCTGTACAAATTCAATGGTATTATTTACCATATTACAATTATCGACAGTGATGAAAAGAATTCACGAAAAAATATTTTTAAAAACCATAACAGACCGCATACCGCAAAATAATCCATTTATAGTAATTAAACTGTCATTTCACAGTTTTTCATCTGGTAACGTAAAAAGTTAATCCTTTACACAGGAGGAATAGTGGTCAATACTTGCCAAAAATTCTTGAATATTTCAGAAAACATATAAACAACATATAGCTTATGATTCATAAGTTATGACCCCATCCCCCCTCCGCCCCGACCCCGATTTTAGTGGTGAGAGTTCGTAACAGTGCGCTCATTCCACTGAAAGGCTAAAATGTTTATGAAATTGAGAAAAAAATAATAAAATATGAATAACGATTTTTTAATTTTTTTTTTGTGGAAATACCGCTGACCGGTTACTTCCATTACATGTTAATTTGACTTGCAAGAACACATATATTTCAGGGTATGACATGGCCAGCAATGCATGTAATGTGGGCAAAATGGGCTCCGCCACTGGAACGTAGTAAGCTTGGTGGATTTGGATTCGCTGGTGAGTTGTAAACCATTAGAAACCTTTCGGAAATCGAACAGTTACAGTTACACTTGGTGTACTATTTATTTATTTATTGGTGTTTAAGGTCACATACTTCTGCACACTTGGTGTACTATGGCATCAGAATTATGCGCATCTCATATCATATTCGGACTGGTAGTCGATAGATTCTAACTGCCAGTACGGATAGTATTACAACACAAGAGAGGAGTTAAATTTGTATGCTGAAAGGGCTTGAGGTGAAAGCACACCGATCGTTAGCGGTCGATGTTCTTAACCCTTTGAACCTGGTATGCCGCTTTTCCCGGCCAGAATCGTGATACAACCTGAATTTAAAAGTAGTTGTAGTAGGAAGCAGATAGCTGCTGGGTGAATTTGGTTGGTAAGACTGCAAGACTGCACGTTGAAAATATTGATTCGTCCTCCCCCAAGTAACGAATCAAGATTATTAACCCTTTACCCAACGTAACGGCCAAAACCGGCCAGCGCTATTCTCAAAAATCGCCAATTAATTTTCAAAATATTTTCATTTTTTGTCTCAAAAACATAGGTTATGACCCCTCGTTGGAACGAGCTCGTCGAGCTCGTTCCAACGAGGGGTCATAACCTATGTTTTTGAGACAAAAAATGAAAAAAAATTAGTTATTCAAAAAATTTTTTTTCAAGTGTCGTCTGCTTTTCATGTTAGGTAAAGGGTTAACATGCAGCCCCAAGACAGTAATACCATCCGTACTTTACCAGTTCAGGACTTTGAAGGGGCATGGAATATACCATCATGGTCCAAAGGGTTAAGGTCGTTACACACTGGATGCGTTACGAGCGTTGGGATCGATGCGCTGAATATAAACTCAGCGCTTGCCAAACCATCCATATTGGAACGGGGTATTGACAATAAGAAAACTCCTATTCGTTGTTCGTTGTATTTGCGAAAGAAGTTTCGTGCCTCAGACGGATACAACGACCATTAACTAACTGTTGTCGTTAACGAAATTGTTGTCCTTGCGAAATGTGTTTGCAATACTAAACCGAAAACTTCAACTGTAATCATACCATTTCGTTTGGGAGGGAGTCCCAATGCAAAAGAACAATATCAACAAATATACTGACTATAAAACACAATATATGGTTTAATTGGAAGTAAAAGTAAATATATGGCTTTAAATGCATTTTGTCTTCTCATGTTCAGATATTTTTGAACTGAGTCACATAAGGAATAAAATCATAAACCAGCGAATTTAGAGGCGTACGGAACATTTCGAACTGGAGAGTGGGTGCACGGTCATAGAAGAGCACCCACAATCTAATGAAAAAAATTAATAGTGGTCCATGTGCCTTAGGAATACAACCTGCAAAGCTATGACTGGGACAAACATATCTACAGTTAAGAAACGTGCACAATTTTTGTTTTCTGCATATTTAACAAACTTCACTGTTGCGGCCCGGTAGGGGAATTTGTTAAATATGCAGGACAAATTGTGTACTCGCGGGAGGTCGTCGAAGAGACCGGTCACATGAGGTAATCCTCGGCCACCCCTTTCCTGCTAATCCCGATAACATTGCAATGCCGGCACCTCTCCTCCCCACAAAAAAAATAGTTTCAGGAACTGCACTCGAGTCCCGCGCCGCCAACAGATTCTCCTGTGGTGGTAGTTTTATGGTGAACAAAAATGCTGAAGATAATGTTGGTCTAATCGCTCGCCCCCCCCCCCCCACCCCCAAGCTCTCTCTCTCTCTCTCTCTCTCTCTCTCTCTCTCTCTCTCTCTCTCTCTCTTAAAAGTTGGCCCCACAATTCCCATCTGCCCCCGGTTTCAACGTCTCTGATAGAATTTACTAGAGCTGCACGGTATATCGATAAACCGATATATACCGGTATTCAAACCGATATCGATTGAATACCGGTGTAATGACAATACTATCGGTTTATCCTCATTATTTATTTACGCACAATTTAATTTTCAAGATGTCTTGAGTTTTTTAATTGTAGCCCCGAATGAATTGTATTATCCCTTTATCCAAGGAATCGTCTGCTTGTGCCGTCGTAATATACAAATTCAGCAGTTGAAAAAATAATTTTCAAAAATTTCAACTAAACTATATCATGTGACCCCTCATTGGAACGAGCTCGTTGAGCTCGTTCCAATGGGGGTCACATGATATAGTTTTGTTGAAAACTTTGGGGAAATCTGATAAACTAATTTTGAAAATAATAAATTTTGATATCGTCTGCGTTGGGTAAAGGTTTTTCGAACCGCATCATCAAGGGATGCTTATTCGTTCCGACTGTGATGCCTCGCGTCTCGATTGTGGTACTTGTGTTCATATATCTGAACAGTTTTCGATATACCGGTATACCGCGGTATTTTTTTGTTTTGAATACCGATACCGGTATTCTGTTTTGAATATCGTGCAGTCCTAGACATTACAGATAATATACTACTATCTCCTTATTGAATCAATGCCCACGAGAGAATTGAAATGATCATCCGAGGGTTAGAAACCTTCCTCGCGGTGTGCTCCTATTCTGTTATACCAGGAAACTGTTTTCCTTGGCTACAGTGTTATCTGGTAACCTGAATTGCCCGATCTGACACAATGCCTTACCAGAGAACATTGTGAGCACATCGTTTATGGGGGCGAGGTAGTTAGGGCCTTGAGAAGCTTCTAAATTAGATTCGGTTCGAAATAATCTCTATGATTCGAATCGAATCGCAATGATCTTGAAATTTTCCGAATGATAGATCATCTGTGTAGGAGGCCTGATGATAGAAGAAGAGTTCAATGAGGTCCGTAATTGGATTATTCCACCTTTTCTGTCGATTTACCCAAATAGACAGGTTCCGTTGAATACAATATTTGAGATGAGACTAGAAACATTTACGGTTGTAAGGGGATGTATTATCTACAGATTGAGGGTGAGTTTGATTCAATTCGATATTTGAATGGATTCACTCTTCGCCAGATCCGATTCGGATATCGATTCGACCCGGAATTTGAAATTCGCAATAACCTATACACAGTAGATCATTTGTTTCAATTAACTATCTTATTCTTAAGAGATGCAAGAGAAAACATTTGTTGTAATAAACCCTTTTTATTACACGCCTGTTCTATGCCATCGCCGTCTACAGCAACACTAAACCATGCGAAAAATGAAAATCTATTCCGCACATATGCGCGGAATGGAAGTCGTTGACGGACTATTTTTAAATAGAAACGAAACTTCACTGGAATTTTCTACAAATCGTGCAACGCAAGTACAATGTGAATCGCTATCGATAGATAAAAATCGTTCCATGAGTTACAATGTGTTCTATGTGCCAGTTGGCACATAGAACACATTGGAACCCAGGGGACGAACTAGTAACACGGGTTCCCCTCGCAAGTTGGGTTGGCGGTAAAATGTGCTCTTTTGTTGATAGTTGTCAAATGAATTGCTGAGTGTCCTTCTAATATTTTTTTATAGACGTGAAGGCGTGTAATAAACACAGAACGACACGCGTGTGTGAATGGGTTAATCGATAAGGCACTTGTGCCATCGCGGAAGGATAGAACTAGAGGCCTATGGCCTCTAGTTCTATCCTTCCGCGCTGACACTCGTGCCGTATTGATTAACCCATTCACACACGCGTGTCGCTCTGTGTTTATTACACGCCTTCACGTGGCCTCTAGTTCTATCCTTCCGCGCTGACACTCGTGCCGTATCGATTAACCCATTCACACACGCGTGTCGATCTGTGTTTATTACACGCCTTCACGTGGCCTCTAGTTCTATCCTTCCGCACTGAAGCTCGTGCCGTATCGATTAACCCATTCACACACGCGTGTCGTTCTGTGTTTATTACACGCCTTCACGTTGCCTCTAGTTCTATCCTTCCACGCTGACACTCGTGCCGTATCGATTAACCCATTCACACACGCGTGTCGTTCTGCGTTTATTACACGCCTTCACGTGGCCTCTAGTTGTATCCTTCCGCGCTGACACTCGTGCCGTATCGATTAACCCATTCACACACGCGTGTCGTCTGTGTTTATTACACGCCTTCACGTGGCCTCTAGTTCTATCCTTCCGCGCTGACACTCGTGCCGTATCGATTAACCCATTCACACACGCGTGTCGATCTGTGTTTATTACACGCCTTCACGTGGCCTCTAGTTCTATCCTTCCGCACTGAAGCTCGTGCCGTATCGATTAACCCATTCACACACGCGTGTCGTTCTGTGTTTATTACACGCCTTCACGTTGCCTCTAGTTCTATCCTTCCACGCTGACACTCGTGCCGTATCGATTAACCCATTCACACACGCGTGTCGTTCTGCGTTTATTACACGCCTTCACGTGGCCTCTAGTTGTATCCTTCCGCGCTGACACTCGTGCCGTATCGATTAACCCATTCACACACGCGTGTCGTCTGTGTTTATTACACGCCTTCACGTGGCCTCTAGTTCTATCCTTTCGCGCTGACACTCGTGCCGTCTCTATTAACCCATTCACACATGCGTGTCGTTCTGTGTTTATTACACGCCTTCACATGGCCTCTAGTTCTATCCTTCCACGCAGACATTCGTGTCGTATCGATTAACCCATTCACACACGCGTGTCGTTCTGTGTATGTAGTTGGGCTTTATCGGGGTAAAAATAATAACTAAAATATATTGTAGTTATTTATTCTGTATTGCCGTAAAAATGTACACATCATTAACATACTCGTTTTTAACTGTGCCACTTTCTGATAGTATATTGCTGAATCTGCAAGCTCATTTACTTATTTGACTCTCCCAACACGTAAGTTGATCGTCGTATGATGAATCAAAAAAAAAAAAATCATTCTGTGTATTTTGGCATCAACAGCAAGAAGCAACAACCAACCAATGGTTTAAACAACCCTACTCATTGACCCGTACTTTTCCATCCTCATAACAACGTAATTGTTCAAGGGAGACGATACTCATTGGCATACGCTTACTATCGAATCCCATCTTGTATAGTTTTTTTACATCCCATGTTATATTATATACTGTTTGGTGTACATTACCAATGTGAATAGCCTGTTTAATGTATTTACTTAACGAAGTTATTAATGAATAAATACTGCTTAAACATATTCATTTTCTCAGACTATAAAGTACATTCTTCTAAAAAAGCGATCGGTGATTGCGAGACGAAATTGAAAACCTTCGAGAATTTTTAATTCGTTGAGCATTGTTCATATACTACTCAAAGTTTGCTAAGCACCACATACTTGACGCATCATTGTGAAATTTGCTTGTGACATATTTGCGATATTTTGGTGGATATGATTGAGGAATGTATTGAGATGGTCCTCGGTGTTTACATTAGCTCTCTTGACAGGCAGACGTTTCGTGACAGTCATGGAAAGCATGTACCCCTTGATTTTCATGATGTTTTCGTGTACTGTCTGCATGTAGTAATCCATCCGATTACACTCCAGAGAGAATCATGATCGATCTGAGTAGCGTCGGTAGCGTTACGCCAAAACGTTTGTCCGAATGCACTCCGAAGAGGATCGAGACCGATGCCAGTAGCGTCGTCAGCAGCGTCAGATCTGACGATGGTAGAGAGAAAGATGCGATTTACGGATTTCGTCGAGAAGGTGATGACGATTTCGTTGGTGACACACAAATATGGTTTGAAGGCGACTATTTGATCATCGGTCTGTACAAGTACGAAATGACCGATGGATTGCACACTCTGCTCTCTCACAAGAGACCTTGCGATTACACCCAAGAGGATCTGAATAATTACGGAGACATTCTGGTTCAGACTCACGCCATGAAGAAGAACAATGATGCCAAAGAGACGGGTCAGGAGGATAGGAGAGGTTACAAGTGGAAGCACGTATGGAATGCGAACGAGTATTTTGTGAAATCGATGACTGGAAAGGGAATGACGACCGACACGTTATTTCGTGCCCTGTCGGAGAGATTGAGATTGTTGTTGGCTAGCAGAGAGGCCGGTAACACCGGAGTAAATAACGAGATAGTGAGCGTGTGCGACGAGTTGTTGAGGCAGAAGTTTTTGACTAAGAAGGATTATCAAAAGTTTATGAATCGTTTGAAATGATAAAATAGTAAGAGAGGAGAGAAAAAACGAAAAAAAATATTAAGTAAATAAAATAATATTTATTCACAAAAAATAATAATAGAAAAACAAAACTGAATTCTTAAAAGAAATGTTAGTGATAAATAACAGGGGGATATGCTAGATCATACGTCTTCGGTGGATCGGGCATCGTCGATTCGATGATGCAATTCTGAACTCATAAATTCACTGGCGAGGCTGTGAAACAGATCACGTCGAGCGCTCTCAAAATCGGAAAGAAGACGGCGATCGATGCCGGTAAGAAAGCCGCTGCCGAAGTGAGCAGTAGAATAGCTTCAGAAGCCAGCAAGAGAGTAGCCGATGTGTTGATTAACAAATTGATAACTCCATCGCAACCACCTGCCAAATGATCGAGAATCGAACTGAAAAGTTGGAAAGACTTCTATGATGACATCGTGCCGATACAGGACTTGGCTAAAATGATGAGAGGATCGGGATTGAAAGTGATTCATAAATAAATAAATAAAAAAACAAACTTTTCTATATATATATATATAAAAAAAATAGAAATTAAAAATAAAAAAAAAAATAGAAAAAAAACATAATTCAAAACATAGTAAAAAAAAAAAAAAATGGATATCAAAGACATGTCTTGGAATGACGTGATGACCAAGAGGTCGAACAACGAGTTCTTTCCCAAGAGCATAAGAGGTCTGATAGTGGGAAAATCGAATTGCGGAAAGACCAATCTCTTGATGAATCTGTTGTTGCGACCCAGTTGGATGGATTACAACAGATTATTCGTTTTCAGCAAGAGTCTCTTTCAACCGGAGTACAGATTGCTTAGAGAGGACACGAGACTTCGAATATATTGGAAGGAGCGGCAAGAGAAAGGAGAAACGTCGAGTGTTCAAACTTGGAATGTCTGTTTTACGAGAATGCTGACGACGTTCCCGATCCCAGACAGTTGAAGTTGGAGAACAAGAATCTCATGATCTTCGACGATCTGCTGTTGGGGAGACAAAATTGCTTCAAATAGTATTACGTTCGGGGACGTCACAGCAACGTGGATTATTTCTACCTGGCCCAGACAGACGATAAGGGAGAATGCTAATTGTCTGTGTCTCTTTCGTCAGGATTTGAAGAATCTCAATTACATCTACGGAGATCACGTGGCAAGCGACATGAGCAGGGAAGAATTCCGGAGATTCTGTAAGAAGGTGTGGGACAAAGGACTTCACAAGTTCATGGTGATCGATTTGACTAGCGATTTTAACAATGGAAAATATCAAAGCGGATTCGACGATTTTTTTTATATTCCCGATGATAATAATAGAGAAGAGAATAAAAATAAAAAAAAAATAAAAAATATCAATAAAATATAAATATAAAAAAAATATATAATTAATAAATAATAAAAAAAAATATGTCCGAACGTCGCCTATTGGAACAGATAGTCAAAAATACGGATGCGAAACAGTCCTTTCAAATCACTGTGAGTCACAACACGACTCGATTCACAACAAAATTCGAACCTTCCATCGAATTGAAGAAGGAAAAGAGATACGAGATGGCATTGGTTAATCTCGAGATTTATTATTCGTTTCCCAATGTGACGGAAAAGAACAACACGTTCAAGTATTCCAACAGAGTGGATTGGTTTGAGATTTGAATTCCCAAAGGGAGTTATGACATAGATGATCTGAACCATTACATCCAGATGAGACTGATGACCTACGGTCACGGAGGCAATATGATAAAACTCGCTCCCTATACGAGTACTCTACAGATGATATTAGACTTGGAAGATAATTTTCGAGTGGATTTTAGTGCAGAAGATTAGATCGGCGAGATGGGAATTCGATTGAAAGATGTATCAAGGTCACGCCATGTCCAAAAATATGGTAGACATTCTCACAATCAATAGCATTTTAGTGAATGTCAATGTGATCTCCAGAAGTTACATTGACACTTGCGCTCAACCTACGATCTACTCATTCGTTCTGGACGTTTCGCCGGGTTATAAGATCGTGGAGTGACCGCAAAATCTCGTATATTTACCCGTGATTCTGGACATGTTGTATAGCATTGAAACCACATTGACGGATCAGAATGGTAATCTGTTAGATCTTCACTGAGAGAGAGTGACTATACAATTTCACATCAGAGAGAAATGAAAAAAAAAAAAAAAATCAAGTAAATAAAAAAAAAAAAAATACAATTTGAAAAAACAAAAAAAAATTTGTTGTTGTTATATTTTTGTATTTTTCTTTATATATGTAAGAAATAAAATAAAAAAAACAAAAAAACAAAACTTATAATATGTATAATAATAAAAAAAAAATTATAATATTCCTAATTAAAAAAATATATATAATCCAGCATAAAAAACAAAAAAACACAAAACAAATATGACTCAATACATCATTAAAAACGTGAACATATCCGAAGGACAGAAAGCTAAACTTTGCAGAGCGTTGAGTAATCGAGGCGAAGTCATCAGATTTAAATTCAGTTACGAAGATCTGGCGAGTGGCGGTAGTGATCGGATCGCCTGGTCTAAAACACAAATCAAAAGGATGGAGAAAGCAATTTGTAATCAAATGGGTATGACGGTGAGACTGAGTCCCGCTCAATTGAGATACAATCTGAGAATGAAAGGCCGTTTCTTGCCATTATTGGTGGGACTCGCTGCAAAAGCATTACCCATTCTCACAAAGATGGTGTTACCAGCTTTAGGCGTGGGCACTCTCTCGGGAATCGTTAGGTTGGCAGTCGACAAATTAATGGATAGAGGATTGTTTCTGAAGAAGAGAGGAAACAGACTGTTTTTGAAGAAGGGAGGAGCCGTGTGTCACGTAGATGTCAAGGGTAAAGGATTGTATCTCGGACCCATGAGAAAAGGTGACAATGCTTTCCTCGGAGACGGTCTCTTCGGTCTCTTTCTGAAGACTGGAGAGAATGTGGAACCAATCAGTGAAGGTTTGCTATTCGGTCAGAATTCGCTGTTTAAGAATATACCTCTTCTGGGTATGTTATTATAAAAAAAAATAAATAACAATTAAAAAAAAATAACAAATATCTTAAAAAAAAAAAAAAAAAAAAAAAAAAAAAAAAATTATTTTCATTTTTTTCCATATATATTTTATATAAGAAATAAAAAAGAAATGAAAGAAAAGGCGAGAGAAGAAAAACATCTTTTACAAGACGTGTTAACAAAAACGTTTTTGTCATCAAAACAACGTTCATTTTACCAAAAGCTTTTAGCTTTTTCTAATATTTACATGAGTGTGCATTAGAAAGAATTCGATCGGAACGAATCAAATATGACTCACTTTTAATCGGGTGTGTAATATTGCTTTTGTTACTATTGTCAATCATATCTCAAAATTGAAACTATCTCGAAAATATCGAAATGTGTTCGAACGATAAAAATGCATTTTATTATCAAAATTATCATGTAATTATAGATATCCCAGATTGTTTAAAATACGAATTGAAACTTGTAAAATACGGGAAAAATTTTTACATGTATATTTGCAGGAAAAACGTAGTTAATGTATTCGATCATGGTGGTGATGAAAATATTGAAAATCCAGTCGTCAGTGTATATTTTCAGATTACACTCGTTCACGTCAAATAGATCATGAATCAAATTTGCTATAAGGATAGAAATCATTATGCTTTATTTCCCGTACCTTCCTAACGTCGACGATGATGATGAAACAATGAGGTTTTATCGGAATACGAAAAGCATAAAATCCCTCTTTCGAAAAAAAATATATTAATAAAAAAAACATGTGCAATTGTAATAAACAAAAAGAGTTTGTTCATTCGTTTGATGATGAGATGAATAGAATGTGTACTATATATATGGAGAGAAAAATAAATAATAGAAAAAAATAATAATAAAAATATAAAAAAAATTATAAAAAATTAGTTTTTTTAGGACTTAGAAAAACTTTTTTTTCGTATACATATAATTATGAGTAAAATGTATGATTCCATGGAATCGAGAGCTTGGTTTCTTCGAAGGGCTTTGTGTAGAGCTTACGTGATCTGCGTGAATGAACAACTTCCTAGGATCTTACATGAAAGATGTCTCGGCTGTCTGGAGGAGAGAGAATTTAATCACATTAATCATTCGTGTCTCACGATGGAATAGGAAGACATCGTCACCACGTATTTCATGTCTGCATTGGAATGCGTTTGATGTGACGACGTGATCGAATGTTGGAAGCAACCACAAAATCGGAAGAGTTGAAGTTAGCGCATCGATGTCTCACCACTGAAGACAGGGGACGTGTTTTGGAATATTTGTTTGAAAGGGGGATATCGCTACCACCACTAAAACAATGTTCCAACGGGAATCACGTTTTTATGGATTTATTGTTGAAGGGAAGAAACCATTAAAAAAAATTTTCATTAATTAAATAAGGGGTGAAAATAAAAAGTACATAAAAAGTAATAATAATAGATATAAATAAATAAAATAAAATGAAAATGGAACTTTAAAGTAAAAAATATATCCATAGTTAGAGAAATTGGATGCCAAGCCCACGGCACCTCTTCTACCACCACCAGAAAGTAGTGAAGATGTGGGACAGAATTATCGAATCTAACAAATCAATAGAATTCAATCGTATCTAACGCAAGAGAGAGATTGTCGTCGTTCGCTCAACAAGAAATATTCGTGATTTGAGAATTTCGTGAGTGATGTGGATTTGACTCTCATCACAATCTCTATGGGTTTGAACGTTGCTAGAATAAGACTATTGTCGACTGCATTCATTGCTCTTCCAGTCCTGTTGGCTGTAAAAGGATTGGCCTTGACTGCCAGATTCGCCAGTATGATTGGAAAATTTCTCATTAAGAAATTATCCGTGAAGGCAAAGAAACATGAAAACATCAGCATTTTAGCCAATGCAAAGATTAACACCGTGTCAGATAAGATCTCCATGGCATTGAGAGATGGTAGGATTTTGGACGGCAAATACGTCGGCATATTGAACGAAAAACAAAAAATACGAAGTTATGAAAATGAAGATAAGAGTAAACAGTCGTCAGATCATCAAGGTACAATTGAAGGATTCTCTTGTGGAAAAAGGTAGGGAAGAAGCGAGACAATCGTTTTGTAAATTGTTGGATCCCAAAAAGATTCCAGAAGCAATCGATTGAAAGAAAAAAAAATTGTATACATATAAAAGAAAAAAACAAAACAAAAAAAACTTATATATATTAAAAAAAAAAAATTTAAAAATATATACAAAAAACAAAAAAAACCCCAAACAAATGTATTGCATCAAATGCAAGAGAGTTACCGATACGGTTAACATTAAAAAAGTACTGACGAAAAATAAAAGTCCCATGCTTTGTGGAACATGTAAAGTGTGTGGTTTGACCAAGATGCAATTCGTCAAACGAGGTGCCGGTCTGATGAATAAATTGATTAATAATCTACACGTTGAAATGCATCTGCCAGGACATCAATTCAAGGGACCTGGCACGAAATTAAATAAGAGATTGAATCGAGATCTGACACCTAAATCTTGGAGCACACCCATCAATAGGGTGGATTCGGCTGCTTACGCATATGATCTGTGTTACGCTAGACATCCCAATGGCGAGACTCAACGTTGAATCTGTGATAAAGACATGTTGATGACGTTGAAAAATATATCGAATCCCACTAGGAGAGAGAGACTCAAATGTTCGTTGGTTGGTAAAGTGATCGGTACCAAACGTCGATTCAGATGGGGACATAAAAAAAACGCCCAGAATGTATTATTAACAAGTGCATTGGCGAACAAACTACACAAACCCATCACGAACTGGTTGAAGATTACAACAACATGTGACACAGATCGATCAAGATGACTCCTGCAGAAGCTAGTGATCCTCGAAATGAAAAACCCGTCTTCGCAAATCTCTATCCCGAAAGGATCAAGATCAAGAAGTCCAAACCGCCGAAATTTGCAGTCGGCAATCGAGTGAGAATCACTTCTTATAAGTCACTCTTCGAGAAAGGTTACACTCCTCGATGGACAAAGGAAATCTTTAAGGTCGTTAGAATATCATACACCCATACAGTCTCTTAAAAAATAGAAGCGTTAGAGGATGACGAAGATGACAGCAGAGAAATCATTGGAACATTTTACAAACAAGAATTGCAGAAGACGACATTTTGAAGAACCAACCCTTCACTTTTATTATTTTTTTCCCCCCTTTACGCATACATTTTGTAAAAGGGAAAAAAAAAGAATAAAATAAAACAATAATTTAAAAAAAAAAATTATAATAATAATAATAAAAAAAAAGCAAAATGAATAAACAAACAAAAAATAAAAACATGACAAATATATTAGATATAAAGCAAGGTATATTGAGAGGTGAAAGCATCGAAGAATACGAAGTTCACATGTACGAACCCGTGACTGGAACTAGTTTGAACAATGCCAGTGAAATAAGAATCAACACTGAGATGCAAGATCTGTTCATTCATCCCAGCGAAAGTTACATAGTGATACAGGGACATCTCACCAAGGAAGACGGAAGCAATTATGCGGATGATGACATAGTCACTCTAGCCAATAATGGCATGATGCATATGTTAGGTGATATAAAATACATGCTCTCGGGACAAGAGATAGAATCCGTATTTCACCCCGGACAAGCCACCATGATGTTCGGCCTCTTGACGTATCTGGAAGATTTTTTGAAATCTAAAGGACTCATTCAATTGTGGGTGAAAGACACCGTTGCCGACATGACTCCATCCAATACTGGTGCCACTCTGAGATTCGACTACATCATCAAGACATCAAGCCCCAGAGGAACGTTTTCATTCAGGATACCTCTGAAACACATAATCAGATTCGCGGAAGATTATGATAAGATTCTCTATGGATTCAAACACAATCTGACGTTGATTCGAAAAGGAAACGATGAAGCCATCATGAGACCCGCCACGACTGATGTAGGTAAGATACATCTGAACAAGATATCTTGGTTCTTTCCACACGTGTTGCCTTCGGTCGCAGAGAAAGTAATCTCTACAAGATCATAGAATCGAAGGATGAATTACCAGTGGGATTTAGAATGAGACAGTGCGGCACAGCTAGTATTCCACCATATAGCAATCACTTCGATTGGAGATTGACCGTGAAATCTGCTTTGGAAAGACTGCGATTCATCGTAGGGGCATTTCAGACCAACAGGGATGGATCTCAAGAGAAAAATTCTTCTCTGTTCGATCAATGTAACTTGAGAAACATGCAGGTATTTCTAAATGCCACAAGATATCTGGCAATCTATTACAACACCTCTTGTAAAGAACGATTTCTGCAGACTATACAGCGACGCTGCAGATTTCAGAAAGAAATATCATAGACTGGATGAATTGATGGGCAATACTAACATCATTCCCACCAAATACGAATCGATGTATCCCCTGTTCGTATTCGACATCAGCAAACAGAGTGAACCACTCAAGCGTAGCATTTTAGACATTCAAATCAGAAGGCAATTCGACAAGAATGTGCTGAGGAGAACCAAAGCTTTTGCCCTGGTCCTGTCAGATAGAGAGTTAGAATTCTAATCGCATGGACAAAAAATGTCCATCGTTCAATGAAATAATAATTAATAATAAATAAAAAAAATACCAAAAAAACAAAATAATAATAACTATAATTTGAAAAAACAAAAAAAAAACATTTTTATTTGTTTTGTTTTTTGTTTTTGTTTTTTTTTATATATATATTTATTTAAGAAATAAAAAAAGAAGAAAAAAAAATATTATGAAAATTTTAATAATAAAATCCTTAAAATCTTGCATTAATTCATTTACAAAGCACCGTTTTTCTTCATACAATGTAAAAATGAAACATTTGAAAGAGTGGATTCGAATCGAAAACGAAGAATGTGGAATGGAGATGGGATGGAACGGTCCAGATTTTGATAACTATCGTTTGAGCGAAAAAGAAGAATTTGATCTCATAAAATCATCAAAAGAAGAAATTATCAAAAACATGATTTTAATCTGTAAAAAATATAAGAATCGTTAGATATTGATTCAATCTCAACAAACTAGATCGGGTTACGAACCTACCATGGTATTTGCTAAATGTATAAATTGCAATTGCAAATGGGTAGAAAAGTAAATGTTTATTGAATAAAATATTAAAAAAAAAAAAACAAACTATAACTCAAAAATAAAATTATCAGATTTTGAAATGGTTTATTACTTTACAAAATATATATTTCTCTTGCTGTTTGTTTAATTTTTCAAACAAAAATAATAACTTGAATAGTTTGGTAAATTTTAAAATGTCCTTTGCGTTCCCTACTTGCAAAGATGCAAAACATGATATCAAACGCAATTTATCTTTCTTGCTTCTCAAGTTTCAGGTTGTAAGAATTGTCCGGGTTTGACCAATCTGTCTTGAAAATCGAATATGTGTTTGGAAAATGGATCGAACAATTTTTAATCATTTTTACGTTCCATGGGAACTTCAAATTCTCCTCTTTCGCTCATGAAAACCCATCGATCTATTTCCTCTTCACATTTGGTTTCTGCTATCTTTTGCTTGGAACGTTTGACAGAAGATTGCGTAGCTCTCTTCATGAACATTAAATTTCTTTGACCTGCATGCATGGTTTCAAGATGTTTCATTTTTAAAAAGGATTTTTCGCGTGATTTTTCGAATGCATATTTCTTTACAAAAGGATTGTCGATCACGTAGTCTTCTTCTTCTTTGTCATTGTTCATTGTTTTGGGTTTTTTTTATTATTTTTTTTTATATGTAAAAAAAGGGATTATTTCAATTTTTTTTTTCACTATTTATTTAGAGGATCAAGTTCGATCAACAGAGAGATTACTGAACTGGCTGCCTTAGGATTATCGGTTTTTGTCTTGAAATTAATCTTGTCTCCCATTCGCACCTTGAGAGGTGTACCAAAGACGTTAGTGCTTGAGTGTTGTTCCTTCATCTTTTCGACTCTGTACTTCTTGTCACATTCCACACCGTTCACCATGAGATTGATGATGCTTTTTCACTCAAGTCCGTAGAATTCACACTCATTCGAATAATATTGCCTCCCGCCGGCGTGGGATATCCTATCAGTCTGTGCAGCTGTCCGTTACCTCCATTTCCGAAGGACCATTTGGCTTTTTCCTCATCTAATACACTGCTCTCCTCGGCCCAGATGGTGATCAATTGTCTGGCGTATTTCATCTTTCTACGATGGAGATCAGAGTGCAGGCATCCGACATGTGCATGGGATCCAGCAGATTCGTTAGTGCGTGTCCTCCCATGTCCAGTTTGCCTTCCATGATATCGCCCTTTCCCCGGCCCGTATTTTCGTCAAAGTCCTTTCTACTGACTTCGCTGGAATCGTATGCCTGCCTCCATTTTTCCTCCGGATTGTTTGTTCAGATACAAGTCATCGACTTCAGATTCCAGATAGGATTGAGAATCCAATAGGGCAGAATCAATGTAACCTTTGTTGACCACCATCGAGTCTTCGTCATTATTGTCGATCACAGATAGATTAAATATCTTGTTCAATCCCGCATCCAGATCCGATTTCATTACTAACTCATCGACGTTATTCTTTCTCAATTCTAAGTCTACGTATTGTTTGGTTGCTGCATCGTTGGGAGTCGTGGGATCGGGTACGTTGATTATCTTGTTAGAATTTGCGTTCAATTCGGACTGCATCACTTTAGGAACGTAGCAATCCCTCAGATGTTTACTGAATCTCGTGTGAGAGTCATCTGCATATCTTTCAGTGGTGACGTTGGTCGAATCTCTATGATCCGCTATGTTCACCACTCGTTTAAATTTTAAGTCGAGATCGTCCGTCATGTCTTTATTGATGTAATTATCTCACATCATCTGCTGGAAATTTTTGTCTCCATTATCAACATATTTTTAGTCACGGCATCTGATGGATCGACTGGTTAGGGAACATTGTAGATATTCTTATTGTTTAAGTTTAAAGGTTCTTGTTGAGGTTCGTATCTCCGAACGAATCATTCTTCTAATCTGGCAATGTTACCATCAATAACTTCGAATGTAACTCTTCCTTTCTTTCTAGAAGGACCTTCATCACTGTCAGCGCAACCCAATTTATTGACTGTCGTGTTTTGTTTTCGTATTTATTTTTTATTTTTAATTAGGAATATTATAAGTTTTCTTTTTTTATTATTATTATTATTTAAATTTAAACAACTGAAAAAATTTTTATTTTTAAATTAATTTTTTATTATAAAAATAATTTTATTATATATCTCTCTCTCTCTCTATATATATATCAAAAAAAAAAACAATTTTTTTTTCATTAATGTAAATCATTGAGAATATCTTGAAAGTGATCTCCTTTCGACCATCTCTTGAGAATGTAGAGACACAGGTGACTGCAAAACACTTGATCTGGTGCTTGCACTCGTTCGGTATTGTAAATAACTGATGATAAATAGTTTCTTATTTCCATCAGCGGGGAGATTCCATAGCTATCAAAATAATAATTTTTATTGTTCAAAAACCACGCCACCCAATATGTGCCATCACCTCTGATGTCGTCCAGATTTAAAATTCCATATTCCGAATTGTCATCTTTTTTTCTCAGCCAAGCATCTATAGAAAACACACCTGGAAAATGTTTGATTTTTAAATCTTTTGCCACTTTAGACAGATCGATGTTAGATAGGGGTTCGTTGTGTAAGATGACACCTTCAACAAATATGTGTTTTAATTTCTTCTTATTCATAAATATGTTTTGTTTTATTTTTGTTTTTGTTTTATTTATTATTTTTTTCTATTCTTTTTCTTTAATTTATAAACTCGTGTTTTTTAAACTTGTGAAATTGTGAAGTAACTCATCCTCTCGATTTCAACAACAACGACTAAATAGATTGGTATAATGTGCAAGTGCAAAAGTGTGTATTTCATCCGGCTATATAAATCTCTTATCGTCGTCGTCCGTCAATACAATCTTATTGATTTCTTTGGGGTACATCACGTGCTTTTCGCTTCGAATCACAGTGATCTTTTTAAACACCGTCAAACCTTTGAAAAGACACTCTTTATACTCGTCAAAAGCGATGCTTTTATTCGTCACAGATGCTTGAACACCTTTACATCTCTTGATCTCTTCACCGTCGAGGAGCTAAGCGTACAATTTTGTCTCAAACCTATGAATTCGGTGATCTGTCTTCCACCGCTCTCGTCTTTAAATTTACCCAACACCTTTTTATTGATGCCAGTTGGAATCTTAGATGGATGATCGTCGGGATAATTACTCGTGTTGAACCATTCGTCCACGTCTAGCGCTATGTCCCCGTAGACGTCTTCAGTCTCTATCTTGTAAGCAAGACTGTCCTTGTCTGAACAATAGTTTGGCTTTCGAACCAAACTTTGCTTTGACGTAATCGTAGTGAAACTCGTACATCAACTGCTTGCTGATGTCTAAAATGATTGCTCTGAGATAACAAGGTTTGTCGAACCGAACTTCAGATGCATCTTTTGCATGTGCACGGCCACTAGATTTTCGTCGAATATGATTCTATGTTGATAATTGGGTTTTGCAATTAATTTTCTGAGCCTCTTTTCAGACGTGACAAGTCGAACGTTGGTTCTATTCCTAATGTTTTCCAGAGATTTCCCGTACACACAATTGTTCATGAGTTTGAAGAAATCGTTTTCGAAGTCGCTCTTGGCCTGCATTCTTAAATTCGTGTTGAGATCGATGTATTTTTTCATCCAAGGCTCCTCATCAAATTGAATAATTCGATGCACGTCGATCAATCTCATTCCACGATAGATGTAACGTTTCAAATTTTCACAATAGATCACATACTTGCGTTTGTTATTTACATTGGGAACGAGTTTTTCGGCGCCATTCACTTCCATTCGTTCAGGAGTCAGCGGATAATCGTTGTGTGAATCATGTAACGTTTCCAGATAATCCAAATCGACCTCTAAAATACAAGGATAGTGTCTCCATTTTTGTTTTTCTTCGAACGTTTCGACCCACTTGAAATTTCCAGTCAGTAAACGATGACTCATAGCCCAACCGTACAAATTATTAGCATCCCAATACTGTATGTATTTACTCGGTTCTCCCGAATCGAAATCTTTTCCCATGTGAGGATTATTAGCCTGGGCATATCTGGTGGAAATCATAGAGACGCCACCCCTCACAGGGTGTAATCGTCGTCAGAAATGTGAGACTTGGTTAATTTCGAATAAAGATCTTCTTTAGGAGGTAGAGTGACATTGTCGAATTTCTCGACATCACTCATGTAATCGTAAGGGTAGACGCCTTTCCTCAACATGACATCAACCAATTCTAGTCGATCGTTCAAATGTTTACTCAAGATTTTAAATTTCTCCCTATCCAAACTGTTGACTAATTTTTCTATATCGTCTGACATGAATTTATAACTGTCGACGAAACGTATCGCTCTATGGATGGGAATCGATCCATCGTCGACTTGCTTTTTATCGACGACCTTCCATTTAGTGAATGAAATGTATTTTTCGTCGTTTTCCGTGATGCAGCTCAACTCTCCCTCGCTGATGCCCATATATTTTTTATGAACAGGTGACTGTTGCAGCCCGAGAGATTGTGAAATATCACCGGATAGAATTCAGCATCTCGAAATCTCAAATTAAATTGGTTGTGAGCAACGCCGCGAAACAGACCAGTGTAGTGATCGTGATCTCTAACTTTTTTATTATTTTCACAATTATTATCGAACGGTTGTCTACAGATGTGGTTTCCTTGTATTCTTTCTGTTGCACTGACGTGATGATCATGTCTTTGGATTTTTTAAATTTGTCGTATAATTCTTGTATTTTCGATTCTAACTCTTCTACGAATTTTTTAGCCACGTCGTCGTCATACGAACGTTTAGAGTAGACGAATGGACCTAACGATTCTCCATCGTCGAAAGAACATTTCATGTAGTAACAATAGCCTGAAGGTACGTGCTTCTGAAGTTTTTCTGCATAACTCCTATGCTCGTCGGGCTGGCAAGAATTTATTTTCGTGATGAAACATTCGAAATCGTCGTAGACGATGAATGGAGGCATCAGTCTTCTTTTGTAGTTGCAAAAATTCACGTGACTGTTAGCTTTAGGCATTTCGATGGCAACGTTCGACTTTTCATTGCGAAATTCCTGATGGTGCATCAACGATTCTTGACGATGGAACGAATTCATGCAGCTGAGACAGAAAAATCTCTCCCCCTTATGTTTTGAAGTCTGCTTCAACAACAGTCTACTCATGTCTTTAATCCAGCAATGATGTTGATTGTCACCCTTTGAAGTTATGAACAGATTAACAATATTTTCTCTCTCTTTGCACGAAGTCAGTCTGAGAGGATAGACTATTCCTTCTTCGTTGTCTCCATTGTATCCCAAGACGTTCACTGCCATGGAGAGATTTAACTTTTCGAAACACTTGATATCTTTCAGTCCCATCGGGAAAAGCACTCCCGTCCAATCGAGAGTTTCACAAGTCTCAGCGTACTTGGTAACTCTAGCACTATGCTCTTCTACATTGCCCATTTGAAACACTCGCTATCCACTTTATTTTTCACGTTAATCAAAGCTTTTTTATTATATAGGAAACGAGGGTATTCTATATAGGAAGACATTGTCAAAGGATCGTGTCTGTCCACGTGAATCTCGATATTCAATATCTTCTCGAACGTCCAACCACTTCCCCTCTTATGATAAATAGCCATAGATTCAAACATCTTGTCTTTCATCACTTTGTAAACATCGAATAATTCGTCATCTTCGAACACAGTTTCCATTTTAAATTGCAAGTAGCAGGCTTTTCGTCCACCCCCTTCCCACAGAGTAAACGATCGATGCATTCTTCTCTCATCATGCATTTGACACCTTTCAAATTCGAAGACCGATGCACTTTGGCTTGTAAATTAACCAGCATTTGGTCATAAGTCTCGGCACTCACAAGGTCAATCAGTTCTTTTTTGATCTTTTTTGTACCACCATCGCGATTTTTAATTCCCAGATTTCTACAGTACTATTTCTACTGGGGTACGGTAGAGAAATATAACCTTTCCATGTCGGACGTTTTTGTTTTTGGCATTTAGAATGTTAAATAATTTCTTTCTTTTTTTTTAAATATATATTATTTTGAGTTTATTTTTTTTTGTAAACAAAAATGGATTTGTGAATTTTTTTTTTCAACTTCCTGTTTAAATATATGTATATAAATTTTATTTTTTTTTTTTTTAATAGACAGATTCAATTTTTTTTTCTCAGAACGCGAATTTGTTTTTTTCTCAAGTGCGCAATTCAATTTTATGCAATGCAAATATAAAACGTCAGCACGCATTCAGTGGAAGAAAACCAAGTAGCCATTTCATTTTTACTCACGACAATAGCGAGAAAATTCACACCTGCCTGTTTTATGTAAAGATTTTATTCATGTGACAGTAGATTATTCACACTCCATTTTAATACAACTTTCAATTCAGTGTTACTACAATACTTTAATAGTGCAAGCGCATTCAGTGGAAGAAATGAATAAAAATCTTTACATAAATCGATGAGGCAGGTTTTATTGTGAAATGTATATTGTAATTGAGATCGTGACAGTAGATTATTCACACTCCGTTTTAATACAACTTTCAATTCAGTGTTACTACAATACTTTAAAAGCGGAAATAAAATTGAAAACCTATGTGAGAAAATATTATTCGGCCACTATTTCGTGCAATGTCGCATCCACGACGTGAACATTAATTTTGAAATCGCTTCCCTTTTGATACACCCATTGAAACACCACATTCACGGTCTCGATCATCAGTTGTTGTTTTCCAACGGTCAGATTCAATCCGCGAACCAACATTTCGGAACCACTGGGAAATATCTTCCTTCCGTAGAACATATTTAATATTTTGTGTTTTGGGTTTTTTTTTTAAATGATAATAATTATTAATTGTAAAAAAATATTTTGTTTGTTTTTTGTTTCTTCCTCTTATATATATATGTAGAAAAAAATAAAACAACTTTTACAGTTTTTTTTTCTATAATGACAAAAAACAATCTCATCCATCGTTCGTCTCACAACACATAATAGTAGGTGATAGAGGCCGATTCACGACCACTTTGCCATGTACATGTACATGTACACGTACATCGATGTACATCTCCATAGGATTCAGTGTTAAAATCGTGTACATGTACACGATTTGTCGTTTTTTATGGTGGTCTAGACTCGGCTTTGCCGATTCTATACCATTGGATTCTATATACATAGTGCAATAAATGTATGAAATTTTAAGGAAAAAATGAGGTGTATCGTCTGGTCCAGAATCGGCAAATGGGTTTCCCATAGGATTCAGTGTTAAAAATCGCGAGCAAAAAATGTGTTGCCGTTTCTGGACCAGCATCGAAAAGTGGCTTACCGATTCTGGACCATCCCTGTCTGTACATGATTTTAACACCGAATCCCTATGGAGGCATACACGAAAATCCATTTGTGGATTTACGTCAGAAATCGATTCGTGTACGGTACACGGAAAAGAGGTGGTCCTGAACTGGCAAACCCACTGCCACGTTTCCTGAGGAAATAAAAAAAGTGATTGATATATATATAGGAGAGAAAAAATATATAAATAAATAGTTATTTAAAAATAAATATATCAAATCAAATAGATAAAAAAAAAAAAAAAAAAAAAAAAAAAAAATACGTAAATCATGAGCGCTTCCCAGACTATTAGAGCAAGGTTTCTTTTAAAAATGTTGATGAGAGCCTACACATTCTGCGTGAATGAACAACTAGGTCGCCTCTTGTTAGAACGATGCGTCGGATGTCGGGATCACCTAGACTTCGATCACGAGAATCATTCGTGTCTGACGATGGAAAGGGAAGATATAGTCGTCAAGTATTTCGAACCAGCATTCGAACGTGTTCAAATCGATGAAGTGATGACGTTTTGGAAGAGTTTACTCTTCTGTAAGGATCAAAGCAAGCCCACAGTTTCGGAAGAACTGAAATTGGTGCGTAAAAGTCTGACTTTAGAAGACAAGGGATGCGTCATGAAATTATTGTTCAATGAAGCATACGTCTAAGTTTTCTCGTTGATATAAAATAAGGGAGAATAGAAAATAAAAATAAATACACACATAAATTTTTTATCTAATATTAGAAAGAAAAAAACACAAAAATGAGAACTAGAAATAAATTGTAACCGACGTTAGTGGACGACGAGGATGAGAATCTGATCGGCGTTTTGCCAACGCACCATCGCTAGAAGAAAGAGAAAGTGGAGAGAGGTATCGCATCGATCAAATCAGTAGAATCCAAGAGTATCTAACCCGGGAGAGAGATTCTTGCCATTCTCTCAAGAAGAAGTATTCGCGTTTCATGAAAGTCGTCAATGCAATCGACACGACACTCATCATGATTTCCATGGGTTTACACGTGGCCGGCATTGGATTGTTGTCGACCGTGGCCGTCATTCCAATCGTGTTGACCGTAGAAGGAGTGGCTCTCGCCGCCAGATTGTTTAGCATGCTCGGAAACTTTTTGAGTAGGAAATTATATCTGAAGGCGAGGAAACATGACAAGATTCGCATCTTGGCCGACTCCAAGATCGACACGATATTCGAAATGATCCCGATGGCGTTGAAAGACGGTAGGATATCGGACGGAGAATACTTCGCGATATTGAGCGAGAAAACGAAATACGATGACATGAAAGAAGCCGTGAGAATCAAGACTCGTCATATCATCAAAGAAGAGATGAAGGATTCTCTCATGGAAAAGGGGAGGAAAGAGGCCAGGGAGGAATTCAGTAAGATGATAGAACTCAAGAGCAGCGATTGAAAAAAAAATATATATAATAAGAACAGAATTAATTAATTATTAAATTTATATATAAAATAAAAAAAAAACGAAATTAGTTTAAATAACTCTTAAAAATGTATTGCATAAGGTGTAAGAGAGTTACCGAGACGAGTAATTCTCGAGAAGTACGAACTAAAAACTACAGACAGATGCTTCGTGGAATTTGCGACGTGTGTGGTTCTATCAAGACTCAATTCGTCAAAAAAAAGAACGCGGGCACAGGTAAAGGCATCGTGAATAAAATGATCAATAATCTACCTTTCGAAATGCATCTGCCTGGTCACAGTTTCACGGGACCCGGAACGAAATTGAACAAGAGACTCAACGCCGATCTGACTCCCAAATCTTGGAGCAAACCTATGAATAGGGTGGACGCGGCCGCGTATGATCACCATCTGTGCTACGCCGGACATCCCGACACCAAGACTCGCAATGACGTCTGCGATAAAAACATGTTGGGGAAATTGAGAGGCATATCAAATCCGACCAGGAGAGAGAAGATAGAACGTTCGCTGGTCGGCAATCTGATCGGTGCGAAACGTCGATTCGGATGGGGCGTTCAAAAAAAAAAGTGCATCTGAAAAGAAGAAGAAGAAACGATTATTGACGAGCGAATTGGCCGAGGAGTTACGCAAACCCATCGTGCGTAAATTTCGAAAGAGAAGGGTGTTCGAGAAGGGTTTGGATGATATTTGGTCTGCCGACTTGGTCGACATGAGATCGTTTTCGAGGTGGAACGATGGCGTCAAATATCTATTGACGGTCATCGACGTGTTTTCTAAATATGGTTGGATCAGAGCTTTGAAGAATAAATCGGGACCTTGCGTCGCCGAGGCTCTGAAGAGCGTGTTCGACTCGTCTTCTCGAAAACCGAGTAAATTGTGGGTGGATAAGGGAAAGGAATTCTACAACAAGCACGTTCATCGATTGGTCGACCTCTACTCGATCGAAAACGAAGAGAAAGCCCGCGTGGTGGAACGTTGGAATTGAACGATGAAGGAAAAGATGCACAGATACTTCACGGCGAATTCGACCAAGAAATACATATACAGTCTGAATGGTCTGGTCAAAGATTACAACAACACGCGACACAGATCGATCAACATGACTCCCGTGGAAGCTAGCGATCCTCGAAATGAAAAACGGGTCTACGCGAATCTATATCCTGAAAGACCTAAGATTAGGAAGAAATCTAGAACGTCGAAATTTGCAGTCGGTGATCGAGTGAGAATCTACGCTTATAAAAAGCACTTAGAAAAGGGTTATACTCCTCAATGGACCTCAGAAATCTTCATGATAAAATATTTCACACCGATCTGGTGACTTACGAAATCGAAGCTTTGGATGGAGAAGAGATCATCGGAAAGTTTTACGAACAACAATTACAGAAGACAAAGTTTTGATAAAGAAAACAAATTTCTTTTTATTTACTCTCTTTAACATTTTCTTGTTTACACACATATATATATATATAAGAGAGAAAAATAATAATAAAAATAAATAATTAAAACTATTTTTAGATAAAAAAAAGCAAGTTAATTAATAAACAAAAAAACAAAAATTCTTTAAAAATGACAAATATACTAGATATAGCACAAAGCATAGTGAAAGATGAAAGTATTCAAGAATATGAGGTTCACGAATACGAATGGTAACCGGAACAAGTTTGAACAATGCGGGAGAGATAAGAATCAACATTGAAACTCAAGATCTATTCATACATCCTAGCGAGAGTTACATAGTGGTGCAGGGATGTCTCACCAAGGAAGATGGGAGCGACTACGCCGACGACGACACGGTTACTCTAGCCAATAATGGCATCATGCATCTATTCAGTAATATAAAATACATGCTATCCGGACAAGAGATAGAATCTGTGTTTCATCCCAGTCAGGCCACCACGATGTTCGGACTCTTGACGTATCCTGATGATTTTTCGAAGTCCAGAGTTGTGGGTGAAAGACACCGTCGGCCCTGCTAGCGCCGGCGCCGCCTTGATATTCGACTACGTCGTCAAGACGTCCTGACCTAAAGGAACGTTTTCGTTCAGGATACCTTTGAAACACATCTTCGGATTTGCGGACAATTACAACAAGATCATGTACGGATTCAAACACAATCTGACGTTGATTCGAAAAGGAGACGACGACGCAATAGTGAGACTCACTGCGACCAATGCGGGTATGATAACTCTACACAAGATATCGTGGTTCGTTCCGCACGTGGAGCCTTCGATCGTGGAAAAAGCGTGTCTCTACAAGATCATAGAATCCAAGAGTAAATTACCCGTGGGATTTAGAATGAGACAGTGTGACACGGCTAGCTTTCCACCCTCCACGAATCACTTCGATTGAAGATTGACGATGAAATCCGCTTCAGAGAGACCGCGTTTCATCGTGGTTGCGTTTCAGACCGATAGGGACAGGTCTCAGGAAAAGAATGCATCGCTGTTCGATCACTGCCATTTGAGAAACATGCGAGTGTTTCTGAATGCCACGAGATATCCAGCAATCGATTACAATGCGTCGTTCAACAAGAACGATTTCTGCAGACTGTATGGCGACGCCGCTGATTTTAGAAAGAAGTATCACGGTCTAGACGAATTGATGAGCAACCCTAACATATCTCCCGGCAAATACAAGTCGATGTATCCCATGTTCGTATTCGACGTCAGTAAACAGAGTGAACGACTCAAGAGTAGCGTCTTAGACATTCAGATCAAGATGCAATTCGATAGGAACGTGCCAAGAAAAACCGAAGCCTTCGCCCTGGTCCTGTCGGACAGAGAATTACAATTCGAATCGGACGAAAATAAGATGTCGATCATTCGATGAGAGACGAGTGTGAAAAAAAGTAAAAAACAAACAAAAAAACAAAAAAAAAAGTAATGATTGTTAAAAAAAATAAATAAAGTAATGTGATCTAGAGAGATCGAACATCTTTCTAAATCTCATTACTTTTTTTGTTTTTAATAAATCACACATTATTTTTTTTTTTTTAATTCATTATTTTCCACGCGTTCACCATTTGTTCAAAGGAACTAGTTTGATCAGTAAACTCACCACGGAAGTAGCGGCGTCGGGATTATTGGTTTTCATAATGAAATTAATCCTCTCTCCAGTGTTCACTTTGAGAGGCGTGCCGAACGTGCTAACATTCGCGTGTTGATTCTCAGTCTTTTCAACGCTGTATCTCTTATCGCTCTCTACTCCATTCACCATGAGATTGACGACCACTCTGTTATTCAAATCCCAGGAAGCCAGACTCATTCGAAGGATTTCACCTCCCAGCGACATGGGATATCCCACCTGACCATGTTTCGATCCGCTACCTCCCATTCCGAAAGACCACTCAGCTTTTCCCTCATCCAAGGTGCCGGCCTCCTCGGCCCACACGGTGATCAATTGTCTAGCATATTTGACTTTCTCCACCACCGAAATCAGGGTGCAGGCATCCGTCATGTTCACGGGATCCGGTAGATTCGTGAGCGCGTGTCCACCCATGTCTAGTTTACCTACCATGATGTCACCCTTTCTCCAGACCGAGTTATCATCCACATACTTTCTGCTGACTGTGCTGGAATCAAATTCGCGATCATGACTGAGTCTGAATAAATTCTTACCGTTCATGTCGATACTACCCTCCATGGTTCCGCCAGATTGTTTGTTCAGGTACAGATCGTCCACTTGCGATTCTAGGTATTCTTGTGATCGTATCATGGCAGAATCCACATAGCCCTTGTTGACCGTGGTTGAGTCCGCATCCGTGTCGTCGACCTTCGACAGATTCAATATCTTGTTGAATCCCGCATTCAGATCCGATTTCATTTCTCATCTGTCAGACTTTCTGTGTTCCAGATCTACGTAGTGTTTGGTCGCCACGTCCTTGGGATTTGTGGGAGTGGCCACGTTTGTTATCTTGTTAGGATTGGTGTTCAATTCTGAGTGCATCGTTTTCTGAACGTATCTATTTCTCAGATGTTCGTTGAATCTCGCGTGAGAGTCATCTGCGTATTTCTTGGTCGCGGCATCGGTGGGATCTATGGGATTCGCGAAGTTCACCAAACGTTTGGATTTCAGATCAAGATCATCGGTCATGGTTTTATCCACGTAATTATCTAGCATGATTCGTTCGAAATCGGTGTTCCCCCTGTAGACGTATTTTTTAGTCGCAGCATCTGCGAGATCTATTGGCTCGGGAAGATTGTAGAGCTTCTTATCGTTCATGTTCAAAGGTTCCTCTCGAGGTTCGTATCTCTGAACATAACGTTCATCCAAGTTGGCAACGTCGTAACCATCATCGACTTCGAACGTCTTCCTCTTCTTTCTTAGGTTGACTTTTTCGTCGTCACTTCTGCCAAATTTATCGACTGGCATGTTGTTTTTGAGATTTTTTTTGTTTTTTTTTAAAAAATATATTCAAAACGCAGTTTATTAAAAAATGAATTATTTTATTTTTATTTTTCGTTTTTATTCGATTAAAATTTTTTAAAATAATTTTTTATCTTTATATATATACTTTAAAAAAAATCTCTCTCTAATGTAAATCATTGAGAATGTCTTGAAACTGATCTCCTTCAGACCATCTCTTGAGAATGTAGAGACACAGGTGACCGCAAAACAGTTGATCTGGTGATTGCACTTGTTCCGTGTTGTAACGAACCATCGATTTGTTGAAATAGTTCTTTATTTCTTTTGGCGGTGAGATTCCGTAGATGTCGAAATAATAATTTTTCTTCTTCCCATTCTTGAACCATGCCACCCAGTGAGTGCCTTCACCCGATGAATCATTTAGATTTAAAATTCCGCATTCCGATTGTCGAGGTTTTCTCTTCGGCAAGGCATCTCTGGAAAACACGCCTAGAAAATCTTTGATTTTCAAATCCTTCGCCGCATTCGACAGATCGATGTTGGATAGGGGTTCGTTAGGTAAGACGACACCTTCTACGGATATCTCTATTTTCTTATTCATAAATGCGTATATATTTTTTAATTTATTTATTATATTATAATTCACTAAAATGACGTCATTTTTTTATTTTTTCTTTCTTTTTATTTTTAAACTAACACTCTCGATGTCTCTATCGATTTCCATAATCTCGAATCCGTCTAATTCCTCTTGATTTTCTGGAATCCTATCATCCTTACTCATATCTGGAATCCTATCATCCTTACTCATATCTGGAATCCAATCATCCACAATCATATCATCTCTAATTAGATCCACAGTCCAATGTCCGAGTGCCAAAGTGTTTATTTTATCGTTTAACACGAATCTCTTATCGTCGTCGGCCGTTAGCAAAATCTTGTTGATTATTTCAGTATACAAGTCGTGATTTTCGCTTCGAATCGATTTCATAGTCTTATACACCGGACCACTTCCTAACAGACAATCTTTATACTCATGGAAAGAGATGTTTTTCTTCACCACACATGCTTTAACCCCTTTGCACTTCTTGATCTCTTCATCTTCTAGACAATAAGCATACAGTTTGGTTCTCAAGCCCGCAAATTCGACGATTTGTTTACCGCCGCTCTCGTCCTTAAATTTACCCAACACCTTCTTGTTGTCGTTCGATTGAATGTTGAACGGGTGATTGACGGGATAATTGCTCGTGTCGAACCACGCGGCCACGTCCAGAGATATATCTCGGCAGATGTCTTTCATCTCTATCTTGTAAACTAAACTGTCCGTGTCGGTGAACAGTAGTTTGGCTTTATCACCAAATTTTCATTTGACGTAATCGTAGTGAAACTCATACATCCATCGCTTGCTGATATCCAAGATGATCGGTCCGAGATAATACAGTTTGTCGAACTTCAGGTGCGTCTTTTGCATGTGAACGGCCACTAGATTTTCGTCGAATATGGTTCGGTGTTTGTAATTGAGTTTCGCCACTAATTTTTTAGCTCTTTTCTCAGACGTGACGAGTCGAACGTCGGTTCTCTTCCTGATGTTTTTCATCGATTTACCGTACACGCAGTTGTTCATGAGTTTGAAGAAATCTTTTTTGAAATCGTTCTCGGCTCGAATTCTGAGATTCGTGTTGAGATCGATATATTTTTTCATCCAAGGCTCTTCGTCAAATCGAATGATGCGATGTATGTCGACTAATTTCATCCCGTAATCGATGTACTGTTTCAAATTCTCGCTGTAGACAGCGTAGTTACATTTGTTAAATAAATTGGGAATGAGTTTTTCCTCGTCTTCTTCGTTCGGTTCCATTCGTTCGGGAGCCAGCGGATAATCGTTGTGTAGATCGTGTAATTCTTCTGGATAGTTCAAATCGACTTCTAAAATGCAAGGATAGTCTCTCCATTTTTGCATCTCTTCCGGTTCCATCACCCATTCGAAATTTCCAATCGGTTAAGGATGACTCATAGGCCAACTGTACAGATTATTAGCATCCCAATACTGTATGTATTTATTTGATCGTTTCGAATCGAAACCTTCTTTCATGTAGGGATTGTTAGCTTCAGAATATCTGTGGTAGATCACCGAGACGCCACCTCTCGCAGCCCTTTCGAACATGAGCAACATGTTCACGTCAGATAATAATTCCAATTGGACTTTGGTGGTCTTAAACAGAAGGTCCCACGCCAGACCGGGTGCGGTGAAATACCAAGCGGGATCCAGATCGTAATTTCGACGACAGACGTCTCGAAAATTTTCAAACACGTCTGCCAAGAGCAGATTATTACGTTCTCTATCTGAAGACTGCTTCAGATAGAGATCATGATAATCTCTCATGGTTTTCATATCGAATGATTTCCACACGTTTTTGGCGTGTTCGTAATTCTCGTCGGAAATGTCGGATTCGTATAATGAAGAATAAAAATCTTTTTTCGAAGGTAGTGCGGTGTCTTCGAGTCTCTTTAGATCGTTCATGTAATCGAAAGGATAGACTCCTTTCCTCAACATGACGTCTACTCGTTCTCCGAAATTTTCGCTCGTGATTTTAAATTTATCCTTGCTCATGTTATCGACTAATTTTTCCAGAGCGGTCGACATGAATTTAAAACTGTCGATGAAACGTATGCCTCTACGAATGGATTTCGTTTTTTCTTCCAACGTATTTCTGTCGATTACTCTTTTCTTCTCCATGAGCTTCCATTTTATGAAGGAAATGTATCTTTCTTTGCTGTTCACGATGCAATTTAATTCTTCGTGTGAGGTGCCGAGATTTTTTCTGAACAGATGACTGTCGTAACCCAAGAGATTGTGAAACATCACCGGATAGAAAATGGCATCTCGATATTTTAAATTACACTTGCTGTGAGCCGGACTGCGATACAGACCCGTGTAATGATCGTGGTCTCTGACCTTCTTATTTTCCTCCGAATTCTCGTCGAATGATTGTCTGCATATGTGACATTCAGTGGCTCTGTTATTTTCGTCCTGCTGCTCTCGCGTGATGATCATTTTCGCTGGAGTTTTGAATTTGTCATATAACATTTGAATTTTTTATTCTAACTCTTCCACGAACCGTTGGGCCACGTCATCGTCTTCATACTGTTTCGTGTAGGTGAAGGGACCCATGTCGTGTTGCGAGACGTAAATGCAATAGCCCGAAGGTGTGTGTTTTTGATATCTTTTGACGTAACTTTGAAGAGCGTTGGGTTGACAGGAACTCATTTTCGCGGTAAAACATTCAAAATCGGCGTACACGACGAATGGTACTTTTAACCTTCTATTGTGATTTTCAAACTTCACGATGGTGTTGGGTTTGGGCATTTCGATGGTGACACCTTGATTTTTGTTGCAATATTCCTGATGTTTCGCTAACGATTTTTCGCTCTTAAACATGTTCATGCAGTTGCAACATAAACATACCTTATGTTCATGTTTATTATTTTGTCTCGACAGTAATCGGCTCGGATGTTTAACCCAACAATAATGACAATTGTCATCATTCGAAATCAATAATAAAATAATCGTCTTTTCTTTTTCGAGATACGAAGTCTGTCTGAGAGGATAGATCATTCGTTTTTCATCGGCGTATCCCAAGACGTTCAATGCTCTGGTGGAATTTTGAGCCTCGAAACGTTTGATGTGTTTTAACTCTGTTGGAAAAGTCACTCCGGTCCAATCGAGATTTTTAGAAGTTTCCTCGTAACGAGAAACTCTAACGGAGTGTATTTTGACAGGGTATAAAGCGGAGGTGACTGCCCATTTAAAACACTGATCATCTTTATTTCTCATGTTGACCACGGCGTGTTTTTTAGCCAAGAAATACGGTAATTCCAAGTAAGAAGATCCTTTCAACGAATCGTTTTTAGTTATGTGAATTTCGAGTTTCAGCACCTCATCAAACGTCCAATTACTACCTTCATGTTGATATTTCGTGAGAGATGTCAACATCTTGTCTTTCATCTTTTTGAAAACGTCTGATAAATCTGAACCTCGAAGTACGGGTTCGACGTCAGATCTGAAATATGCATTTTTCACGATGCTCTCGCCGGACTTCACGTTGATTTTATTCATCACGCAATGGAGTATCATCTTAATTTTAGTCCCACATTCATGTGTTCATGAAACAAATCCAATACTTTTCTCTTCACCCGTTCCATGAACAATTTCGGATCAATTTTCTTGAACGAGGGAACCACGTCGAAAGTTTTAAAAATGCCTTTGATCGTACTCTCCCATTCTACGGGTTTCGATTGGAATACTTCCGCGATGAGTCATGCTAGATATTCTTCTCCTTTCCCTTCGTTGATTGCTCATTGAATTTCGCTCGATATATCTTGTTTGTCTAGAATCTGAAGTGCATCACTCGTTTTCGTTTTAGTTTTAGTTTTTCTTTTCTTTTGAAACTTGAAGTTCTTCTTCAATGGCTTTTCATTTAGTCATCTTCTTATTTTTCACAATCGAAATGTTTTGGATTTTTTCGACGTCGGCATTTCGATTCCTTTTACTATCTTTTTCTTCTTCTCATTTTTCACAACCGATGCATTTTTTTACATCGTTGCTATCGACATTTTGTTTGCCTTTCCATCGTTTCGCAAATATTTCTGTATGACTTCAATTTTTTTTGATTTAGTTCTATGATTTCTGAAATGTGAAATTTTTAATAGTTTACAAATCTCGTTTAACTGAGGTATGGTTTTCTCATTTAAATTTTCCAATTTTTTTTATCTGTTTGCTTCATTTGTAAGAATATTTTTTTTTTCTGAATTTTGTATTTAAATAATTTGTTTAAAAAAAGATTTTTTTTTTTAATTTCAATTTTTTTCTTTAATGTGAAAAATATATTTTTTTGATGAAATTAATCAATTTTTTTATGTTCCTTAACATGAAAGAAATTGAATTAATACGAGAAAAAAAAGGATGTTAAAAATTTAACTTTTTATTTATATATATAAAGAGAAAAAACAAAACTTTTTAAACAAAATTATTAAAATACAAAATTTAAAATATACATTATTTGCAAGAATTCATAAAACAAAAAAAACAAAACAACAAATAATCGATCATGACGACAACATCCACGACGGAATCTCGACATAAATGTCGACGTTGTTTAATAAATCGTTATTCTTAAAAAAACCAAGAAGAAAAAAATCGTAATTTATATTTACGTGTTTCGAAAGAAAACGATATGATTAGTGATAAAAAATCGAATCATTATAAATTTAACAAACAAGAATTAATCGACAATGTCGTTCGAACTATTAAAAAAGAAGAAGAAGGTAAAAGACAAATAGAACTCTTACGACTTTTACGCGAAATCGTGCACGAGGTTCAAAACAAATTTCCGTGAAGCAGACGCGTGTTCATGTCACCCGATTCCTTCTCAGTAGATGACGATAACTCGTCTGCTTCTTCCATGAATCGAATCAAATCTTCTAAAGTCAAGAAATGTTTGAAGTCTTGCACATTCTAAAACTCGTCTGCTTCTTTCATGAATCGAATCAAATCTTCTAAAGCCAAGAATTGAGATAACGTCTTGTTTGCGTGATTCAATGTATTGTACAATTGTTCCTTTGTGTATCCGGATTGTAAAATACCCCTTAATAAACTCTCGTTTTTATTTCTTTCCCATTCTTCGTCTTCAATTTTAATCAATCCCAATGACTGGATCTTCTTCAAATAATCGCAACGGCCTTTGGTATTATTTATGTGTTCTACCAAAGGTCTGTTATTAGGTTCCCAATTCATTAAATGTATGTTGCAACAAAACATTTAACTCTGTCACTTTTACCCACATAAATGAAGCCTGCAGCAGCTAAATCTTTGGGTTTTTGAGCAAGATGCGAAGGCCAATTTTTAAACGTTTGAAGTCTTGCACGTTCTAAACTATAATTTGGATGTTCGGACTTGATCATTGTTTTTATCTCAAAATTGGGTTTTGTAAGAATATATTTTTTTTTCGAATTTTGTATTTAATGATAATTTGTTAAAAAGTTTTAAAATTGTTTATATATGTTTTAATTCCTTCAAAAACAAATTAATCAGTTTTTATGTTCTTAACGTGAAAAAAAATTGATTTAATACGAGAAGAAAAAGGATGTTAAAATTTAACTTTTTATTTATATACATAAAGAGAAAAAAAACTTTTTACTAAAAAAATTTTTACATTAAAGAAAATTAAAAATTAAAAAAAACAACTTTTTTATATATATATATAAAGAGTAAAAAAAAAAAAAACTTTTTTAACAAATTATTAAAATACAAAATTTAAAATATACATTATTTGCAAGAATTCATAAAATAAAGAAAACCCAAATAATCGATCATGACGACAACAACCCCTAAAAGATGCGAATTGAAATTGAAATGAGTCGAAACGTGTAAGAAATTAGGTTTTAAAATCTATAGATTACAACGACACGATCCCATCGAATTGAACGAGGTCGAGACGAAGGGCTTAGAGCACAAATACGAAAAATATCGCATGCCTTTGAAATTGGACGAGGCCGCACTCGGTTTGTTTTACGAGTACGAAAGTGGTCTGCAGAACATCGTCATCGCCGAAGATAGGGAAGTCGACAAGGACGATTTGTCGTTGCCCCATGGAAGTTACATATTTCCAAACATCTCATTCGAGCTCGTGAAGAAATTGGGTGGTGAGAGCGAGTTGACCGAAGTAACAAAACTCAAAAGAGTAAAGATAAACATTCAACACATTTGCGAAAAAGGAGAAAACACGAGTGTCAACATGCTAATAATGGACTTGGAAATACAAACAATAGAGAGATTGATTTTTTTTAGCGAAGAAGAAGGAAAAAAAAAAAACGTAATGAGATCATCTTGAAAACACGAGTGTCAACATGCTAATAACAGACTTGGAAATATAAACAATAGAGAGATTGATTTTTTTTAGCGAAGAAGAAGGAAAAAAAAAAACGTAATGAGATCATCTTTAGATCTCATTACTTTTTTTTTTTTTGTTTTCCTTCTTCACTATTACCATATATTATAATAACGTTTCCTTTTTACTTAAATTTCAGCGTCGATTCTTCTTTTCTTTTTTTCTTTTTTTTGTAATATGTGATATGTTTTTATAAAACACATTTGTTTATCTGAATCATAATTTTGAACGAATGTTATGCATCTCTTGGTTACACTCGCATCATTATCATTCTCTTCAAAAGGTAGTGGTGACGGTGGAAAGCATCTCATTCTTTTCATTTTCAACCGTCTATCCCACTGTTTATCTAACTCTTTCATCAGTTCTTTCCTTAGATATCCATCATTAGCGTCTAACCATTTTTCCACATCTTTTTTTTCGCACTCTATCTCCCGATATTCATCATTATCGTCTAATTGTTTTTCCACCTTTTTATCCATTTTATATATTATTTTATACTTTCTATGATTTATATTTTATATAATTATATAATGTTTTTCTTATATTATAATAACATATTCAAAATCGGTATATTCTTGAAAGGCGAATTCTCACCAAGCAACAAACCCTTGCCGAGTCGCTCAACATTCTGTACACTCTTCAGATAGAGACCGTTTCCACTCAAGGAGTTGCCACCTCTAACGGGTTCTAGATACAATCCTTTACCGCTGTCGTCTACGTGAATGCGACACACGGCTCCTCCCTTCTTCAAAAACAGTCCGCTGCCACCCATTAATTTCTCAACTGCTGAACTCGCGAGTCCCGTGAGAGCTCCCACGCCGAGAGGGTAATGCTTTTGCGGTGATTCCTGCCAATAGCGGTATGAAACCACCTTTCATTCTCAAATTGTATCTCAGTTGAGCGGGACTCAATCTCACCGTCAACCCTCTTCCATCACAAATTGCTTTCTCCATCCTTTTGATTTGACTTTTGGTCCAGGCGATCGAATCCTGACCGCCTCTTGTCAGATCTTTGTGAGTGAATTTGAATTTCTCCGCCTCGCTTCGAGTTCTTAACACTCTCTCAAGTTTCTTCCTCTGTCCTGCGGATATGTTCACGTTTTTTTTCACGTATTGTGTCATAATTCTTTTTTTTTTAAAATATATATTTTCTTCAATTGTTTTCTTGTTTTAATGATAATTATATATATTAAATAATTTTTGTAAAATTAATATTGCGTTTATTTTATTTTTGTTATTTATATATATACACAATATTTTTTTTTTTTTTGCTTTTATATTTCTCTTATGTGAAATCGTATCGTCACCCTCTCTCCGCGAAGATCTAACAGTTCACCATTTTGATCCATCAACGTGGTTTTGAGACTATACAACGTTTCTAAAAATACTGGTAGATAAACTAAATTTCGAGGTCGCTCCACGATCTTATAACCCGGCGACACGTTTGGAAAGAAGGAATAGATCGTCGGTTGAGCGCTACCATTCACGTAGCTTCCAGCAATCACATCCACGTTCACCAGAATGCTATTGACTGTGAGAATGTCGACCGTATTTTCAGATGCTGCGTTGCTTCGATACATCTTTCAATCGAATCCCAGCATCTTGCCTATAGAATCGTCCGTGTTGAAATCCACTCGAAAATTATCTTCCAAATCCAACATCGTCTGTAATGTATTAGGATTGGGAGCGAGTCTGATCTTGTTGCTTCCCTTTCCATCCGTCTTCATTCGCGTCTTAATGTAATTGTTCAAATCGTCAACGTCGTAACTCCCTTTGAGAATTCGAATCTCCAACCACTCCACTCCACTCCGTCGGAATACTTGAACGAGTTATTCTTTTCGGTGACGTAGGGAAAGGAATAATAAGTCTCCAGATTCACCAACGCCATCTCGTATCTTTTCTCTCTATTCAATTCGATGGAAGGTTCGAATTTCGTAGCGAATCGAGTCGAATCGCCACTCACCACGATTTGAATGGATTGTTTTGCAGCCGTATTCTCGGCTATCCATTCTAACAATTTTCCTTGTTCCAACATTATATTTTAATTTCATTTTTTTTAAAATTTTTTTCAAAACTAATTATTTGAAGATTTATTATTTTCTAAATTTTTTTTCATGCTCTATCTTATTATCATCAGAAACATAAAACTTGTCAAATCCACACCGATATTTTCCGCGATTAAATTCGCTAGTCAAATCGATCACGACGAAATTGTAAAGTCCTCCTTCCCAAACCCTCTTGCAGAATCTCCTGAATTCCGCCACGCTCATGTCGTTTGCGACGTGATCGCCGTAGATGTGATTGAGATTCTTGAGATCTTGGCGAAAGAGACATAGAAAATTAGCGTTCTCCCTTATCGTCTGTCTGGGCAATCAAAAATAGTTCTGCGACAGGTAGAAACAGTCCACGTTGCTGTGTCGACCCCTAACGTAATACAATTCGCATCGGTTCTGTCTCTCCAAAAGCAGATCGTCGAAAATCATGAGATTCTTATCTTCCGATTTCAATTCTCTAGGATCCGGAACGTCGCTAGCGTTCTCATAAAATCGACACTCGACGTTCGAAGATTCATCAGTTCCATCGCCGCACCGTCCAAAATGGTCGAAAGAGGAGCTTCACTTTTGTCGAATTCCTCCCTACTGTCAAAGATTCTGGCTATGACGTCCTTGGGCAATCTACGATCCATGCACTCTCGAAGCAATCTGTATTCGGGTTGAAACAAGCTCTTGCCAAACACGAACAATCTGTCGTAATCTAACCAGTCGGGTCGGGACAACAGATTCATCAACAGATTGGTCTTTCCACAATTCGATTTTCCCACTATCAAGCCTCTTATGCTTTTGGGAAAGAACTCGTTATTCGACCTCTTGGTCGCGGCGTCGTTCCAAGACATATCTTTAATGTTCATCTTTGTTTTATTTTTTTTGTTTGTTATTTTAGATTCTTTCAAACACAAATTTTTTAGGTTTTTCAAACTCAGTTTTTAATATTATTATTTATTTATATCACACCGTCGCGAGTTCTCCTCACTCCGGATCCACTCGTCATTTTGGCTAAATCTTGTATGGGTACCACAGCATCCTTAAAATCTTTCCAACTTTTCGGCGTTCGCTCTAACGCAGCTCGCTTCGCCGGTGGACTGATCAACTTGTCGATCAACACGTCGGCTGCCCTCTCGCCAGCCACAGAAGCTATCCTACCACTGGCTTCGGAAGCGGCTTTCTTACCAGCATCCAAAGCCGTCTTCTTACCGACCTCAAACGCAGTCGATGCGAGTTTTTTACCCGCATCGCTCGTGAACGCTCGCATTATAGAATCAACGATGCCAGAACCGCCTTGAACGTATGTTCTGACGTATCCCCTGTTCTTTATCACCAACATATTTTATTTTTATAATATATTTTGTTTTTTTTCACTGGTAAATCGTTTTGTTGTTTAAATACTTTTATTATTCTAGTGTAAAAATTTACTGTTTTATTTTATATATTTTTGTTTGTTTGTTTGTTTCTCTCTACTTATTATATATACATCAATCCTTCAATTCGTTCATCAGCCTTTTATAATGGTTTTTATTCAAAACCTTCTGTCTTAACAATTCGCCAGATATAGTAATTATCTGATTATCTAATCCTGTGTTACCAGCCCGTCTGCTTGCCATCAACAAACTCAATCTCTGAGACAGAGCGTCAGAATCGCTCGGAAGAAAAGTGGTTTTCACCCTTTTGCCAGTCACCGATTCGACGAACTTCTTATTCATATCCCATATGGGTTTCACCACTTTCGTCCACTTGTAACCTCTGTTGGCTTTGGGTCTCGTCTCTCTGGCATCGTTATTTCTCTTCATGGCGTGGGTCTGAACCAGAATGTCGCCGTAATTGTCGAAATCCTGTCCCGTGTAATCACAGGCTTGTCGTAAAGGAGCAATCTGCGCAGTCCATCAGTTAATTCGTATCTATTCGAGCCCACGGTTAATTCATCATCATCTATTTCTACTTCTGTGTCGCCGATAAAAGTATTACTGTCCGAATCCTTATAAAATCCATACAACAGATCTCTCTTACCGCCATCCTCGGACGACGCGACGCTATCAGTGGTGATAGTCGAAGCTGTATCGTCGCTCTCGCTCAAGTCTGTTTGAATTCCCGTGGGAACGTAATCCGGTGTAGATTGAACGGAATGCCGATTTCCAAAACTACCGGGCAACGAACCCATTCTCAAAGAACTCTCTTTTATGGGTCTCAATTCTTCGACTATCTCCTTCCTGCTTCGTTCTTGACCCTCCGTCACGGGTTTAAATATTTTTGTGGCTTCGTGTTTGAGTTCAATCTCACCAAGACGTCTGCTTCTGTCAGCCGATTGAATGCCCTTCTTAGCACGTTCATACTCGTCTAAAATTTTATCTCTGCGCCTAGAATCCATCTGTAAAAACATTTTCCGTTTTTAATTGTTAATGTTCCTTTCAGTATGCTAATGTGAGTTATTTATTATTTTCAAAATTAAATGTATAATTATTTTTTTTATGTTTTAAGTAAATAAAAATCTTCTGTCTTTAATATAATAACTAAAACCAGTTGAGAAAAAAAAAACATTTACAAAATAAACCTCTTTAAATGCGTTTTTGCCCTCGAACGTGTTAAAGATCACATCAACAGTTATTTCCGACCATGAGAAACTTAGAGTTTAGTCTCAAATAAACATCTATAAATACAACGTTTTAAAGTGTTAAGTCATACAGGTAGTTATTTCCTCACACTTGAAGTCATTCTCAAAATAATACTCTATGAATATTTTGTAATATTTTGGGTTAAAACCGCGTTAGTACTCGTAGTTGAACAACGCTATTTCTCTAAAATTTTTACATGGTAATCGTTCAGTCAAAACATCAATTGATCTTTTGAACTGTTTCCGCTTTGATCCATAGAAATAGTTTTTCAGATAAACCATTTAACTTGACAATTAATCTCATTTGAATAAAAACCTGTAATACATCTCAAGCGTGACAAAATAGCGTTCTCAGTAAGTGTCTATACAGTAAATGTCACTTTGACATACGACCTGCTTGTCAGTTTTGATAAAAACACAGACTGACGATTGTAGACTGACATTGTAGCGTGCAGGAGCTCTATTTATACTGTACAAGTGGAGATATCCATGGTGGGATTTTCCAAAAACTTAGTTTTTTTTCTGTTGAGTTTTGGAAAAGCCAACTATGGGTATTCCCCCACTTACGTCAGAAATGGGAGCGTCCAATAGTGGTCTGTTAAGTTTTGGAAAAATCCACTATGGGTATTCCCCCACTATAGGTATTCCCCCCACTTACGTCAGAAATGGGAGCGTCCAATAGTAGTCTGTTAAGTTGGAAAAAACCCACTATGGTGGGTTTGCCGGTTCAGGACCACCTCTTTTCTCGTACACGAGTCGATTTCTGACGTAAAATCCGCAAATGGATTTCAGTGCATGCCTCCATAGGGATTCGGTGTTAAAATCGTGTACAGACAGGGATGGTCCAGAATCGGCAAGCCACTTTTCGACGCTGGTCCAGAAACGGCAACACGTTTTTGCTCGCGATTTTAACACTGAATCCTATGGGAAACCCATTTGCCGATTATGGACCAGACGATAACACCTATTTTTTTTCCTTAAAATTTCATACATTTTTCACTCTGTATATAGCATCCAATGGTGTAGAATCGGCAAGCCGAGTCTAGACCACCATAAAAACGACAAATCGTGTACATGTACACGATTTTAACACTGAATCCTATGGAGATGTACATCGATGTACGTGTACATGTACACGTACATGGCAAAGTGGTCGTGAATCGGCCTGTATCACCTACTCATAATTATACATACACACACAAACGTACAAGCACACTTGCATTCTTTGATCGCGATCCTCCTCCTCCATTCCAAATCGGATCGTCGTTTCTTCTTCCCATCGAGTCGCGACACTCGAACGACAAAAAAAAAAAAAACAAAAAAAAAACTCTAGCGTCTTGGGGTTTTTCTGCACCGGTTAAGTTCAACAAAAATTCACCTCATCCGAAATGTCGTGGTCTTTCCCGCGAGAAAATCCTAGTCCTGGATCGAGGTCCTTTCCGGCCTCGACCCGGCCTTTTCGGGATTTTTCGTCGCGGCAAAAAATCCACCACTATGGGAAATCAGTGTGGTAAATCTGTCAAAAAAGGGACTTTTTAAAAACCTGGAATTTTAAAAAATCCTCGAGAAAAGTGGTTCAGAAATGCTCAAATTCGAACATTTTCCGCGAAAACCCCAAAATTTTCCGGGAAAATCTTTTTTTTTTTCGGAAAATTTGAATTTTTTCCAAAAATACCTCAATGTTTCTGGATCACCATATTTCCTGGTCCACCCAATCATGGTGGTCGGGAATCCGCACTTATCACCTACTTGCCTGGACTACACAGATAGGAGTTCTAGGGTATGGAGAAGACAAGAAGAGCGATTCCATGCAGCCAACATTGCTGAGCATGACCGCTATGGCGGAGGGTCAATAATGGTCTGTGGTGGCATCAGCTGTGGTGGACGTACAGGGATCTGTGTCCTTGACTGTGGTACATTGACTGCACAGCTTTATATTGATGAGAACCTGGATGCCCACATCAGATTGTTTGCAGGTGCAGCGGGTGATAGATTCATTCTGATGGGCGATAATGCCCGTCTCTAATATTGCCCATGCTGTACGGCAGTACCGACAGAGGGATTGAGCGTATGGACTGGCCAGCAAGATTCCCTGACCTTAGTCCAATCGAACACGTCTGGAATGAGTTGCAGCTTGCAATTTCAGCCCGTCCAATCCAGCAAAGAAGTGTTCAGGAGCTTGATGCCATGCTGGTCCAAGAATGGAACAGCATCCCACAAAGGACCATCAGGAATCTGACTGGGATCATGAGGAGGCGTTGTCAAGCTGTCATTAACTGTAACGGATCTCATAGTGGAAATTGAACCCATACAAGTTCGCTCCGTCAACTTTTTGGCAAATTTGAAAAATGTCCTCTTTTACCAATAATTTCCACTTTCCATGGTTATAGTAGTCAAAAGCTAAAAAATAATGTCAAACACAAGCAAAATCTTAATTTCTGTACTTAAATTATTAAAGATATAATTAAATAGTAAATATATATGCTTTTCATAACAATATTTTCAACTAAATCGTAAAACAGGTAGTTGGATATTCTTGGTGCTTAGCAAATTTTGTATAGTATATATAGCAACATCCGCCATCCGCCCCTCCTTCAAGATTGCGACGGTCGAGACACTTTCTACATGTGACCAATGAGCGTTCCAGAAATCCAGTCGTATAGACATTAGTGCTTGTAAGCAATGACGTAATAGAATACCATTTACGTAGTGTGCCCAGGAATTATTATTTTAGCGGAAAACCTTTGTCTTCACGTTCTGTGAAACGTTCACATATTTTAGTTTGGTCATTTTGGACCAATGAGAAAATTTTAAAATCGTTAGCCAATTAGAAACCAGTGACGTTACAAATAGGTTATTGTAAGAGCCAATAGTTTTGTAGATTTGGGGCATGTGATAGTTTGTAGAAGGCGGTAAAATTAGTATTTTCAATTCTAGCCTTCGCCTTTGCTTAGACCAGACAACTTTGAATTGATGATTTTTTCTGACAATTTGTGTTTAAGGCTACAGGTGTAAAAGTATTTTCACCTTTCTGCTTTCAAGTTGCAAGTCCAGTAACTTCCCTGAGACGTACTTCGCAGCTGCTATTGGACGCAGGTTTTTTCCTTTCAAATATAAAAAGGTATTTTATCTCCAGTTGTTCCTGGGCGGCGTTGTACGTCAAGGCTGGGCATATAAGCATTACAGTTTGTTTCTTTACCGTTATTGTTTACAAAGTGTATCTTGAATACCAAATATGTCTTATTTCAAAATAAATGTCTTTCGGGCGGTCTGAGCTGCTCGGTCGGCTAGTTGGCTACTATGTAGTAGTTATTGAATTGTAGCATAGTTAAGACTTTGTTTACGAGTGTATTTCTTTCCTTCTTCGCATGATTGACCTGGTCGTCAAGGTGTATAATGAACAGATTTTCATGACAGTAACTTATCTGGTGTTCTGTATTTCGTCTCGCTGATGAGAGCAAATCAATTAATTAATAATTATTTGGCCTTCCGCTGATTTGCCATGGTCCTCTAACGAGGATGCCAGCATCAGCCCCATCACGCGAATGTGGTATTACTATACCCCTAATGTTCCAGCATTCGGACACACAGTGTTCTATAATTTCCCCCATTGGTGCTTTCTCAATCTCTCCAACTTGATATTGATTCTTTCCCTCAAGTCATCCCTCATCCACTTACCTCTCATGTTTTCATACCATACTTCCATTAGTTTTTCAAAGAATCATATTCTTGGCAAATATTTAGAGCGTTTTAAAATGATATGTCCCAGGGTTTCCGTCACTTCCATATTGCACATTTGGCAACCTCATTCCTCGCCTCTCCCGATTTCCCCCCTCAACTCCAGCGACATTGATCTCACTTTGAACGATGCCCCCCCCCCCCCACTCCCCAACGAGCCAACGAGGTACTCTTCAAAACCTTGGAACATCTTCTTTTTTATATAACCCGTCCAAAGAGCCCTGACTCTAACTCCAGTTTCTATTGTAATTTAACTCGTTTACCCAACAGAAATGTCTTCAGAAAAATCTGATACTACTTTAACTTTTATTGCACACACACATTGACAATAACTTAGTTTTATTTTCCAGGGGCTCAAATGGGCAATGTTATTACATTTGCTGTGGCTGGTATACTGTGTACCTATGGTTTTGGTGGCGGTTGGCCAAGCATCTTCTATGTCTTTGGTAAGTAGAAAACAATAGGCACGTTCTGTTCAAAACGTTTGTCAATCTCTTACTCCGATGCAGCTGAATTACATCTAGCTTTTATTCTGTTACTGAACTCTCCCTTGGGAACTGTTCCCCGAACATGTTGCCTGCTAGGGTATAGTACCCAATATTTTAGACTGGAGCACTATACCGGATCAGACAACAGTATAGGACAACGATTCCCGTTGGAGAGGTACATGTATATTTTGTAAATCTCGTGTTTTTCGATTTAAAAATCCAGTTGTTAGGGAATACAAAGGAATAAATATGTTGTTACGAACTCTTATATTTCGGCTTTATTATACAATAATTGACTAATAATTATTGTTATGACAGATAAAACCGCTTGCAAATTCCCTGTTTTATTACATATTTTTCGAAGTTCATTGGTAGACACATCTAGTCCCTTCCAACCGGTAAGGTCACAGTGACCTTCAATGTTAACCCTTTACCTAACGTAACGGCCAAAACCGGCCAGCGCTATTCTCAAAAATCGCCAATTAATTTTCATTATTTGTTTTCATTTTTTGTCACAAAAACATAGGTTATGACCCCTCGTTGGAACGAGCTCGTTCCAACGAGGGGTCATAACCTATGTTTTTGAGAAAAATAATGAAAAAAATTAGTTATTCAAGAATTATTTTTGAAAGTGCTTTTCGGGTTAAATACACTTGAAATTGGTGTCCGCTCTTTTACTAAAGTTCTACAAGACTGATCTTGATATAAGTCAGTAAGGAGGCTAGGTATTGTGTGAGGTCGAATCCTATACATTTTGATGTTGATGTGCCAAAGAACAAAGTCACTGTGACCTTCAGCATTAAATGTACTTGAAACAGATTTCCGCTGCATCCCGTCAATTAAGTAAAGTTCTACCACCGGGATCTTTACCAAACTTCATATGTGGGTTAGGTACGATGAGTGGAAGAAGGCTATATATTTTGACCTTGATGTGCCAAAGGTTAAGGTCACAGTGACCTCCAATGTTAAATACACTTGACATTGGTTTCCGCTCTATAACTAAAGTTCTGCAAGACTGATCTTGATATAACTCAGTATGGTATTGCATAAGGTGGAATCCTATCCTATTCATTTTGATGCTGACGTGCCAAAAGACAAGGTCACTGTGACCTTCAGCATTAAATGTACTTGAAGCAGGTTTCTGCTGCATTCCGACAATTAACTAAAGTTCTACCAGCCGGATTTTTTTTAATTATGCATTGTTGGTGTTTAGGGGAAGCTTCCATTCGATTATGGACCAGTTAGCTGATACATGTTTTCCGCCAGTGGCCAATTCATTATGGTGGCCATCTTGAATTTGGCTTCCATCCAATAACAAATGAATACTGACTCGAATTAATTTCAATTTTTGGTTATGCATTATTGGTGTCTAAAGGAAGCTTCCTTTTGATTTTGGACCAGCTAGCCAATTCAGTATAGCCGCCATATTGAATTTGATTTCCGTCCAATAACTAATGAATGTTGACTCAACTCAATTTGTTTTTGAATGCATTATTGATGTCTAGAGGAAGCTTCTTTTTGATTTGGTTATGCCCCCGAGAGACTTACGTACCATTTTATGACACCGTTGGGGGCATATGCCACGCTTCGCGTTGCTCTTGTTTTAACATTATCTCATTTTGGGTTAACTGATTTTTTTTGTGAATCGACTTTATTTTGCTTTGGACGTTTTCATTTTTAAGTACGTGCCAGACGATCGATAATTGTATAACGAAATTTGGAAACTTTTCGAAGCGTAACTAATGACTCGGCAGGAAAGGAAGTTAAGGAACTAGTATAAAGGGTGCTGAAAAAATGTTCCGGCTTGTACATCACCAGTTGAATACGGAAACGTTTATGTCATAGCGGCGATTCCGTTAAATACAAGGATTTAAAGTTTAATGTGTGTGTAATAAATAGAGGATAGGGAATGAGTGTTTTTCTTATATAATATTTATGAAACGAGTCTAAGTATTTTCGGACGAGTTTCATAAATATTATATGAGAAAAACACTCATTTCATATTCTATTTATCATATGACACACACACGCACAAATTAGCCACTTAGTATGACTTTTTAACCCATCACCTAACTTGAGTTGCAGACGGCACTTGGAAAAAAACATCCTCGTATAACTAAAATTTTTCATTTTTTGCTTCGAAAACATAGGTTATGACTCCTCATTGGAACGAGCGCGACACGCTAGTTCCAATGAGGGGTCATAACCTATGTTTTGGAAGCAAAAAGTGAAAATTAAAAAAAAAATGAATGGCGTTTTTCTTGTAGGTAAAAGATTAATACAATATAACCCACCTTAAATAGGACAGATAACGTAAATTCTCCCTACTGAATTTATGCAAATGTGACCCAGTTGTATTTTGTTTAGCCAATCAAATTGTCCAGTTTTGAAATTGACCAATGAAAGCTCCCAGCTCTTATTATGCAAATTATGAAAATGTGGCCCAGTTGTATTTGTTCAGCCAATCAAATTGTCTAGTTTTGAAATTGACCAATGAAATTGACGGAAGGCTTTATTTATCACTGATTAATATGAAAACAAAATATCAAATGTTTTAAAGTGAACAAAACGGACGAGTCATATGATAAACTAAAATAATAGACATTTTGTGACCCACTTTTCACTTTTCTGACAGAATTCGCCAGATATTGCTGCAATGAACTTAGTATTCATTTTGAAGCAAAGTTATCGACACGTTTCGAGCTTCATAGATTTCAATTTTTCGAGAAATTGACGAAAAAAAAAATGCGAATTCCTACATAAAGTATTTTTAGATACGTATTGACGTCATGTGGACATCCCCTGACAGGCGTTTCATCAACCAGGCAAGAATTCATACAATTTTTGCTTCTTGCATGTATTCAACATACAGATATCCCGTATCGACCGAGAAAGCCAAACAAATGGAAAAGAGAAAATTTCACACTTTTCACGCAAGTTATTTAGAGTTATTATAAATTTTCGCTTCATTTTTACAAAATCGTTCCAAAGGTATGTTATAGTTACCAGTTTGCATTTCAGAAATGAAATGGTAAACTACACTCTACACTAAACACATTTAGATTACTGGTTGCCGGAGTTCACTACAACTGGAGACAGACCAAACACATGGCGATTCAGTTAATTCAAATCGCAGTTAGTCCACAATACTGACGAACAAACACCGAAAACACAAAGCGACCTTTCTGAGACAGTCTCCATTTGGAGCGAGGACGACAGTTAAACAACTTCGTTCAAATTGCAGTTCGCCCTCAACGTTGTAAATCGATCCTAGAACAACGCGTTATGCATCGGTTCGTCCTGTACACTGAAGTCCCCTTAAATATTTATTTATTTATTTATTGTGGTTTAACGATACTTTCGGCAGCCAGGGTCACTACTTACTGGTGGACAGTGTCACGGGAGGAGGAAGCCGGAGATAACCACCGAACAACGGCAAGTAACCGTTTGACTCCCCAAGGCACTAACTCCGCGCAAGCAGGGTTAGCATTAGTTGAAGGCAAGTGCACCGTCGACGTGCAGTTCGCCTTAGTACACAGCACCACCGTGCCCCGCCCCTTTAATAGACGGAAAAATCGCCCACCCCACCCCCATACCCCGAGTTAAAGCCCAAGATCCCATTGAAATACATTTAAATAGTTTTGGGTCGTTCAGCCCACGACTGAATGAAAATAAAACAATAAAAAACTTCAATGAACTTTGTGTAAATGCCAGGTCCCGCTAAGTCGATTTTGAACCATTGTCTAATTTCTGACAAAACTGCTGGAAAAATCTTCATTTCTCCATTAATGTTTCCTCTTATTCCCGCGCGTGCGTATTTTTTTTTTCTTGTCTTGTAAATTGAAACATGTGAACACAAACTTCACCTTTGTTCTTCCCAAAAAAGCTAATTTGACAATATGAAAATGGCATTAAACAGGAATGAAAAGATGCAGCCTGCCTATTTAAAAAATAAGTTTTCACCTTCAACTGGCTCCAGGTTAATTTATTTATTCGACACGACCGCTTTCCTAGGAATGATAAACGAAACAAAAGGGTACTTTCGCATAACGAAAATTGTGGTTTTGTCAAATGGTCAACTTATTTGTAGCTCAACTTGACGAAGCCAAGCTGAGTTATTGCCGTCATCTCTCGTCCGACGGCGGACGTACTTTCGTCCACAAATCCTTTGGCACACCACACAGGTCGCATTTATGATCGAATGACTTTGAAACTTGTTATGCTTGTTTGGGGTGACCTTTAGATGGGAGCTATCGATTTTCTTACATTTTCGTCAAAATATGTTTCCGTTTGCAACGCCCTTTGAACTTAGTTTAGTTGTGCATCAGTATATTCCTTTGGCATGTCCTACACTGCAAAAAATATAGGTTCTCTTTATAACCAAAACTGGTTCTAATCTTGTCACTGAGATGGAACCAGTTCTGTTTAAACAGTATTTATTTCAAATCAAATAAATTTATAAAGATTAACATTAAATATTAACAGAAATAAACATAAATTGAGGGGGTTTCAGTCGTAAGTTTAGAGGTTATACGAGGTTGTCTCAAATCATTATTAAGCAAAGGAGATATGAACAGTTGGCATATCGAACCAGTTTTGGTTCTATACAGAACCAAAACTGGTTCGATATGCCAACTGTTCATATCTCCTTTGTTTCAAAATGTTTGGCGACTGCGTTGAATAAGCTCCAAGTTTACTGCTGAATCTACTTCAGTTCATGTAATATTCTGTTAAAATTGAATGCTAATCTTTATAAATTTATTTGGTTTGAAATAAATACTGTTTAAACAGAACTGGTTCCATCTCAGGGACAAGATTAGAACCAGTTTTGGTTCTAAAGAGAACCTATATTTTTTGCAGTGTACAGGGCACACTTATGATGGGGTCGCTTTGAAACTCGGTGTACTTGTTTGAGGTGACCCTTAGATGGGAGCTATCAATTTCTTCCATTTCCTTCAAAAAAAAAAAAAACGTTAGCAATGATATTTGAACTCAGTGCAGTTGTGCATCAATATATTTCTTTGGCACTCCGCACAGGACACATTTATGTTCGGATCGCTTTGAACCTTGATATGGTTGTTTGGGGTTACCGCTCTATGGGAGCCATCGATTTTGTTTCATTTCTGTCGAAAAACGTTGCCATTAGTAATGACCTTTGAACTTAGTGCATCAATATATTCCTTTGACACACCGCACAGGTCGGATTTATGATCGAATCACTTTAACACACTTGGCATCTTGTTTGGGCTGACATCTAGATGGGAGCGATCGATTTTCTTCCATTTCCGTCAAAAAACGTCGCTGTGATCATTGAACTTAGTGCATTTCTGTATCAATATATTCTTTTGGCATGCCATACAGGGCACATTTATGAGTAGTTGCTTTGAAACTTGGCATGCTTGTTTGGGGTGACCTTTAGATGGGAGATATCGATTTTTTCCTCTCCGTCGAGAAACGCTGCCGTTAGCAACGACGTTTAACTTATCTGTTTTGTACGTTGTACATCAATAATTTCCTTTGGCACATTCCACAGGTCGCATTTATCATCAGATCACTTTGCAGCTTGGTATGTGTGTTCGGGCTGATGGGAGCGATTGATTTCCTTTCATTTCCAACAAAAAACGTTGCCGTTAGCAACGACCTTTGAACTTTGTGGATTTGTGCATCAATATTTCCTTTGGCACGCCCTACAGGGTGCATTCATTCATGAATAGATTGCTTTGAAACTTGTTTGGGGTGATCTCTAGATGGGAGATATTGATTTTCTTTCATGTCCGTTGAGAAACGTTTCCGTTAGCAACGATGTTTAACTTATCCGTTTTGTACGTCGACAATTTCCTTTGGACACTGCACAGATCTCATTCATCATCGGATCGCTTTGAAACTTGGCATTCATGTTCGGGGTGACCTCTAGATAGGCGCTATATATTTTCTTTCATTTCCGTTGACAAATGTTTCTGTTACCTTGACCTTTGAACTTTGTGTATTTGTGCATAAATATTTTTGATCGGCACGCCCTGCACGGTGCATTAATGAATTGATCTCTGAAACTAAGTATACTTGTTTAGCCTCACCTCTAGATGGGAGCTTTTGATTTTATTCCATTTCCGCCAAGAAACGTTGCCGATAGCAACGACATTCAACTTATCTGTTTGGACGTCGACAATTTCGTTTGGTACACTACACAGGTCGTATTTTTTATCGAATCACTCTGAAACTTAGTATGCTTATTTGGGGTGACCTCTAGATGGGAACTATCGAATTTCCTCCATTTTCGTCAACAGTTGCCGTTAGCAACGACTTTAAACTTAGTGCATTTGTGCATCAGCATTTTTCTTTGGCACTTTCTACAAGATACATTCATGAATGAATCGCTATGAAACTTGGTATATTTTTGTGGTTTACCTCTAGATGGGAGCTTCTTTCATTCCCGACAGGACGTTGCCGTTAGCAACGACCTTCACCTTTGCTCTTTTCTGCATCGACAGTTTGCTTTGGCACACTGCACAGGTGATATTTTTGATTGCTTTGAAACTTGGCGTGCTGGTTTTGAGCAATCTTTAGATACTAGCTAACGATTGTTTTAAATTTCCGTCGAAAAACATTGATATTTGCAATAATCTTTGAACTTTGCCGTTTTTGCATCAACCTTTTGCAAGCTCTGCAGGGTACGTTTATGAATGAATCGTTTGAAACTTGATATGCTTGTTTTGGGTGACTTCTAGATGAGAGCTATAGATTTTCTTCTATTTCCGTTAAAAAAATGTTGCCGTTAGCAACAACCATCAACTTTGGTGTTTTGTCTGTCGATAATGTCCTATGGAACACTGCACAGTTCACGTTTACGATTCGATTGCTTTGAAACATTGCTGCGGTGCAGAGTTCAGAGTTACGATGTTGGAGAGCTGACAGCTGCTCGTCGTTGCTCGGTGGTTCTCTCCGGGTACTCCGGCTTCCTCCACCCGTAAAACTGTCACGGTCACGATTAGCCATTGTGCATAAGTATGTGACCTTAAACACCAATAAATAAATAAATAATACTTTGAAACATGGTGTGCTTTTTTGGAACGACCTGTGAATGGGAGCTTTTGATTTTTTTTCATTTCTCTCTAAAAACGTTACAGAATGTTGTCGTGCAATGACCTTAGAACTCATTGCAAAAATCCGTCAGCAATAACGTTTAAAATTAACTCATTGTGCATAACGATTTTCCTTTAGCATGCCCGCAAGGCACATTTATGAATGGATTGCTTTGAAACCTGGTTCAAGCTCGTCACAAAACGTTACCGAAGCAACGGCCTTTGAACTTGGTGCATTTGTGCATCAACATATTCATTGGCACGCTCTGTAGGGCATATGTATGAATAGATTACTTTAAAACCTGGTATGCGTGTTTAGGGTAGCCTCTAGGTGGGAGCTTTTGATTTTCGTTCATTCCTATCAAAAAACGTCATTAGCACCAACCTTTGAACTTAGTGCATTTGTGCAGCAACTTATTCCCTTTGCACTCCATACAGGGCAGATTTGTGAATTTCCATCACAAAAGGCAAACAAAAATTGCCACTAGCATGCCTCGGAATGCGCGTTCACTATCGGGTTGTTTTGAAGCTTGGTATGATCATTCAGGGATATCTAGATAGGAGCTATCGATTTTGTTGTCATTTGTGCCCCAAACTATTGCTGTTAACAACCTTTGAATTGAGTGCATTGGTGCATCAACCTTCTTCTCTGACATGGCCTACAGGACGCATTTATCATAGGGTTGTTTTAGAACTTCGCGTGCTCACTTGGTAAGACCTCAAGATAAGAGCTATCGATTGGCATTCATTTCTGTGAAAAATAGTTGCCATTTAGAATGATCTACTGCATTTGTGTATCATCATTTTTCCTATAGCCAGCCCTATAGTTTACATTTAAAAATGCATGGATTGCCCTGACGTTATCACACACAATGCTGTTATCTTTAATGTTTACAAAATAACATTGGAACCAATGATCTTCATTTTTCACATTTCACTTATAACTTACTAGGTTCAAGTTTGTCAAGTTGTGCTACAGTGTCATTGACACTTTATTTTTAAAGTTCGCGGTTTATTTTCCCCTTTACTTTATACCATGATTACCTATTTTACTATATATAAAAATAAATGACGTAATTTTAGCATTGCACACCAACCGTGGCGAACACGCCAGTAATGGGATTTCAATAGTTACAATTTACACCTACAGTGGAAGTACATCCAAGTTAACCTTTGGTGATCTCGACGTGAATGCAAACATGTCACTTGTCGCCTCGCGAAGAGTGAAATGAAACCCACAATTATTTATTAAGTTTTTAAATGAGTTTACCTCATAAGATACCAAAAATTAACAAACATGCGTTGACTCGTATTAATAAAACACCCATAACTCAAAATAGTATGTTATTAAAATGAAAAAGGACCCTTGATTTGCGTGTTTCTTTTTCCATTTCGTTTGGGCGATAAAATTGACAGCTGAAGTACCACCCACCGGTGCTCATGTAAACAAAAACAGATTCGCATGTGTGATTATTGTATTATTTAACATTTAAACTCTTATTAATCTGACGATCATGGTATAAATAAAATATACCCAAAGGAGCTCGGGGTACCAAATATTCACCCCTCGTGGTGAAGTGGAGTTACCCGCGCGCCAAAGGCTCGCGGGTAACACCACTTCACCACGAGTGGTGAACATTTGGCACATCGAACTATACTCTCCCAAAAAAGAAAGTGTGCATGCTAAAAAATAACACTAAAAAAGATATATATCATTTTCATTCATGGAAATTTTATTCAATCACAGATGAATCAATTTGTGATCAACACGAGAAATTTCATTACGCTACGACGAATACTCTTGGTGCCATGGAGAGTCAAAGACACTAAGGGTCAAACACAAAAGTCACACACTCAATATCTGGTATGACCTCCGTCTGCATCAACTACTGCTGTGCATCTACGCCTCATGGAAGCGAACAAGTTAGCATGGAAGTGGGTTAGGGTAGGGTTAGGTAAGGGTTAGGTAGGGTTAGGTTAGGTAGGGTTAGGGTTAGGTTAGGGTTAGGGTTAGGTTAGGTTAGGGTTAGTTTAGCGTTAGGGTTAGGGTTAGGGTAGGGTTAGGGTTAGGGTTAGGTTAGGCTAACCCTAACCTTAACCCTACTCTACACCACTGCAGTCGAGCACGACGATGACATAACGTCAAACTCGGACAAATTGCAGGTCTTCGAGGACGTAAGCCGTATTCTCTCAGGCAGTTGATTAATGTTTGCGGATGTATCCGTCTCAGGAGAGGGATGTTCCTGGCTGTCGTCGTTGCCGTTTGTTGCCGGTTCCGGAGATGGATGACACGGATATACCGATCTTGTGCAGGGGTGGTAACTCGGGGTCTCCAGGAGCGGGGTCGGTCTCGAACGTCATCATGTTGTGCATGTCGATGGACTAGCCTGTCTACAGTGTTACGGTGGCAGTTCAAATGCTGGGCAACCTCTCTGTGTGTTCTGCCAGCTCTAATCATACCCAGGGCAAGAAGACGTTGATTCATTGCCAATCTTGCCATGCTAATGTGGAGTCGTTTTAACAGCAGCGCAGGAAGGCCTTACTTTAGTGTTTAAATACCCAAGGATTCACACTGCTGCATGAATTTTCTGACTCTCCACGTGCAAAACATGCCTTTTCACAAACGTGCAGCACGTCATTTAACGTTAATGCAATTTTAACGGGGAAAGCTGTTTTTGTGTTCAATATAACTTATTCATGAACAGGTTAACACTCTTTAAACCTACGAAATTATTTTTTGGGAGTTTGATCAATTTCTGCAATGCACACTTTCTTTTTTGGGCGAGTATACTATGGATATGTTATATATATATACTTCATGATTTCTTTGTTTCACATTGTCGGGTTCAACATCCAAACTCGTCGGATGATTGCACAATTATCACTAAGACATTTCGCATTTTCTGTTCTTATTATCTGTTAGTATCGGGAAATCTTACATCAGAGTTGCAGTCTCCTTCCAGATTTCCAAATACATTTAACATATCTTTTTGGCTCATTCTTACTAAAAAATATCATTTTTTGCAAAGGCATTGCTGGCGTCCTGTGGTTTCTAGCCTGGATGTTTATTATAGCAGAATCGCCGAAAGAACATCCGAAAATCACTATTGAGGAGGAAGATTACATCACAAAGGCAACAGAAGGAACCGTCACCAACATGAATGTAAGTATATTTTCATGCATACTCTAGGAACACAAAGCTATGTATCATGGAATCATTAAAACGTCTTTTTCACATTTTAGCAGATGCTGTAGATAATTAAAGGGACAAGTCTACGAAGAAAATCATCATTCTGCGGACATACCCTAATTTTTATGTGCCTAAGAGATGCGGCGGCGAAGTTTTTTGTGGAGATGTTTTTTTACTTCCCCTGTTAGCCAAGAACACGAAAAAAAGGACTCATTATTCATTCTCATTTTGCGGTCTGAACTACTTAATGCCCCAAACGAGGAGGCTGTGAATATAAAATGCCTTCCGCCCCTGATGTTAATTGATGAAGTGCTAGGTTAATTTTGGTTATTAGGATTGCCATATGTAATTTGCATTGTAATTTGTAACAATTCATTAGCGAGTGCCAATAGCACTCTCAAATAAATATTTGAGAGGCAGAATCTTTCTTACTAAACTGCTTTCCCTTCTAAAATATATAAAGCATATCCTTTGAATACGGTGTCCTCTGCAAGTGTTTCCATGCAGCGAATTTCTGTTTAGTCTGAAAAGGGGCTTTTGGTGTTCAACCAGATGCAGACCCGTTTCGCATACTTTGAGAGGGAATTTCGATCTCCCGCATTTCTTGGTATACGTGTCTTCCGTTTTTGCACATTTTTAACATGAACTAATTTCATTAACTCCAATTTGACAGGGATGCCCTATATTTTATCAGTAGCTTCCCATCATGTTTGCAAGAAATGTACCAATGCACGACAATCATTCAGCGGTTACGTGCCTCTGTTTCAATACCAATACCCCAAGATCCGATATCCCGAAGGCCCAATACTTCTTAGGTCCGATATTACGAAGGTCCAGTATTTCGAAGTACCGATAGATCCAAAGCTTAATACTCCGAATCTCCAATACTCCCAAGAATCAATACTCCTGTGGTCCAATTCTTCAAAGGTCTAAAACTCTGATGGACAAATAGTCCGAAGCCTAATATTTCAAAAGCCTAATAGTCCGAAGGCCCAGTACTCTGAAGGTCTGATACTTCGACGGTCTGATATTCGGAAGGTCTGATACACCAAAAGTTCGATACTCTGATGTCTGCAAGACTGTCGGGGTATCGGGCGAGTGGAGTATTGTTCCTTCAGAAAACCGAGCCTTCGATGTATTGGACCCTTGAACTATTGGGCTGTCGGAAAACTGAACCTTCTGAATATCGTGACCTCGGAGAGTGGGGATTTCGGAACATCGGATCATTGGAGCCTTGCTCCGGATAAATATCGGACCCTCGAAGTATTGGGGCATCATAATACCTGACTTCGGAGTATTGAGCCTTCGGAATATCCTTTGAATGAATAAAAGGCCGTATTTTAAAACTTTGCCCATCACGAATAGAACCACAGTAGAGGTAAAATGATAATTCTGGCTCATGCAAATTCCAACCCTATTTTCTAGTTCAACGGTTTTCTTGCCCAGGGTTTCTGGCTCCACAAAGAATTTTGTGGTTTAAAATTCCATCACCAGGTCTGGTGGATTTTAGGACACAGGAATTATTGTTGAATGATTTAGTTCGGTTCGTTGTTGAAATCGTTAGCCGAGAATACGTAGTGGATGTGAAAAAATCGTGTTTTTTCTGACGAAAACGGTTTCGCGAAATCAAAGCATATGTTTGGTTTGTTAAGACTCGCCTATTATTCGTAGTATCTACATCTATCAAGTGGGGGAGAATTCTATCAACCACGAGTTCTCGTGCATTTAGTCGAGAGGTCCTTTTGATGAATTTTTTTATCTAAGATCGTTCGGGTATTTTGTAAACAAGGAACCCCGGCCCATACTTACACTGATTTAAAACGCTGATTTTGGCATTTCATCTGTCCGAAATTTCCACCAGTAATTACCGACTGCCATCCTCAAAATGCCAACTGTATGACCAGTAATTACCGACGGACATCCTCAAAATGCCTACTGTATGACCAGTAATTACCGACTGTCATCCTCAAAATTCCTACTGTATGACCAGTAATTACCAACTGACATCCTCAAAATGCCTTCTGTATTACCACCAGTAATTACAGACTGACATCCTCAAAATTCCTACTGTATGACCAGTAATTACCGACGGACATCCTCAAAATTCCTACTGTATGACCAGTAATTACCAACTGACATCCTCAAAATGCCAACTGTATGACCAGTAATTACCGACTGTCATCCTCAGAATTCCTACTGTATGACCAGTAATTACCAACTGACATCCTCAAAATGCCTACTGTATTACCACCAGTAATTACAGACTGACATCCTCAAAATTCCTACTGTATGACCAGTAATTACTGACGGACATCCTCAAAATGCCTACTGTATGACCAGTAATTACCAACTGACATCCTCAAAATGCCAAATGTATGACCAGTAATAACCAACTGACATCCTCAAAATTCCTACTGTATGACCAGTAAAGACCGACTGACATCCTCAAAATGCCAACTGTATGACCAGTAATTACCAACTGACATCCTCAAAATTCCTACTGTATGACCAGTACTTAGCGACTGCCCTCCTCAAAATGCCTACTGTATGACCAGTAATTACCGACGGACATCCTCAAAATGCCTACTGTATGACCAGTAATTACCAACTGACATCCTCAAAATTCCTACTGTATGACCAGTAATTACCGAGTGTCATCCTCAAAATGCCTACCTACTGTATGACCAGTAATTACCAACTGACATCCTCAAAATTCCTACTGTATGACCAGTAATTACCGACTGACATCCTCAAAATTCCTACTGTATGACCAGTAATTACCAACTGACATCCTCAAAATTCCTACTGTATGACCAGTAATTACCGACTGCCATCCTCAAAATGCCTACCTACTGTATGACCAGTAATTACCGACTGCCATCCTCAAAATGCCTACCTACTGTATGACCAGTAATTACCGACTGCCATCCTCAAAATTCCTACTGTATGACCAGTAATTACCAACTGACATCCTCAAAATTCCTACTGTATGACCAGTAATTACCAACTGACATCCTCAAAATTCCTACTGTATGACCAGTAATTACCGACTGCCATCCTCAATATGCCTACTGTATTACCACCAGTAATTACAGACTGACATCCTCGAAATGCCTATTGTATGACAAGTAATTACCGACTGACATCCTCAAAATGCCTATTGTATGACAAGTATTTACTGACTGCCATCCTCAAAATGCCTACCCACTGTATGAACAGTAATTCATGAACCATATAACACGCCCCAATAGTTTAGAAAAAATGTTGATTCCAAAATGAGAATCTCGATCAATATTATCCTACGATTCAAGTATGGTTTGTAAGAAATGTATCTTTCAATGGCTACTTTCGCACTACCTAAACCTGTTGGACCTTTTTATTTTTACAGATGTATACGCGCGCCATTTTCTCACTTACACTGGTTAGTCTTGCAGGATAAACGCGAAAGATTGTTATCTTTACGAGTTATTTTGACGAATCTTACCCAGGGCTCAAAATAAGCGGTGTCGCGTCGCTTTTTGCTATGCAAAACTTGCAAAAAGCTACACAATGTTAAATTATGTATAGCATTTTGTGATACAAGATAATCAACTGCAGCCTATTAGGCTGCAGTTGATTATCTTGTATCGCAAAATGTAAATGAACATTTGCAAACAAATTTGAAAACTAGTTCGCTGATGCTTTACTTCTGATTGTGGAACATCATTCCAGGCATAACTCAGATTAACTCTCCATCAAGCATCATTAGCAACTTCATTTGTAAGATGAGTTCTGTTGGTTTAAATACTTCCTGTTTTTACAACATTTTGCATAAAATGTCCATTAAAAATAACTACAAGCCCATCAAATTAAAAATCCCAACTTCCATTTTGAGAACTCTATTAAACAACCAAGACGCCATTTATAACAGTATACAAGTCCATGCAACCCTTAAAGCAGTTCAGTTAAAAAAACATAGTAAATGTTTCATGTGTTGCAGATCATTTAGAAATGCCCAGATATGGATGGAAACTATTCTATCTACTTAGAAGAATTCAATATAAAACAGCATAACATAACTCTGGTATACAAAAATAACTATGTAAGTTTTACAAAATGCTATTCATTTTTTGGAAATGCGTAGCATTTTGCTACGCAGAGAAAAAAAGTTATTTTGAGAAGTGATCTTACGAGTTAACTTCATCGACTGTGAACCACACCGACGCTTCTTTAAACCCTCGATTGCCACATGTGTCATCTCTTCAAAACCTCCACCAACAATTACCGCCGTCTGTGCCGAAAAATATGAGTTCTATGTCTGGCAATTCACGGACCATTTAACTGTTCCCACCATTTTCAAAAGATCACAAGTGTATTTTTTATGCACAACAGTAGTAATGTAGTTTTCCACCCTCATCAGGGGAACTCGGAAGTGATGACATATAACTTGACCCAGTAGAGCCGTGTTGGACTATCCTGGCAGCCCGCGTAAGCGACCATGTTGTGATGTCATTACCATAGTGATACGTGGTCTCGGTGCGCATGCGCATGTTGTTAGGGTGAAGTATTTCCGTCGGCCAGCTTATATACTGGATGCCGCCAGCTTGGTTTCTATGGTGGTACGTGGTTACCCTCTAATAGATCTAGGGTATGATAGAAGAGTGCATTCCAGTGTATAACAGTAAATCTAATTACCCAAATAGACCCGACAATCAATCCAAATCATCAAAACCACCCCAAAACACTTTGTTTGGTACATATTCTCCAGAATTCTATTTTCTCCGATAGTAGGCGCGTTGTTTTGCATAAGAGTAGTTTTACTAGTAGGATTTTCCTCAAATCCTCGGTTACTTTGAAGAATTACCCAAACAGACCCGACAAGTTTTACTAGTTTGGATTCCTTCGGAATCCCCTGTTTCTGCCAGCCCTGCTCATTCTCTCCAATCCTTGGTCTGTCCCGTCCATGTTATGACTTTCCCAGTCTTCCTATAAAGTATTCTGACTTTCCTATATGTGTGTGTGTGCTAGCGCACATGCCACATGCAGAAAGTGTCGATATGTGCCTGTGTGATGTGCACAATGTGCGCACAACACATACGTCTCTACGACTCATCTCGGTATCTGAGGATACCTGCGACATAGCTCCTATACAGATCCTGGCTCCTATTTGGCTCCTAGCTCCTATATCGCCCCTATGTAGCCCCTAGTAGTCCGTCCTGCCATTGACTTCCACTATGACTTAAGCTATCCATCCTATGATCAGCCTCTATTATAATCAATATTACTATAGTCTTCTGGCACCCTTTCATCCTTGAACCATTACTGCTGTCTTGTGGAACTATCACAGGCTAGCTAGCTATGTTTGACCCTGTTCCAAACTCTGCCCCAGACCAAGTCTTTAATGAATTCTTTCAGATCGATCCTTCATCAAAAACAGTTGCTTGACATATATAGTGCATGCTAGTTTACCTTACATACAAGATATCCTCTGTTGATCTATACCGAGATGAGCTTGTGTGGTTGTGCACAATGTGTCACAGTGTGTACTCATTACACGCATCACATAGGCACATGCTTAATGTGCTGATATGTGCCGGTGTACTAGTGCACAATGCGTCACAATGTGTATACATTACATGCAACACATATACGTATGTCCATGTTATGACTTTCCCGGCCTCCCTATAAAGTATTCTGACTTCCCTATATGTGTTTGTGTGCTAGCGCACATGCCACATGCAGAAAGTGTCGATATGTGCTTGTATGCTAGTACACAATGTGCGCCCAGCACATGCGGCACATGGGCATATACAATGAAAAGAGATTCTAGAAGTATAGTCAGAATGGGATTTTAAGGAACGTGGGATTGGTGTTTGGTAGAATGTGCTTGTGTAATAGTACGCAATGTGTCACAACATCGCATGCAGCACATAGGCACATGCTGGGTGTTCTGGTATGTGCTTGTGTGTTTATGCACAATGTGCGCACATCACCTAGGCACAGGCGGGTCTTTGAGGATACTTATAACATGGTGATGTACTATTGGAGGATACCGTTTGAGGATACCTTTCGGGGGATACTTGTTGGACTTCTTCATCCGTATCCTAAGGTTGGGAAACGTTTAAAAAGGTGTGACCTATAGTTCTTTGATCATTTGTGTCCTGACCGTCTTCGAATGAAGACACGTTACCAGTTCGGTGCAGATACTGTTCTAAGGTATTTTCGAGATCTGATAATGCCAGACGACATGAGAAGAAGCATTGTCAGCCGAGTTATCAACCCTATGACTTCTGCCTACTGTCCACTGAAGTTTTGCTTCTAACCTCATTATCATTAGGGGATGATAGACATAACACCATTTTGGCCTTGTCTCCATAGGATTTAGTGTTAAAATCGTGTACATGGGCAAGATATTTAGCGTTTTTTAGGGTGATTAAGAAAATATTTAACACAGGACCCTATGGTAGCTTTACGTACACGTACATGCACCGTTTTGATTGAAATCGACAGATGGATTTCTCCCATAGGATTCGGTGTTAAATATTTTCTAAATCACCCTAAAAACTGATTGAAATCGACAAATGGATTTCTCCCATAGGATTTCAGTGTTAAATATTTTCTAAATCACCCTAAAAACGCTAAAAATCTTGTAGATGTACACGATTTTAACACTGAAACCCTATGGAGGCGTACACGGAGATCCACTTGCGGATTTTTGGTCGGAAATCGACTCGTGTAGAGACGTTGTGTTTGGATTCGCAAACCCACTGTCGCGTTTCTCGAAGTGAGATTAGGGCACGTTATTGCGAGGTGATCGCGACGAGCACTCGATGGAAATGTTTTGAACGAAGAGTGTCGTTGTCGGTGTGTTGGAAATTCGCGAACCCAGTCACGTCTTCCTGAAGTAAAAACTAACACATATTATCGTTATGAGTGAATGAGGTTTTTTGTTCAAAAAGAGTCGATTATGAATATGGTCTGTATTATAGACATTCATGTTTTGTCTTGATGAGACGAATAGAAATTGAGTTTTGGGGGTTTTTGTTCGAAAGAGTTGATCTGTAATAGATATTCGTGTTTTGTCTTGATGAGAGAGATTGACTTTTAAGCGTTCGTTCGAAAAAGTCAAACACTTAGTGGAATGTTTAAAACGCATTTTCCGCTCAATTAGGTTTTGAGTGGTAAAATTTTTAATATATTCATGATAGCAATCGGAGAGAGATTTTGTAATGAATAAGTTCTCAGTGTTAAAATTAGTTTTCTTTTGTGTGTTGAAACTGTCTTAACAGTCATCAAAGGGATTCTCTCTTAATTCGACACTGAGTGAATGGTTGTTTGATGTGTGAATGAAAATCTTTTGACAAAATGTAAAAACTACTGTCAAAATGCGTTAAATCAGAAACCGGTTTGTCATGTACTGTTTAAACTTCATTTAACAGTCAGTTGAGATGTGAATATTTTCAGATTATTATATTAAAGACGGAAAGATTTTTATTACTTAAAAACATAAAAATATAATTAAACATTTAATTTTGAAAATAATAAAACAATTAAAACGAAAGATGTTTTTACAGATGGATCCTAGGCGCCGAGATCTAATTTTAGACCAGTATGAACGTGCTAAGAAGGGGATTCAGTCGGCTGATAGGAGCAGACGTCTTGGTGAGATGGAACTCAAACGCGAAGCCACAAAAATATTTAAACCCGTGACGGAGGGGCAAGAGCGAAGCAGGAAGGAGATAGTCGAAGAATTGAGACCCATAAAGGAAAGTTCTTTGAGAATGGGTTCGTTGCCTCCTAGTTTTGGAAATCGGTATTCCGTTCAATCTACACCGGATTACGTTCCCACGGGACTTCAAATAGAGAGCGAGTCTGATGATACAGCTTCGACTATCACCACTAGTAGCGTCGCATCGTCCGATGATGATGGCAGTAAGAGAGATCAGTTGTATGGATTTTATAAGGATTCGGAGGGAAGGATTTTTGTAGGTGACACGGAAGTGGATATTGGGGATGATGAATTGATCGATGGTCTGCGGAGATTGCTCCTTTACGACAAGCCCAGCGATTATACGGAACAGGATTTCGACAATTACGGAGACATTCTGGTCCAGACCCACGCCATGAAGAGAAATAACGATGCCAGAGAGACGAGACCCAAAGCCAACAGAGGTTACAAGTGGACGGAAGTGGTGAAACCCATATGGGATATGAACAAGAAGTTCATCGAATCGGTGACTGGCAAAGGGGTGAAAACCACTTTTCTTCCGAGCGATTCCGACGCTCTGTCTCAGAGATTGAGTTTGTTGATGACGAGCAGACGGGCTGGTAACACAGGATTAGATAATCAGATAGTTACTATATCTGACGAATTGTTAAGACAGAAGGTTTTGAATAAAAACCAATATAAAAGGCTGATGAACGAATTGAAGGATTGATGTGTATATAATAAGTAGAGGGAAACAAACAAACAAACAAAAATAAAACAGTAAATTTTTACACTAGAATAATAAAGTATTTAAAACAAAAAAAACGATTTACCAGTGAAAAAACAAAATATATTATAAAAATAAAAATGTTGGTGATAAAGAACAGGGGATACGTCAGAACTTACGTTCAAGGCGGTTCTGGCATCGTCGATTCTATAATGCGAGCGTTCACGAGCGATGTGGGTAGAAAACTCGCATCGACCGCGTTTGAGGTCGGTAAGAAGACGGCTTTGGATGCTGGTAAGAAAGCCGCTTCCGAAGCCAGTGGTAGGATAGCTTCTGTGGCTGGCAAGAGGGCAGCCGACGCGTTGATCGACAAGTTGATCAGTCCGCCGGCGAAGCGAGCTGCGTTAGAGCGAACGCCAAAAAGTTGGAAAGATTTTAAGGATGCTGTGGTACCCATACAAGATTTAGCCAAAATGACGAGTGGATCCGGATTGAAGAGAACTCGCGAAGGTGCGATATAAATAAATAATAACATTAAAAACAGAGTTTGAAAAACATAAAAAATTTGCGTTTGAAAAGAATCTAAAATAACAAACAAAAAAATAAAACAAAAGATGAACATTAAAGATATGTCTTGGAACGACACCGCGACCATGAGGTCGAATAACGAGTTCTTTCCCAAGAGCATAAGAGGCTTGATAGGTGGAAAATCGAATTGTGGAAAGACCAATCTGTTGATGAATCTGTTGTCCCGACCCGACTGGTTGGATTACGACAGATTGTTCGTGTTTGGCAAGAGCTTGTTTCAACCCGAATACAGATTGCTTCGAGAGTGCATGGATCGCAGATTGCCCAAGGACGTCATAGCCAGAATCTTTGACAGTAGGGAGGAATTCGACAAGAGCGGAGCTCCACTCTCGACCATTTTGGACAGTGCGGCGACGGAGCTGATGAAGAGAAATGCAACTTCGAACGTCGAGTGTCGATTTTATGAGAACGCTAGCGACGTTCCGGATCCTAGGGAACTGAAATCGGAAGATAAGAATCTCATGATTTTCGACGATCTGCGTTTGGAGAGACAGAACCGATGCGAATCGTATTACGTTAGGGGTCGACACAGCAATGTGGACTGTGGACTGTTTCTACCTGTCGCAGAATTATTTTCGATTGCCCAGACAGACGATAAGGGAGAACGCTAATTTTCTATGTCTCTTTTGCCAAGATCTCAAGAATCTCAATCACATCTACAGCGATCACGTTGCAAACGACATGAGCGCGGCGGAATTCAGGAGATTCTGCAAGAGAGTTTGGGATGGTGGACTTTACAATTTCGTCGTGATCGATTTGACAAGCGAATTTAATCGCGGAAAATATCGGTGCGGATTCGACAAGTTTTATGTTTCTGATGATAATAATAAGATGGAGCGTGAAAATAAAATTTAGAAAATAATAAATCTTCAAATAATTAGTTTTGAATAAAAAAGATAAAATTAAATATAATGTTCGAACATGGAGAATTGTTAGAACGGATAGCCGAGAATACGGCTGCGAAACAATCCATTCAAATCGTGGTGAGTGGCGATTCGACTCGATTCGCTACGAAATTCGAACCTTCCATCGAACTGAATAGAGAGAAAAGTTACGAGATGGCTTTGGTGAATCTGGAGACTTATTATTCCTTTCCCAACGTCACCGAAAAGAATAACTCGTTCAAGTATTCCGACGGAGTGGATTGGTTGGAGATTCGAATTCCCAAAGGGAGTTACGACATAGACGATTTGAACAATTACATTCAGACGCGAATGAAGATGGATGGAAAGGGAAGCAACAAGATCAGACTCGCTCCCAATCCTAATACCTTACAGACGATGTTGTATTTGGAAGATAATTTTCGAGTGGATTTCAACACGGACGATTCTATAGGCAAGATGTTGGGATTCGATCGAAAGATGTATCGAAGCCACGCGGCATCTGAAAATACGGTTGACATTCTCGCTGTCAATAGCATTCTGGTGAATGTAGACGTGATTGCTGGAAGCTACGTGAATGGTAGCGCTCAACCGACGATCTATTCCTTCTTTCCAAACGTGTCGCCGGGTTATAAGATCGTGGAGCACCTCGAAATTTAGTTTATCTACCAGTGATTTTGGACACGTTGTATAGTCTCAAAACCACGTTGACGGATCAAAATGGTGAACTGTTAGATCTTCGTGGAGAGAGAGTGACGATACGATTTCACATAAGAGAAATATAAAAGCAAAAAATTGTGTATATATGTAGATAACAAAAATAAAATAAACGCAATATTAATTTTACAAAATTATTTTAATATAATTATTAAACAAGAAACAATTGAAGTAAAAATATTTTAAAAAACAGAATTATGACACAATACGTGGTTAAAAACGTGAACATATCCGCTGGACAGAGGAAGAAACTTAAGAGAGCGTTAACAACTCGAGGCGAGGCGGTGAGATTCAAATTCACTCACGAAGATCTGACGAGAGGCGGTCAGGATTCGATCGCCTGGACCAGAAGTCAAATCAAAAGGATGGAGAAAGCAATTCGCGATGGAAGAGGGTTGACGGTGAGAATGAGTCCCGCTCAATTGAGATACAATTTGAGAATGAAAGGCGGTTTCCTACCGCTATTGGCAGGAATAGCCGCACAAGCATTACCCTTCGCCGCAAAGGCACTACCCTTTCTCGTAAAGACTCTCGGCGTGGGAGCTCTCACGGGACTCGCTAGTTCGGCGGTTGAGAAATTAATGGGTGGCAGCGGACTGTTTTTGAAGAAGGGAGGAGCCGTGTGTCGCGTCCATGTAGACGACAGTGGTAAAGGATTGTATCTAGAACCCGTTAGAGGTGGCAACTCTCTGAGAGGAAACGGTCTCTATCTGAAGAGTGGACAGAACGTTGAGCGACTCGGCAAGGGTTTGTTGCTCGGTGAGAATTCACCGTTTAAGAATATACCGATTTTGAATATGTTATTATAATATAAAACTGTATAAAATATAAAATCATAGAAAGTATAAAATAATATATTTAAAATGGGTAAAAAGGTGGAGAAACAAATTTATCACCTGGATGAAAAGGTGGAGAAACAATTTGACGATAATGACGAACATCGCAAGCCAGAGAGCGAAAAAATAAAAAAATGGTTAGACGCTAATGATGGATATCTAAGGAAAGAACTGATGAAAGAGATAGATAGAGCACAGGATAGACGGTTGAGAATGAGACGACTCTTTCCACCGTCACCACTACCTTCTGAAGAGAATGGTGATGATGCGACTGTTACCAAGAGATGCACAACATTCGTTCATAATTATGATTCGGATAAACAAAAATGTTGTTATAAACGTATCATATCACAAAGAAAAAGAAAAAAAGAAAAAGAAGAAGAATCGACACTGAAAATTGAGAGAAAAGGAAACGTTATTATAATATATGATAATAGTGAAGAAGAAGGAAAACAAAACAAAAAGTAATGATCTCATTACTTTTTTTTTCATTTTTCTTCGCAAAAAATCAATCACTCTATTGTTTATATTTCCAAGTCCGTTATTAGCATGTTGACACTCGTGACTTCTCCTTTTTCAAAAACGTGTTGAATGTTTATCTTTACTCTTTTGAGTTTTTTTACATCGGTCAACTCGCTCTCACCACCCAATTTCTCCAATGAGATGTTTGGAAATATGTAATTTCCATAGGGCAACGACAAATCGTCCTTGTCGAATTCTCTATCTTCGGCGATGACGATGTTCTGCAGATCGCTTTGGTACTCGTAAATCAAATCGAGCGCGGCTTCGTCCAATTTCAGAGGCATCTTATATTTGGCATATTTGTGCTCTAAGCCCTTCGTCTCGACCTCGTTCAATTCAATGGGATCGTGTCGTTGTAATCTATAGATTTTATGACCGAACTTCTTATACGTTTCGACTCGTTTCAATTTCAATTCGCATCTTTTAGGTGTTGTTGTCCTCATGATCGATTATTTGTTTTTTTGTTTTTACAAATTCTTGCAAATAATGTATATTTTAAATTTTTGTATTTTAATAATTTGTTTAAAAAAAAGTTTTTTTTTTTTTTTTTTTGCTCCTTATATATATATATATAAAAAAGTTGTTTTTAATTTTAATTTCTTTAATGTGAAAATTTTTTTGTAATAAGTAATGAGATCATCTCTCTATTGTTTATATTTCCAAGTCCGTTATTAGCATGTTGACATGCATCATTTTTTCACTTACGAAAATGTCTTGTATGTTCATCTTTACTCTTTTAAGTTTTTTTACATCGGTGAACGCGCTCTCACCGCCCGATTTGTCCAAGAGTTCGAGTGAGATTATTGGATATATGTAATTTCTAAAGAACAACAACAAATCGTCCTTTTCGAATTTTCTGTCTTTGGCGACGATGATATTATTCACCAGATCGCTTTGGTACTTGCAAAACAAATCAAGCATGGCTTCATCCAATTTCAAACACATATGATATTTGTCGTAGTAGCGCTCTAAGCCCATCGTCTCGACCTCGTTCAATTCGATGGGATCGTCTTGTTGTAATGTATAGATTTTAAAACCTAATTTCGTACACACTTCGACTCATTTCAATTTCAATTCGCATCTTTTAGATGTTGCTGTCATGATCGATTATTTGGGTTTTTTTTGTTTTACGAATTCTTGCAAATAATGTATATTTTAAATTTTTGTATTTAAATAATTTGTTTAAAAAGTTTTTTTTCTCTTTAAATATATATAAAAGTTAAATTTTAACATCCTTTTTTTCGTATTAATTGAATTTTTTTTTACGAGTTTTTTGAACGGGCAAGACATCGAACGTTTAAAAATTAGCCTTCGCATCTTGCAGTTATCATCATCTATTGAGAAGGAATCGGGTGACATGAACACGCATCTGCTTCGCGGAAATTTGTTTTGAACCTCGTGCGAGACTTCGCGTAAAAGTCGAAAGAGTTCTATTTGTCTTGAACCTTCTTTTTTAAAAGTTCAAACAACATTGTCGATTAATTTTTGTTCGCTAATAGTATTACGATTCAATTTTCAATCGCAAATCGTATCGTTTTCTTTCGAAACGCGTAAATATAAATTACGATTTTTTTCTTCTTGGTTTTTTGGAGAATAACGACTTATTAAACAACGTCAACGTTTATGTCAAGATTCCGTCGTGGATGTTGTCGTCATGATCAATTATTTGGGGTTTTTTTTTGTTTTACAAATTCTTGCAAATAATGTATATTTTAAATTTTTGTATTTTAAATAATTTGTTTAAAAAGTTTTTTTTGCTCTTTATATATATATATAAAAAAAAACTTTTTAAACAAATTATCATTAATACAAAAATTCAACAAAAAAATATTCTTACAAACTCAATTTTGAGGTAAAAACAAGGATCAAATCAAAACATCCGAATTATAGTCTAGAACGTGCAAGACTTCAAACGTTTAAAAATTGGCCTTTGCATCTCGCTCAAAAACCCAAAGATTTAGCCGCCGCGGGTTTCGTTTACGTGGGTAAAGGTGACAAAGTCAAATGTTTTTGTTGTGACATACATTTGATGAATTGGGAACCTCATGACATACCTTTACTAGAACACATATATAATATTGAAAAAGGCGAATGTGATTATTTGAACAAGATCCTAACATTGGGATTGATCAAAATCGAAGACGAGGAGCGGGATAGAGATAAAAACCAAAAATTATTGATGGATATGTTACAACTCGGATACACCCAGGAACAATTGTACAATGCGTTAAACAACGCGAACAAGACCCTGTCTCAATTCATAACTTTCGAACATCTCATCAAATTCATGGCGGAAGCGGACAAGTTATTGTCACTTGTCGAAAACGAGCTGAGCAAAACGTCCACTAAGTGTCTGGTTTGTGAAGGTGTCGCAAACGTCTTGTTTCTACCGTGTGCACACCTGTGTTGTTGTAGAGAATGTTATTCCGAAGATGAGAAAACGTGTTCGTTTTGCAAACGAGAAATAAAAGCGATCTTAAATTGTTTTGAATAAAAATTTAAATTTAAAAAAACAACTTTTTCATATTAAAGAAAAACAAAACTTTTCAAATAAATTATTTAAATACAAAATTCGGAAAAAAAATATATTCTTACAAAATGAAACAAACAGATAAAAAAAAAATTGAAAATTTAAATGAGAAAACCATCCCTCAGTTAAACGAGATTTGTAAACTATTAAAAATTTCACATTTCAGAAATCATAGAACTAAATCAAAAATGATTGAAGTCATACTGAAACATTTGCGAAACAATGGAAAGGCAAACAAAATACCGATAGCAACAACATCAAAAAATGCATCGGTTGTGAAAAATGAGAAGAAGAAGAAAAAGATAGTAAAAGGAATCGAAATGCCGACGTCGAAAAAAACTAAAAACGTTTCGATTGTGAAAAATAAGATGACTAAACAAAAAGCCATTAAAGAAGAACTTCAAGTTTCCAAAGTAAAGAAAAGAAAAACTAAAACGAAAACGAGTGATGCACATCAGATTCTAGGCAAACGAGATATAACGAGCGAACTTCAACGAGCAATAGACGAAGGGAAAGGAAAAGAATATCTAGCACAACTCGCCGCAGACTTATTACAATCGAAGTCCGTGGAACGGGAGAGTGCGATCAAAGGCGTTTTTAAAACTTTCGATGTGGTTCCCTCGTTGAAGAAAATCGATCCGAAATTGTTCATGCAACGGGTGAAGAAAAAGGTATTGGATTTGTTTCACAAATACATGAATGTGGGACTAAAAATTAAGATGATACTCCATTGTGTGATGAATAAAATCGACGTGGAGTCCGGCGAGAGCATCGTGAAAAATGCATATTTCAGATCTAACGTCGAATCCGTATTTCGAGGTTTAGATTTATCAGACGTTTTTGAAAAGATGAAAGACAAGATGTTGACGTCTCTCGCGAATTATCAACATGAAGGTAGTAATTGGACGTTCGATGAAATGTTGAAACTCGAAATTCACATAACTAAAAACGATTTGTTGAGAGGGTCTTCCTACGTGAAATTACCATATTTCCTAGCTAAAAAACACGCTGTGATCAAAGTGAAAAATAACGATGATCAGTGTTTTAAATGGGCAGTCACCTCTGCTTTATACCCTGACAAAATAAACTCCGATAGAGTTTCTCAGTACGAGGAAACTTCTAAAAATATCGATTGGACCGGAGTGACTTTTCCAACACAGTTAAAACACATCGAACGTTTCGAGGCTCAAAATCCCACCATAGCGGTGAACGTCTTGGGATACGACGAGGAAAAATGAACGATCTATCCTCTCAGACAAACTTCGTATCTCGGAAGAGAAAAGACGATTATTTTATTATTGATTTCGAATGGTGACAATCGTCATTATTGTTGGGTTAAACATCCGAGCCAATTACTGTCGAAACAAAATAATAATCATAACGGAAAGAAATCTTTATGTTACAATTGCATGAACGTGTTTCACAGTGAAGACTTGTTGGCGAAACATCAGGAATATTGCAACAAAAATCAAGGTGTCGCCGTCAAAATGCCTAAACCTAACACCATAGTGAAGTTTGAAAATCACAATAGAAGGTTAAAAGTACCATTCATCGTGTACGCCGATTTCGAATGTTTCACCGCGAAAATGAGTTCCTGTCAACCCAACGCTCTTCAAAGTTACGTCGAAAGATATCAAAAACACATACCTCCGGGCTATTGCATTTATGTGAAATGCGCTTTTGACTCGCAACACGACATGGGTCCCTTCACCTACACGAAACAGTATGAAGACGACGACGTGGCTCAAAGGTTCGTGGAAGAGTTAGAATGGAAACTTCAAATGTTATACGACAACTTCAAAACTCCGGCAAAAATGATCATCATGCAAGAGCAGCAGGACGAAAATAACAGAGCCACCGAATGTCACATATGCAAACAATCGTTCGATGAGAATTCGAAGGAAAATAGGAAGGTCAGAGACCACGATCATTACACGGGTCTGTATCGCGGTCTGGCTCACAGCAAGTGTAATTTAAAATATCGAGACGCCGTTTTCTATCCGGTGATGTTTCACAATCTCTCGGGTTACAACAGTCATCTGTTCGTGAAAAATCTCGGCACCTCACACAGAGAATTAAATTGCATCATGAACAGTGAAGAAAGATACATTTCCTTCACGAAATGGAAGCCCATGGAGGAGAAAAGAGTAATCGATAGAGAGACGTTGGAAGAAAAAACGAAACCCATTCGTAGAGCCATACGTTTCATCGACAGTTTTAAATTCATGTCGACCGCTCTGGAAAGATTAGTCAATAACATGAGCAAGGATAAATTTAAAATCATGAGCGAACATTTCGGAAAATGAGTAGACATCATGTTGAGGAAAGGAGTCTATCCTTACGATTACATGAGCGATCTAAAGAGATTCGAAGACACCGCACTACCTTCGAAAGAAGATTTTTATTCGAAATTATATGAATCCGACATTTCCGACGAGAATTACGAACACGCCAAAAACGTGTGGAAATCATTCGATATGAAAACCATGAGAGATTATCACGATCTCTATCTGAAGACCGACGTTCTGCTCTTGACAGATGTGTTCGAAAATTTTCGAGATGTCTGTCATCGAAATTACGATCTGGATCCCGCCTGGTATTTCACCACACCCAGTCTGGCGTGGGACGCTCTGTTGAAGACCACCGAAGTCCAATTGGAATTATTATCTGATGTGGACATGTTGCTCATGTTCGAAAGGGCTGCGAGAGGTGGCGTCTCGATGATCTCCCACAGATATTCTGAGGCTAACAATCCCTACATGAAAGAAGGTTTTGATTCGAAACGATCGACTAAGTACATACAGTAACAGTATTGGGATGCCAATAATCTGTACGGTTGGGCTATGAGTCATCCTTTACCGATTGGAAATTTTGAATGGGTGAAGGAACCGGAAGAGATGCAAAAATGGAGAGACTATCCTTGCATTTTAGAAGTCGATTTGAACTATCCGGAAGAATTACATGATCCACACAACGATTATCCACTGGCTCCCGAACGAATGGAACCGAACGAAGGAGACGAGGAAAAAGTCATTCCCAATTTATCTAACAAACGTAACTACGTCGTCTACAGCGAGAATTTGAAACAGTACGTCAATTACGAAGAGCCTTGGATGAAAAAATACATCGATCTCAACACGAATCTCAGAACTCGAGCCGAGAACGATTTCGAAAAAGAATTCTTCAAACTCCTGAACAACTGCGTGTATGGTAAATCAATGGAAAACATCAGGAAGAGAACCGACGTTTGACTCGTCACATCTGAGAAAAGAGCTAAAACATTAGTGGCGAAACCCAATTACAAACATCGAACCATATTCAACGAAAATCTAGTGGCCATTTACATGCAAAAGATGCACCTGAAGTTCGACAAACTGTATTATGTCGGACCGATCATCTTAGAAATCAGCAAGCGATTGATGTACGAGTTTCACTACGATTATGTCAAACGAAAATTTGGAGATAAAGCCAAACTACTGTTCACCGACACGGACAGTTTAGTTTACGAGATAGAGACGAAAGACGTCTACCGAGATATATCTCCAGACGTGGCCGAGTGGTTCGACACAAGCAATTATCCCATTGATCACCCATCCAACATTCAATCGAATGACAACAAGAAGGTGTTGGGTAAATTTAAGGACGAGAGCGGCGGTAAACAGATCGTCGAATTCGTGGGCTTGAGACCCAAACTGTATGCTTATCGTCTAGAAGATGATGAAGAGATCAAGAAGTGCAAAGGAGTTAAAGCGTGTGTGGTGAAGAAAAACATCTCTTTCCAAGAGTATAAAGATTGTCTGTTAGGAAGTGGTCCGGTGTATAAGACTATGAAATCGATTCGAAGCAAAAATCACGACTTGTATACCGAAATAGTCAACAAGATTTCGCTGATGGCCGACGATGATAAGAGATTCATATTAGACGATAAAATAAGCACTTTGGCACTCGGACATTGGACTTTAGATATAATTATAAACGATATGAATGTGGATGATTGGATTCCAGATATGATTGTTGATGATAGGATTCCAGAAAATCAAGAGGAATTAGACAAATTCAAAATTATAGAAATCGATAGAGACATCGAGAGAGTTAGTTTAAAAAGAAAAAGAAAAAAATAGAAAAAAATAACGTCATTTTAGTAAATTATAATAAAATAAATAAAAAAAATATATACGCATTTATGAATAAGAAAATAAAGATATCCGTAGAAGGTGTCGTCTTACCTAACGAACCCCTATCCAACATCGATCTGTTGAATGCAGCAAAAGATTTGAAAATCAAAGATTTTCTAGGCGTGTTTTTCAGAGATGCCTTGCCGAAGAGAAGACCTCGACAATCGGAATGCGGAATTTTAAATCTAAACGATTCATTGGGTGAAGGCACTCACTGGGTGGCATGGATGAAGAACGGTAAGAAGAAAAATTATTATTTCGACAGCTACGGAATCTCGCCGCCAAAAGAAATAAAGAACTATTTCAACAAATCGATGGTTCGTTACAACACGGAACAAGTGCAATCACCACATCAAGTGTTTTGTGGTCACCTGTGTCTCTACGTTCTCAAGAGATGGTCTAAAGGAGATCGATTTCAAGACATTCTCAATGATTTACATTAGAGAGAGATTTTTTTATAGTATATATAAAGATAAAAAATTATTTTCAAAAAATTTTAATCGAATAAAACGAAAAATAAAATAACATAGTTCATTTTTAATAAACTGCGTTTTGAACATATTTTTCTAAAAAACAAAAAAATCCCACAACAACATGCCAGTCGATAAATTTGGTAGAAGTGACGACGAAAAAGTCAACCCGAGAAAGAAGAGGAAGACGTTCGAAGTCGACGATGTTGCCAACTTGGACAAACATTACGTTCGGAGATTCGAACCTCGAGAAGAACCTTTGAACATGAATGTTAAGAAGCTCTACAATCTTCCCGAGCCGATAGATCTCGCAGATGCTGCGACTAAAAAATACGTCAACAGGGGGAACGCCGATTTCAAATGAATCATGCTAGATAATTACGTGGATAAAACCATGACCGACGATCTCGATCTGAAATCCAAATGTTTGGTGAACGTCGTGAATCCCATAGATCCCACCGATGCCACGACCAAGAAATACATGGACGACTCTCATGCGAGATTCAGCGAACACCTGAGAAATAGATACGTTCAGAAAACGATGCACTCAAAATTGAACGCCAATTATAACAAGATAATTAACATGGCCACTCCCACGAATCCCAAGGACGTGGCGACCAAACACTATGTAGATCTGGAACAGAGAAAGTCTGACAGACGAGAAATGAAATCGGATCTGAATGCGGGATTCAACAGGATATTGAATCTGTCGAAGATCGACGACACGGATGCGGACTCAACCGCGGTCAACAAGGGCTACGTGGATTCTGCCATGATACGATCACAAGAATACCTAGAATCACAAGTGGATGATCTCTACCTGAACAAACAATCTGGCGGAACCATGGAGGGTGGCATCGACATGAACGGTAAGAATTTATTCGGACTCAGTCACGATCCCGAATTCGATTCCAGCGCGGTCAGCAGGAAGTACATGGACGAAAACTCGGTCTGGAGAAAGGGTGACATCATGGAAGGTAAACTAGACATGGGTGGACACGCGCTCACGAATCTACCGGATCCCGTGAACATGACGGATGCCTGCACCCTGATTTCGGTGGTGGAGAAAGTCAAATATGCTAGACAATTGATCACCGTGTGGGCCGAAGAGGCCGGCACCTTAGATGAAGGAAAAGCTGAGTGGTCTTTCGGAAATGGAGGTAGCGGATCGAAACATGGTCAGGTGGGATATCCCATGCCGCTGGGAGGTGAAATCCTTCGAATGAGTCTGGCTTCCTCAGATTTGAATAACAGAGCAGTCGTCAATCTCATGTTGAATGGTGTAGAGAGTGATAAGAGATACAGCATCGAAAAGACTGAGAATCAACACGCGAATGTTAGCACGTTTGGCACGCCTCTCAAAGTGAACGCCGGAGACAGGATTAATTTCGTTATGAAAACCAATAATCCCGAAGCCGCCACTTCCGTGGTGAGTCTACTGGTCGAACTGGATTCTTTGAACAAACAGTGAACTCGTGGAAAATAATGAATTAAAAAAAAATAATGTGTGATTATTAAAAACAAAAAAAACAAAAAAAAAAAGTAAGAGATTTAGAAAGATGTTCAATCTCTCTAGATCACATTACTTTATTTATTTTTTTTGTTTTTTTTGTTTTTAATAATTACTCATTACTTTTTATTTTTTTTTTGTTTTTTATTTTTTTTCACACTTGTCTCTCATCGAATGATCGACATCTTATTTCCGTCCGATTCGAATTGTAATTCTCTGTCCGACAGGACCAGGGCGAAGGCTTCGGTTTTTCTCGGCACGTTTCTATCGAATTGCATCTTGATCTGAATGTCTAACATGCTACTCTTGAGTCGTTCACTCTGTTTACTGATGTCAAATACGAACATGGGATACATCGACTTGTATTCACCGGGAGACATGTTAGGGTTGCTCATCAATTCGTCTAGTCCGTGATACTTCTTTCTAAAATCAGCGGCGTTGCCGTACAGTCTGCAGAAATCGTTCTTGTCGAACGACGCATTGTAATCGATTGCTGCATATCTCGTGGCGTTCAGAAACACTTGCATGTTTCTCAAATGGCAGTGATCGAACAGCGACGCATTCTTTTCCTGAGACCTGTCCCTATCAGTCTGAAACGCAACCACGATGAAACGCGATCTCTCGGAAGCGGATTTCACCATCAATCTCCAATCGAAGTGATTTGTGGAGGGAGGAATGCTTGCCGTGTCGCACTGTCTCATTCTAAATCCCACGGGTAATTTACTCTTGGATTCTATGATCTTGTAGAGATGCGCTTTCTTCACGATCGAAGGCTCCATGTGCGGAACGAACCACGATATCTTGTGTAGAGTTATCTTACCCGCATTGGTCGCAGTGAGTCTCACTATTGCGTCGTTGTTTCCTTTTCGAATCAACGTCAGATTGTGTTTGAATCCGTACATGATCTTGTTGTAATCATCCGCGAATCCGAAGATGTGTTTCAAAGGTATCCTGAACGAAAACGTTCCTTTAGGTCTGGACGTCTTGACGACGTTGTCGAATATCAAGGCGGCGCCGGCGCTAGCAGGACCTATGGTGTCTTTCACCCACAACTGATTAAGTCCTCTGGATTTCGAAAAATCATCAGGATACGTCAAGAGTCCGAACATCGTGGTGGCCTGACCGGGATGAAAAACAGATTCTATCTCTTGTCCGGATAGCATGTATTTTATGTTACTGAATAGATGCATAATGCCATTATTGGCTAGAGTAACCGTGTCGTCGTCGGCGTAGTCGCTCCCATCTTCCTTGGTGAGACGTCCCTGCACCACTATGTAACTCGCTAGGATGTATGAATAAATCTTGAGTTTCGACGTTGATTCTTATCTCTCCCGCATTGTTCAAACTCGTCCCGGTTACTGGTTCGTATTCGTGAACCTCATATTCTCGAATACTTTCATCTTTCACTATGCTTTGTGTTATATCTAGTATATTTGTCATTTTAAAGGACTTTTAGTTTTTTGTTTATTAATTAACTTGCTTTCTTTATCTAAAAAATAGTTTTTAATTATTTTTTATTATTATTTTTTTCTCTCTTATATATATATGTGTGTAAACAAGAAAATGTCAAAGAGAGTAAATAAAAAAAATTTTGTCTTCTTCATCAAAACTTCGTCTTCTGTAATTGTTGTTCGTAAAACTTTCCGATGATCTCTTCTCCATCCAAAGCTTCGATTTCGTAAGTCACCGGATCGGTGTGAAATACTTTGATTATCACGAAGATTTCCGAGGTCCATCAAGGAGTATAACCCTTTTCGAGTGCTTCTTATAAGTGTAGATTCTCAATCGATCACCGACCACAAATTTCGGCGTTCTAGACTACTTCCTGATCTTAGATCTCTCAGGATATAGATTCGCGTAGACCCGTTTTTCGTTTCGAGGATCGCTAGCTTCCGCGGGAGTCATCTTGATTGATCTGTGTCGCGTGTTGTTGTAATCTTTGACCAGACCGTTCAGAGCGTATATGTATTTCTTGGTAGAATTCGCCGTGAAATATCTGTGCATCTTTTCCTTCATCGTTCGATTCCAACGTTCCACCACGCTGGCTTTCTCTTCGTTTTCGATCGAGTAGAGGTCTACCAATCGATGAACGAGCTTGTTGTAGAATTCCTTTCCCTTATCCACCCACAATTTACTCGGTTTTCGAGAAGACGAGTCAAACACGCTCTTCAGAGCCTCGGCGACGCAAGGTCCCGATTTATTCTTCAAAGCTCTGATCCAACCGTATTTGGAAAACACGTCGATAACCGTCAATAGATATTTGACGCCCTCGTTCCACCTCGAAAACGATCTCATATTGACCAAGTCGGCAGACCAAATATCATCCAGACCCTTCACGAATACCCTTCTCTTTCGAAATTTACGCACTATGGGTTTGTGTAACTCCTCGGCCAATTCGCTCGTCAATAATCGTTTCTTCCTCTTTTCAGATGCGCTTTTTTTTTGAACGCCCCATCCGAATCGACGTTTCGCACCGATCAGATTGCCGACCAGCGAACATTCCATCTTCTCTCTCCTGGTCGGATTCGATATGCCTCTCAATTTCCCCAACATGTTTTTATCGCAGATGTCGTTGCGAGTCTTGGTGTTGGGATGTTTGACGTAGCACAGATCGTGATCATACGCGGTCACGTCCACCCTATTCACGGGTTTGCTCCAAGATTTGGGAGTCAGATTGGCGTTGAGTCACTTGTTCAATTTCGTTCCGGGTCCCGTGAAACTGTGACCGGGCAGATGCATTTCGAAAGGTAGATTGTTGATCATTTTATTCACGATGCCTTTGCCTTTGCTCGCGTTCTTTTTTTTTGACAAATCGCGTCTTGACAGAACCACACACACGTCGCAAATTCCGCGAAGCATCCGTCTGTCACTTTTAGTTCGCACTTCTCGAGAATTACTCTTCTCGGTAACTCTCTTACACTTTACGCAATACATTTTTAAGAGTTATTTAAATTAATTTCGTTTTTTTATTTTATATATAAATTTAATTTTTTTTTTAAAATTCTGTTCTTATTATATATATATTTTTTTTTCAATCGCTGCTCTTGAGTTCTATCATCTTACTGAATTCCTCCCTGGCCTCTCTCCTCCCCTTTTCCACGAGAGAATCCTTCATCTCTTCTCGATGATCTGACGAGTCTTGATTCTCACGGCTTCTTTCATGGCATCGTATTTCGTTTTCTCGCTCAATATCGCGAAGTATTCACCGTCCGATATCCTACCGTCTTTCAACGCCATAGAGATCATTTCGGATATCGTGTCGATCTTGGAGTCGGCCAAGACGCGAATCTTGTTGTGTTTCCTCGCCTTCAGATATAATTTCCTACTCAAAAAGTTTCCGAGCGTGCTAAACAATCCGGCGGCGAGAGCCACTCCTTCTACGGTCAACACGATCGGAATGCCGACCGCGGTCGACAACAATCCGATGCCGGCTGCGTGTAAACCCATGGAAATCGTGATGAGTGTCGTGTCGATCGCGTTGACGAATTTCACGAAACGCGAATACTTCTTCTTGAGGGAACGACGAGAATCTCTCTCTCGAATTAGATACTATTGGATTCTACTGATTTGATCGATGCGATACCTCTCTCCTCTTTCTTCTTGCGACGGTGCCGTCGGTGAAACGTCGATCGGCTTCTCGTCCTCGTCGTCCACTAACGTCGGATACAATTTATTTCTGGTTCTCATTTTTGTTTTTTTCTTTCTAATATTAGATAAAAAATTTATGTTTGTATTTATTTTATTTTCTATTCTCCCTTATTTTATATCAACGAGAAAACTTAGACATATGCTTCGTTGAACAATAATTTCAAGATGCATCCCTTATCTCGTAAAGTCAGACTTTTACGCACCAATTTCTGTTCTTCCGAATCTGTGGGCTTGCTTCGATTCTTACAGTAGAGTAATCTCTTCCAAAACGCGATCACTTCATTGATTTGAACGCGTTCGAACGCCGGTTCGAAATACTTGACGATCATATCTTCCCTTTCCATCCACAGACACGAATGATTCTCGTGATCGAAGTCTAGGTGATCCCGACATCCGACGCATCGTTCTAACAAGAGACGACCTAGTTGTTCGTTCACGCAGAATGCGTAGGCTCTCATCAGCATTTTAAAAGAAACCTTACTCTAATTTCCTGAGAATCGCTCATGATTTACGTTTTTATTATCTATTCGATTTGATATATTTATTTTTTAAATAACTATTTGTTTATATTTTTTTTCTCCCCTTTTTATATCAATCAAAAACGTGACAGCGGGCTCGCGGATTTCCAACACACCGACAACGAGACTCTTCGTTCAAAACATTTCCATCGAGTGCTCGTCGCGATCACCTCGCAATAACGTGCCCTAATCTCACTTCGAGAAACGTGACAGTGGGTTTGCGAATCCAAACACAACGTCTCTACACGAGTCGATTTCCGACCTAAAATCCGCAAGTGGATCTCCGTGTACGCCTCCATAGGGTTTCAGTGTTAAAATCGTCTACATGTACAAGATTTTTAGCGTTTTTAGGGTGATTTAGAAAATATTTAACACTGAAATCCTATGGGAGAAATCCATTTGTCGATTTCAATCAGTTTTTAGGGTGATTTAGAAAATATTTAACACTGAATCCTATGGGAGAAATCCATCTGTCGATTTCTATCAAAACGGTACATGTACGTGTACGTAAAGCTACCATAGGGTCCTGTGTTAAATATTTTCTAAATCACCCTAAAAAACGCCAAAAATCTTGCCCATGTACACGATTTTAACACTAAATCCTATGGAGGTGTACATGTACACGTACACGTACATGTACAGGTGAGTTTGAACTCTCATGTATCACCTACTAACATGGTCAAATCTTCGCTGGCACAACCGACACAAGAGCGTTGTTAAGGGAGATTCATGGAGTGTGTCTCCCCACAAAACCCCAACCCGCCCCACCCCACCCAATATTTTTTCTAGTCGGGACATTTTGAGCTGAATAGGAGTTTTAATATCGATTCGCTCTATCTGGTAATCATGCACTTTCCAAGAAGACTAGATTTGATACTTGGACTTATGTCATACACACAAGCAGAAAAAATGGAGGCCTGTAGTACCTGATTAGGACTGTTGGCACCAAGCGTAACCAATTTAGGCTACTGATACGGTACGTGTTATCAACCAAGAACTGAGTCACGACCACTACAAGCAGATATTACACACACACATAAATACATTCATTTCAAAGAAGCGTTGAGATTTTGAACTATAATGCGGACGAACTAATATTCCAACGAAGGCATGCCTCGGTGATGTAGTGGGGCTATTTTATCCTTCGGGACTTGAGCCATCTCAGTCGGGACAAATCAGGTATGTAACCCCCCCCCCTCCCCCACAGTTAGTCATTTTCGCGACGTCCCTGGCAGAAAAACATGACATTACAGGTAAAAAAGTCAACTTGGTACGACAACGCTTCCCTACGTATAACATCTTTTATGCCGACACACAAAATGATGACAATATTTTTTGTATATAATTGAAGGCTTTTTGAATAAAAGTTTACATCACCTTTTGTCTGGGCAGTAACTAACACATGTAGAAATTGGGGATCGTATACATTCCTGACAAACATTCCAACGTACATGAGTGAAGTTCCTGAAATTCAACATAGAACAGATATCGTCTGAGCGTTTCTAACAGGCTCTGGCCTTTTATCTTTTCAACCATCATAACTCTTTTCGTCCTCCATGCGTTTTGTGGAGTAAGGACAACAATTATGACTTGTGTCATTTTAATGAAAAAATGTGCGTTGCCAAGCAGAAGAACTGCCTGAGTCCGAAGGTCGAAGAATGATGCGAAGTTACCAAGGGCTGATATCTTGACCGATATGAAACTAACTTAGTAATAACCTCTTTATTAACCCTTTACCTAACATGAAAAGTAGACGACACTTGCAAAAAAAATTCTTGAATAATTAATTTTTTTCATTTTTTGTCTCAAAAACATAGGTTATGACCCCTCCTTGGAACGAGCTCGACGAGCTCGTTCCAACGAGGGGTCATAACCTATGTTTTTGAGACAAAAAATGAAAATATTTTGAAAATTAATTGGCGATTTTTTGAGAATAGCGCTGGCCGGTTTTGGCCGTTACGTTGGGTAAAGGGTTAAACCCAATGAGATGATTACAAAATCGACGAGCAATTGTCAGCTCCTCAACATTCTAACTCTGTTGAAGCTCCGCTCAAGCAGGGTTACAGCGGTTAGAGAGACACGCGCACCATCGACGTGCAGTACGCCTTAGTACACGGCGTCATCGTGCCCCCATGTAGGCAACCGGGATAAAGTGCCTTGCCGAAGAACGGGGATCGAACTCGGGACCTCTAGTATAGAAGTCCAACAGTCTAGCACTGAGCCACCGCGCTTCTGAATCTGAATGGTCCATCGTGCTAGTACATAATAAGACAGTACTGTAACTTTTGACAAAATACTTGGTGAGGGAGCGTCCTTGAAAGTCTGTCGGGGAAACTAATGTTATATCGTGACCGTACATATTCAACAAGAAGTTCTCTCCGGAGCAATGACATATTAATCTTCGTTTCACAAAGACCATATTTTGTTGTATTTTCTTACTATTTAAGGTTGCTGGTATAAAATGGAAGGAACTTCTGACATCTCCAGGAGTCTGGGCCATGTGCATTGCTCATACCTGTGGACATTGGGGAACGTATACATTCCTGACAAATATTCCAACTTACATGAGCGAAGTTCTGAAATTTGACATAGAACAGGTATCGTTTGAGCCATTGAAGAGTCATGGATTTTTTTTATCATTTCACAAATCATGAAACAGTCTACGAGGAGAGTTGGGTGATATTCTCATTTTGTATTTTTATAAGTTAACCTTTTACTTGGCGAATGGACCGCATCCACATGCGTAATTTAAAAGTTAAGCAGTTGAATAACAATATATTTTAAAAAAAATTCAACAATACCATTTCATGTGACCCCCTCATTGGAACGCGCACGTCGAGCTCGTTCCACTGAGGGGGTCACATGATATGGTTTTGAGGAATTCTTCTGAAATATGAAAAGAAAAAAAAACAATAATTAAAGAAATAAATGTTGATATCCTGTGTGTTGTGGAAAGAGTTAAATACTACTGGTGTAAAATGGAAAGAATCGTTAACACCCTAGGGCCCAATACTATCATGAAAGCTTTTATAATTTTGCATTTTCGAGAACTGTATTGTGGAAGATGAGATGTTGGTTTTTAAAACAGAGAACGATAACCGTGTTTGGATCGAACTTTAGCCACAACTTTATTACATTTAAGAAAATAATTTACGAATCAAGTGAATGCACGAAAAACCATATTGGCTAGGCCCCGCATATCATTATTTAAGCCGGACGAACCAACAGGCGTCCATGTCCGACACACGTGAACCACTAACCAAAGAGTGGTCCCAGGAGTGAACATTAAGAAAACGGAAAAATACGAATTACTTAGCCAAATGTTAGAGTGTCAGAGGTAAGAAAGCTCTCCAAGGCCCCCTGTAGAACATTGAGATAAATATCATTACCGATATCGGACAGGTGAGTGCCATCCATGCGGTAAAGGCCTATAACTTTGGATGTAATGTCGATATGCTTAATTACCCTACCGCCTTTGCTGAGGACGAATTTGGCTAATTCTCTGTTTGTTCGTTTCCGGGCTCGTTCACTGGCCTGGACATTGTGGGACCCATGCCAATATCGACGCGGAAGAATAAAAGACCAAACAAGGGTGCAAACGGGCATAGTATTTATAAGAGTATCAATGTCCGCTTTCATCTGCCATCTTAATTTGCCATAGCCTCCAGATGTGAGGTCGTTGGAACCAAGCTGAATTACCAGAAATTGTGGTGGAGGTACCGCTTTTAAGTCCTGCCGAATGCGAGGTAGAAGATCCTGCCAACACATTCCTCTGAAACCACGCCATCTGAGTCGTGCCCCTACCTCTTGGAGCTGAAGCTGGCGGCCAACCGGACGAATATCGGCCCGACGCATAGCCCAATACACAACTGAGGATCCAGTTAACCACACATCTGAAAATTAACGTCAAAATTATGAGTTACACATGGATGACAAAACAGCATGAATAAATACTCAGGTGGCTTTATAATTTAGGATCGGTAACCCTTATATACCGTTTAAAGGCGTTTGGAGTGCCACCTGTCCCATGTCTGGATCGTGGCACTGTCCACGCCTTGTAAGATAGCATGCGTTGCTGCACCGATGCGAAAACTATGTGATTTAAATCCCGTTGGATCAATACCCAGGCTGCGGAGGGTATGCGAAAGGACCGCCGAGAATTGATAAGTAGTCATTGTGCTGGCATTGGCGTGGCAAAACAAGTACGGGCAGCCAGTGGGGCGAATTGTCAGATATGCCTGCATGGATTGAACAGGACAAATGCTGTTTGGTTCCTTGGTGCAGATTTGAATCAGTACAGAGTTGTTGCGTTGATCAGTTTTTGAATGCCTGAGTCTGAATGAACAGAAAGCTGGAGTAATTGAAATGTCACGGAACAGCAGGGCGTGGCTAACTGTATGGCTAGCGGAATTTAGCACGAGTTCACAAAAAAATGCAAGGAGGTGAGCCGCCGAAAATAATTTCGTCTCATATGCAGACAAACACACCTCCCCCAAGGCGGCTATCAAGTGTGGAAGTAACTGTATAGTAATAGGATTGCGGAGTGCCCGGCAGGGTCGTGACCGCCGGACACCTTCAACCATTCGCCGTATTTGATAATTTTGTGTGGTATCACTTTCATTGGACGATTTATGGTAATACGCAATTCCCGCTAAATAAGAAGATATCGTGGATGCGGCCGTGCTGTTCAGTGACATATATGCTACATAGCGAGCGACGTGATCTACTGGTACCGGGAAGGTGGTCTGCAGCTTGTGTGCCACACGAAATGCCTGGAAAGACGTCCAGGCCCGGGCATATACCATGCGGGTGTTAGCTGACAGTGATGCCTCAATTAAATACCGTAATTCCCGTTGTATATCTGCCATATTTCGTCTGGGAGCAGGTCTGGTTCGTGGTTTGCTGCTGGTGCCATCTGGCGGAACTTGTCGAACTGAAAACGAGAGATGCAGCTGCTAGCAGCTAGTGAATTACTTTTGGATTCGATGTAAGTTGCCTTAAGGGATATATCGAACGTTAACACTTTCAGGACCAAAAAACGCATTAAACACATTACAGGCTTACATTTTGAAGATTGCTTGTTCATTGAATGAACAACGGCCTGATTGTCACAAAATAAAAGTATTTTGTGATTAGTTAAATCAAAGCCCCAGATCGCAATTGCCACTACCACCGGAAATAGTTCTGAAATGTCAAATCTCGTGTCAAGCCGGATTCATGCCAGCAAGGGGGCCACTTCCCATAGGTCCATTTCCCGTTCAGGTAAGCCCCAAAGCCTTTCCCCAAACCACCAGCCGCGTCTGTGAACAGATTCAAGTCGCTGTCTTTTAACCACAACCTATGTTGAAACACTGACACACCATTAAGCTGTTGAAAGAATAATTTCCACATACGCAAATCGTCAGGCATGCCTGCAGTGATTTTGACCAAATGGTGTGCTTTTTTAACCCTTTACCTAACATGAAAAGCAGACGACACTTGCAAAAATAATTGTTGATTAACTATTTTTTTTCATTTTTTGTCTCAAAAACATAGGTTATGACCCTCGTTGGAACGAGCTCGACGAGCTCATTCCAACGAGGGGTCATAACCTATGTTTTTGAGACAAAAAATGAAAAAATAATGAAAATTAATTGGCGATTTTTGAGAATAGCGCTGGCCGGTTTTGGCCGTTACGTTAGGTAAAGGGTTAACATGTCAGATGCCATCAATTAGCCGCCAACAAAAAGCGCGACCCGGCAGAACGGCCTTGCATGCAAAATTCAAAAAGACAATTAAAGACTGCATCTCCCGCAACTTGAGTTTTTTGCAAGCTAACGCAAAATCAATTTTGGCAGAAATTACAATTTATGAGCGGGCAGTCGTACAATCATATTCACGGTATCAATTTCGAGGCCGAGGTAAGTCAGTGTTGTTGCCGGACTAGCTGTTTTGTCATCTGCAATCGGAATACCTAGATGGTCGCATGTATTCTCAAACTCTGGGAGTGTATCCTTGGTGCGGGATGAACTAGCGTCGCCGCCAAGTAAAAAAATATCTAAATAATGTTTAACATTTGGATTACCAGTTTTACTTATAATTAACCATTTTTAAAATAGGGCACACGAAATACTGCAGCCAAACGGTAAGCATTTGTCAATGTAATATTGGTCACCAAATTTGACGCCCCACTGATCTATATCAGGTGGGTATACTGGTAAAAGACGAAATGCTCATTTGAGGTCGGCCTTGGCAAGGAGGCAGCTAGGCCCCAAAAACTGAATCATATCAACTGCATCATCAAAACTTGTGTGGACCATTTTGCAAAACTTCTGATCGATACAGGAATTAAGGGACTAAGACTCCGGATAGGAGAGATGATGGATAAGGCGGAACTCACCTGAAAGCTGTTTCGGAACAAGGCCAATCGGTGAAGCCCGAAGCGTTGCAATAGGGCGAGAGGAAAAGGGGCCTACCACTCTACCTAATACAATTTCCTTATCAATTTTAAGCTTCACAATGTCGGGGTTCTCCCTCGCCGATTTCAGATATTTGGCTTTCCTGGGCATACGAGGTCCAGCATAATGTAATTTAAAGCCGCACCGAAAACCTTCCGATAACTCAGCGGCGACAACTGTGTTCGGATACGACAAAAGAAAGTTATCTAAAAGATCAAAATCAATTGGACTTTTTGCCAGGGTGAAAATGTCTGCTTGCCTGTGGAAAGGACCCTTTGGTTGAGGAGTCGCGAAAAGTGCAGTTCACGCGCGCATGTGTTGCGCCACATGAGGAGCAAGCGTGCCGAGATTTACAAAATGAACGATTACATTAATTCAAATTAAAATCCCAGCATGTTTTGGGTACGAATCTACGGTTATGCGTAAGCAATTTCGGAGCCGCACTTGTCTGATTCGACCCATGCTAAACGGGCGACCTCATCTGCGGAGTCATCACCAATAACCATAAGTTAGGATCAATCTGCGCCCAGGGCTGAAGGGAGTTTCCGGCGCGTTTAAAACGAAACTGCTCGTCATAGGTCCGCCATGCCAAACCGCCACATTTCGACGCGGACCACCGAACAGTGTGCAAGTGTTTCAATATCGCGACTGCCACCTCGACATCTGCATGATGTGAAATATAGATGGACATATAGATCATAAAAGCATCCGTCCAGGCTTCGATTTTGTCAATTTTTTTGAACTGATTGCGGGGACCTACCCGTAACATTCCGGCTGGGAACACAATCAAATTACCAGGGGGGGGGGGGGGGGGGGCGTCCATATCTGATAACGAATCCCGGTCGAGCAACGAGGAAAAATCAACATATTCATTACGAATAATTTTGTCCCGAACGGCTTTGGAAACATGCATCCCGAGGCCGTCGTTCACGCCCACTACTGGAGCAGGGTCAATGTGTTCATTGCAGTCGGTGACACCAAGGAAAGTATCAAATCGGGTGTTATGCAATCCTTATCTACATGCCCATTTCTTGGATTTTGAATGTGCAGCGACGTCTGCGCCACACAGTCTAGTGACACCGTCTGAGTCCGATTCAGAATCAACATCCGACGAAACAAGATTTCTTTTTTGACGGTTGTTCCGGTAGACGTTTGTTGCACTTATCAGAATTTTTCTGTGTTGACGAAACAAGATTTCTTTTTGTGGGACGCACTGTAGGCTTACTAAGTTAGCGGTCCTTGTCTTCTGCACGACCGGACGCTTGGCCTTGGGTTGCTCGGCGTTAGGCTTACCTCTTTTAACTTTAGTAGAGTGAGATCTGGAGTCACGGAATGACTCGATGGAAGCTCGCTTGTTGGCATTACTAGAATGAAGTCTGGTAAGTGTTTGCGCTGTGGGTTGGGACGACGCCCTCTAGAACCTCTACGGCGTCCTGACATTGCACTGGAACGAGCAGAATTCGCGTGTCACAAACCAACTAAATCCAACTATGAATTTGCACATCCGTCGAAATCTCGAACAAATTGTCAAACAAAAACCCTTTCCGGGAATTTCACTATGCTTTTTTAACGTATGGTGTGAAGTATTGAGCCATGGTTAGAAATTTAATACAAAGAGAACTTGGAGAGCTTCCATCAACCTTAACGATAATTGAGCACAAGTTGCACAGTCTTCAAAACACGCATTCACTCGCTTGCATAATTATCCAATGGGCCCCGCCCGGGCGGAACATGCATTGGTAATATTGGGCTGTTTCGACAACACAGTGTGGGTTTCAGTGCAATGACACACAAGGTTTCTCTCCTTTCCATAATGCGTTTTTTCCTCCAGTGGGAAAAAAACATGTTTTATTTAAACAGTATTTATTGGAAAATTTCAACATGGACACCCGTATACCATATTTCAAGTATTTTCAGTATTAATGTTTTAGTTTACACGAGAATCCGTGGTCGACATAAAGCTATAAGCTTACGTAAGCCGCCTAGCAATATGTTGACCTTTGTAAACTGTAAGCACAATCTTCTATAACGCATATTCCAACGAGAGACTTATACTGGGACTCTGTACGCCAAGCTGAATTATCTGAATTAATTCAGATATCGAAGCTTCTTTGGATAACTGTTGATCACAAAAGCACAGAGCTTTGAAACAAATCATGCTAGAGGACGAGGTCACTTAGAAACATTCACTTCTATCAGTTATATCCTTTTGATGTGTAGAATGTTTATCAGGTTAAAATACTCCCGGACGATCACGCTTAAAGTTGTCATTGAAAGATGAACAAGACAGTTTGGCGTCATCATCCTAGTTTGCTCATTCCCATTCCCTTTCAGTGAAACCTGGCGTCTATCTGGGAAGCGTCCATGTGGGAAACGTATATCTAGGAAACGTATATTGATCAGCGTCCATCTGGGTGTGTGTGTGTGTGGGGGGGGGGGGGGGGCAGTTGTAAGATTCATAGAGTGATTTTCTATCACATGCGGAAATACTGATTGATAGTTTACAGTGCGTGGAGAGTGTATTATCACTAAATCACCCGCAGAGTGGAGATTCCATCCAAGCAATAATTGCAAATTTGTTGCAAAGCTTAAGCACAGACAAAGTTTCAACCAATGGTCCTCCGGGTTAAACCCGAAGGTCCATTGACTGAAACATTGCTTGTGTTTTTTTTTGTCCATATGTATAAAATTTGAAAGTTATAGTTTGGGTGATAACTCCAGTCCGCGGGTGCTTTAGTTACAATCCACTAACCACGTACTGTTAATTAAAAAAACCCCACCTTTTTATGCTCCCCGAAAAAAAAAACCCGGGAGTATATAGTCTCCGCTTTGTCCGTCCGTCCGTCCGTCCGTCCGCAGTGATATCTCAGCAGTGTGTGGATGAATTTCAATGAAATTTGTTATGAGGCTCATGGCCATGTTATAATAAAGTTGCTCGCATATTTTTCACCAGAGTTATGGCACATAATTTGTCAATTTTTCATGATTTCTTACCAGAGCGTAGATGGATTTCAATGAAATTTGGTATGAGATATCCTCGTGACAAGCCGCTCCTTCACATGTTATAAAAAGTTGCGCGCGTATTTAGTTACAGTTCCTGTATTTCAAAGACACGTGTTAAATTATTTGCCATAGCAGGGGACCACAATTTTACGAATCTGCTTGTTAACCGAGTCGAGCATCCATCAGTTTTATTGATTTTCTTGTTCGATAATGTTAACACCAACTGACAGAAATCTAATTTGCAGCACAGATATAAGTATTCAAAAGTGATTGTAAAACAAGTTTTGATTCTGAGAGATACCTATATAGTACAAGACAGAATGCGGTAAACCCTCTGCCTTACGTTTTACTGCAGCCTGTAGAAGCTCAATTTGGATACGTTTAGTACTTTTTGCCAAAACAACCTTTCTTAAAAGATAGGAAATCCGCCATTTCATACAAAAGTTTCCTCACATTTAGAACATATAAATGATCAGTGGTGTACATTTGACTCCTAAATATCAAAGTCCGGTCTTAATAAGAACGAAGAGGTCTATATGTTCTATATGTTGTAAGAATACTGTATGTCAAGTCTGTCTAATGTGTACGGTCTGGTTGACGAGCTTACATAAAGAACCGTTCAGTGGAAACTCACCTAGTGGAATACTTATTTATATATTGGTGTTTAAGGTCACATACTTATACACAATGGCTAATCGTGGCCGTGACAGTTTTACGGGTGGAAGAAGCCAGAGTAACCGGAGAGAATCACCGAGCAACGTCGAGCAACTGTCAGCTTCTCAACATTCTAACTCTGTTCAAGCTCCGCTCAAGAAGTGTTACAGCGGTTGAAGATATGTGCACCATCGACGTGCAGTACGCCTTAGTGCACGGCTTCATCGTGCCCCCAAGCAGGCAACCGGGATAAATTGCCTTGCCAAAGGACACAACGCGGTTCGTCCTGGGACCTCTAGCATAGAAGTCCAACAGTCTACTGAACCAACGCGCTCCCAACTAGTGGAATAAATTCCACAAATAATTTAAATTATGATGTGTTCATCTGTAAAGTCTAATTTTTAAATAGTCTGGGCCACAACAATTTTTCTGGAGCTTATTTGCACATATCGTTTTTCCATCTATCACCGCGACTTTTATGGTGATATTGGGAGAAAATTCAACAATTAAATTTAATTAATAAGTTTATAATAAATTAAACACGTTTAGTTTAGCTTCTTCTAATTCCTACACAATTATTTTTTGCAATTTGGAATGACAAATTTCTTTATGGAACAGTTTATGGTTACAGGTATTTATTTGATCTAATTTTAATTCGAGTTGATATCGAAAAACTCTGCCAAATGATGCGGTAGAAAAGATTATTTCGAAATGAAACAAAATACTGCATTTTGTTTGGCTGAGAGGTACGGTGTAACTTGCAGTCCACAGTGGCTTTTTTTTACACCGTGTTTAACCACGGTGTAAAAACAAGAATATATAAGAGCAAGCTATATGGCTAAAAGAGTACCCATTTTTAATTATTAATTCATACCTTCTGCTCGGTCATGTTAGAACAAAAATAAAAATACAGGAAACTTAATATTTTTGTGCAATAAAATATTACAGATATGGATGTCATTGGAACTGGCTCATTGAGCCAGTTCCAATGACATCCATACTTGTCTGTTTTTGCTTAAGAAACTTGCAAAGTACAAATTTTCTGTCAGTTTTTGCCCACAATGTAGGTTAAAGTATTAAGAGCACCACAATTCTTGGAAATAAATCCGTTATCCTTGTGTTGTCCAGGGTGTGTGGGAATTTACACCGGTTTGGGAACTCATACACCCTTCGGCTTCGCCTCAGAGTGTATGATTTCCCAAACCGGTGTAAATTCCCATACAGCCTGGAAAACACAAGGATAACTAATAATATTAATTTGACTTATAACTCTGTGAATGAGTCCGACCCACAATACTTTATTCCGTGGCCCAAAAACGTTAATAATATCAGCCGAGTTACATTTTATCTACCTTTTACCTAGACTGTAGCTTTCATTTATCTCCACCATTCCCCAAGAATTTACGCTGCGTATACTTACACTGTACCTACGTAGAATTTAGATCACAAAAAAACTCTTTCACAGTTAGGATTGATGAAACAAAAATAAAACTGTATTCTGAAGACTAGTGCTCAAATTATAATTTTCTTTGTCTAAGAAAAATAGAATATTCCGAGTTTTAATGAAAAAAAAATGAGTTTGCTTCGCGATTTGTGTTCACCTGCGGTATGAACGGAACCGATGTTAAATTGTTGCATTATAATTTAATTGTACTCCGAATGGTCAGCTCTGCGTTGAATAAGCGAAAATACACAGTTTCCATCCGTCTCTTTTTAACAAATTCTTCTCGCGGTTTGGGGCAGGCCATCACATTTTCGACAAGGTTACGTCCAACCCATGCGGGTTTCACAAAAATTCCGTGGATCATTCTCGGATTACACGATTTGTCGTGAGATCTTGCTTCAAGGGATTGATATTTAGTGGCTTTAGAAATGAACAATTTTCAACATAATATCTTTGGATCAATTTGCAAATTTCGAACCCATGTAAAACAATTATTACAAATTGTCACCCTTTCAACTGAGTTCCTGAATTGTTAAAAATAATATTATTCACAACAAAATCAGCGACTCTGTTTTGTATTTCGTGGAATTTTCTATGATAATCTGCTCACCATTCTTGTCATCCTGTCTTTTAAGAATAAAATGTCTTTCTCGCAAACCTTTGTGCGTGCAGCGCTGGAAGGGTTAAGACCGCTACAAATGCAGTACAGCTGAGCTCTTTACAATCATAATTTGTCAGTACAACAGTGTTGATGTGTAAAGACGGTTACCCCGCCACTCCCCCCCCCCCCCCACCAAAGACGGACAGATAAACCTGTTAACAACTTCCCGTATCAAAGAGGATAACAGAACACCAATCCGTTCGACGATTCAAGATAGTCCAAGGTCTGTTACAATGCGTTATCCTAACAATAGTCTTCTTTAATTGCAAATAAAAAATAACATCAGTGAAACTATGCGCGCTACTGATGTCGCTCAAATTCCCACACATCCTGCAGATCTGCGGGTGTTGCTTGACATTGCCCACAAAGAGCTGTACGTTTTATCCTCCATAGATTGTCTTTCTTACCCAAAATAGAGTCAGATTTCCTAATCAATCAACAGTGGATTATGCATCACGTGAAGATGTCACGTGTCAGTGATGCTAATCGTCAGATCACATCACAGAAACATGTTCACACAAATTTAAATTTCCATAAACTGTATTGATAATCCTAATCCGTGATATTTGTGAAAATGATATTGCTTCACAAAGAATGTACCACCACAGTCATAGATCCTATTTCAGTGGCTGATCTACGCGGCGGTGGACCCAGTGTATGTCCTTTCAAGTATTTTTCTTAATTTTTTTTTCTGATTGCAGATATTGAGACAATGGAGTTTTTGCCTACTGCTTTCAGTAAACTATTCAACTACTTCATAACCTTGACATTTATCATTATGACACTTTCGACAGCCAGGGACACCTCGTGTCGGACAGTGTTTCAGGCGGAGGAAGCCGGAGTACCCGGAGAGAACCACCGAGCAACGGCGGACAACTCTTAGACTCCCCTACGTACTAACTCCGCACAAGCAGAGTTAGCATTGATTGAAGACAAGTTTACTATCAATGTGCAGTACGCCTTAGTACTGGGCGTCACCGTTCCCCCATGTGGCCAATCGGGATTAAGTGCCATGCCCAAAGGACACAACGCAGTTACCTATGGCGGGGATCGAATTGTGGACCTTTTGGTTTGAAGTCCAATGCCACAACCACTGAGGCAGCGCGCTCCCTAATAATTCCTCGCAATGCAAGCAAAATGACTGTGGATGAACTTGAGAGCCCTATTCTAAAATAATACCAATATACGTCATGTATTGTTCGAAAATACTCTGGAATACCAGGGGTCGAAAAGACTGTTATCACAGTAACACGATATCACTGAAAATCACTTTGCGTTAAAATAAACTGTTGAATGGTATCATACAGTGTACCAGAGATATCGTCCCCTGGGTTCCAATGTGGTCTATTTGCCTACTGGCACATGGAACACATTGGAACTCAGCGGACGATATTTCAACAAAATATATATTTGTTCAATCGTAATTTCTCAGATACGCCATTCCAGAAAATTTCATCGATGTTTTAACGTCCGTTTGATTGTTTAGAAAATCTAAATGTGGTGACCATCCACGAGAGGATGAGGAGAGGATGGTCACCACATTCAGATTGCTAAACTGTTCATTAAATTATCTAATATGCATATCTTCACAAATTAATAGCTTGATTGCTGATAGTTCAATAGATATGGTCTGACCTACAGTGTGTTTTGTGTTTCATGCTCTTTTCGATGAGGTTACGTTTCTACAGCATCAAACATGATACGTCATAATTCAATTAAGTAGAATGTGCACTAAGAGCGTATGTAGGGTAGACCAATCATTATTTTCAACGTGCAGCCCTAAGGCTGCACGTTGAAAATATTAATTAGACTACCCCCAAATAATGAATATGGACTCTTCCAATTGCTGTCATTAAACAGGCATGGAAGATGCCAACAGGGTTCAAAGGGTTAAATAATATGATAAGGTATGGATTTTCTACCCTGTAGTATACTAAACTAAGGTTAGTTTAAATAGATTTTACTTGCTTCGCCTTTGTAGGACAAGTGCTAAACACTTTGTTTACCCTCCCCTCCTTCAAATTTAACCCTTTACCTAACATGAAAAGCAGACGACACTTGCAAAAAAAATTCTTGAATAACTAATTTTTTCATTTTTGTCTCAAAAACATAGGTTATGACCCCTCGTTGGAACGAGCTCGACGAGCTCGTTCCAACGAGGGGTCATAACCTATGTTTTTGAGACAAAAAATGAAGATATTTTGAAAATTAATTGGCGGTTTTTGAGAATAGCGCTGGCCGGTTTTGGCCGTTACGTTGGGTAAAGGGTTAAAATACACATATAACATTGCAAACAAAATACTAAATAACAAAAGCAAATTTTAGTTTCACAAACAAAACAAAACGGAGAGTGAGAGAAAAGGAGTGAAAGAAGTTGGGGGAAGAAAAAGAAATAGAAGGAGAGAGGAAGAGGGAGAAGATGGATTGGTGATAACTCATGAGTAATTTTCCCACCTAATGTTGTGAGGAAATACATACACTTATTTCATCACCGATTCGTTTCTATAAACTAAGTTTTGAGATACTTGTCTTCAGACATAAAGGATTAATTGTGATGTAAGGCTATGGTGTAAGGGTAGTTGTTTAACCAGTAAGAAAGAAGAAAAACAGCCGTGGACCATGCAACTCATGATTTGTACATATTCTTCCTTGTGTGAACTTGACCAAGAGTATGGCATACCAGGCTTGGATTTGGAGACAGCACTATTGCGTACAATGCCACGTTTATATGAGTGGCTACCAGAACCCTCCAACTTCCGGGGGACACTAGTGACTCTACACCCCACGATGAAAGACCCTCGAGCTCTTCTCACAATCCGCCCCTGCATATTTTGTTTGTATCCATTCTGAGTTGTAACTAGAATAGGATGTGAAATAATTTTCCAGCGTGGTATTCCTGCCGTGTACCCATCATCAGACATAGAAAGAATATTCTGTTTTTGTAATATCGCAGAATCTATTTAAAAAGTTATCAGTTTTACAACTTCTCACCCTGTGCAAACAGATGTGATGAACACTGTTGATTGAATATTATATTACCGTAGCATCCCCGAAGCCAGGATCTCAATATTTTCCGGCACGGTGAGACGAGGGTCACAATTTTCCGACCGTGTTCCCGGGTTGTTGACTATCGGTACGAACTTGAAACCCTTTAATTCTTTGCCTACAAACTGAGAAATTGAAAAAAATATTTTTCAACAAATTTCAACAAAACCATATGATGTGACCCCCCTCATTGGAACGATCTCGTCGACCTCGTTCCCGCGAGGGAAGTGTCAAATGATATGTGTTTTAAAACGCTTATAACGAGAATTTTAAAAATTAATTAAAATAATAAATTTTGATATCGTGTGCGTTTGGTAAACTGTTAAACTGGTCAACTTTTCTCAAATTAGCGGCTTTTGATTCGGGCCTGTACCGAAGTACATTCATTATTCGAAAAATTAATATTTGAAAAGTTTAATTGACTTTCAAGGAGTAAATGCCGTCAGATGGGATGGATTTGAAAAATGGGGCGAGTGGGACAAGTACGTCAGGAGAAGGGTACGAAAATTACGATTTTCAGTCAGCATTTCGAGGTGACTACCTAATTCGCCCCACTGTCCGAATTCGGACAGGAGGACGAATGTGGCAGGTACATCGATTGAAAGGTGTGGAATTTATGATTCCCAATACCACGATGTGCACAAACAATTCGCCGCATTATCAAAGCCCATTGTCATTTAGCGGTACACTTTGAGAGAAAGTTTTGAAGTGAAATAACCTTCACACAAAAAGCTTTCCTGGAAGCTCGGATGGAATGAGTAAATCTAAAATGCGATTGGTTAACCCTTTACCTAACATGAAAAGCGGACGACACTTGCAAATAGAATGTTTGAATAACTATTTTTTTTCATTTGTTGTCTCAAAAACATAGGTTATGACCCCTCATTGGAACGAGCTGAACGAGCTCGTTCCAATGAGGGATCATAACCTATATGTTTTTGAGACAAAAAATGAAAAAATAATGAAAATTAAATGGCGATTTTTGTGAATAGCGCTGACCGGTTTTGGCCGTTACGTTGGGTAAAGGGTTAAACATTCTCCTTTATCTCTTTCTTTTTTTCAGAATGGCTTTCTGTCTGCCGTCCCTTATTTTTTCTACTGGTTGTTTATCAATATTGCGGGACACTTTGCGGATTTTCTAAGAAGTAGACGCTTGATGAATACCACAAATACTAGGAAGTTATTCACCATCTTAGGTTAGTGGCCAGTGTGGGCGTATTTACATGAGTTGAGGGTGAGTTTGCCTGAAAAATGATAAGCCCTGTAATATTTGGTCGATAGGCATAAGCATGTACAACTATTTCTATCCCCCTAGTTGCGCATGCGTGAAAAACAGAGCTATCTTCATTATCCAATTTACTATGGAGTTCAATGGGAGAAAGCAATAAAACTTCATTTTTCATCCATATTTGCTTTTCAATAAAATTCGCGTACATATGGTCAAATAGTTTAGGGCATCCTCTTTAAAGTGATGTTTAATACTTATTGCTAGACAAAATCCTTCATGTTTCCATTTTTGTTTTAAATATCTTATTTTATCTGTGTGCATTTCCTTATGAATTTATGAAAAAAGGCTGACTGGCGTAGCTTTAAAGTTAAAAATATATATTAACCATCAATAGCATGCATTCCGCGTACATCATTCGGAATAAAGTAAACTTTAAATTATTTGATTCTATAAAAATATTTCAATTATGGTTTTGTTTTAATGTTTCCATTTCACTTTGAAAATAGTGATTTTTATATTTATGCGATTTCAACAGACGATTCTCAACGGCTAATATTGTCTTCACTGACGTGAATGAAAGGACTTGGAAGCTCCATCATTTCTATTGACTCGTTAATATAAGTGTTTAATTTTGCATTGAACACAATGTATGTGATTTTAACAATTTAGAATTAATAACTTTGCTGACTGACGGTGTACAGGTTTAGAACAATTAGATTAACTTGAAGTTGACAGCTAATTGGAAAAACTTTGATGTGGGTGTTGTTTTTTTTAACAATTACTCAACGTCAGGTTTCTAATTATTATGAAACCAGTACATCTTCATAGTTGATAGTTGACAGACTCCAAGATAGGGAATTAATGGTTGAGCTGAACGAACACCGATCCCTAAACAGAAAAACAAAATAAGTTTCCAGAAAATAAAAAAAAAAATTATACAATATAACTAAACTGCGTGGAGTCAGTGAGGATTGCCTCGCTACTCATTGAGAACTTTAGGGCAGAGTCTGTGAGGGCTGCCTCGCAACTCTGCTGAAGCGCGACTGAAATGCGTTTAATACGATCTATATAACAAAACCCTCCACATACTCCAGGATAGTGAATCAATGGCGAAGCTGAACGAACACCGAACACTTTATAGAAAAGCAAAATAAGCCACAGTAAATTAAAATTCCTCAATAGAATTAAACTGCGTGGAGTCAGTGAGGATTGTCTCGCTGCTCATTGAGATCTTTAGGATTGAGTCTGTGAGGATTGCCTAGTTATGATTGTGTGCAAGAATTAACGTGGCGAAGTCTGCTTATTCTGTGGTGACGCTGAGTACTGCCCCACAAGACGGTGATCAGTACTTAGTCCGAGTCCACCATGGGTGGGAGTATGAGTGTCTGTAAGGATTAGCGTGGCGAAGTCTGCTCATTCTGTGGCGGCGCTAAGTACCATCCCGCAAGACGAAGACGGCGATCCAGTCTACCATGGGTGGAGTATGAGTGCGTGCAAAAGCTATGATGATTAATTAAACACGAATATAAAGTACCGGAGTGTGGATTCCACCCCACCCCCCTCCCTCCAAGGAGTTGATTCTCCACTGAGCAAAAATGTACAATTTCTGATTAAAAGCATAAGAAATCTCAGCAAAGTTTCTGTTGATGGACCACCGGGTTAATTAGTATTTTTGATTTCTCAACAAAAATATTAGTAAGCCGCACTTTTGTGGCTTATAGAGTATTGGGTAACTGACTCACTCAACATTATAGTAGTGCGCCGTTCAGGTTTATTACAGAGGCGTAGCCATGGGGTCCTTGGAGGGCCAATGCCCCTTAAAATACCCCCCCCCCCCCCAACAAACATGATCCAATGCAAGTTTCACATAATGTAAAGCCCACAAAATAGTGCTACACATGCTACAATTTTTTCGACTTTAGAGCACTGGATTTTGCAAAATGTTCTTGGGGGAGGCCTTGTCATAACTAGGACCCACGGGTCATTATACTAGCCTTCCACTTTCCGGGAGAAAACTGGAAGGATGGGTAACGCCAAGAGAGAGTCCTAGTTAGGACTAGGGGAGGACAAACATCATTGTTTGCCGCCGCCTCCCCACCCCCCAACAAAAAATGATTTGGCTCCCAATTATAGAATCCTGGCTACGCCACTGGTCTATTATGGGCCTCATAGGGACTAACCCATTCCCCCAACCAACTCCCACATCAATTCAATATAGACCAGTATTATTATCTATATACAAACACTTGACTTGTGACTTTTTTGATTTCCGACCAGAAATATTAATAAGTCACGTCGTTGTAGCTAGTATTATTGGTCGATTGACTCCCTACACATGCATGTTACAAAAGTGCACCCTTGCTGCAGTAGTACATCCTTGTATGTTGCAGGCACCCTCAAATGTTTTATGTGACTTAGACAATTACCAGTTACCAGTTAGAATCAACGTGTTTGCTTTTTTTGACATCCTTTTTTCAAAAATTGCTCCTGATAGGTGAGAAATGACCACCATCCATACGAGGAGCGCGTCCATAAAATTTTCTGTACACGACGATGCTGTGTATCGCTATCTTCCGTCCAAAAAAATACGATCTCACGCCACTCTCAGGCAAAAAGGCATCTTCCTCACCCAGACCAATTATGTTGATGCTAAAACGCCAGGTTGAAATTGTAATGTGAAACTGTTAGCCGAGTGGATAACTGCGCTGGTTTCTTACACGTTTTAGCAGATGTCCCGGTAGCCAGACCACGTTGGGAAATTTCCTGAGGTTTCCTAGCTTTTCATTACATAAAGTGCCTCCCCGTCGAGCTGGGATGTAAAATGACCGACGCCTGATCGGACAGAGATAATCAGTCCCACTTCCGTCTCCACCTCCTCCGATATTACAGATTCTGTTCATGTTCGTTTCTTGTTTGTTGTCTCTTCTCTTTGTCGATGTCCAAACTTTTCTTTACGCAAAAATGTATGCATACCCGGTTGAACTGATTAAAGGTGTAGATCTAGGTGATCTGCGGTGACAAATGGTCAGCACACAGTTTGAACAGGAAGCCGATGAAGATATGACAAGCGATCGCACTGTCATACATCGCCCATTTGTTACGTTCATTGAGAGATTTAAACTTCAAATCATTAGATATGTATTCCTTATAGGTTGGGTCGGAACATAACCCTTTAATCCCGGTGAGAATCCTGTATGGGGTGCATTTTACGAGATATTATGGATGATAGCGAAAGAAAAACATATATTTGTATGCGTCGTCTGCTTCTTGCAATTTAAGTGCATAACAACTAGAATAAACCGCGCGTAAGCGCGGAATTAAGCAGAAGGCAGTGATAAATAATACTTATAAATAAATTCTAACCCCCGGCGTCCTGTTATATTAACCCTTTGAACCCTAATGGCGCCTTCCAAGTCAGTACAAAGACAGCAATTGGAAGAATCCATATTCTTTTCGTTCAGCAGACCAGTTAATATTTGCAACGTGCAGTCTTCGAATTTCACGTTGAAAATATTGGTTGGTTACCCAACACATTCACTGAGTAGTCTTCCAACCTGATGAAGTTATGACGTATCATGTTCCTGGACGGAAAAGCAGCCTTTAGGAATCAAAGTGTTAAGCTGGAGCGCGTAAATTGTAGTTGCATGACATTTATAGGATTTGAAAAAAATTCAGTTCATCGATAAAGGCTTGAAATGCCGGTTGGCATTTCTTCGCTCTGTAAGAATAAATATATATTTTTAACCCTTCACCAAACGTAATGGTCCAAACCGGTCAGCGCTATTCACAAAAATCGCCAATTAATTTTCATTATTTTTTTCATTTTTTGTCTCAAAAACATAGGATATGACCCATCTTTGGAACGAGCTCGTCGAGCTCGTTCCAATGAGGGGTCATAACCTATGTTTTGAGACAAAAAATGAAAAAAAAAATAGTTATTCAAGACTTTTATTTGCAAGTGTCGTCTGCTTTTCAAGTTAGGTAAAGGGTTAAAAAATGAGTATGCTAAGAGCTGCTATCGTTTCTCTTCAGATAGCTTTTCCTGGGCAGGATGCTTCAGAAGTATGAATTCTAGCGTGAGTTGAACAGACCTATTGCACATGTTTCTCAGCTGTTTTTTAAACTTCAGCAGTGCAGTTTTTGTTTGTGAAGATACTAAGAACAAATGCAATTTCTTTATTGGTGCTTAACGCCACCTCTGCAGCTAAGGCTATATCATGGCGACGAAAGGATATAAAATAAAATAAACTTCATTGTCAATGACGAAGAAAAGTGATTGTATGTTCCACTGACGACACCTGCTGGCATGGAACACATTATGGTCGCATATTACCCTCTAACAAAAAGGAACGCGTTAGCCTTGTATAACTAACATGACATCGTGCCAATACTACAAGCTTACTAGACGAATAGTGATGAGAAATATTTGGTCGGAAACGATGGAGCTTGTTATTTGTCGCTCCATGCCAATCCGCCTGCCACAATGATTTGATGTATTTATTGACATGTCGTTTAAGATCACTGAAAGGAATTTTAAAATCACTGAGAGGCTTGGTTAAAGTCTGTCCTGCTGCACTGTCTGTTCTGGTGTCACCTGAGATACCAGCATGTCCAGGTAACCAGCAAAACACGATATGATATTGGTCAGACATGAGAGTGTGCAACTTCTCACGAAGTTCCAACATGAGAGGGTTCTTCAATCTGGGGTTGAGTAAAGCTAAACAACAAATGCAATAGTGACTCCGTTGTGTTGCCACGGAAAGTGCATAATTCCGTTTCTGATAGCTTGCATATGAGAAGTTTGGTGTTCGGAAATAAGATATTGTGCAGTATTTTGTTCTGTAAACTCCCCAAATAAGCATCCACTGTGGTTTGTGATAAACGCCAGTTATTTGGTCGTAGGTTGATTCCATTTCTCCTGGGTTTGGGTAGACAGTTTTGCAAACAATTGTTGAAGGTATTAGTAAAAGTCTGACACACTTTCTGGGAGTTTTTAATAGTATCCAAATTTTTTTCTCCTCATCACTTCGAGGTTTTTTCAATATTTTTTTTGTATAACCAATTTCCTAGAAGTAGGGATAGACTTCATGATTCCGTGATACACAGTAAATGGTGTTTGATCCGGCGATCTGACCTCCTCAACGAGACGTGATGCGACGACCCAGATCACTTCACTGTAGCGATAAAAAGGTTTATTATATGACTTATAGTTCAACATCGCATGTCAACGCTAGCATTAACATTTCCCCCAACATTTTTGGGGTAATTGGATTGACGTAAAAAAGAACTATTTTTGTTTACACTTATTTTTGTAACAGGTGCATACTTTCGAGGAATCCCCTGATGCGCATAGGCACGTAACAAAGTGAACAATCAACTTTCAGTCGACCCGGATCGCCGTCCAAGCGCATCCATTCCAGCTCGGAGTAAAGTACTCTCTGCGATCGAAACAGCTAATTATGCGAATTCTGACACACCCGTAAATAGTCCTTCATATTATAGTGATACAGAATCGGATTCCACACTGTGGATTTTCCGGGGACCAGGAAAAGATCGTCAAACAGTAGTGATATTTAGCGGTTAAATTACATCGTCATATAATAAAGTATTTTGTCCTTGTATCAGTATGCATCGCATTTTCTGATTGGTCAACGTGACCGAAACAAATAGCCATGGTATCGGCTATCTTCAAACATGCGGGTGATAAGAGCGCGCGCCGTTGTTCCCCGTTTGTCACTCGAGAAACATCCAGGTGATAAAAATAACCTTTGACCCCGACTGGGTCACATCGATTGCAGAAACTCCTATTAGAACTGTTAAGTTATATCCAACTTATTGTCGTATTGTAGTGAATACTAATACAAATTAAAAAAACATTGTTGCAGCCCAATGAGTAGAAGCACTTGTTGGCTGTCGTATTCGATGAGAACTGAAAGAGACTGAATCGGGTTCGCAAATATACTTTTGCGCTTTGCGGGGTGAGAACATCAAGGGGGGCAACTCATCTGTTTATCTTCGATATCGCTTGAGCAGAATACAAAATGTCAATCTCTCGCTTCGCTTGTCACTCCGATGGAGACATCGTTCGCAAACAGATTGAACTCACGCCTAAATACATCGTCAAATCAAATAATGCTGCCGCATGGCTTTTTAGAGAGTATTTGTCAGAGAAAGACTTTGATACTGAATTTGAATCGGTTTTAAAACTTTACCAAAGGGGAAAACTTCTCCATGTGTGACCTGGTTTATAAACAACGATTCGGAAATAGACTCGGTCTATTCATAGTATTGCTGTGACGTTTGTTTCGCTGTTTGGTTCAAAACCTGAGGCTCAGTGTGGGGTTTAACCTTTGTCGCCTGAGTCTTAATGTGGGATCATATTTTACATCTCGGCATTATTTCTGTTAGGAGGCGGGACAAAATCGTTATCTCGGGCAACATCCAGGGTACATGGAGATTTAATACCTGGATGTCTCCTTTTCAACAATTCGGCTTGCGCCTCATGGTTGAAAACCGACATCCGGGTATTAAATCCCCATGTATCCTGGATGTTGCCCGAGATAACTTATAATATTTATTGGAAGAATATGGTAAAATTAAAAAACTATTTTCTTCTGTGAGAAGGTCGTTGACAAAGAATTTTATAAGTTATCTCCGCCAACATGTATGGTATATGGAGATTTAATACCTGGATGTTGGTTTTTAAACACCGAGACGCAGGCGAGGTGTTTAAAGAGACATCCGGGTATTAAATCTCCATACACCGTACATGTTGGCGGAGATAGCGTTTTTGTCCTGTTTGAAACACAATACAAACATAGTGAAAATAAATCCGTGGACTCATTTCTCAGCTACACAATCACTTGGACCAAATTCGTGATAATTATTTTGTTTTTAAAATCGCAGAAGACAACAGATAGAGTTACATCCCCTGGGTCTAGTGTTTTTTATTAGAATTTAACGACACATTCACAGCCAGGAGCATATCATGTCGGTGACAGTTTTACGGGTGGTGGAAGCCGGAGAACCCGGAGAGAACCACCGAGCAACGACAAGCAGCTGTCAGCTCCCCAACATCGTAACTCTGAACTCTGCACCGCTGCGCAGGCAAGGTTAGATTGGTTGAAGACATGCGCATCTTCGACGTGCAGTACGCCTTAGTACACAGCGTCATCGTGCCCCTATGTCGGCAATCGGGGTTAAGTACCTTGCCCAAGGACACAACGCTGGAGCGCGAATCAGTCGCTGAAATGGTCACCCATCCAACTACTAACCGCGCTCGACGTTGCTTAACTTCGGTGATCTGACAAGAACCGGCTATCGCGACGCCACCCCCCCCCCCCCCCCCCACCCCCAACACCTTGGGTCGTTAAGGAAACGAGTAAACAGTATTTTGTTGACATATCGTCCCCTGAGCTCCAATGTGTTCTATGTGCCTACAGGCACATAGAACACATTGGTACTCAGGGAACGAATTATTTGCTCTTATTTTATTTTTATGATTGAATTGTCGGAAATCTGATGATATTTGTAACTATTTTCGTTTTTTTGGTTCGATTTTTATTTCGAGGCGAGGTAAAGCTGAAAGCGTTCGTTTAAACCATATACCTCCGATGTTTCGCGTGCGCTTCTACCCGAATGAATGAAAGGTTTTAGCGCGCCGATGGCATGCAGGGACGATGTGGGATTTACAAATCCCTTGCGACCCGAAAACGCGCTTATACCCTGGGTGTTGCACGTTCTCATATACCATGGCTATTTGTCCAAGGCATTCCAACCAATCAAAAGACCGAATTTATCGGGATATAGGGACAACTCCTTTTCACACCATATTTGTCAAAGAAAAGTTTGACGTTTGTCTTTCATGATACTTTTATTATAAAAAAAATGTTTCCGAAAAGATGTCTTTTAGATTAGCAGCAGTGGTTATAACATCTCTTCAAAAAGGGTTTGTATGCATACATACTTTTCGTAGCCAGTGGCGTAGACAGCTTTTCGTTGGGGGGGGGGGGGGGGGGGGGGGGGGGGCAAGCCCAAAATTTTCCGACAGACCGAAAATTTTCCGGCAGTTTAACAACAACAAAAACCCAAACAAACAGAAAGAATCTGTTGTTTACAGCAAATGTACTGAAAATTGGTCTTTTTTACCCAAAATTTACCCAAAATGGAATGTTTTTATCCCCAAAGCCAGCATCTTAATGTTATTAGGCATAAATTCGCCTAAAAATGGTCTCAAAAAATTTCCGACGAAACTTCTGGTGGGGGGGGGGGGGGGGGGGCTCCGTCCCCTCCCCCCCCCCGCCCCCCCTCCCTTTATCTACGCCACTGTTCGTAGCACTTCCTTCTGCATATACCGACTTTTGTAATTTCATCTGGGCTCAAAGTCGTCATTAACAAGTGTTTTCCACTGAGCTAACTATTATTATTTAATCCAAGACATGTTCAGGCGTGGCTGAAAGCTTTTGTGTCCTGAAATTTTATACCACCCTTTTCTATGGTATTGAATATTATTTCAGGCTTTATTTTATCTCTTTTTATATGACCATAAGTAATTGTAAAAGATATTCTGATTTTATTCAAAATATGTTCTGAGGATTTGGTAGTATTGCAAGAACGTCTGTCAGAATTGGGAGAGCAAGGGATTTTATCTCTGCATCTTTACCTTTGATAAAGTTCCAATTTTGCACAGCGGCATACATGTCCCAGATACCCGTGCGACACCACACTCATCTTTAAAAATAATACACAGAAATTCCAACAGATTATACCGGAATTACCTCAGTGTTTCGTGAATTTCACAAAAGAATTTAAGATGATCGGCACCTGATTCTAAAATATTGCCATCAACTCAAGGTAGATTAAACATATTTTATCTGTCTTAAAAGGTACAAAAAGAATTGGAGAATAAGTGCTTACCACTTATGTAACTCTCCTCTCCTCTGCAGTATGTGTGCTATCAGTTGGAAGAGCACTTTCTGCTTAATATGCCCCTATAAATTCTAAGAAAATTCCTGAAGAAAAAGCACTATTCTTTAAATGTAATAGATAATTTGGACAACAGTTGTGGGGTCGATTATTTTATTATTTTAGCTGACTGATAGTAGTGAATATACCCCCACAAAAGCGAAGAAGATTCTGGAAGAAAAACGGTCTGTTCTTGTAGTATAATGCATGTACAGTAAAACCTGTCTTGAGAGACCACTATCTTGAGAGACCACATGTCTTGAGAGACCACATCTACCAGGCACCGATTGGTTTTACTTTATAATGGACCTGCTATGGGAGACCACCTGTCTTGTGAGACCACCTGTCTTGAGAGACCACTGTGACCCGGTACCAACTTGTATTTTTATGCCATAATAGACCTGTCTTGAGAGACCGCCCCTTTGAAGACTGAAACCATGACAAAAGCTTTTTACCTGTTCTGGAATTGGAAAATCCTTTGTTGTTATACTAACATAATTAAAAGTATTAAAAGCGCTTAACTGGGTTTCAATTGCTAACTCATTAAAGATTGAGACGTTCTTATAAGACCCCTGTGAAAAGATTAGGATTATTGCTGAATAAACTATTTCATACATACCTGAAATGTGACAGATAGGAATAAAAATAAATTTGCGTTGAAAATCTTTTTGTTACAAATTGAAATGGACTGTTATAAAAATTATAAAAATAAATTAGTGTTGAAAATCTTCAATGAAGATTTTCAACACTAATTTATTTTTATAATTTTTATAACAGTCCATTTCAATTTGTTACAAAAACTTCATACAAAAGAACAACTACAAAGTAATTACAAAAATCCATTCTTTTCCATTTCTGAATTTTGTGGTTGGTTATTCACTGACTTGAGAAAACCTGAAACCTGTTATGAGAGACCACCTGTCTTGAGAGGCCACTTTTGTGTGGCCCAAAGGGCGGTCTCTCAAGACAGGTTCTACTGTAGATGTGATTGTTGTTAATGCGTATAAATTTATGTCAAGGAACTTTGTCTTGTCAGTTGTAATGTCGGCAATAAAACTGAAAGGAGGCAACAGTACGTTACAGAAAGAAAGGTTTTATTCTTTTTTTAAGCAAATCGGCTTTGTTCAGGTTGAAGTTTAAAGTAATGTCACCAATTCACTCTTTGAGGGAGGTCATCTTTAACGTATTCAGAAAGATGTTTGAGGGGTAGGTTGAATATCCTTTGAATTTAATACTGAAATGTCCATAAAATATGTTATTGGGATTGGGGTTTAATATATTCCCTGGTTTTCTAGGAACCGGAAATGAGAATGAAATTACTCTCAGAACCGGGAACAGGGAAATTTCCCGGGTAATACAGGGGGAGGCCACCAAAAATTTGCAAGACGTGACGTGGGGGTGGGTGGGTCTCTTGAGTGCGCCAAAAAAGTGCATTTCCAACTTATGCAATTTTTTGAATTTTTTAAAAATATATCAATATATCAGCTAATATATACCATCATTTGTGTTTCAAACCTTAAAGATGATGCTGTACATCACACTCTTAACATAAATACAACATCAGGAGGCCTTATATGTAAGAATATGGGGCTTAAACTGGGAAAATGTCACACGTTAGTAGGGGGTGGGTGTCTTGTTCGAAATGTAGAAAATGTGCAGACAATATTTTGGGAACAATTCAAATGAAAATTTGTTCCCGTATATGTACACCTGCTCTGGCCAAGCCTGATAATGAACAGCTTGTCATTTGTAGATTGGGGCCCACAGCAGCCCACAGAAATTTAAAATGATGGTACCAGTTTAACCCTTTATCTAACATGAAAAGCAGACGATACTTGCCAAAAAATGATTGAATAACTAATTTTTTTCATTTTTTGTCTCAAAAACATAGGTTATGACCCCTCATTGGAACGAGCTCGACGAGCTCGTTCCAATGAGGGGTCATAACCTATGTTTTTGAGACAAAAAATGAAAAAATAATAAAAATTAATTGGCGATTTTTTAGAATAGCGCTGGCGGGTTTTGGCCGTTATTTTGGGTAGAGGGTTAAGAGCATTATGAAAACCCCCTAAAGACAGCTGTGCCGACTAAGTTTATAGGCTTATTTTGGATTTTAATGGGAGAGTGGGGTGGGTGTCTGAGAACGGTAGTAGAAAATTTGCACGTAGTGGGTGGGTGGGTGTAAAAAGGAGCCGAATAAAAAATAGGACGTCACGTCTTGCAAATTTTTAATGCCCCCCCCCCCCACCCCCACCCTTGGGTAATATGAAGCAAATTTTCGAGGGTAACATGACGCATTTATGTTAATGAGCATATTTCATTGGCAATCGCCCATCTCCAAAAGATAAGTATGTAAACCCAAACCTTCTTCAATCTCGTCTTTATTTTCAGAATAGCTCGCATTATCATCTCTACGCATCAACTCCCTCCTCTTCACTGTCTTCAGCAGAGAAGACTGGTGGCGGCAGTGAAGAGGGTGTTGATGTTGGAGGAAGGAGTGAACAGTGATACTTGTAGTACTGGTGATACTAGTTATTCTGAAAATGAAGACCAGTTTGAACTTTGAGGCAGGTAAATAAGATCTTGCTGTTGAAAGGGAGAGGGTGTCCTCCAGAACTGGATGAGAGTGACAGTGATTTGTTGAAAATGGTTCGTCAGGAATTAGGACTGTAAACATTTCAGGCGTGGAAGGGATGACGAAGTCCTACAAAGTTTCAATTCAGAAAACTTCAGTTCAATACACAAACAGTGCCAAGCTTCATTCCCGGTTCCGTGCTGTAGATTTCCCGGGAATCGGGTAGGCTTTCGGAACCGGGGATACAAGCCTAATTAAGATAGGCACTACAGAAACCTTTCAAGTAGAACTTTTGCTGACAAACATTGTGAAGTCATTAAATGAATTTTCGTTTTCATTTCGTTTCTGTCTGTTTGTGTGCGTTGTTTTGTTTGGTCATTCTTCATTCAAACAGTAGCTTTTGACTACTCGTAGGGACGAGAATGAAGGACTCGTTCCAATGAGGGCTTCATAATCTATAATTTTATAAAATAACTACTTAGGCTAGTGTTTGATTCAATTAACCCTTTACCTAACATGAAAAGCAGACGACACTTGCAAACAAAATTCTTGATTAACTAATTTTTCTAAATTTTTGTCTCAAAAACATAGGTTATGACCCCCTCTTTGGAACGAACTCGTTCCAAAGAGGGGTCATAAACTATGTTTTTGAGACAAAAAGTGAAAAAAATAATGAAAATTAATTGGCAATTTTTGTGAATAGCACTGGTCGGTTTGGTAAAGGGTTAACCAAAGTGTTGGGTAAAAACTTAACCTTCTGCATTCTGATGTCAAAATGGCTAAGTTTTCAGAAGAAGATATTTCCCATAATGCAGTTTGATATTTACCCAAATATACCTTGTTTGACAGAGCACAGTGAGCTTTGTCAAACAGAGCTCAGTGAGTTCTGTCAAACAAAACACAATTGCTTACAGTTATAGTTATAAAGAGAAAAAAAACAGAGTTGTGGAGAATATTCTGTTGCACTACCAATATGTTATGGGTTAATATATTCCAGAAAACACTACAATAATCGTTATGCTGAAATGAAGGAGGGGAATGTGTGTTCTAATCCCGGTCGGGATATTGATATACAATCAAATTGCCACTGTTTTTGACCGAAATAATTATACGTCTTCGTCCCTTTAGGGTCAAAATTTTAAAACGTTCATGCAGATTACATAACGAACAAATCATCTTGAATTACTGGTAATACATTCCGACTTTGCACAAAGTCCTTGTAGTTTAATCAAACATTTTTAATTAAAGTTTAACCAGTTTGGTGCACGAATTGACGTAAATGTGTCGTAGGGATTTCAAACTTTAGTCAAAGTGTTTGAATAAACTACGAGGGCTGAGTGGATAAGTACGTTGGTTCCTTATACTTTGTGTAGGTGACGGTTGTTATCTGTATTTGTACAAGTTCGATATACCAACGATGTCATTAGACTGTAATTGCAGCAGGTGGACTGTTAATTAGTATTCGCGCGGGTTGTTCAAAGTAGTTTTTCTCTTGAGTATTAAGTTAGAGACCGCGTGTATTAACTCTAAAATCAGTTGGGTGAAAAATTAACTTAAATCAACTGGGTTCACGCTAAAAACAAAAGTGTTAAAAACTACACTTGAAGTGCTGTATTTAACACTTACTAAGTGCTGAACTAGCACTTTGTTCAAGTGTAAATATCCCAGAACTTGACAGGTGTTACAATAATACCACTTGACAAGTGTAATGTCGCGACACTTAAAAGGAAACAACGCAGATGACGCGGATCAGGCTCGAATTCTCGAGCCTGATCCGCATCATCTGCGTTGTGTCCTTTTAATTATGTACCCACCAAGCGCAAACCAAATTGTGGACAATTCTGGAAGAACCACCAATGCTAGACACATGGGAAGTGCCATCCATTCAAGTTTCAGATGTCTGAAGATTGTAATGTCTAAGTGCTTAAAGCATTGCACTTTGAGTGTTAACATCAAACCCTAAGAGTTAGAATGGGTTTAACACCTTGAAAGTGTCAGTTTTAACACTTTAGTTTTTAGTGTGTTGAGTGGATATGAACCCAACCTAGATGATTTTGGTTGATTTTGGCCCAAATGATTTTAGAGTGTAGCTTTTGATTATTTGTTAAAAATAATAAAACTGCCGTGTACACAAAATGTGGCGTCACTTCAATGATATAATATGACAGAGACTTGGATTTCGTAAATGTACATTATAATACTAGCAAACACTCTAAATTAAATTATAGAAATTGAAATGAATTACCTGTCGCTTTATCGGTGGATGAATGTGGGATGGGTATGTTAAGTTTTGTATGAATTACGACGCACTCCAAACAACTTAACACACCCATCCACCCTGTATACTACGATACAGTGACAGATAATTCATTTCCAGTCTTATTTGAAATGTGGATACAGTTGAGTTCGATGAACAATAACTTTCCCCGCGAAAGCAAAAAAAAAAAAAAAAAAAAAAAACCCGCCAGTTTGATTGTGCACAAATCTCAAAGATGAAAAAGCACCTTCCCCTCCGGAGAAATGCGCCTTTCTTGCCTTTTCTGTAACCATGTATATTTTCTTTTAATCTGAGCTGATGTATAATATGCAATCGACCTTACAGGGCAGACTTTCTCTGATTCAAATTACAGCCGCGTGACGTCAGTAGTTGATAGTTAGAGGTTCTATTTCAGGAATGGTAATACCGGCTGCCTTCGTCATCGGTACTGGTTACGTAACCTGCCAAAATGCCTACCTGGCCGTGGTATTGTTAACAGTCGGAATTGGTACGAGCGGATGTCTTTACCAAGGACCCTTGATAAATCCAGGGGACATAGCTCCCAGATATGCTGGCATCATATTTGGTATAGCAAACACGCTCGGTTCAGTGCCTGGAATCTTGGCACCTCTTGTTATTAGTTATATCACCGTCGACGTGAGTATATTCTTTTGATGATTTCGGGACAAATTAACCCTTAAATTCTCAGATTAATTTTACAGAAATATCTACGGAATATACAGGTACACAGCTGCAAATGACTTAACAGTGTTTCTGCATTATTGTTGGTTGCATGTGCAGGTAGCCAACAATGATATAAAAACATTGTCAAGATATAGACAGACCGACACACGCGTGTGAATGGGTTAATCGATATGGTACGAGTGGCATCGCGGAAATCAAGAACGAGAGGCAACACGTCTCGAGTTTTATCCTTCCGCGATGGCATAGGTGCCATATTGATTAACCCATTCACACGCGTGTGTCGTTCTGTGTTTATTACACGCCTTCACTTCAATAAAAACAATTATTAGAAGGACACTCGACAATTCATTTCACAATTATCAACAAAAAGAATACAAAATCGCCAACCAAATTTGATAGGGGAACCCTTGTTACTGTTTCGTCCCCTGAGTTCCAATGTGTTCTATGTGCTTACTTGCACGTAGAACACATTGGAACTCAGGGGATGATTTTCAGCTATCGCTGGAGATTCAAACTGTAATTGCGTTGTACGATCTGTAGAGAAGTCCAATGAAATTTCGCTTCTATTTAAAAGTAGTCCGTCAACGATTTCCGTTCCGCACATAAGTGCGGAACAGATTTTCATTTTCCGCACGGTTTGGTGTTGCTGCTGATGGGTATTACAAAGAACAGGTGTGTAATAAAAATACATCCTGCCGGTAAGTTCTCACAGAAGAATACACTTGAGACAGCTTTTTCAGAGCAAAATGAAAAGAGGGCTGTTTGTGTTAGCACGAGGACTTAAGGGTTAACCCATACACCACGACACGCAGAAATTAGCGTCTAAGAATAAAATGTTCCGGAATGATCAGATGACACAAATGGTGAGGAGAGTCAGCAATTTTTTACTCTCAAATCCCTGTTCGGCTGTGGGTTTAAATTAGTGCTCAGCCTTCCACAGAATACAAAATAGATTCTTCATTTTGAAGTGAATAATATTATTTTTTACAATTCCGGAACTCAGTTGAAAGTACGGCGGCATAGAAGCGACATGCGATGTTTAGTTACTAAATTGAATATTCAATTTACTAAATTGAATATTCAATTTACTAAATTGAAAAAACAGTCTTGTAATAAACTGTATAAACAGTCTAGTAATAAATTGAAAAAACAGTCTTGTAATAAATTGAATATTCAATTTACTAAATTGAAAAAAACAGTCTTGTAATAAATTGAAAAAACAGTCTTGTAATAAATTGAATAAACAGTCTTGTAATAAATTGAATATTCGATTTACTAAATTGTATATACAATTTAGTAAATTGAATAAACAGTCTTGTAATAAATTGAATATTCAATTTAGTAAACTGAATATTCAATTTAGTAACTAAACATCACATGTCGCTTCTACGCCGCCGTATGAAAGAGTTACACTCTTCACTAAATAATAATCAAATCGGAAAGTGGATTGTCTTACATGGGTTGGTAATTCGAATCAAAATTCATCCAAAGATGTTACTTTAAAAATGTGCGAATTTGCCAACTCTCTAAATATGGTGGACGGAAGCGAGGTGGGGTGGTGTGGGGAGGGGGTGGGGGGCATCGCTCGAACAAACTATGCGTCTAATCACGGAACGACACACGCGTATGAATAGGTTAATCGATATGGCACGAGTGCAAGCGCGGAGTTTTTTTCTTCCGCGATGGCACAAGTGCCATACCGATTAACCCATTCATACGCGTCTGTTGTTCTGTGTTCATTATCCGTTTCACCGTCTCTGGATGGAATTATTCAATGCCAGATATCAATATGTGAGAACTGACTCTTACGATGCCTCAAGAATGACAAAAAGAACGTTGCGATTTATCTCTGAAATCGCACGGTGCAACCTCTTACATGTTACACTTTACGGGATGTCATTCCTCACTAAATTTTAAGGCTCCTTCCTTGAACGCATGCCTTGTGGATGTGGTTGCAATATTAGTCAGTCGGGGTTGTAGTTAAAGTAAAAAAAAACCAAGACTTCTTTGAAATGTCTTTTTGGATACAGAAAACACACATTTATTGCATGCCTATGCTTTTATTTCAATAAAATACACGCTTTTTCTGCAAAAACCGAAGCGAACAATCATTTTTTTTGTATTGTCCTTCAACAATACGAATCACGTGCGCGGACTATTTAACTATTTCCTTTTTATGTTTGGATTATTTTTGGCAATAATTTGTGTTTTTAATATTTTTTTAGTAAACCGTAGGAGTGCAATAAATACAGTTCGAACTGTCATTTCTACTGCACGAGATCGATTTCGGCGAAGGGATAGTATTGAACAAGAAGCCGCCAAAATCGATTAATAATTTTTTATTAAATTATAGGCGTGCAATAAATACAGAACTTTCACACTCGATGGATTTTGGCTGAGGGATAATATTGAACTCGAAGCCTTCTTCTTCTCGTTCAACATTATCCCTCCGCTCAAATCGATCTCGTGTGGGAAAAAATGACAGTTCGAAGACGAATGCTGTTCTCCCTATGTCTTTTTGGATACATAAAACACACATGACACGTGTATTAGTCGTGATGCAACATCTTATTAACCCTCTATCTCGGGGGCGCGGTGGCTCAGCTGGTAGAGGTGGAGGCTGCAAGCCGAGAGGTCCTCGGTTCGAATCCCACCTGCGGCAACCGCGTTGTGTCCTTAGGCAAAACACTTCACCCCCATTGCCCACGTGGGGGCACGGTGACGTTGTGTACTAAGGCGTACTGCACGTCGATGGTGCACCTGTCTTCAACCAATGCTAAGCCTGCTTGTGTGGAGTTGGTATGTTGGGGAGCTGACAGTTGCTCACCGTTGCTCGGTGGTTCTCTCTGGGTACACCGGCTTCCTCCACCCGTAAAACTGTCACGGTCATGGTTAGCCATTGTGCAGAAATATGTGACCTTAAACACCAATAAATAAATAAATAACCCTCCACCTCACATGAAAAGCAGACGACACTTGCAAACAAAATTCTTGAATAACTAATTGTTTTTCATTTTTTGTCTCAAAAACATAGGTTATGACACCTCGTTGGAACGAGCTCGTCCGAGCTCGTTCCAACGAGGTGTCATAACCTATGTTTTTGAGACAAAAAATGAAAAAATAACGAAAATTAATTGGCGATTTTTGAGAATAGCGCTGGCCGATTTTTGCCGTTCTGTTGGGTAAAGGGTTAAATCAACGCGTACTGTACCGGTACTCCAATTTGGTTATGCTGGCTCTCAACAGCCCGAATCGGGTAGAACAGGCCTTTATTTGGCCTTCATTTGTATGATCAACAAGAAAAGGTTAATTTCAAAGCTCCTTTCATCGTACAGCAACGATATACACTGCTCAAATCCTTACTGCCCGGATTGTGCTGTCTAGTCTACTTCCATTCCAAGGCATCCCCAGACCGTTAGCACCCCTCTCCAAGCCCTACAGACTCTAACAGCTAACACCAACATGATATTGTAAAAGGTTCACTTACATAGATTACTAATTTTCAGTTTCAATGTAAGTTTGTCTGGTATGCTCGTCCTGGCTGGCACCATCGGGTTCCGCTTCATCCTTGCATTTGATACACGACCAGTCTGTACCGTGCTTTGGAACCTTACGGGATGGGCCGAACCAGAAAGGGCCAGCCCAATAGGTTCCTCCCACCACTCGCACCATTTGCAAATGCAATTGTTGATCGATTCTTTAAAAAAAAACAATACTGGCACTTCATGAGGTTGCATCACAACTTTATTTTATTTTTTCCTTTTCGATCTAGATATTCCATTATTTTCTTTCTGTACTTTCTTCTACATACCTGTTCCTATCTACCTACCTCTTTCTCTCTTCCTCCCTCACCTAGGGGAAGGCAGGAAGACAGCCAATCTGGCTATGCCTCTCCCTGCCGGTATACTTAAGTAACTTGTTGGTCTCAAACTTATGGTTTGATTTCTGTATTGTGATTTGTACATTATATGTAAATTGTGTTTTATTTTCTGTATACTGGTGAAATAAAATATATCTATCTATCTATCTACCAACTGCGTGTATGACAAGTCCATGTATAAAGTTTGTCTCGCTGGAAATACATGATTACAAACCAGAGTGAATTCGATATCTAAAACTCCAATCCAGATGAAAATGTCCCGAGTAGGAAAATAATGGAGGGGGTGTTGCACCCCATATACCCCAACTCAGTCACGCCTCTGTCTGAAGCGAACCTTTTTGAGTTCCATTTACTTGAGAAATTTGGTCAATTCCACTATAACATGAGGACGAATTAAAGATTCTTTTCACAACGGATAAAAGACGCTTAAGGGATTGAGAAACACATGTTGCCTCTGATGAGGCCTCCGAATATGTTGAACTGAAGACTGCTGGGTAGTGGATCATGAACGATAACCCCTTCTACTTAACTATAAAGGCAACAGAAATATGATTTTTATAAACTTTATTCTCTGAATTCAATTTGAGTCTTTTTTTATTTTTCACCGATAAGAAATTAATATCTGAAGTAGGTCGTTTTCAGGTAATACAATGTTAGCTCTTTAAATCCTGATGGCATCTTCCACGTCAGTTCAATTGCTTTACTTAGAAGAGTCTATATTCATTATTTGGGGGGTAAACTATTTAATATTTTCAATGAGCAGATCTGTAGTTCTTCACTGAACAGACATTGACTTTATGAAATTAGATATTATGTGCCTGGACTAAGAAGAGGGGGCTCACGGGTTCGAGGGGTTAACTCCTCTCATGTTGATGACGGAAATCCCTGGGCGGGAATGACATCTCTTGTCTCTGAAATAGGTATCATCTGGGCACATAAAATCAGACCCCCTCGCCCCTGTAAATGGAATGGACAATTTGCCCAATGATTTCTTGTGTTAAATTTAGATCAATTTTCCATCAAATCTAGTCAGGGCTGCTTCTTAGCAGCCAAGACTAGTTTTGATGAAATTATTTTGAAAATACTCAGCGGGTCTGAGTTAATTTCGAAATGAAATTTTAATCCTCCTAACCCATTTCTGTGACGTGAACAACCTTTTAGGAGTGTGCTGTAGAGCTCCTCTCCAAATACATTAAGGTGAGAGCGGGGCGGTGCGCTGGAAGACGCTCGAATCTTTCCGAAATGTTTGTGTAAACGCAGATTTGAAATTGACCAACACCCTACATACGTGGTACAATAAAGCATCAGAAAGCTAAACCCCGAGATAAGATAGGGGTTAACACAATGAGATATAATCTGATGAAGCGGAAGAGGTTATATATTTCAGAACAAAATTGACGACGAATCTGCACCATTTTATAAGTAAAATACACAACACTACACAAAAAGGCACAAAGGCCAATAAGTAGGCCAGGAGTAGTGTTTAAGAGTGGATTAAGAGCCTTGCCCAAGGACACAACAACTCTTTTACACCAGGCGGGGCATCGAACCATGAACTTTAGATTTGAAGTTCAATGCCGTAACCACTGAGCCACCGTGCTCACACACTAAAAACTAAAGTGTTAAAACTGACACCTTCAAGGTGTTAAACCCACTCTAACTCTTATGGTTTGATTTTAACACTCAAAGTGCAATGCTTTAAACACCTAAACATTACAATCGTCAGACATCTGAAACTTGAATGGATGGCACTTCCCATGTGTCTGGAATTGGTGGTTCTTCAAGAATATCGTCCATAATTTGATTTGCGCTTGATGGGTGCATAATTAAAAGGACACAACACAGATGACGCGGATCAGGCTCGAAAGTTCGAGCCTGATCCGCGTCATCTGCGTTGTTTCCTTTTAAGTGTCGCGACATTACACTTGTCTAGTGGTATTATTGTAACACCTGTCAAGTTCTGGGATATCTACACTTGAACAAAGTGCTAGTTCAGCACTTAGTAAGTGTTAAATACAGCTCTTCAAGTGTAGTTTTTAACACTAGTTTTTAGCGTGCACTCTGATTGCAGATAGACCGTCGGTGTATCAGACGGTGATCCATGGTCGGCTCGATGTGTCCCGGACCCACATTGGTGCAACCATATTTGCAGCTACGTTTGCTGAAATAGCGACGAAGATTATACTAAACTGTCACGTGTACCGTCATTGATCAGATGCAAGGAAGTAATGTTATTTCAGTTGGAAAAATCAAAATTTTCTCCGTGTTCGGAGTCATGATTGGTGCATTTCCTAGTAACATTATTTGCCCACCCCCCCCCCCACCCCCACCCCCATTTGGATATCTTTATTATTAGTCTTTTAGATTTAAACAAATCTATATACTGTCTCGGAGTAGGGTATTATCTTCTCGCGAGAGAGTCCTTGTCCACTTGCAATATTGAGCTGGTACGTGCGCTTGAGTGGTGGCTATAAAGTTTGGTGTCACATTCTTGTCCATGATCTAGATCAAGTTCTCTCATTCACAGTGTGAGACAGGGATGTCTAGCGTGTTCACAAGTCAGAGATGGACAGACCCGATACTAACTAATAGAATTGTAGATTTTGGACAGCAGCCGCTCGTGCATATGAGGGGCGTGACCGCGGACACTCTTCAATAAATATCTCTGAAACGATCATTCCATTGTCAATAAATGAATTTACTTTCGTGTGGTATATTGCCTTTTACTGTTGTTTTATTATTTTTCCGATTTACACTGAAATGATTTTGGGGTGCTTTGTGATTGATTGATTGATTGATTGCTTGCTTGATTGACTGATTGTATTTGCAATATATACCACTCAAAGTTTGCTAAGCACCAAGTATATCCAACTACATGTTTTACACTTTAGTTGAAATATTGTGATGAAAAGTGTATATATTTTTTATTTAATTATATCTTTAATGATTAAAGTACAGAAATTAAGATTTTATTTGTGTTTGACATTATTTTTTAGCTTTTGAATTCGATAACCATGGAAAATGGATATTATTGGTAAAAGAGGATTTTTTTCAAATTTGCCAAAAAGTTGACGGAGCGAACTGGTATGGGTTCAATATCGAGTATAAGACCCAATATTGTTAATTACAGCTTGACAACGCCTTCTCATGCTCCAAGTGAGGCTTCTGGTGGTCCTTTGTGGGATGTTGTTCCATTCTTGGACCAGCTATGGCATCAAACTCCTGGACACTGGCTGGACTGGACGGGCTGAAATTGCAAGCTGCAACTCATTCAAGACATTTTCGATTGGATTGAGGTCAGGGGATCTTGCTGGCCAGTCCATACGCTCAATCCCCTTCCTCTGTCGGTACTCACCGACAACATGGGCAACATGAGGACTGGCATTATTGTACATCAGAATGAATATATCACCCACTGCACCTGCATACAATCTGACGTGGACATCCAGGACATCCAGGATCTCATCAATATACCGTTGTGCAGTCAATGTACCACGTTCAAGGACACAGAGCTCTGTACGTCCATCCCTGCTAATGCCGCCCCATGATTGACCCTCCACCATAGCGATCATGCTCAGCAATGTTGGCTGCATGGAATCGCTCTCATGGTCTTCTCCATACCCTAGAACGCCTATCTGCGTGGACTAGGTAGTACCTTGACTCATCTGTAAAAAGGACAGGTCGCCAATCTTCTCTGGTCTACCCAACGTGGTCCATGGGCCATTCATATCGTACCTGGTGATGGTTTTGGGACTGCGGAATGCGAATACATGGTCTTCTCGATCGGAGACCACCTTCGTGCAACCTTGCCCGGATAGTGTCTGCGTCGAAACATTTACCCAGAATGCATTCTGAAGGTCACTGCGAAGCTGGGTTGCTGTGGCAAAGCGGTTCCTACGGGCCTTAATGATCAAAAAACGGTCTTCAGCTGCAGATATTACCCTGTCTCTGCCACCACCATACCGTCTTACTGGTGCGCCATACTGCTGAAATCTTGCCCAGGCTTTGGTGATCACCAATGGCTTCATCAACCTGACGATGGGTAGCCTATTGCTCCACCATCCCTACAGCCCGCCACATTTCTGCTTCAGACAAATGTCTTCTTACATTTGCATTTGCCATATTCAGTCATTAAATCACAAGGGTTTGTGTTGAAATGAAAATTGAATACCCTACACATGTCATGTACATGTAGACAGTACGCGAAAACATCATGAAAATCAAGGGGTACCTGCTTACCATGATTGTCACCAAAAGTCAGCCTGTCAAGAGAGCTAATGTAAACACTGGGACCATCTCAATCCATTCCTTAATCATATCCACCAAATATATCGCAAATATGTCACAAGCAAATTTCACAATGATGTGTCAAATAGTTGGTGCTCAGCAAACTTTGAGTAGTATACAATAAAACTGAAAGAGTGCTCTAAAAAGAGTAAATCAACAGACTCAAAATTTAGTATGAAATCGTGCGAATTTTATTTTTTTATTTTTATAGAGTGTCTGTTTATTATAATTTAATCATTTGCCCCGCCTCTGCGTTTGATTGGTTGAAAGCATACAGCGTGAACGTCGTCATAATCGTATAAACCAAATCACGTTATGATTTGGAATGTCTACACTCTGGAAGCCCCGCCCACTCAATCCAATTGTCACCGTGAGGGCGTGACGGCAGACTGATAGATGGATAACAAGCTTGTAAACAAAGATCAATGATCGATTTTTCGTCGCCTAAAGTCAGCGAGAATAAAATGATAATTTCTTGGGAACAATTGAATTTAATCAAATATGCCGAAGTGGGAGGCGAATAAAATATCATACACCCAAACATGATTTTGGGGGAACTTAAAAAAAATGTTTTTAAAGATATTGTTACGTGACTTGCTAAATATCTGTCGTCTGCGATCGAAAATCAAAACAACAAACAATTTGAAAATGATTGACGTGACCTGTGTATGGCACACTTTCCTGAGTTTGACTGTTGTCTTTTGCGAAAATTAAAAGTTTTTCGTTCACGTACACATAGTTTTTATATTTTAATATTACAGCAGGATTACAAATTTTCAGCACAAGCTTCATAACTCGCGTAGCGAGTTATGATTAAGCTTGTGCTGAAAATTTTCGGTTTATATCGCATAAACCGAAGGAAAACAACAGTTATTTCTTAAATAAATTCTTTGTAAACACCATTCTTTTGAAAATCAAATAACGCCCACATAATATTTGAGTTTTTATCTTCAGAGAAATATATTTTCTTTGTAAACACCATTCTTTTGAAAATCAAATAAAATGTGTTTGATGTTTCTTCATTAACTTGCAGACTGTTCATTTTCTCTTGCTTGTCAAGATGTGTTCACATGTCTTTGCTTGTTACAGTTTATGGGAGAGTGTCAAAGACACTCTCCCATAAACTGTAACAAGACAAATCCATTTCGGTTTCGATGCTCCGCCAACTGTCACCAATATTGATATAGACTATAACTCAATTAACAATTGTGTCTGACTACCAATTAAATGTTAGCTGTCGGCATCTGGAGTCTAACCCAATAAATTATCGACAAAGTCGCTAGTTTTGAGGTGCGTTTAGGCATTAAGCAAATTAATATCAAAGTCGCCCACTAGTGTGCTTTCTTGTGCTCATCATTTATCGTGGTAAGGGCAGCGTCAAAGTTTTCGCAAAATTTATCTAGATCAGCCAGTGATGCACTGTTGGACATGTATATACAACCTATTTCGCGTGATATTTGTTTGTTATTCGGATCGAATTTGACAAATGTTGACTTAAATACGTGTTCGATAAAGTCCGATAAATCTGTTCTTTTTTTGAAAGGAATATATTTGGCTATGTATAAGCCAAAGCCACCGCGACCCCGACTGTTTCCTGTGCGAATATTAAACGATATAGGGTGGTAACCAACTGTGTCGTAATTCAAATTTTCGTGAACTTCGAATATTTCAGTCAAGCCAATAACATCGCAGGGATTCGCAGCCTCGTGTTGGGCATGTATCAGAGAGAGTAGTGATGCAAAGTTTGCATTTACGCTACAAATATTCAAATTCAAAATGGACAGTCCTAGTTTTTGACAAATCGTATCCCTTAGGTGTTCCTCTGGAGTATGATAATCGCAATTATGATTTAGAATTGTAAATGACGATTCGTGCTCCTCGGACGCATTTGCTCTGTTATTTTGAATGTTTGCCAAGTCATACCTCTCCTCTTCCTGGATCTCGTCTAGGGATAACCTGATCTCCATTATGTAGAAAAATCAAATGTTGACCATCCTGGACCAAGGTTAAGCTTTTTAACTTTCTAATAATCATAATATACATAAAATATACTAAATATGATACATCATGACTTGTCATGTTTATTTTGCTGTATAGTACAAACATTCTTTAACCCTTTACCTAACATGAAAAGCTGACGACACTAAAACAAATTCTTGAATAATTAATTTTTTTCATTTTTTGTCTCAAAACCATAGGTTATGACCCCTCATTGAAACGAGCTCGTTCCAGTGAGGGGTCATAACCTATGTTTTTGAGACGAAAAATGAAAACAAATATTGAAAATCAATTGGCGATTTTTGAGAATAGCGCTGGCCGGTTTTTGCCGTTACGTTGGGTAAAGGGTTAATAATGCTGGAGGTTGATCACAGTGTTGTGTTACGGAATCAGTTACTAATTAGTCTAGTTCTGGAATGAGGGTGAAGCTATATTTATACCATGATTACCTATTCTACTATATATGAAAAGCCTATGACATAAACGTTTGCTTTATTCACCAACCGTGGTGAACACGCCAGCAATGGGATTTCAGTAGTTAAAATTTACACCTACAGTGGAACTACATCCAAGTTGACCTTTGATGGCGTCAACCTGAATGCGAACTTGTCTAAATTTATCGCACATCGCCTCGCAAAGAGTGAAATAAAAGTGGCAATTATTTATTGCGTTTTTAAATGAACTTACCCCATAAAACATCAAACATTAACAAACATGCATTGTCTCATGTTAATAAAGCATCCATATCTCGAAACAGTATGTTATTGTGTTATTAAAATGAAAAAAGGCCCTGCTTCTTTATTTATTTCGTTTCGGTGATAAAATTGACAGCGGAAGTACCGCTCACCGATGCTCATGTAAACAAAAATAAATTCGCACGTATATACGGCTGCTGCTCAGTGGAATCGAGAGAAAATAATAGCTGCCCTTAATAATCTGACGATCATCGTATAAATAAAATATACCAAAAGTAGCTTGGTGTACCAAATGTTCACCACTCGTGGTGAACATTTAATACACCAAGCTACTATGGATATATTCTATATGTCAAGGCAAAAAGTCCCATTACACCAGCGAGTAGTACATGCTTGTACCACTTGTACATATAATGCTTTGTGTAGTATACTATCACAATTAAATAATAGTAGATCAAATTTACACAACATATATATAATTCTTCAGAAGCCGTATGAGTCTTTATAGCATAGAAATAAAGGAAACCATAACACCATTTTGAACTCATCAAATTTTTCTACAAACGAGCTTTCGGCATGCACATTTATCAAGATAAACAATTATGAGTGACAACCAGTTATGAGTAAACAACAAGCAGTACATCGTTATACAGTTATGAGTTAACAACAAACAGTACGTCGTTGTACAGTTATGAGTTAACAACAAACAGTACGTCGTTGTACAGTTATGAGTTAACAACAAACAGTACGTCGTTGTTCAGTTATGAGTTAACAACAAACAGTACGTCGTTGTACAGTTATGAGTAAACAACAAACAGTACGTCGTTATATAGTTATGAGTAAACAACAAGCAGTGCATCTTTATACAGTTATGAGTTAACAACAAACATTACGTCGTTGTACAGTTATGAGTTAACAACAAACAGTACGTCGTTGTACAGTTATGAGTAAACAACAAGCAGTATGTCGTTATATATTTATGAGTAAACAACAAACAGTACGTCGTTATACAGTTATGAGTAAACAACAAGCAGTATGTCGTTATATATTTATGAGTAAACAACAAACAGTACGTCGTTATATAGTTATGAGTAAACAACAAGCAGTGCATCTTTATACAGTTATGAGTTAACAACAAACATTACGTCGTTGTACAGTTATGAGATAACAACAAACAGTACGTCGTTGTACAGTTATGAGTAAACAACAAGCAGTATGTCGTTATATATTTATGAGTAAACAACAAACAGTACGTCGTTATACAGTTATGAGAAAACAACAAACAATACGTCGTTAATAACTACGTACTGCTTGTTGTTTTCTCGTAACTGTATAACTTGATAAAGGCGCAAGCAGAAAGCTTGTTTGAAGAAACAAATGATAAGTCCAAAATGGTGTTACAGTTTCATTTCTATATGTACAAAGCGAATGTTGTTTCTTTTGCAGCAGACACAGGGTCAGTGGAGAACAGTATTTTTCATTTGTGCAGGAATAAATTTGTTCGGATGCATAGTTTTTCTTGTCTTCGGTACAGGCGAGCTTCAAGAGTGGGCACATGATGACAAACAGGAACTCGTTATTTCTCCCGATACCCCCAAAGAAAAGGAAAACCACGATTTCTTCAGTGATAGAACATTCACAAAAGAGAAACAATTTTATGCAGGAATTGATTTCGACAACAGCTTATTTGGACATGATGGCAATAAAAGGAAAGCCTAAAGAGGTGTTGTATTAATTATGAAGTATGGCGAACATTAATTCACACTTTCGAACTGAATAGAATCTTACTTCTTATCATACGATACACACATCCGACACTATCACCAAGTATTGGGTGGTGAGGAGTATGACCCATGCATGCCCGATCAAAATAGAAAGTTGCCAGACTGCTCTTACATACGCATACATACAGTACGTGGAGAGTGTATTATCACTAAATCACCCGCAGAGTGGAGATTCCATCCAAGCAATAATTGCAAATTTGTTGCAAAGCATAACCAGCACCAGCAAAGTTTCAGCCAATGGACCTCCGGGTTAAACCCGGAGGTCCATTGGCTGAAACATTGCTTGTGTTTTTTGTCGATATGTACAAAATTTGAAAGTTATAGCTTGGGTGATAACTCCACTCCGCGGGTGATTTAGTTACAATCCACTCTCCATGTACTGTATGTTTGGAAAGCGATTCAGATAAAAAGTCTTCAATCACCCAAATTAATCTTGACCACCGGCAATGTAATGGTAAAAGTAGTGGAAGATTTTCGTTGCATTTACTGTTTGCCGATAGTCATCGTTCATTTCGATGGCTAGTTCGACTCATATTACTAAACTAGAAACTACACGTGACATTTTTATTCAACCACGGAGTGGGGTCTTTAGACAATCAAGCTGCAGGCTCTTACAATAATTCTGGATAGCCAGGGCAGCTGAGCTTTTCGTGTAGCTGATATGTCTGTGTTCCAACCTCCAGCCTGTTTCCATATGGTTCAAGTAATTTAAACTTGCTGTGTTGTGGGGAAGTGGTCACAAAGGTACTTTGTCCCGGGATCTCACGTAAAATACGAAAACTGAACGTTTTTAAAGTTAAAACAAATTTAATAGCAGTTACGGGACTCAGCTTGCCCGTGAACCAAAACATTGACGACAGCCGGTTACCAAACTCCGTCGGATGTTTTTTTATTAATTGGCTACCCAGGCTAATTTACAGGTTTGAAACTTTATATACGTACAATGCTTTATCAACAACACAATAGAATAAATAGAATAACATAGTAATTAATCACGGTTATGGTGCAAGCTTGTGGAAACATGTTGAATCATTTGAGTGGATTGTACGAAAAGAAATTATTTTAATCAGTTTGTTAGCCAGCTAATAGGATAACGCGGGCCCTCTCGATAACATCACCACCCTGCAGTTAAAACTAGATGTCCTGTCATGAATTGCGCGCTTATCTTGACACAATTTCGCACAGGAATTGTGCGCAATTGTCCTATTGAAACTACCCAAATTACCACAGAGTCTTGCCATTACTCACAGCAAACACAAGCAATGTTTCAGCCAATGGACCTCCGGGTTAAACCCGGAGGTCCATTGGCTGAACCATTGCTTGTGCATAGGTTGCGTAGAGAATGTGATAGCCTTTCCATATGACCTAACGCGCCGATAAACGCGCTAAATGGCGAGGTGTTTGCGCGAAATTGATGACAGGACTTCTAGTTTTAACTGTAGGTTTCACGTCCATAAATCATGGAATATGGGTGGAAACCATGTGTGTTGGTAGGGGCGAAGGGCGGTGAATGGCACGAGACCATTCCAAAAAGTTCCAAATATAATATACTTTGGCTCTCGCCAAATACGAGTGCAAATTTCGGTAACGAGTTTCGTGGTGGTTTTTCTACTTTCATCTCTCAGAAAGCTTATCACGTTGCGATGTCGATCTTCTCCATTATCCCTTCGACCATGAAAGGCGACTATTCCGGTCCAGGATCTTGATGCAACCTGAATTCATAAAGAAGATAGTTGCTCGAAGAATTTGTGTGCCAGACCAGTCAAGATTTTGAACGTCCAACCCAAAGGCAATATTAATTGGTCTTCCCTCATGTAACAAATACAAACTCTATCAGTTGATGGCTCTGAAGTGGCATATACCTCCAGTGTCCAAAGGGTCAATAGGAACCTATATTTTGGTTGGAAATGACTTTAGGTTCAAAACTAGACGTATCATTTTTAGCTCACCTTGACAAAGTCAAGCTAAGCTAATCTAATCGCCCTCCGTCCGTCGTCCTATCAACACCATGTTTTGGTCTTCTCCAAAACCACAGGTCCAATTCAAGTGAACGTTTGTGTGAGTGATGGTCCCGAAGAGGCATTGCATTTTTGTTCAACTCAGTATGCCCAGCCCCATAGGGAGGGGGTGGGGGAAAATGCTCCAAAACATTTTTAAAATCTTCTTCTCATGAACAAGAGGGTACAATGATTTGATATTTGTTATGGAGCTTCCTTTTGAGGTATAGAATCAGTTTTGTTCAAACGAAGTTTAGTTTTGTAATGGGAGGGGTAAGATTTTTGACCCCGCCCAAAATTTTTATTTTCTGAACCGATGGCCCGATTGAATCAAACTTGGTATGTGGTATTATTGGGTCATAAGTACTTGACTCGTGCAAAAAAATTCCCGCATCCCTATGAGAACTCCGGGATCTAAAAATAGACATATTTTCAAACACCCATATTTCCAAAATCACACGGAACTGAGCACTGTTATTTGGCATGAAGCATCCTTATGACCCGTGGAATTGAATGGTAGAAACAATTGCCGTCGGTTATGTTAGGGTGTTCTGTAGAGAGCATCGAAAAATGCTGAGTCAGCAAATTTACAACAACAATAAAAAAAAAAGATTTCTCCAGAACCAGTGGTCAGAATCTTTTGATATTTGGTATACAGCATCCATAGGGGGATCACATACAAATTTGTTAAAATAAAGCCCAATGGTTCATATTTGGGCTCAATACAGGAGCCCGAATTTTTAACTTATGGGAATATGGTGAATATTCTTAAAAATCTTGTTCTTCGGATCCACCAGTCAGAATGCTTTCATATTTGGTATATAACATCTACAGGGAGGTTAGATTCAACTTTCTTCAAATCGAGTGCCCGGGCTAATATTTGGGCTCCCTATGGGAATCCGAATTGGCCATGTAACTTAAGAATTAGAAATTTTGTACTCACTACCCTCTAGAGGTGTGTAACGAAGATTAATCCACATAGGTTGTATCAAAGGGCTTCATAGGGGAGCTCCACATTTTACATTCAGATCAGCTGAAGAAAAGGCATGATGCTCGGAATATTTTTGTCACTCCTGAAGGGCTCAAGGATTGACAATGTATCATATGGAGATGGATTGATTAATGTAGACTCATTCTTGGACTCCAGACATCTGCCTGGATCTGATCTTCGCATTTATGGCTCTACCATTGGAATGTATAGCCACATCCCTTATAAAGAAGGGACATGCTACACAGTGACATTGTTTCATAATTTCCTGCAATACATGGTATTTTGAGACAATACCATGGCATTCACTGGTAACTGTTTACTGGATGTGGTATTGTTTTACGCTAACGTATTTGCGCAAGAAATTTTATATTTTATCTTTTTGCAGCAAGTTAGTATCTTGTTGCAGTAAGTTAGTATCTTGGTATTAGCTATCTTCCCACACATGATCGACACGAACTCCAGATGGATGCTATAGAATTTCTCCGTTTTTTTTAAAGAAAACGTCCATCACGTGCTATCGACATGGCCTCTAGATTGGAGCTTTCAAATTTATATGACTTCGTCAAAATCATTGCCACCAGCAGCTAACTTGGATTTTGGTGCTGCAAAGTAGCTATCATGCTGTTGCAGGACACTAATTTGCTGCAGCAAGACTCCACCTTGCTGTGGCAGGACTCTAACTTGCAGCAGCAAGATAAACTCGACGGTTTTGAAATCGCAAAGCGAAATTCCAGATGTCATCCAACGAAGCACGACCAACGACAAGAGGGTACCAACGCTGCTGTTTTGGTGGCAAACACCGTTTGACAGCCAAGTCTGTTGTCAATTGTGATTATATTTTAATGTTTTCTGCTTTGTTTTTGGAACCACGAGTATTATTATGTGCCTTGGTTTCAAGTTAGTGCAATGAAATTCAATTTTGACGTTTCCCGACCTTCGGTAGGTAAAACGTTATAACCTTAACTAATTTCCGACAATGTGAAAATAACTGGGCGGTTAACTCCTTCAATTATTCCTTTGCGGATGACATTATTATAGTGCTCTGTCGTGTACTTTGTGGGGGTGGGAGCGGGGGGGGGGGGGGGGGTAGGCCTATCATTGGGAGGGAGAGGGTACATCGATGTTGATTACGCATTTCTCCGGTAGGTGACGTCTGATTTGCAAAAGTTTTTCAATTCTGTTTTGGGGACCACGAGTGCCATTATATGCCATGGTTTCAAGTTTCTGCAATTAAATTTAATTTTGACGTTTTCCAGCCTTCGGCGAGTAAGACGTCATAGCTTTAACTAATTCAGACAAGGTGGAAATAACTGGGGCAGTTAACCCCTTCAACAATTGCTTTTGCGGTGTGTGATATTATTATGTCATGTACTTTGGGGTGTAGTGGGGAAGCAGAAACGCTCGGATATGACGGATTGCTGAACTTGGAGTTGGAAAAGAGGTGACTTTGGAGTTTGTGCGAAGAATGAGAAACAATAACCCTCTCAGAAGACTGTAACAGATCTGAGTATTTTTGGAATTATTTATAAAATAATTTTTTTTTTTCCATTTTTGTCTCAAAAACATAGGTTATGACACCTCATTGGAACGAGCTCGACGAGCCCGTTCTAAAGAGGGTTCATAACCTATGTTTTTGAGACAAAAAATGAAAAAAATTAGTTATTCAATCATTTTTTGGCAAGTGTCGTCTGCTTTTCATGTTAGGTAAAGGGTTAAACTGGTACCACCAATTTAAACCTCTAGGTTTTTGAGACGAAAAATGAAAATATAGTGAAAATTAATTGGCGACTTTTGTGAGTAGCGCTGGCCGGGTTTTTCCTTTACGTTGGGAAAATGGTTAATAAATAGATGATTACTTGGTTAGTTTCTTATCGGCCGAGATATCAGCCTTCAATAACTTCACAACAGCCTTCGACCTGATTTTCTTTCCCAATATTACCCTTTATCGAGCTCGGCTGCTATGACTTCGAACTAGACTGATACGACGCCGATTTCGGTCGATATGAACCAAGCTAGATTCGTCCCTCTTGTTGCGTTACGAGGCGCGGCTATTTTGTTTACTGTGAAATTATTTACCGTTAGTCACTAAAAGCAAGTAATCAGTAAAATTGGCGTTACCAGACATGGCGTAGTTTTAATATGGCGAGGAGTTAATAATGGTAATAAGTAACGATAAGATGGATGTAGAGAAAAAAGAAGAGAGTTCAACACGAAATCCAACGTAAATTAAGATTCAGAGTCGCAAGCGGAGAGTGAGAAAAGAGATAGTTCAGCTATCTCCACTGGAGAAGCCGCGACGTTCGGATAGCTCAACTTGGAGAAGTGGAATTATAATATTTATTAATTGGTGTTTAAGGTCACATACTTATGCACAATGGCTAATCGTGACCATGACCGTTTTACGGGTGGAAGAAGCCGGAGTACCCGGAGAGAACCACCGAGCATCGACGAGCAACTGTCAGCTCCTCAACATTCTAACTCTATTCAAGCTCCTCTCAAGCAGGGTTACAGCGGTTGAAGACATGTGCACCATCGACGTACAGTACGCCTTAGTACACGGCGTCATCGTGCCCCCATGTAGGCAATCGGGATAAAGTGCCTTGCCCAAGGACACAACGCGGGTCGTCCCGGATGGGGATCGAACTCGGGACCTCTGCATAGAAGTCCAACAGTCTACCACTGAGCCACCGCGCTCCCCTGCAGAAGTGGAAATTTCGGATTTTAGGAATAGAATGAGAAAAAATAACACTGTCAGAAAACTGTAAGAGAGAACATTTTTGTAATTATTTGTTTTGGTTTAATAAATAAAGAGGTGTATATATTGGTTAGTTTCATATCGGCCGACATATCAGCCTTGAGTACCTTCAGGCCAGCCGTCGATCTTCATTCTCAGTCTGATCTGAAGTTACCTCGGACTGATATCTCGGTTGATTTGAAACTAACCAAGTAATGACCTGTAATTATAATTAGGTTATTTGACGTGTATAGTGTAGTATTCTATGCATTACCCATATTTATACAGCGAAATATAGGCAATACAGAAATATAGGCAATACATGGACTAAAAGTGTGCTTAGTATTCATTAACCCTTTGAGACTAATTATCCTGACGTTCAAACGTCACTGTCAATTCAGTTTCTTCAACGTTTTTTTTTCAAAATGCGCCTTCAAACGTCGGAAAGTACAAACGACAATATAAGTTATCTCTGCCAACATGTACGGTATATGGAGATTTAATACCAGGATGAGGGTTTTTAAACACCGAGCCGCAGGCGAGGTGTTTAAGTGAGACACCCGGGTATTAAATCTCCATATATCATACATGTTGCCGGAGATAACGTTTTTGTCCCATTTGAAACACAATACAAACATTGTGGAAATAAATTTATGGACGCATTTCTCAGCTCCACAATCACTTGGACCAAATTCGTGATAATTATTTTGTTTTTATAATCGCCAAAGACAACATATTGAGTTACATCCCTTGGGTCGATAAGTAAACGAGTAAACAGTACTTTGTTGACATATCGTCCCCTGAGTTCCAATGTTTTTCTATGTGCCTACTGGCACATAGAACACATTGGTACTCAGGGGACGTATTATTTGCTCTTATTTTATATTTATGATTGAATTGTCGGAAATCTGATGATATTTGTGACTATTTTCGGGTTTTGGGTTCGATTTTTATTTCGAAGCGAGCAAAAGCGGAAAGCTTTCGTTTAATCCATATACCCCTGATGTTTCACGTGCGCTTATACCCTGGATGTTGCACGCTCCCATATGCCTTGGATGTTGGGTGCATCCTTTGCCATGGCTATTTGTCCAAGGCATTCTGACCAATCAAAAGACCGAATTTATCGGTATATAGGGAAAATATATTTTTCACATTAGTGATTATCTTGTTGAGGGCTAGATTATTTTTGGCGGCCTGAATTTATTATTGAAAACGTGTTTTATTACAAATTATTTGCGAGTGCCTTCAGGCATTCTCCAATAATTTGTAATAAAACAAATGTATATAAACAAAATATTATTTGTGTTTGACTGAATATGAAACTTGATCAAGGAAAGTGTTGGCTTTTGCTCTGGTATCCTGATTTTTTGAAAGTCCTGAAAGTGGCCTCTAGCACTCGACCAGTTAAGAAGTCTTGACAGCAAGATTATATTAGTATTTTAAGCTGCGATAACATTCGACTCAGCGGGTGTCACTGAGAACTATTCAGGAGAAAATACGAATTGAGGTTAAAAATCGAAAAATAATAACAAAACAAATGACCACAAAGTATCAACGTCATAAGACGTACAAAAGTATGAAAGGGTAAAGGGGTTACGTATGATTATGTCATTTTCAGCTTTCAAACAACTACCATCTACTTTGTATATTATATGCTTTATTATGGTTCTGATGCTGTTTGTCTGTCTTCAACTGCACAACTTCCTTCAGGTGTGTATTATTATACCCCGACATTTTTCAAAAAGTGGGGCATACTGTATTGCGCCTGACCGTCCGCCTGTCCGTCCTCTCATCGATGTCTGTTCGAGTTATAACTTGAACATCACTGCTCAGATTTCGATGAACTTTCATACAGATGTTCACTATCATGAGATCTTTCAGGAGAACCAGCTGTTTTACTGTTGAAATATTGTTTCTGTGAGTTATGGCCATTTGAATATTCAAAATAGTCAATTTTTTTGTCTGTTCCCCTCGCATCTCAAGTTTGGGTTATCGGATCTCTATGAAATTTTTTTAATGAAGATTGTTTATGGGGAAGGCTTTCACAGTATCATGGTTTTTTTCGTCTCTTGCCATTTTTTGGCGGTATGTGGCGTGGGGGTATGCATCGGGGCGTCGCCCACCTCTTGTTAATGAAAGAAAGGGTCGGGTAGTAGAATGAAAGGTGTGCTTGCTGTGGTGCGATTCCGTGGTGAAAGATAGCAGAGATAGTTTGAAAGTCCTTTAATGAATTGGTCGAAAGTGCAGTCAACGTATGAAACACCTGTACAACCAACGAAGGTTGTGTGAAACATCTAGCGGTGTACAATTCCACCAGGGTCCCTGCAAAACGCGAGTATTTGAAAGCCATTGACCATTTAGTCTATGTTCTCCACCATACCCGTGCTAGATAGCATATATATGCGAAAGAGTAGTCGCTTACAACTCCGAATGAGACACGTGTTTGGAGGCCAATTGGTACTTGGTGGGAGGAACAGGTTTCAACCTCGGGAATCCCCCAAACCCCAAAGTCTCCAATGAATTTGGGTACCTTTGGAAAGTGTCATATATTGAAAGGAGGGTGTTTTCACATCAACATACGCTCTTCGGGTATCTTGTTATATCATTAAATTAGGAGCTTGAGTGCGTAACAGGGGATGTTACCATGCTGAGTGTTCCATATGGAGAAGGGAGGATGGATAGTTTATAAGGCCGATTATAGGCTTGTTCTCATTTGAATGCCTTGGTCCAAAGTCGAAACACACTCAAGTAGTTCAAAATATGTTTTTAAAATTTACGATTGTAAACCTTGAACTGGCCAGTGACCTTGATATACACGGAGGCCAATTAACACTTGATGTAGCTGTTATGGACGCATGTGTTAAACAATCAGTAGGTTCTGCCCATATTACTTGATATGCATTGGGGGTTTTCTCATGGAATCAAATGACTGTTGTCGGTGAAGATGTTATGTGTGTTTGTGCTTTCGAATAAATATGTTGAACCTCTATCACTCAACACGCACTGTGCTTTGTTAGTTGATTCAGTTTTTGTCATGTATTATGGAGTAAGGCCCTGGTTGGAGCCGGAAGGCCAAGAATGATTGGCAATTAATTTCCTCCGTCTACCATCTTGCCTCGATTAATATGCTCACCTCATCAGTAATGCAGATAAATTACTGGAAACAAGTACGTTGGAAATAATTGATTCATTCCATCATTTAGGTACAGCTTTTTGTGAATAGCAGCTAATACCCCGTCTTTCTTCTGTCAGAGGTACTATAGTCTGTGTGAAACACACAGACTATTGTTTTTATGTGGTTTCTTTTTTTCTTCTTCTTCTTCTTCTTCTTTTCTTCTTCTTCTTCCCTCTTCTTCTTCTTATTCTCATGTCTTCTGTCTTCTATGCACTTCTTGTCCTCACGATAACTCGAAAACAAATCGTCCTATCTCGCTGATTTTTGGCATACTGGTAGACAGTTAAAAGTGCTCGGCCATCTATGTTTTCAGATTTCCGGGGCATCAGGGGTGTCCATATGGGAGTTTTGAATGTGGGTCACGCCCATATCTCAGGGATGGTATGATCTATGGACCTGGGACCAACACCAAATACGTCGACACTCGATGGACATTCAGAATGTAGGTCAAGGTCACTGAGGTCACCTAGGGGTCATTGAGTGCATTTCCCAGAATTGCTGGAAATCACATTTTTTGACTCCAAAATGCTTTCCCGAAGTTCGTACATGCATTTTTACACGAAAAAGTGGGCGTGTTTTGAAAGTGGGTCACGCTCATATCTCAAGCATGGTATGACGTATGGACCTGGGACCAACACCAAATGAGTCGACACTCGATGGAGATTCAAAATATGGGTCAAGGCCACTGAGGTCACCCAGGGGTCATTGAGTGCATTTCTCAGAATTGCTGGAAGCCACATTTTGAACCCCCTAATGCATTTCCAAAACCCATACATGCATTTTTACATGAAAAAAGTGGGCGTGGCCAAAAATATTGAAAGTGGACACACTCATCTCAAGCATGGTATGATGAATGGACCTGGGTCCAACAAAAAATGAGACCCTCAGCGCGGGGGGGGGGGGAGGAGGGTATGGACCAAAGCCACTGAGGTCGCCTTGGGGTCATTGAGAGCACTCTTCAGAATAGCTGGAAAACACATTTTTGGCCCTCTAATGCATTCCCTTGATCGAACCCTTTTTTGCTCTGTACATATATGCCTTTTTCTGGTTTCTGGGAAAAATGTATCCGATTCCTGAATGAATATCTTTAAATACTGTTAACGAAAACCTATTTCTGATTTCTTTAAAACTATTTTATCCCCGAAAATAAGCCTCCAAAGGATTCCAAATACATTCATATAAGGGTCTCCGTGGCTCAGTAGGTAGAGGCGAAGGCTGCAAACCGAGAGGTCCTCGGTTCGAATCTCAGCTGCGGTAACCATGTTGTGTCCTTGACATACTTCACCCCCATTGCCCACTTGGGGCCATGGTGGCATTGTGCATTAACGCGTACTGCACGTCGATGGTGTACTTGCCTTCAACAAATGATAACCTCCTTGTGTGGAGTCAGTCTGTTGGGAAGCCTGACAGTTGCTCGCATTTTCTCAGTGGTTCTCTCAGGGTACTCCAACTTCCCCTCTCATAAAACTGTCCGGCACAAGGTGACAGTGGCTGTCAATAGTGTCGTTACGCCCAATAAATAAACAAATAACATTCACAGAAGGCATGCCTTGATAGGGTAGTTGAAATATTTCTGTCTTCTATGCACTGTTTATCAACACGATAGCCTAATGCAATCAATCCTATCTTAACATTTTGTTATACTGATAGACTGTACTTGCAAATGAGTTCACTGAAGTCAATAGCCATTATTTAACACTTGATAATATCGCTCATAAGCAAAGTGGTCAGAGAAAATGCTGTGAATTTTACATCGAATAGCATTGTATACTCTCCCAAAAAAGAAAGTGTGCATGTAAAAAATAACACTAAAAAAAGATATATATCATTTTCATTCATGGAAATTTTATTCAATCACAGATGAATCAATTTGTGATCAACACGAGAAATTTCATTACGCTACAACGAATACTCTTGGTGCCATGGAGAGTCAAAGACACTAAGGGTCAAACACAAAAGTCACACACTCAATATCTGGTATGACCTCCGTCTGCATCGACTACTGCTGTGCATCTACGCCTCATGGAAGTGAACAAATTAGCATGGAAGTGTTGTGGGATGTTGTTCCATATTCTGATAAGTTGTCTTTGGAGTTCCACAAGCGTTGACGGTGCATGGGGAAGCCGGTGTAGCTGACGTTTCATTTCGTCCCATACGTGCTCAATGGGTGAGATATCGGGCGAATTTGCGGGCCAGGGAAGAACATCCACTTGTTGTTGCTGCAGATACTGTTGAACAACACGAGCTGCGTGGGGTCGGGCGTTGTCCTGCTGTAGAATGACGCCGGGGCCGTGACGTAACGTCAAAATCGGATGAATTGCAGGTCTTCGAGGACGTAAGCCGTATTCTCTCAGCCGGTTGATTACTGTTTGAGGATGTATCCGTCTCAGGTTAGGAATGTTCCTGGCTGTCGTCGTTGCCGTTTGTTGCCGGTTCCGGAGATGGACGACACGGATATACCGATCTTGTGCAGGGGTGGTAACTCGGGGTCTCCCGGAGAGGGGTCGGTCTCGAACGTCATCAGGTTGTGCATGTCGATGGACTAGCCTGTCTGCAGTGTTACGGTGGCAGTTCAAATGCTGGACAACCTCTCTGTGTGTTCTGCCAGCTCTAATCATACCCAGGGCAAGGAGACGTTGATTCATTGTCAATCTTGGCATGCTAATGTGGAGTCGTTTTAACAGCAGCGCAAGTTTGAATGTGAACGATAGGAAGGCCTTACTTAAATACCCAAGGATTCACACTGCTGCATGAATTTTCAGACTCTCCACGTGCAAAACATGCCTTTTCACAAACGTGCAGCACGTCATTTAACGTTAATGCAATTTTAATGGGGAAAGCTGTTTTTGTGTTCAATATAACTTATTCATGAACAGGTTAACACTCTTTACACCTACGAAATTATTTTTTTGGAATTTGATCAATTTCTGCAATGCACACTTTCTTTTTTGGGCGAGTATATATTTTTTTAATATCATGTTACAAAATTAACCATGTTGAAAATAGAACCCTTCACATTTCAAAGGATTTTTAAGATTTATTTATTCTCAATCATAACTCAACAGGTTTCGGTATGGAGTGGTGCGTGGCTTTCTCAAAACACCTATCACAATTATAAAGTAATGAAATGGAATATTTGAATGGTCTGTTTTTAACCCTCTTAATACCTCAGTGTGAGTACAAACACCCTTCATATAACTCATATAACTCATGGCTACAGAATGTTTTTACGCTTTCCTTTCTGTAACATTTAATTCCATATGGAATGCGACACCTTTACAGGTTTAACTTCCAAAGTAAGGCATTCTTAACCTTTTTCCCAACATAACGGCGGAAACCAGCCAGCATTATTCACTGAAATTTCCATTCAATTTTCATTTCGTTCTTGCTTGAAAAACATTGCTGATGATCTCTCATTGGAATGTGCTCACTTTTAAAAGGTTAAAATGGAGTATTTAAACGGATTATTTTAACCCTCCCAATATCTTCATATGGGTCCACAAACATTTACTTTTGCAATGCAGGAATGATGATAACGCTTTCTGTTCTCACAATGATGCTCTAAACACACATGGGCTCTTGTTGGCCGTTTACCTCTAAAATCCAAAATTACTGAATTCTTTGACTCTCAATATATTTTCCAGAGGTATCATGTACCTTAACGTTTTCTTGGTAATATGAATATTTGCTATCATCTATAAACATGGCAGATCCGGAGTTGGTGGAGCCAATATTTTTAAAGTGGGATACGCTTATACTTCAGGTTTGGAATGACCTATAGACATGGCGTCGCCTGAGTGCTAGAATGTCCTATGTCCCATATGGGACATAGGACATTCTAGAACTCAGGCGACGATGGGACCTACACCGAATGAGTTGAAAACCTTCTGGAGGTTCAGAATGTAGTCCACTTCAATGCAGACAACGGAGGTCATTAAGCGCATATTTTTCAGAACTATTAGGAATTTCATTTTATAACAGCTAATGCAATGCTGACGATTATCCATGTATTTCAGCTTTCAAATAATTGGTAGAGCCAGTAATGTCTATTTCTGATTCCTTGATCGAATCCTTTAAATGCTGTGCACACATATGCCTTTTCTTGTCTCTTATAAAAAATTGTTCTGATTCCTGTATGAATATCTGTAAATACTACCAACGAAAATCCGTTTCTGATATGTTAAAAAAATATTTTAATCCTGAAAATAAGCCTCCATAAATTCTCTTTCTATATAGTTTTTTCCTGATTCTTTAACCCTTTTTACACAGACTTAAATTTACTGGTGGCAGTAAATTCTGTTTCTCTAGTTTTGCACTTGACTTTATGACCGAATGTCCCATGTTTGTCCGGTTATTTGCCATCATTAGATCAAATGTGATCATTAAATCATATTTTGTTTGACAGGCAAAACTATCTTTAAAGTTTATCATTCCAAAACTTAAAAGTGGCTAAATTTTTTACACTTGAATCCCCCTGCCCCTGTTAAATTTATCCAATGGCAATGTGGCTCTTCAGTTGACAGTGCTTTTACTGTATCTCGTTTTTTTCTCATGTTGTTTTTCTCCACTCAACATCATAACTTACTGACATTTATTGCACTCTAAAATCAGTTAGGTTAAAAATTAACTCAAATCAACTGGGTTGATTGAATATGAACCCAATTGGGTTCATATTTATTCAATCCAGTTAATTTGGGTTGATTTTTTACCTCAACTGATTTTAGAGTGTGTGCATGTGCATTTTATGCACCAAATATGATATCGGTAACACAAACAACTCGTTATTTATTTATTTATTTATTTATTTATTTATTTATTTATTTATTTATTTATTTATTGGTGTGTAAGGTCTCTTTCAGAAACTATGGCTATATCACTACCACTACACAGGCATGAAGTCAAGTATAACCAATCGTGTATAAAGGTACAGTACGTAGAGAGTGTATTATCACTAAATCACTCGCAGAGTGGAGATTCATCCCAAGCAATAATTGAGAATTTGTTGCAAAGCACAACCAGCACCAGCAATGTTTCAGCCAATGGACCTCCGGGTTAAACCCGGAGGTCCATCGGCTGAAACATTGCTTGTGTTTTTTGTCGATATGAACAAAATTTGAAAGTTATAGCCTGGGTGATAACCCCACACCGCGGGTGATTTACTTACAACCCACTCTCCACGTACTGTACTTCCCGCTTTAGAGAGCTTCCAGCCATGCGCTGGTTACGAGGTCCTATTTTACTAGAAAAGAATAAATTCTTTACAAGCCCTGCAACACTTCTCGAGGTTCCCATAGTACACGTATCATTCATTTTACTGGTTATGCTTGAACTCCTTGATCTTGATGCGTTTTGATACATAACTCTTTACCTAACGTAACGGTCAAAACTGGCCAGCGCTATTCACAAAATTCACCGTCCAATTTTCATTAGTTTTTCATTTTTTTTATCCCAAAAGCGTAGCTTATGTCCACGCATTGGAACGAGCTCGTTGAGCTCGTTCCAATGAGGTGCCATAAGCTATGTTTTTGACGCAAAAAACAGTTATTCGAGAATTTTGTTCGGATGTGTTGTCTACATTTCGTGTTAGGTAAAGGGTTAAATTGAATTTTAAGTTTTTAATACTAAATTCCAGAAAAATGTTTTTTTTCGCGTCAACCTCCTTAGTTCATATTACTTACGAAACTGTAGTAAATTTATCATGTATTACATAAATGACCTAGATTTGGATCCATGTCAAAAAGGAAAAAATGGTAACCAAAGCTTGGCTGAGGCAAACTCAATCTTCGATTTTTGTTTTTGAGTACATTGCTTTGGGTGTTGGCGCGGTATGGTGCCTTCTTAACAGAAATGCAAACCCAAGGCGTTTAAGCCACCTTCCCTCGCTTAATTTCTGGAGGACAGTTAATTTTTTTCAGACTTAAATACACTTTATTTATTTATTGGTACTTATTGGTCACCTTATAGGGTTTGAGTGAATTTTTTTGAAAAATGTATGTCTTCCAAGGCCTCATTTTGTAAAGTATTTTGATGCTTAAGACATGATTTAAATACTTAATGATTGAAATATCTGTAACTGAAGCACTAAAGAATAGATGTATAGCATGGGTAAAGGGTCATCACATTACTTCAATGGTTGTCTGCGCGTAAACTTCGCGAAAGGCAGGTAGACAAGTAGCGTCGAATATCTTACAACATTAAACTGGTGGCTTGAGAGCTTGACTCTCAGGGAAAAATTTACTTTTATTTTTTTTTCAGAACAAACTGCCTAACAGTAAATAGAAATGTATCTCCCTTTCAAGACGTCCATATCAAACTTCTTCTCTCAAACCGGAACTGTGAATGTTCAGCTTGACTGCATGTACGTGTTCGTGTTGATTTGATTTGAATGGGAGTGCTAACGGAAGCTTGAGTATTCGTGATTTTCTCACTTTGTTTTCGAAATCCTTACTAAACCTTTAGCGATAAAATGTCGTTTACGCGCCGGGAGGAGGCGTTTGAATGATGCGAAATGTAGATTTCTGTATGTAATACCCCCGGAATATGACAAACGCAAGATACATATGAAAAACCTAAAGAGAACTACAGACGACTCGTTTCAATACAAGCATACAATGGCCCCAGTGCACCCAACGGTGATCCAATAGAGCTGGGTACAGAGAACGTAGAAAGAGAATAGGTTTTGTTCCGTCAGAATATGAGAAATGGAATGGTAATCCCAGCATGCCTGAAAAACCATCTGGCGAACTTTTGGCGAAGATCATCCAGGTGAGAAATCGAGGACCAGACAGCAAGCCACAAAGCAAGATGTAGCCATACTCATCCAACACTAGCAGGGGCCGCTGATAATTCGTATGTGAAAAAATAGTTGAGCTGAAGGACGGATCTCAAACACACAGATTCGTATACAATTTACACCCACTTGGGGGATATTGTTTGGTCTTTTACAGTCTATTCCAGTTCAGTAAACTGAAAACGGTAAATCCCGCTGCCTTTTTGGCATACTGATAGACAGTCACTTGTACTCGGCCATCTATTTTCTGTGGGCATAGGGGTCGTCGCTAGGGGTACCTTAAAAGTAGTCCACGCACATATCTCTAGCATGGTATGACCTATGGATCTGGGACCAACACCAGATGAGTCCAAATTCAATAGATGTTCAAAATATAGGTTAATGTCACCGCGGTGACCTAGGGGCCATAAAGTGCATATTTCAGAATTGCTGGAAATCACATTTTAAGACGCCGCAATGCATTCCCAAAGTTGAATCATGCATTTTTACACCCAAAGAGTGAAGTGTTCAGGGCCAAGCATTTTGAAAGTGGGTCACGCTCGTATCTCAAGCATGGTATCACCTATGGATCTGGGACAAATACCAAATGGGTGGAAACTCGATGGTGGGTCAAACTATGGGTCATGGACACTGAGATCACCTGGGAGTCATTGAGTGCATTTGTCGGAATTGCCAAAAATCGCATTCTAATCATTCAGGAAGTTCATGCATGTCTTTTTGCACCCCAAAAAGTGTGTGGAGCCAAGCATTTTGAAAGAGGATCACGCTCTTATGTCAAACATAGTATGATCTCAGGATCTGATATCAACACTAAATGAGTCGAAACGCAACGGAGATTCAAAATATGGGTCGAGGTCAGTGAGGTCACCCAGGGGCCGTTGAGTACATTTTTTTCAGAATTGCAGAAAAAAATATCATTTTATGTTCCCCCAATGCGTGTCCGAAGTTGATACATGCATTTTTACAAACCAAAATGTGGCGGGAGCCAAACATTTCGAAAGTCGTTCATGCTCATATCTCAAGCATGGACATGGGGCAAACACCAAATGAGTCGAAAACTGTTTTTACCTCAAACATGGTATGTCCTATGGGCATGGGAGACACATTAAATGGTCGAAACTCAATTCAGGTTCTGGGACTACCACCAAATAAGTCGAAACGCAATGGAGGTTAAAAAAATGCGCCAAGGTCACTAAGATCACACGGTGGGACATAGAGTGCATTTTTCAGAATTGCTGAAAATCGCATTTTATGGCCCAATAATGCGTTCTTGATGATGGTACATGTATTTTTAGACTCAAAAATGTGGGCGAGGTCAAAACTGTTCAAAGTGGGTTATGCTCATATCTCTGGCATGGCCTATGGACCTGGGATGAACACCGAATGAGGTTCCAAATATGGGTCACGGTCACTGAGGTCACCCAGTGGTCATTGAGTGCATTTTTCAGAATGGAAATTGCATTTTATGACCCCCTAATACGTTCCCGGAGTTTATACATTAATTTAATCACTCTGAAAAGTAGGCGGAGCCAAATATTTTGAAAGTGAGTCACACTCACTAGGATGCATCAAAGTATGGTATGACCTATGGACCTGGGGACCAACACCAAATCGGGTTACCCAGGGATAATTAAGTGCAGTTTTCAGAATTACAGATTATTGCATTTTATAATGCAAGTCTGAAGCTCATACATGTATTTCTTCACTCAAAAGAGTGGGTGGAGCAAAAATATCAATTTCTTATTACTTTTAGAACACGTTGAATGCTGTGTTCTGAGTTCATTCCTGGTGTCTTGAGCAATTTTACCTGATTCCTGTATGAAAATCTTTAAACGCTGTTTAGAAAACCCATTTCTGATTTCTTTAAAGATATTTTACTCCCGAAAATAAGTCCCATAAACTCTCTTTCTATATAGTATGACAAAAGAGGTAAAGCCATGTGAACCACTGATTCAATAATAGCAATGACACTATATTCCTATTGAAAAAATAGGGAAAATGGGAAATCAAGCAATCTAATTGGTTAATTATAATTTATATAAATGATCTAGATAAATGAAACAACAAGAGTACTCGGAATAAGGTAAGAACTACTGGTATTACGCACCACCTTACCATTTGTAGGTTAATACTATGAACGGTTAGGATGGGACCTATAGGGGAATATACCAACCATACTCTGCTGCCGTTCTGTATTACCAGGCATTGACCCCACCCCAGAATACCGCTCAATAATATGAAGCATCTGGTGGATCAGTAGTACCAAGGGCCAGCAAGAGACCTACAGTGATATGTGCAGCCTATGCTATACTACCGTTCTAAACTACCAAGCATTACTCCCACCCCCACAAAATCACTAGGTCTAACGTACTACATATACCAGCCATATAACAAAACAAAGCAATCGATTGGTTAATAGTACCAAGCACTAACAGGGGCCTATAGGTGTATATACCGCCATACTATAGTACCGTTCTAAACTACCAGGCAGTACTCCTACCCACAATACCCCTATGCCTAGCATTGCATACTACCTATACCAGCCATAGGATAACATAAAGCATCAGGTGGATTAATAGTACTAAGGGCCAGCAAGAGACCTATAGGGATATGTACAGCCTATATAGTATCCTCAGATAAGTATTCTATAAAAGGTATCCTCGATAGGTATCCTCGAATAACACAATACCAGGCCATGGGTATCCTCAAATACCGAGATGAGGCTAAGAGTCGTAGTAAATTATGCCTCATTGGGGGATTTTTAATGGTCCTCATAATCTCAAAATTCAATGAGGCTATGGGGGATAATAAATGAGGACTCACTGAGGGCTTTTACATAGCCCTCGTGGCCTCATACGACAAAAAGGGATTCCACAGTCACAGGCGTTTTCCAAAATGGGATTCCATAGGATATACCTGTTAAATACTGAAATGAGGCTAAGAGTCGTAGTAAATTATACCTCATTGAGGGATTTTTCAAGGTCCTCATAACCTCAAAATTCAATGAGGGTATGAGGGATAATAAATGAGGACTCATTGAGGGCTTTTACATAGCCCTCATGGCCTCATACCACAAAAAAGGATTCCATAGCCACAGGTGTTTTGCAAAAAATGGGATTCCATGGGATATGGCCATTGGATGTAGGCTTTTATTTTACACAAGGGACATGACTTTGCATACAGATTATGGGAAATCAAGCAATCTGATTGGTTAGTTATAATCTAAATAAATGAAACAACAAGAGTACTTAGAATAGGGTCAGAACTAACAAGAATAGACCAGAAATTGCTAAATATAGCAATAATAAGGTAAACTGTTCCAACTAATAGGCTACTGGAGTATACTCTAGAATAAAGGAACATGGCCAGATAAACGATAACTATTGCATGTATAGATAGAAGCAGAGAATTCTGGAAGAATTCGAAATAATACAAGTTGTCGTGTTGTTTGTGGTAATTATCCAGGGAAGTCGTTCCAGAAAATACTCCGATTCAATCGAACATACCCTCCGAACATACCCCTGTCCTCTTGTAGGCCTTAGGTAACATAGCAATCACGTGCTACCATAGAAACCAAGATGGCGGCCTCCAGTACACAAAATGGACGACGGAAACACGTTTCACCCTAACAACACGCGCTGTGCATGCGCACTCACACCACGTATCACTATGGAGATGACGTCACAAGATGGCCGCTCACGCGGGTTACCATAACAACACAACATGGCGCCACTAGGTCACGTGACATGACGTCACTCCCGAGGTCCTGTACCGAGGTCCTGCCAATGGCCCCTGAAACGTGCGAGCTATACTACTCTCGTAGGCAGTATATAGAGGATCTGTAATGAGTTTCTCTTTGATATAAGATTTATGAAACGAGTGTAGACAATTTTATTTTAGCGAGCCTCTGGCGAGCTAAAATAAAATTGTCGAAACGAGTTTCATAAATCTTATGTCAAAGAGAAACGAATTTCAGATTCTTTTTATCACATGACACACACAAACGAACTTGAACCGATTTATTTTAACGAGTCTGTGTTCCCGTACATGGAAAAAGAAAATTAACCTACTTTCTCCATGTTGACTGAATGCGTTCAATACTTCCGCTTTACAAAATAGTTCTCAAAACAAACGGTCTTGTTGACATTTAATAAACAGACTGCAACAAAACCCTCATTAGTAATTCAATTGTCAACAATAAGAGAAGCAAATCCAAAGAAGGGATTTGCAATTTCTATATTTTATAAACTTTAATCCGAGTCGCTGTCGGACACAATGATGCGCCTACGTTTCTGAACGGGTTGGGATGATGATGTTTCTGGGTTATGAATGTGTATTTCAAAGTGCTCACCATAAATGTTGCCTGTGAACATATTCTGTAGTCTACCCGCAAATTGTGTGTTTCGATCAATGGAATTTGTGTTAGAAATTGACTGGTTTTGATAAACTACATCTGTGTCCATGGATTTAGGATATTGAGGCCTATTTTCAGTTTGAAGATTGGAGTAAGATAACACACGAGAAATTTGTTTGTGTTGTTGTTCACTGATATGTCTGTAATTGTTAATTGACTGGATATTCTTGTGCCCTGTGATTTGCATAATCTGGTGAGCAGGGGTGTTATTTTCACTAAGTTTCTGAACAAGATGTTTGCGAGCACTGTGATTTGTAAGTTTCTTTTCCGGTGACAGACCAACTGCTTTTGCCATGCGCTTCATGATGAAGGTAAGTTTATTTATCCCAATCGGCTGTCTTTTAAACCACTGATCACCGACATTCATAATATCTTGTTTAGTATGTGTTGCTATATAAAAAGGGTCAATTTCGTCACCGTAACCAGAGGGCCTTAAAAGAGAGTACTTTTTATAAATATTCACAGGACACCTTTCTGGTAAATCAAAGTTACACCACATTCTGGGTGGCACACTTCGAACATCTCTCACATTGTCACCAGGGCGAGTTTTTGTTTGTCTTTCTATAAACTGTAAATATTCCTGGCCATTTGGGTCCTTGTGCAAACTAACATCCCCCAACACATTTTACGGTGCTCATCTGAGCCCCGTAAACCAAAGTGAATAGTGTTTAAAAACCACAAGGAGTTTATTATAGATTCGGGTGTCGAAGAACCCAGTTGACCGCTTTGCCACAAAATGTCAATTTCATTGTCACTTATTGGCTCCGCCTTCATTTCCCGATTGCCCAAGCCACTTCGTTTCAGTTGTCGTTGTTTGGCCTTCAATATGTCTCTCACTTTCACACATTCTACACTGCTAACTATTGTGTGGCCATAATTAAAACGTTTTAAATTTCTGTCAATACTGGAAATAAATCCACGCAACGAGCTTGGTTCATATTTAGAGCCGTCAGATTTTCTGACTGACAGGATAAATTTGCATAAAATAACACACAGTTGTTCACTGGGCGGTATGTTGTGAGTTTCACGATGTTCATTTATATCATTGCTTTGAAGAAAATTTCTTACTAACTTCATATCATAAAAGGTCTTGCTTAAAGTGTTTTTATTTGTTTCTTTTTCAACAAATCCATCTATATCTGCACCGCTGACATTAACAAAACGACGCTGTTGAGTAGCGTCCGTTTGCTTAGCAACGCCAACAGTTTCTTTGCAATCTAGCGTCTGGTAGCGTTCATCGTGTAATGGGCTCAAACGTTCTGCCGAGAGAGTCACTTCAAAGTCGATACCTATTATTTTCACAGTGTATAACAAGCCTTTTGTGGAATCAATGATCTTAACAATTTCCCCTTCTCCTTTTCTATCTATTTTCACAATTTCGTTCACTCGATAGTTAAGTACACGCGACATGTTTTGTTTGTAAACAATGGAGTGGTACAATATGAATATTAATTAGGTGATGAGGCTTAAAATTCAGCCAATGAAAATCCTTGCAGGTCATATTACACGTGTTCTCATATAGAAGAATATCATATGGACTTTTTCATTGAACTTTACAATAGTCATGTGATAAAATATATTTGTTGTGCGTGGAGGAAAAGGAAAAGGAGAAGGTGTCTTAGGTCTCTCTCTCATCCATTTGTGGAAAAACAGGTCCCGAATTTTTTGGGCCTCTATCTTCTTGTAGCTAAGTTCTGATGTTAAGAGTATGTTGAGAGGATGTTGTTGTCTATCCTCTCGATGAAGTCTCCCAGAGTCTCCAGGCGGTGCTGCGGTCGTGCCCGTGGTTGTGTTTCTTCATGCTGGCTATTGTATGCCCGGCTATCTGTGTGACATAGGCCTAAGTACTTGTACTGTATATAGAATAAATAGCTACTATGGCCGGCAGTCAGATTTAAACCACGAGTAGGATAAGGGTTTTAACCACTCGGCTTGTCGAGTGGTTAAAAACTCTTATTCTACGAGTGGTTTAAATCTGATTACCGACCCTAGTATCCATTTGTTTTTATTTATATCATGCTCTTAATAAATAATCGACATTGTCAATTAAAATGGAGAAAAAACGACGCTGTTTATCGGAAAAACACGTGTTTGTTTTGTTTATACATCTGCGCCGGTGGGCAGTACTACCGGCTGTACGTGAATGTTTGATTGGCAGCTAGACACATCGTCATTGAGTTGATTGAATTTACCTTCCTTTTTCAGTCAAATTATTATTAAGTCACCTGCTCGTAGTAAATAGTACCACAAAATGTCGTATGTTTGAATGAAGCATCGCGAAGTGTGAATGTATCGAAGTTGACAAAACTGCGTCATGCCAAAGATCAAATTGGATGAACTTCCGACTACAGGTGTAAATTTATTTTAACCGCAGTTGAAGCTTTACACCGGTAGTGGGATTAAAACCTAAAATGTAACATTACAGGCTTTTCACAAGTGGTAACATAGGCGAGCATGATATAAAGCCCAATTATCTAAAGTCTCAAAAGAAAATACATTATTACTATCAAAGGCGAATCGTTAGGCCTTTTTATAAATTTTGGTCTGTGATAGTACCGTACTCCTATCTAGACGACAATGACCCGAATGCAAAATGTATTAAGGCGGGTTTGGCCTAAACCTCCTTGAAAACCCACTAGGCCTAGGCAAACAATGCGCATTTCTCTAGGATAGTAACATAGGCGAGCATGATCTAAAGCCCAATTATCTAACGTCTCAAAAGAAAATACATTATTACTAGCAAAGGCGAATCGTTAGGCCTATATATAAATTTTCCCTTATAAAAAAGTACCATGGTAAACCATGGTAAATCCCAAAATAGTATTTTGGGATTTACCATGGTTTACCATGGTACTTTTTATAGGGGTTGGTCTGTGATAGTACCGTATACTCCTATCTAGACGACAATGACCCGAATGAAAATTGTATTAAGGCGGGTTTGGCCTAAACCTCTTTGAAAACCCACTAGGCCTAGGCAAACAATGCGCATTTCTCTAGCATTCGGGAAGGCCTATAGAATACTAATCATGATTTCGTCTGAAACGATCAATGACGTATAAACATTACACGATTTTTTTTCGACAAGTGTAGACCTACCCTTCCGCAGAACAATCGAATGGACACATTTGGGTCTTTCTAGCGAAAGGCAGAGGGCGCAGCCTCATGTTCCGCCGTTTGGGCGATCCTGTTCGCTATATATACCTCCATTCAATTCGGTGAAAGAGGTAACTCTAAAACTAGAAGTCCTGGCAGGTTCTCCTGTTTACTCATAGCAAACACAGGCAATGTTTCAGCCAGTTGACCTCCGGGTTACCCGGAGGTCCATTGGATGAAACATTGTTTGTGCAAAGGCCATATGTACAGAATTTGATAGGCTTACTATGGTCCTAACGCGTAGATTAACGCGCAGGTCGGCGTGCTATTTGTGTGCATTTCATGACAGGACTTCTAGTTTTAACTGCGGAAGATGGGGTACCGACCGACAGTTCGGCCCCGTTACGGAAAGAAGTGCTTAGGCTACCTCGACAAATAAAATTTTTGAATTCGCAATGTTGTTAGATAAGACTGCTACACTAGACCTTTGTTGGTTTGTAAGCCTATAGATGAGAGAGGACATAGGTAGAATCAGCACATCACTGACGAAAAGAAACAAATAAAGCGTTTAAAAACTATTTCACCCCGAACCTCCACTGAGGCCTATAATTTATTTTCACAAACTAGAATACGTAGAATACTGGTCTGGCTTCGGGAACATTCAAACACATTTTGGTGAAAATACCAAAGACGAAACAAATGATACGCCATCATACGGTACATTTTGTGGTTTTGGAAATTTAGGCCTGTTGTAGAATTGCTATATAATCCCACTCGCGTGACGTCATCAGAGACAGTCTGCGAACCAGGAAAGACTTCCAGAACTCTCCGGAACCTGTTCCAGCTGTGAAGATGAATACCACCACTCTGAGGCCTAATGTGACCGGGATTAACCAATTGGAATCAAAGAATCAGAGAAGAAGACCAGCCTCTGTCTCTTATCAACAGAACGGCAAACGCGTCGGTTGACCAATTACGATCATTAAGTGATTTAAGTGTTTTCGTCAGAAATCTTTGGTAAGAACCCTAGTTTATTACCCGCAACTATTTCCTAAAGTAGAGATTTACCTAAACACCAATTCTACTTTATTGACGTCGCCCACTTTAGAACCAGTTTGCGGGGGAACTTTGTAAACTTTTTGCAAAGTTTCCACAGGTCACGAGGTCGGGGTTTACCAATTCCATTGTTGACAATGACAGCGGGAATTAATCCAACGACATCGTCAAATTTATCTTATTGATGCATTTGTAATAACCTGGGAAGTCAATTGTTGGGTAATTTTCCTAACATTGATTTCCAAATTTGTGATTTTTGTTCGCAGATTATAATTTTAAAAATGTTTGTTTTTTCGATCGGGCTGTGGTAATATACTGCAGTGATCGAAATTATCTGCGATTTCAGATATTGAGATTTCAAAATTATTTGTGTCAAAAAAGGCTTTTTATGTTGGAAAATTACCGTTGCCGCAATTTTCAGTTTTTGCGGATGCGGGTTTTGTGATATGTGAAAATTAAAAATAATTGTGTATGTATTTTTTGTGGCTGCAGTCTAATTTCTGCAGATACAGATTGATTTTTGAAATTTCTGTGGCTGTGAATTAAATTTCATAGATACAGGAAAATTTTGCTGTGGCAGTAGCACAGGCTACTGAGACAGATAATTGATTGAATTTGAATATTTCATTGTTGCTGTGGATCTTCTAGGGAATCTAGGGATTCACATTATTTTGTAAAAATTGCCGTGACCATAGCATTCTGCTAAGGATACGGTTTATCAGTGGCAGTGAATTGATAAGCATTGTTGTAATATTGTGAATTGTATTTTGGCTGTAGGCCACATTGTGCTCCCTTACCACAGGCCTAGGAAAGCTGAGGTTGGGAGGTTGACTTGAGTATTAGTCGGATTAGCAAATTTGTAGAATTTGTTGTGAATATACTGGCTGCGTGCAGTATATAGGTAGAGTCCAGAAGTACCAAAGGCCTAGGAAAGCTGAGGTACTGAGCAGACTAGTTCGGGGTAACTGTCAATTTGTCAATTTTATAAATTGAATTTCATTGAGGGAGAGATAGAAATATGGCAGAGGAGAAAGTTAAAATAAATTATGCCACATTTGGGGAATTGCAAAGAATACCCAACATAGGGCCGAAGATTGCCCTGGCTATAATAGAAAAAAGGGCTCAGTATGGGACCCTTTCGAGGGAGGATCTCTCCTCGATACCCCATTTCAGAGGGTCAAAGGACCAGTGGGGGATGATAGACTTCTCTAGGCCCCCACCAGGAATTATTGTGAGTAATGAGGTGGATGAGGGCTTAGTTAAGCAATTGAAGAGTCAGGTGTTGATGGATTTTTCGTCGCCAGGGCTGGGGGCAGCCTGGGGCATTTCCGGGCTGACTACCCCACCACCAACGGAAACAGTAGTCGAGAAGCCAGGGTTACAGGATAGGTGTAATCTATACAACCCGGAAGAATCCTTGTTGACAACAAACTCGTCGCCATCTGAGGGGGCCCACACACCCTTGCAGAGTCGGGTCTTACTGCCCTTTTTTGGGTCGGATGGTGGCGACGGGAAGACAAGTGTAGACAAAGTAAATGTTGATCAGACCGGTTCACAGAGGGTCCAGTCTGGTTGGGATTATCCCAGTCGGCTGGTCCAGGATGGCCCAGGTTGGGATGAAAAGCAGCGACTTGTCAATTTGGTCAAGTCTGATTTCCGAGGGGCATCCCAGGATTTGAGGGAACCCCGGATACATGATAGAAAGTTAGCCAATACAGGTGGGAGTGAGTACCAGAGTGGTTGGAGAGGTGGTCCCCATTCCAATTACCATGACAGTGGGATCAGGCCAGAAATCACGACGACATGTAATGGTAGAGGAGACTGTCGGGGTGTTGGAGGCGATGGTGTACCCTTTAGGGTTCCAGGGCAGACCACTGAGGGCGTGCAAGCTAGTTATGGGAATCCAGGCGTGATAGGCCCCAACAGAGGCAGGGTAGGGGCAACCTCTGAAGTGTGGGAGAGGCCTCTACAGTCTAGGGTGGCCGGTTGGGAAATTCCTGGTTTGGGGGAGGTTTACCAGCAGGGTGCCCCCAATCCCTATGTAGTGTCGGACCTTAAGTCCAGGGGGAATGCAGTCCCCAGTGAGGAACAAACCTACTGCCCGAGGACAGGGTCACCTGGGTACACAGACACCTTAGGGCTCCAAGCTTCGCCAAAGTTGAACTGCCTGGTACAGTCAGTAGGTGAAAGTGATGGTGCTTTTCTCGAGAGGGTACGGAGGTGGTCGGAAACAGGTACCCCAGTCGTGAATACAAGACCAGTAGGACTAAATGTGAATGAAGCCCGGAATGCAGACCAGGGACCATGGGAGGAGTCGATTGCGCCAGGACTCACTGGAGTATCGAACATTCAAAATCAGGAGTGGGGTCCGGTGGGGGATCAGCCGACTATGAGGGGGCAGGGCATGTGGCCTATGTCCGCTCAGGTCGGACGGGACCCACAATGGCAAGCAGTGCCCCCCCCCCCCCCCAACCGACTCTGCCGGTAGGTTACCAGCAAAGCCGGGCGGGGTACCATTCTTCCCCAGTGCAGTTTTCCGTGGATAACAGACAAGGACCATATAGGAGGAAAACGCAGGTACCCAAGTCTATGCAGTATGATGGGTCGGAACCGTGGCATTTATTTAAAAGGAGGTTTCAGGATTGGCTCCAGTATGAGGAGGTACTAGAGGAAAATGACAGGAAATGTCTGTTTGGGTTGTGCTTGAAGGGCAAGGCAGCGGAGCACGCTAACCTGTTGGCAGAACGTACCCAAAACATGACATGGGCCGAGTTGCTGCAGGGTATGGAGAGCCGACTCGGTTTCCATGACTTGCCAATAACTGCCCAGCTTCAGTTTCAACAGGCTAAGCAGGGGCAAACGGAGAGCCTAGAGGAAAGGGCCGACACCATTTTGGCGTTGGCTAATCGAGCTTTCCGTGATTGCCCTGCACATTTTATATTAGAGCAGGCCATTATCAGATTTTGTCATGCCTGTAATGACATACGAGCGGGAGAGGCAGCAGTAAATCAGCACCCCACCACCATTGAGGATGCCATAAATAAGATCAGGTGGTATCAGCACAATCAGACGGCTATCCATGGGCAAAAGAGCGATCGAATCAGACGCGAGGTCCGGGAAGTTGGTCCCTTTTTGACGACTCGGATGAGGAGGAAGACCCTCCCCAACTTCGAGCGTTTAAACAGTCTGGGCTTGGTAGGCCAACCAGGAGAGAGAAATACCCAGGAAATAGGTCAGAGTTCAATAAAGGGGAAGATTTTTCCAAACGATCCCCCTCACCAAATTATATGAACTATGCCACTGAAATAAAGGGTTTGAAAGCGGAGTCGTTCGCTATGAAAACACAGATCGAGAAGGTCGAAAAGAAAGTGACTGGGAATGCGGAGGGACTAACTAAGCTCACCTCGATGGTAGAAAGGGTTTTAACCAAGTTGGACGATCAGAAGGAGTCTTCCCTGGGAGAGAAGGTGCAGACCCAGGAACGCCCTAGGTCAAGGTCACCCTCACCTGGTAGGACTCAGTGCTACTCCTGTTCCGGGTATGGGCATTTCCAGCGGAACTGTCCATCAAAAAATTCCCGAAACCAGTCGAATAGGGATCGGAAAGTGAGATTTTCCGATCAAGAGTCAAACTAGTAGGGCGGGGATCGCGAGGTCTGACCCCAGCCCAACATTATCGAAATGACCTCCCACATAATAGCGTCAGTGATCCGAACGGGCTGATTACTATTCGGCACTGTAAACCGTCATTCTCTGTCCGGGTTGCTCTCCGGATAGGGACAGTGGAGACAACTGCGACCATGGACTCTGGTGCCATGGTTACGGTCATGTCCGACAGACTATTTGAGAAATTGAGACCGACTCCACCCATAATTAGGGAAGTGGCTTTCCAGACTGCAGAGAGGGGCAGTAAAATGGAAGGCTACTATGTGGGACCACTCGAGATTAAAATTGGGGATAGAGCGTTCAGTGAATGCCTCTATGTTGCACCAATTGGCGACGCGGTCCTGCTAGGGTGTGATTTTCTCATTAAGCACGACGGACGAGCTTACTTCAGGGAGGAAGTTCTCTCCCTGGGTGATTGGATCGTCCCCAAGGTTTCTTCGGAATTTCAGACATCAAGTGACCCTAAACTGATAGAGGTACCCGGAAAAGACTCTCGGGCAGCATCGGACTTGGGGCATCCAAAGAATCTGGAAACTGATTTCAAGACGACCCAAACTGAGGTCCGGGGGAGATCCCCGCCACCTCCTAGGGTGGCCCGGGTGATGCTGTGTGAAGACACCGTAATTCCGGCAAACTCCGTTGCACTGCTACAATGCAAGATGGAGCCGTCTGCGACAGACTTCATAATCGAGCCGATAGAAACAGAATCAGTGTTAGGGCTCCGGTCAGTGCATGCAAAAAACACACAGCCTGTCGTGTGTGTGTTCAATGTAAACAATCATAGTTTGTCATTGAGTAGGTCTCAAATCATGGCAGAAGCCCATGGGGTTGATGCCGTGCTAGACACGGAATTAAATTCACCAATGAGTAGTAAAGACCACGAGGGAACTTTCGCGCAAGCGGCATCAGAACTCGCTAACATTTTGATAGATGACACAATGCCCCAGGGTATTCATCAAGTGACCGCATGTCTGAAAGGAGATCAGAGTAATAGCGAAACAAAACCAGAGTTGGGGAAACGAGCTCGGATTCCCCAGCACCTGAAAGACTTGTACGAACGCTCTTCTAGGTTACTTAATGATTCCGAAGCTGAAGAGCTGGCGGATATCCTGGTTGAATACCAGGATGTATTCGCAAAAAATGAATACGACTTAGGCAATTTTAAAGAGATTCAACATGGTATAGACACAGGCTCATCACCGCCCCTACGCCAACAAATGAGACGCACCCCAATGTGCTTTGTGGACGAGGAGGAGGCCCACCTTAAAAAAATGTTAGAAGCCGGAATAATCCAGCCTAGCATGTCAGAATGGGCCTCACCCCCAGTTCTCGTGAGGAAAAGGGACTCCACAGTTGGATGGTGTGTTGACTATCGACGGTTGAACGCCGTTACTCGGAAAGAGGTTTATCCCCTACCCCGTACAGACGAGTGCATGGACGCATTATCTGGAAACTTGTGGTTCGGGAAGGCCGATTGTATGAGTGCATACCATCAAGTCTGGGTAAAGGAGGCAGATAGAGCGAAGACTGCCTTCAGTACAAAGTACGGGAGATGGGAGTTTAAGAAAATGCCTTTCGGGCTCTCGGGGTCACCATATACCTGGTCACGGGTAATAAATCTCGTCCTTCAAGGTTTAAATTGGTCAGTGGCATTATCTTATTTGGATGATGTAGTCATTGGGGGTTTATCTGTGCAAGATCATCTTGGAAATCTCAGGAAGGTACTCCAGAGGTTTTCACAATATGGTCTTAAACTTAAACCTAAGAAATGTGAGTTTTTTCAACAGAGCATTGAATTTCTTGGCCGGATAATTAGCAGAGAGGGTATTCAAATGAGTAACGAATCAAAGACTGTTGTTGAGAACTGGCCCGTACCAACACGCACGCGTGATGTAGAAAGTTTTTGTGGCCTTGTGAATTATCACAGGGCTTTCATAAAAAATTATGCAGAACTGGCCAGGCCTCTGTATGCCATCACTGGTAAAGCTAAATTTGAATGGACCGAGGCACAACAGGGGGCTTTCGAAGCCCTTAAAGAGGCCCTAATGAGTCCACCGCTACTCGCTATGCCGAATCAGAACGATCCGTTCATATTGGACACAGACGCGTCAGATTTTGCAATCGGGGCGGAGCTATTGCAGATTCAGGAAGGTACGGAACATGTCGTGGCGTACGGGAGCTTCGTACTAACCCCGCAGCAAGCTCGTTACTGCACTACAAGGAAGGAATTGTTGGCAGTCGTAAGGTTTACGAGACAGTTTAGACACTATCTCCTAGGAAAACCCTTTGTGGTCAGAACCGACCATAGTAGCCTGCGGTGGCTGATGAGCTTCCGAGCGCCACAGGGTCAATTGGCCAGGTGGCTGGAAGAACTCAGCCAGTACGATATGATTATACAGCACCGCCCGGGTGCCAAACATTCAAACGCTGAGGACCTCTCAAGAATCCCGGTTGGGGGAAATTGCCAGAGATATGTCGCAGGTTGTAGCCTCCCGGATTTACCCTGTGGTGGTTGTAGTTATTGTCAACGACTCCATAAATCATGGGCTAAATTCGAGGAAGAGGTTGATGATATCGGGCCCCTAACCCAGGGGTCAATCCAGTTTGATAAAAATGAAGACACTAAAATCTGTGAAGTCCAAGAGGCTAAGGTAGAAACCATTTTAAAACAAAAAACAAAAAATCCGCAGAGTAAAGTGGTTAATGGTGCAGAAACTTGCGAAACCTTGGAAACCTCCCAAGATTGGGTGCATGTTGCAGAACCAGGTAGCCTGGGAATTCCCTGGGATCCAGGTGCGGCGGCACATCTCCAGTCATTGGGTGTCAAGAGCAATACTGCGAAACACAGAGAGAAAAATTCGCAACGAGGACCAGGGTCCCTTCGGGAACCTTGGGACCCCGGTGGGTCCAAAATTAAGACAGATAAAATAAGATCGGACCGCAAGATGGGTCAGCTCAAATCTGGTGTCTCGGGAATACCCTGGGACCCGGGGGAAGGTTGGACTGATGACATGCCGTGCCGGGGTTGCATTTGCCCGGATACAGGGTGGGCCCATTCGAAGCTTGCAGTGGCTTACCCTATTTCTCTGATAACGGCTGATCAAAATGCATCTTCACCATCAGACGATAATGACTCAATAAAATTAGCGGATGTGTGCACACTGGCTGAGTTGGGAGATGTCCAGAGGGGCGACCCAGACTTGGCTCCGGTTATCTTGTGGTTGGAGAGCGGGACCGATCCGGACCAAGGGGAGTTATTCTTAGCCAGGGACCAGCCTAGGGGGGAATTTTAGGGAGACTTCAAGTCTCCCTCCAGAAAAAATAGGGAGACTGCAGAGTCATGTAGGGAGACTTCATAGGCAAGTGGGGGAAATTAAGAATATTCATGTACCACCCCCGCCACCCCTTCATATTTTCATTTTGTGGTCCTCCATTAACGTACAAATAATCCAGGTCCAGTTGTCTATGATGCATCTGTGCCAGGTTAAAAAATCACAATGTAATTATTGACTGAAAATCCCCCTCTGCTACCTTCTCCTTCATGACCCCTCACCTCTTCTTCGTGCCAATCCCCCATCACCCTCCTGTGGTTGCCTTTCAACAAAGCCTACTAAGCTAATAACTTCCCAAGTCTGAAAGTGTGAACAGGACCAGATGTAAGAAGGTTGATTGGGAGGTACTTTGTTAGTTAATACACAAAATACATTCTGGGGTCGAGTATTTTGTAAAAGAAATGTCATTCCGCATCATTTTTATGGCATTCCGGTGTCATTCCGCGTCATTTCATGTCATTCCGATGTTTAGGAGGACCCTTCTTCAAGATCGTCCACATGCACACTTGTGTCCTGTACAAAGCTTTTCTTGACATCACTAAAGCTTTTTTTCATGTGTTTCAATTCCATTCGTGTTTTTCTGGGAACAGACAGCCCAACAGTTAACAGTCGTCAGCAAATCGAAATGAAAATAATGTGTTATAAAATACGTCCGATGTGTATACATTTTCGGCATCCTAAGCGACGTAACCTACTTTCAAACTGGGTTGTTTTGTTGAGTCGCGTAAGTCACCTATTTTCGTTTCGACACTTGAAGCTCCGACTGGAACGCAACAAAATAGAAATAAAAAAAATCCGCCAAAAGCGACAATGGACAATTGATTGTCGTGTGATTTCAAATAAATGGACGTTTATTTGACGAATTAAAATGCCCATTTATCACACTCGAGCACATTTGATTTTTGAAAATACTCGTTTTCATGTAAACCTCGCATCACTCAGTTCAGCCTTTTCTCATTTGGCCAATTTTTAGAGGGCGAATTGTAATCGCCCCGACTATTTTTCTAGGCGACTTTGGGCTTAGAAGGGCGACATAATCGCCCTAGTCGCCCTCACGGCTGGTCCCTGTAATCTTAGCCAGTGCATTTGGATGAATAAAAAGCAATTTGTCGTGGAAAATACTCTTTTATACAAAATCAGGAAAACGGGGATTAAAGTTCCGGTTATCCCGGGGAAGTTCTCCTCGGAGATATTAATACTGGCCCACGAAATTCCCGCTTCAGGTCACCAGGGTAAGGACAAAACCGATGAAAGAGTCAAACGAGACTTCTATTGGTATGGCATGACCCAGGACATTAACTCTTTTGTAGCGGCTTGTCCGCAATCTAATCAGGGAAAGAAGGCCAACCGCAAGGCTAAGTACGAGTTAACCTCTTTCCATGCGGGAATTCCCATGGAGAGGGTTCATCTGGACTTCTTGGGACCCTTGCCCCAGAGTGACCACAGAAATAAATACATACTGATGACGATTGACCAGTTTACGAAGTGGGTGGAATGCATTCCACTCCCTGACCAAACTGCGGAAACGACTGCGCGGGCAGCTGTAGATGAGTTTTTTGCGAGGTTTGGCTACCCGTTACAGGTATTCTCAGATCAAGGTTCGTGTTTTGAAAGTAAGCTTTTCCGTGAAATGTGTGAACTCCTACGCATTCATAAAGCGCGAACCACTCCTTACAGGCCTTCTTCAAACGGTCAGGTGGAGAGGCAAAACCGAACTTTGATCAGTACAGTGCGTTGTTTCGTGGACAAGAATCAGAAAGACTGTGATAAGTTCCTACCGCAGCTCGCCGGAGCAATGCGATCATCAGTACATAGACAAACAGGCTTTACCCCGAATAATCTCATGCTAGGTCGGGAGGTGAATCACCCCTCAGACCTAGTTTTGGGGTTTAAAGGTGAAGCCAAATCGAGCGAGAGGACCTTTCCAAATACGTCTTGGACCTGGAGCGTGAGACGAAAAAATCGCACGAAATAGCCCGAAAAAGTTTGAAGGCCGCATGTGAGGTGATGAAGCGTGATTATGACTTGACGGCAGCAAAACATACATATATATTGGGCGATCCAGTTTATTTGCTAGATACAGCGGTCAAGAAAGGGAAGAATAGGAAATTATCACCTTTCTGGAGAGGGCCAGGTATCATTGCAGAAGTTATCACTCCCTATCTTTACTCAGTGCAGTTTCGAAATGAGGCAAGGGTAGTACATCATGACCGATTAAAGGCCTGCAGGGATCGCACGTTCCCTCCGTGGTTGGCCAAATGCTTGGAAAAGTTCAAAGAGACGGGAGAGGTATCCGTCTTAAAGCCCTCGGAGGTTTTCTGTCTGTGTAGAAAGACCTACGGGGCCAGTTCATGATTCAGTGCGACTTCTGCAATGAATGGTACCACGGGCAGTGTATTGAATTAACCGCGAGAGATGCAGAACAGATGGAGATTTATCGCTGTCCTAAGTGCTAGTTCTATGTTTCAGAAAATGGACAGACATAGCGATGCTGGCGAGTGCTGCGGTGAAACTGGGGAGTGGACGGGTGCTGGTGAATCACCGGTACCCGTAAAGGAAGAGGATGTACTAGAACTAACCATTCCAGAGCCTGATTTAAGACAGCTGCTGGATCCAGCCACGCCACCGAGGTGTGGTGGCAGACAGGTACGGTCGAGGCCTCCTCAGGAGAAGACTCTCCTGGGGAAAGAAGTGTGGGCCTCGACGATAGGGTAGAGGAGGTGTGGGAGGTGGAAGCAGCCGGGATTCCCCAGCTGCCAACACAACCCTCACCTTCCCAGTTAAAGACAGAACAACAGTTGGAGGGGCTGAATGCAGCAGGTAAGCTTTGGCCATCTGCTTCAGATTTTATGGCCAAGTTGTTGTCAACGAGTTGGCCACAAGAGAGGCAGATGTCCTTTCTCTTGGACCAGTACAGACTGGCCAAGGGAAGGGGCAACAGGAAGTGGATGACTGCCATCACTTCCCTAGCATTGGAAAACTGGCAGTCGAGGATTGGGCCTTGAAGAACGTCGGCCCAATGCCGCAGCGTCAAGCTAGGGTAAGGAAGGCGGCATCGACCAAGAGTTTCTCTAGGGAGTCCCTGGAGGAATCTTGTAATCGTGATGAGCGATTAAAGGATCCCGAGTTTGTGCATAGGGGTAACGTTGGACCCGCCGGGAAATTCCCAGCAGGTGCGCCTACTCCTGTGTATGGGCAAACGGAGAAACCAGAGGAGGTAGCCGCTGAGGCCGGATCGACTCCGGTCCCAGCGGAGAAATCAAAAGGGTCAGAGTCAGACAGTAAGCGGTTCCCCTGAGGATTGCCAGGTGACAATCCTGTCAAAGTTAAGGACCCATTTGGAACATCACTTGCCGACCCATTTTTGGAACCCGGACGCAGGAAGGGGACCAATCTCGGCAGAGTGGCGGAGAAGGGCCCATAATGACTTGTTGGCTTTTGCGGGGGAATTATCCCCTGCAGAAGACCAGGGGGAGGTGTCCGAGCTGGACCGCCTGGAGAATCTCCGGGCATTCCTGAACAGACACCCAAATCTACGTGCCATACCCCTGAAGGCAACGGTTTCGGAGGAGGCAGCAGTTACGGTATCGGCTTATGCTGAGGATCTGGGGATATCCCAGCCCTCAGGGGGATTTGGTATTGCCCCAAGGATCATTTCTGTGGCCTGTCTAATCCACAAGCGAGTGGTGATCCATATACTAAACTCCCTACCAAAAGAGAGTCGAGAGGCCGCACTTGATTGCAAGGTGGATCGCTGGCAGATCCAGATCATGAGATCCAGGATCCGGAAAGGTCAGATTCCGGAGGAGCAATTGCAGGAGGCAAGCTCGGAGATTTTTCCAGGCATGCGTCCTGAGGAGGCTGACCAGGCAATCACGGCGGCCTTAATTGTGGAGAAGGCGTTTGCGGCTGGGGATATCTCTGGCCTGAGTGATGCGGAACGGGTGGCGAGACAGGTGGAGAAGAAGAGGAAAAAGAAAAACCTGTTCCAGCTGTCAAAGCATCAGTCCGGTCTAAGTCGTGGGGAGAACTGACAAAAGGGTCTGTTGTTGCCCCCATGCCAGTGAAATCCACTGGTAGCAGGGGACAACAGGGGAATAGCGAGGCTGGCAGGTCAGATGCAAAGCGGAAGTTGTCAGGAGTATTGGTGGAGCCACCCCCAAAGGCAAGAGCAACGTGGGAGCATTTTACTCCTATGGGCTCTCAAGTACGACCCATAGGTGGGGCCGGGCTGGGTCTGGTGGCAACCAAACCTATTTTGCCCCCTCCTGGGCTTGGCCACATTCGGCCGTCACTAGCGCAGCTAGACCTGGCAGATGCCCTCCTGCATCTGGAGGCGCCCAGTGCGAGTCAGGGCCAGGAAAGGAGAGTGTTAGAGGGAATTGATTCCCACTTTCACTCAAACAGAATGTGGCATGTTGGTAGGGGGACTAGTGCCGACAGGGACCAACCCCAGGAAGCAAGGGGACAGGGGCTTTTGATAGACCTCAGGAACCATATGTGATCCGTACGGTGGGTGGAGTGGATGTGGCATGTGACCCAGAGGAGTATCCTTCTGAGGTCAACTATGACCCTTGCTTGAAAGTGGCCGAGGGGGTGCACCCAAGCAAGTACCACTTGCTGAGTCAACCCGGGGTTCTTCCCAGGTTCGAACAGCTGGTGAGAAGCCCAAGTGTGGTGGCAGTTGGAGAGATAGGTATTGACCGGACACTCACCCAAAATGCTGAGAAGGAGGCCAGACAGGATGACATTTTCTGTGACCTCCTGTCTCGAGTTAGGCACCTAAAAAAGCCAATTATCCTACATGTGCGTGGTCCACGGGGAGATCCTATGGACCTTGACGCAGGATATGCGGCATTGGCACATGTAATAGGAGGTACAGAGGTAGACCAACCCCTGCAGCTCCACTGTTTCAAGGGTCCACCACGCATGGTGAAAGCCTGGGAAGCTCACAGGCCAAACACCTACTTCAGTGTGAATGGGGGTTGTGTGAATTTTACAGAGGTGCAGCGGGAAGGCATCAGGTGTATTCCCAGAAATAGGCTCCTGCTGGAAACATATGCCCCTTACTTTGGTATGGGGCATGGGCCGTCCACCCTTATTGGGGAGATAGCCAGGCTATTGGCGGCTATCCGTGGGGAACCGGTGGAGGAATTGTTGGCCTTTACAACTAGGAATGCCCGCTGGTTGTTTGGAATGTTGCCCCCATCACCCTAAACAGGAAATGGTGACTCACCATTTCCAGGGGGGGGGGGGGGTGCCAGGGGTGGAGGATAATCAAAAATTGTTAGGCTGGCGACCTGAGGATTAACCCTCAGGTCAATATTTATGAATTCCTCATCCATCCACTGTCAAGGGGCAAAGACAAAAATTGGTTAGGAAAGTATTCATTGAGGGCTCCTCTCGTCCACCGGGGATTTCCCCAGTGGTAGAGTGGATGTCATGATCTCTTCTAGGCATTTATTGGGATGTTTTATTGCTACATATTTAGGTCACCCCATTTGGTATAGAGGATCAAAAGATCAAACTCTTAAAGTTTGAGCGCACTCTTCTTTCCTGACTTCCCGGAAGTACTCCAGGTCAGTTGGGTTCCCGACAGTTTTTTCTTTGGCATGATAATCTTTGGCTTTTTAAATTAAACGGGGAAGAGTGTTGTAGAATTGCTATATAATCCCACTCGCGTGACGTCATCAGAGACAGTCTGCGAACCAACCAGGAAAGACTTCCAGAACTCTCCGGAACCTGTTCCAGCTGTGAATATGAATACCACCACTCCGAGGCCTCATGTGACCGGGATTAACCAATTGGAATCAAAGAATCAGAGAAGAAGACCAGCCTCTGTCTCTTATCAACAGGACGGCAAACGCGTCGGTTGACCAATTACGATCATTAAGCGATTTAAGTGTTTTCGTCAGAAATCTTTGGTAAGAACCCTAGTTTATTACCCGCAACTATTTCCTAAAGTAGAGATTTACCTAAACACCAATTCTACTTTAGGCCTATATTGCCTAGGCCTAGCCAAAATTCGAACTCACAAATTGCACTGAATTATAATTCTATGGTTTAAACAAAAAAGTTAAAACCTTGTAGTGGTTTTAAAATATAAATTCGCAATCCATAAATTGTATTGAACTAATTGTGACTATTTTCTGACTGTTTTCGAAACTTTGTTATAAATTTATCAAAAGCCTCGAAGTATACCAGGGGAGGTAATCATAATGTTTGAAACGAATACACGTTAGTAAGTTCACAATAGTAAATCATTTTGCAGGATATTCTGAAAAAGTCAATTAAAAGTTCTAACCACCTGAGAAAATATATATCACGCATTATAGAAAAATAGAAATTATCATTCATTTTAAGATTCTTTTATTTTCTTTTCGAAAATATTTATACCTAGTTAACTTCACACTTCGTGAGTATCAGTTGGAAACTTGAATGATTGCAACCAATTTAGAATTTAGTCTTAACATATATGTGCGTGCACATCATGACCTTTGAGAATTTGATCTTAAGGTGTCCGTCAGAGTGCACATCGTGATGTTATTTGGATGGCTCAGCGGCAGCTGCTACTGGGCAATTTAACAAAAAAAATTCGAATGATGAACTTTATCTCACGTCCACCCTAGCACATTTGAGGAGACGTGCCTGCTCGCCGCAAAGTAAGACGAAATCTTTCCCCGATGACGTTTCTCAGCTGGCAGGGACTCTGTGTGGTTTTCCCCGGCTTGACATCCACGCAAAGGTCATGATTTGTGAAGTCCAATGCTGTAACCATTTTGTCACCGCTTCCTGATGCTCCAGTTAAACATATTCGTATCAATAAGTGTATAATATTAACACAAATTTTGGAACTATGACGAAACATTTTCCACCTTGTTTTAACGAAAATGAATCCATTTAGTATTCAAAAGATTCAGTAGTGTTGAATATTTTATTTGTTCGGAAAAGCGAACCGCTTTTTCGACCAACTGAAATATTCCAGACGATAGAATTTGAACACTGACTGTGAACTATTGAATGACTAGACTGGTTCCAAGCCACAACATCGTCGAATTCCTTCCAGAATTTCACGGGGAACTTGAGAGCTTACCTAGGTATGTTTCCATAGCGATACGAAAATGAAGAAACTCCACCAATGTGTGATTTTAAAAACTCGGGAATCATTGAAGGTCCGGTATTGCCCAATATTACCACAATAAAGATTCCGCAAAGGAGACCCTATCAGATGAGAAAAGTCATCGGGGGAAGATTTCGACCTTCTGTGTGGCGAGCAGGCACGGTTTCTCCTATGGGCTAGTGTGGTCAATGGCTATGGGCCCCAGCTTCAGGGGCCCCACGTCCAAACATGGGGACCACAAGGTCAAAATTGGCCCGCATGCTCACATTTATTTTTTTCATTTTTTATCTCAAAAACATAGGTTATGACCCCTCATTGGAACGAGCTCCACGAGCTCGTTCCAACGAGGGGTCATAAGCTATGTTTTTGAGACAAAAATGATAAAATAATGAAAATTAGTTGGCGATTTTTGAGAATAGCGCTGGCCGGTTTTGGCCGTTACGTTGGGTAAAGGGTTAAAGGCTTTATGAATTCGTGTTTGTACAATTTCAAATTGAAGTCCTACAAAAGCGACGTCGAACCGCTAATTTTCTACTTGTAACTTGTAATTCCTCAGTTCATCGACACTCAGAGTTGAGTATTTTACTCTTTTTCATATGTAATTGTCAAAACAATTCCCCACCGGTCCGAACCATAGTTGCCCGGTGCCTCTTGGAGCCCCTAATGTTTTATGGCTATGGGCCCATTATCTCCCGGCCGCCGCTGGTATTGAGTTATCCACTAGAGATTACAACAGACAGTTAATTTTACATAAGGGATAGTACTAACCCTTTTCTGTCTTCCCATCCAATCGAATACATTTAGGTGAAAACAACCCGATATAAAAATAGTAGCTCACCTCCTGGATAAAATTCATTGCAAACAATATTGATCGCCTTTCAGTTGCGAGATTCCACAACACACTACAAATAGTCTTGTTTTTATTTGCCCAGATACTTTTTGGATCTCTCACAAATTTGTGGGGCTAGTCATTGTCAATAGGGCCAGTCCTGGAAAAGAGACGGGTAAGAGTACAATTGCTCCCGTCAGCACCCGTGATTTCTATTTTGTGGGAACTAAAAAATGCACTCGTTGAAAAATATTGTGGAGCAGTAATATACTGTGAGAGCATACAAATGTGTGCTGTTTTGAGAAAGCAGCATACTGGGGCCAGTGGCACGTTACTGTCATAATTCAGCAATTCCTTATACATTTAACCCTTTGAACACTAGTGGTATCTGTCATGTCAGTTTAATGGCAGCAATTAGAAGAGTTCATATTCATTATTTGGGGTTGACCAATCAATATTTTCAACGTGCAGCCTCGGGGCTGCACGTTGAAAATACTGATTGGTCTACCCCACACATTTACTGTACAGACATCCTATTTAATGACATTATAACGTATCAGGTTCCTGGCTGGAAAAACGGCCACTTGAGTTCAAAGGGTTAAAGTTTCAGGTGTTCGGTGACAATATTCCCTCGAAAATTCATATACTAACATTTTACGGGTGCAATTTACTCTCGTCTGTGATTAAATTTTAAATTTGGCGGGAGCTTAAAACTGCACCCGTCAATTTTGTTCATTTCCAGCACTGTAGGGCCTATATGTATTTTTTTTCAAAACACCCACGTTAACATTTTTGTTACAGCTTACAAGATACAAGATTTGCATCAATTGCCTCATCCGACAAATTTGTGCTCCATTAAATGTTGAGAATACAAAACCTTTTTGGCGGTTTGTCCCAGAATTATTGTTACCCAGGGGGTTATTTTGACAGAAGAGATCAGAAACAGAAACACGGGTTTTGGAGCAGACCAGGCAGCGCGGTGGCTCATTGGTTATGGCATTGGACTTCAAACCGAAAGGTCCACGGTACGATCCCTGCTAGGTAACTGCGTGGTGCCCTTGTGCCCATGTGGCGCCGTGTACTAAGGCGCACTACACGTCGATGGTGCAATTGTATTCAACCAATGCTAACCCTACTTGTGTGGAGTAAGTGCGTTGGTGAGTTTGACAGTTGCCCAGAGTTGTTCGCCGTTGCTCGGTGGTTCTCTCCGGCTTCCTCCACCCGCAAACTGTCCGGCATGAGATGCCCTGGTTGTCGAAAGTCCAAATAAAAAAAATTGTAGCACTCGCTAGCAGACCAGCCATGTGTGTGATATAACTCACCAAATCGCGACCTTTCTGTGGATGTGAAGCTGAGAGAAAACCACTCACATTGTTGGACGTGTGAAATCGTTAAGAATTGAAATAAATTTGTTTTAAATCGCCCAGAAGCACCCTGGTCCGTACTGAAAATGTGCGCTACCACTACGCAAGTGGTAAGATTAATACGGTAACAGGACGTTTGCAGTACGTTTGGAGTGTGTTTGACTACATAGCAGCACGCCACGCACAGTATGAGATGTGTACGAACTGGCCCTCGTACAAGGAACGTACTGCGAAACCAGTACGGCTGTCCTCGTCCATCCCGTAACAAATCCGTACAGATTTCATACAGATTTAGTACAGATTCGGCCTTCTTTACTAGAGCTGTAGGTTAACCGAAACCGAACCGAGGTTTTTTGTTTTTTTTAGAAACCGAAACCGTCGACACCCCGTAATCTAAGGTTTTTCGTTTTTATTAAAATACTCTCTTGCTGCAGAAATTCACAGAATGTAGCCATCCCAGAGTAGTGAGAGTACCCAGACACTGCCAATGGCAGTGTCTGGGTACTCTCACTACTCTGGGATGGCTACATTCTGTGAATTTCCGACATTTCTGCTTAGTTGTGTTCGCAACTTTCCTCAAGTTGCGCGTAGGTGTCAGATGGCCAAGCACAAATGGCCAAGCAGAATAAAAGTTCTGTATATTTAGGTAATTATTATATTGGCCTTCCTGATTCTTCATGTATTATAGCTTATTTCGGGCATACATTGAGTTTCATTCAATTTCACTGCCATTCAGTTATGATTCCAGGCATATAGCATGAGTTTCATTGAATTTTATTTGGCCTCATGAGCAAACCGAAAACCGAACCGAACCGAGGTTTTACTCAACCTGAAAAACCGAAACCGAAACCGAACAAGAAACTTAAAAACCTACAGCTCTATTCTTTACGTACTCCTCTGTACCCGGATTACGAGCAAGATTGTTGAACCGATCCAAAATCTTTCTCCTCCCCCCCCCCACCCCCCCCCCCCCACCCCCCAGAATCTTACGAGCTCGTACTACATCGTAGTCCTAGCGTACTCCCACGTCCTCTCCGTACCATCCCCCGTACAGGACAAATTTCCGCCCATGAACCGTGCGAAATCCCTACGAAGCCCTGGTGTGACGGCCGCTTTAGCGAAATTATATTCGCGTAGACTCCTTTAACCCTTTACCCAACGTAACGGCCAAAACCGGCCAGCGCTATTCTCAAAAATCGCCAATTAATTTTCAAAATATTTTCATTTTTTGTCTCAAAAACATAGGTTATGACCCCTCGTTGGAACGAGCTCGTCGAGCTCGTTCCAACGAGGGGTCATAACCTATGTTTTTGAGACAAAAAATGAAAAAAATTAATTATTCAAGAATTTTTTTTGCAAGTGTCGTCTGCTTTTCATGGTAGGTAAAGGGTTATATATAGTATAGCCTCCCTGTCCGATCAACTGCATGTTCGTGCCTATCAGGACGTATCTGTGGTTTTAAAGTGCCGTCTGGCGTTAAAATCACACTTTCCTTTGCAATGCAGTTCTAACAATATTGCCCACAGAAATATTATGGCACATCTGCACGTATATATTAGACCATGGATATAAATTTGAAATGCCGTTTTGCTAAGACCTAAGGGTTACTATATTCACAACGATATATACTAGAGGAAAAAAGATGGGGTGCGGTGGCGTTGCGGTAACCGATCCTCGTCAGATCACCGAAGTTAAGCATCGTCGAGCCCGGTTAATCCTCGGATGGGTGACCGTCTAAGTGATCGATTCGTCATCCCGCATTGTGTCCTTGGGCAAGACATTTAACACCAATTGTCCACACGGGGGGCACGATGGCGCCGCATACTAAGGCGTACTGCACGTCGATGGTGCGCATGTCTTCAACCAATCTAACCCCGCTTGTGCAGCAGTGCTGAGTTACGATGTTTGGGAGCTGGCAGCTGCTCGTTGTTGCTCGGTTGTTCTCTCCGGGTACTCCGGCTTCCTCCACCCGTAAAACTGTCACGGTCATGATTAGCCATTGTGCATAAGTATGTGACCCTAAAAAACAATAAATAAATAGCAGAAAAAAGTAACGCAAGTTTTTTTGTGATAAATATTTCAATATTTCAAATGAATTATGGATGATTATTTCATTGTTTGGATTTTGACGTTATTTCGTCATTACTGATTACATTTTGACGAGTTTTGTTGTTTTAACACAGACGGCGTTTGCATGGATAAAGTTCAAACGTGAGTACCCTACGCCATTTCCTGATCAAAATCGATAGCAGGTATGCTCACCTCGGTCTTCAGTATCTGCTCTAAGTCTCCTTACCATTCACCCCATCAAATGGTTTATGGCCCTTTGTGGGGTGTTATTCCACTTCTGAAGAGGTGCCTGCGTGGGTTGAGCGACGTTGTTTGGGGAGTTGACGTGCTTTGAGACCCTCCTGTCCAGATAGTCCCACAAATACTCGATCAGGGACAAATCTGGACTGCAGGGTGGCCAATCGAGAACTGAGACATTGTTTTGGTTGAGGAAGTCACGACAAACCCCAGTAAGAGGAAGTCACGACAAACACTATCAACGGCCTCGCATTATCCTGCGGCAACGTAAGGTTACGTGCATGAATAAGTGGAAGGACGTGAGGCATGAGGTCCTGATCCCGATATCTTACGGCTGTAACATTGCGCTGAATGACCACGAGAGATGTTTTCGAGCCATGCCTCCCCCCACCCCCCCCCCCCCCCACACACAAAAACAAACAAAAACATGACAGACCCTCCCCCGAATCTGTCGTTTTTCTTTATGTACGCGTCAGAATATCATCACATCGACGTTGACAGCAACTTTGTCGTCCATCTGACATATAAGGCGTGAACTGAGACTTATCAGTGAATAACACACGTCTCCAATGTGCCAAGTGAAACCGATTTGGTTTATTTGCCCGCAGCCATTGCAGTCGACGTTGTCGATGCCTAGGTGTAAGTTGTGGACCCACGTAGGGACGTCGTGGCCTTAAATTGAACTCCTGCAACCGATTCCTAACTGTTCTTGGACTCTCACGGCCTACAATCTGACTCGCCTCTTCATCTTAAACCGGTTACAGAGGTGTGAGAGACGTATGCCTTTGTCCTGTCCGCTCTTGGGGCAGTCAGCTAATCTTCCTGTGGCTCTGAGACGTCCAACTAAACGAGCTATCGTTGACTCATGAACCCCAAAGTGCTGGACGACGAAACGTTGCGTTGGCACTGCATAATTAGAGCAATAGCCTACTCATGTCAAATTCGGACATTCGTGCCATTTTGCTTTTCAATCGAGTTGGAATGAAATGTTGCGCATTCGTTGTGTACTGTCCAAAACTTCTATTTGGTATGATTTTCAAGCCCATAGCAAGTGAGAATGCCCCGGATAAAATCTTTGTCGAAAGATCTGATGAAAGCATGCCGTTTCGCAGGTGGCCAATGTTGACTGTATTTTAGCCAGACTCGTTAGACAGCACGCTTAGAAAGTTATGACTTTGGGTCAAATTTTACTACATTTGCTCTACGGATAAAAATAGTATATTACTAAGACGGAACTTGCGTTTCTTTTTACCGTCAGTATAGTACAACATTCGCATTCATTCAATATACAGATAGGTTTGTCGGTTAATGATATTAATGGCGTTCGAGTATGAAGGCACAGAAGAATGTTTGTGGCAACACCAAGTGATATCATGTGAAATGTGCCAATAAATTTGATAAAAAGGTGTTTTTAAATTGTCTTTCTTCCTCCCACCTCACACACATGCATAGTAGAGTGAAGTTATTAGTTGAACACAATGTGAGCATCTATATGACTTCATAATTTCTGAAAGCAGAAGAAAAGACAATTTTAGTGATTAATCCGCGAATAATCTGTTAAATGTGCATAAATTCGTATCAAAAGGTATTCAGACTAATCATTTTGTGTTTGTAATTAACTGTACAGCTCAAAACACTCATTAACACTGATCAATTAATTCGGTAATTTGCCGCACAGTTCAAAGACGCCACTCGCATTGATCAATTATTTTGGTAATTTGCCGTACAGTGGACAGATCAGGCAAGTTGTAATTTGCCCGCTAGCAGTTGAGTACAGTGGTATTTTTATATTTTCAACATTTGGGACAAATTATGGACTTTTGGGAGAAACTTATCTTATAGGCGATAAATGTGAATTAGTATAGTTCACGAATACAACTTTTGTATCACTGGAAAACGTCGAAATTAGCGCTCTTTTTAGAAGAACGCAGCAGATTAAGAAAAACACCGTTATCAGTTACATTCACCTTTAATTTGCGTGAAATTCCCTTGAACTTGGACAAAATTCCACTATAAATCTTTATTATTGTCAGTGTTTGGAGAACATGCGATTATCTAGAAATCTGAGAACAAAACCCTATAATTTGTCCCTTTTACATATGAGTCAGGGTACTGCATAGACAACACAGATAGGCATTCCAGGGTATGGAAAAGAGCAGGAGAGCGATTTCATGCAGCCAACCTTGCTGAGCATGACCGCTATGGCGAAGGGTCAATAATGGTCTGTGACAGCATCAGCTGGGATGGGCGTACAGAGCTCTGTGTCCTTGACCGTGGTACATTTACTGCACAGCGGTATATTGATGAGATCCTGGATGCTCACGTCAGATTGTATGCAGGTGCAATGGGTGATAGATTCATTCTGATGGACGATGCTGTCCGAGAGTACCGACAGAGGGGTGGGGGTGGGGGATAGAGCATATGGACTGGCCAGCCAAGATCCCCTGACCTGAATCCAATCGAACATGTCTGGAATGAGTTGCAGCTTGCAATTTCAGTCCGTCCAGTCCAATCAAGAAGTGTCCAGGGGCTTGGTTCCATGCTGGTCCAAGAATGGAACAACATCCCACAAAGGACCATCTGGAACCTGATTGGGAGCATGATAAGGCGTTGTCAAACTGTAATTAACAATAATGGTTCTCATACTCGATACTGAACCCATATTAGTCCGTCAACTTTTTGGCAAATTTGAAAAAATTCCTCTTTTACCAATAATATCCATTTTCCATGGTTATCGTATTCAAAAGCTAAAAAATAGTCAAATATAAACAAAATCTTAATTTCTGTACTTAAATCATTAAAGGTATAATTAAATATAAAATATATACACTTTTCATAACAATATTTCAACTAAAATGTAAAACAGGTAGTTGGATATACTTGGTGCTTAGCAAACTTTGAGTAGTATATTATACACCCGAGCAATTCAAGGACAATATATCGGGCAAAAGTAAATCTCTCTCCCTCTTCAATATGAACGGCCGTAGTCAAAATGCAAAGTTCGAAAATCTCCGTAATTTATTGTGCGATCTACAGTCGGATAAAAACTTTTTTGACGTAACAGGTCTGACTGAAATATTTAACACCAAAGCTTTGTGCCACGAACTTGAGGGCTATCACTCTCTTACCTGCAACACACAACCCGATAATGGTGTTGGTTTATTTGTAATAGATGGTATGTCACTCAAAATACGCAATGATCTTTACGTTTGCATCCCTCATGTCTTTGAATCGTTATTCACAGAAATCAGTGGCAGAATAAATGCAAAAGTGGTTCCATCTGTAGGCCAGATACTACTCTAAAAGTAAACCTCGACTATTTGTATCCGAATTATTTCGGCTACTGGATATATGGTGACATTGCGTAAAATGGACCCTTAAGGGTGTTCTACTGTCATCCACGTATGTCATTTTCCATGTTACTTAATGTCAGTAGTTTGCTAATGATCTATCAATGACATAAATAACTGCACTGACGAATAAAAGAAACGCAAGTTCAGTTTTGGAAATATAATTTTTTTATCCATACACCAAATGTAGTAAATTTTACACATAACTACCTCACGGTATTGTCTGAAGAGTCTTTGGTTAAAATTCAACCAAACATGACTACGAGTGACGCTCCATGCTTTCAACAGATTTTTCGACAAAGTGTGCATCCGCGGCACTCCCTTGTGCTATGGGCTTGGAAACCAATGCCATGAACGTCCGTAGTTAATAGGGGTAGGGTTATTGCCCAAATAATGCAGGACCAATCGAAACGTCTCGTCGCCCAGAAATTTGGAGTCCAAGAGAGAACGATAGCTCGTTTAGTTGGGCGTCTCAGAGCCACAGGAAGATTAGCTGACCGTCCTAGGAGCGGACGTCCGCGCGTTACGTCGCGATGTCAAGATAGAGGCATAATCTCTCACATCTCCGTAACCGATTTCAGACGGCGACGGAAACGACGAGTCAGGTTCTAGGCACTCATGGTTGCCGGGCGTGTCCAAGGACAGTTAGGAATCGCTTGCGGGAGTTCAATTAAAGGCCACGATGTCCATACGTTGGTACGCAACTTGCACACATGCGACCTCAACGTTGATTGCAATGGCTTTGAGCACATGCACCAAATCGTGTTCACTTGGCCCACTGGAGACGTGGGTCATTCACAGACGAGTCTCGGTATACGCTTTACAGGTGAGATGGCCGACAACGTTGCTATCGACGTCGAGGTGAGCGCTATTCTGACGTGTGCGTTTAGGAAAACGACAGATTCGGGGGAGGGTCTGTTATGGAGTTGTTTTTTTTTTGTTTTTTTTTGGGGGGGGGGGATGTCTCATGGCGTGAAAACACCTCTCGTGGTCATCCAGGGCAACTTACAGCCGTAATATATCGGGATCAGGTCGTCATGACGCACACCCTTCCACTTATCCATGCGCGTAACCTAACGTTGCAGCAGGATAATGCGAGGCAGCACGTTGCTAGGGTTTGGTGTGACTTCCTCAATCAAAACAATGTCCCAGTTCTTGGTTGGCCACCCTGCAGTGCAGGATTGTCCCCGATCGAACATTTGTGGGACGAGCTGGACCCAAACAACCCTCAGCTCACGCAAGCCCTTCTTCGGGAGTGGAATAACATCCCACAAAGGACCATAAACAACTTGATAGGGTCAATACTGAGGAGAGTTAGAGGAGCGACTGAAGCCCAGGGTGAGCACACCCGCTATTGACTTGGATCAGAAAATGGCGTAGGGTACCTACGTTTGAACGTTATCCATGCAAACAAAACTCGTCAAAATTTAATCAGTAATGAAGAAATAACATCAACATCCAAAAAATGAAATAGTCATCCATAACACATTTGAAATATTTACCACAGAAAAAAACCTTGCGTTTTCTTTTTTCCGCTAGTATAGTTTCTCTAGTTTACGATCAGGATTAATAACAACTGTTAGAAAAATAACCTTAATAAAACCTTTAACCCTTTACCTAACGTAACGGCCAAAACCGGCCAGCGCTATTCTCAAAAATGGCCAATTAATTTTCATTATTTTTTTCATTTTTTGTCTCAAAAACGTAGGTTATGACCCCTCGTTGGAACGAGCTCGTTCCAACGAGGGGTCATAACCTATGTTTTTGAGACAAAAAATGAAAAAATTAGTTATTCAAGAATTTTTTTTGCAAGTGTCGTCTGCTTTTCATGTTAGGTAAAGGGTTAACCGAAACAAAAATTACCATGAAAGTGGATCTTCTAACCTGTTTTGTCCACTGCAGATTATGTGAGCCCATTTTGAGCAACTCTGGCACTGAATCCAAGATTCTCTTGACTCCAAATACAAGCCATTGCAGTATAAACATTCCACGTCATCATTGTTATTATCTTTAGCTTGCGCAGTTGTTTTCATTCGTTTAGTTTTGATCGAATCTTGAAACTATAGTTTGCGTTTTGATAATAGTTTGGCTTTTTCAGGTTCATTTACTTGAGCATTTTTCGCATGTTTTTCTTTTCTCTTGTTTATTGTAAGCTTTCTTTTAAAAGCTAGTTTAGGTTTTACAGCAGCTTTCTTACTGTACTTGTTCTCAAAAAGTTCAGACCTGTAGTGTTCAACCGATGATCGGAACCGGCCACCACAATCGGCCGATCGTAGGCAATCGGATGACAACAGCAACGGCTCCTGGAACATCGGTTCAACCGTTTGTTGCCAAGTATTTTGTGATTATCTTCTGCAATTGTTCAATTTTTAATGTAAAACGGTGTCACTGATACCATTCAATAAAGTTGAAAAACCACCACGATGTGTATTCTTAATCTCTCTAGATGCCCCTTCACGGGATATACAAGTTAAACGACGCGTAAAACTTACAATTGAGCGTACTTGCGGCAATCGCCACTTCATACCGGAAAAGTGAAGTTTGCACTCCACTGACTCCGGTCTCAGTTAAAATAATCAGTTGCGCGCACTTGGGTGGTAAACGTGGCTCTGAGAGCCACGTTTACCGTCCAAGTGTGCGCAACTGGTAATTTTACTGGATCTGAGTCAACGGAGTTTAACACTGTGAAATATGTTCAATTTAATGTTGTTCTTTTCGAGTCTCGACTTATCTAGTAGTGAATGGTCTGTAAACACTGTAAAATATGTTCAATTTAATGTAGTTATCCAGTAGTGCACGATATTACAATCGGAATCGGCCGATTGTGAGCTCAAATAACCAGTAATCCGTCAGCGGCCATTTTTGGTAATCGGTTGAACACTACAATCCAGTATTTGTTTACTCGTTTTTACGGGATATATGTCTTAAACGAAAGTAAAGCTTACAACTGAGCACACTTGCAGCAATCGCCAGTTCATACCGGAAAAGTGAAGGATGCACTCCATTGACTCAGGTCGCAGTAAAAATACCAGTCGCGCGCACTTGGGCGGTAAACGTGGCTCTGAGAGCCACGTTTACCGCCCAAGTGTGCGCGACTGGTAATTTTACTGGGACCCCAGTCAACGAAGTTTAACACTTTGAAAAATGTTCAGTTTAATGTAGTTCTTTGCGAGCCTCAACTTGTCTAGTAGTGCACTGTATTACAATCGGAATCGGCCAATTGTGAACTCATATAACCAGTAATCGGTCAGCGGCCATTTTTGGTAATCGGTTGAACACTACAGGTCTGTATGTCGAAGATGTTATTATGGATGCGTGGCAAACTTTGCGTTTAAATTTATACACGCGTTTCGTTTTATCCATTTGCAGTAGATTTTAAAACCTAATTATTGTCGGACTGCTAGCCTTTGTTTAAGTGTCGCATTCGTTTTTGGATGTTGATTGTTGTACTGTTGCATCTAAACAGCTTGCATCGAGGTTTGGTGCGAAACAGTAGCTATAATTGCATGAGATTTGGCTTATCTTTCGTGTTCTCATCACGAGAAGTGGAACAGCAATGGATGGGTTCGATGATCGAAAATGATGTGAGTATAGACTCAGTGCTAATAGCAGAGGATGCGTGCTGGTTGCATCCCCTGATGGGGAATTCAATGAGTTTTGGACAGGTAAGCTTACACTCTCAGGTACGTCACTGACTTTGGTGGACATAGTTTTAGATTGTATACTAACAGGTGACAGCGATGAATGTACCTCCACCGTATTTGTGTCAGGGTTTGTTAACGTGTTCTCCAAAACCAGATTAGGATCTTCATGTGACGTGACCTCTGCGGCTAAAACATCTTCTTCTATGAAGACTTCAGGATTTCTTCTTCCTTGTCGCTGGTGCCTGGTCCTCTCGGGTCAGTGTAGTGTCTCTGCTCGCCTTTTCAAACAACTTGAACTTCACTGTATCACTGCCATCGCATGGCCTCTAATGCATTGTCACCTTTTTGAATGCCTTTCCTCTAACACGTGACGGAATAACACCCCGCCATTGCCGTCCCACGGCCACTAATACAAAGTCACTTGGCTGGACACTTATCACTCCAACATTCGTCACTTAGGGGGTTAAGTGCTCCCCTCCATTTATTTCAGAATAATGTTCATACAGGTAAAGCCTACTCTATATATGGCTTGCCTTCTACAACAAGTAATACCGTCTACCTAAATAAAAACATTCGTGAGCTCCCGGAGCTCGTACTTCTAACCCTACACTCTTCATGGCCACTGAGTTGGCCCGCGACAGCTTCTACTCTAAATATGAACTCTGTAGCTCCTCTTACATTACAACGTGCCTATAATTTCGCACCAATGTGGTACCTCCTCTCACTTATAGCATGGGACATCTCTAGCTCCTCGCCTACGACCTACAGTCTTACACGTCTTGAAACTGGAATGGAATTTTCGAGAAAACCTCCGACTCTTATTCGATCGCAGAGACATTAATTCTCATTTCCATTGCTTCTCTTGGACCTGGCCGCTATAGATCTGTCCTAATGTAACATCCTCTTTTAAGTTTCTTTGAAAGTCTCGTATTTTTGGTATACATTCATATACGCTGGCAGATCAGATTCGTAATATGGGTGTGTAAAGGCTGTACAGTGTTTACGACAATTGCCTATTAACTGGACATAGTTACATAGATAATGACTGTACGAGACCACTGGTCTTTACTCCTTTAATCTTTTATCAGACACCTCATGTGACATTTAAAGGATGCGCAATTTATGATCATTGAATTTCATGCTTATTAGCAGCGGAATTATTTTGATGGTCTGTTTAAATGACAAGTATGTTTTCGGGGTCCGTCATATACCTATCTTGAGGCTTTATATTTAGCCCGAATGAAAATGATTATCAAAACATATACACTTCTAAGCAACAAAATCGTAAAATTTCCACGACAATCTTGTACGTGCAAGTTACTATCTTGCATCTGCAAGTTAGTTATCTTGGTTATAAAGGGTAGAGCAGAAACTTGGCTCGCCTGCAAGTTTCGAGTGTGGTCGCCTGACGGTGGTGTGGGACAAGAAGGATCCTGGAGGCCTATATCATGTAAAGAGTGGCCCCTGTAAGGGCGCTGGTGGTCGTATGACAAATTGAACCGGTGGCTGGTGGACTCTATTAGTCTGTGAGTTGGTGGTCCTCGTAGAGAAGTGTCCACTTCCGTACAAAACAATATGCCCTCTATCCCTTTATAGAAATGGGTGGGAGGGTTATGCTTGGCTCGTAGGTATAGTTATACGGTTGTAATTGGGGCAGGGGTCGTGATTACTACTTCCTAATAGATACCTGTGGTAGGTGTTAATGTGTGGCCACCATAGAAGGACCTTAGGTAAGCCCCTATTGGGTTGAGTGTTCAGGGCTCATAATTGGAATGAGGCCTTCTGCGTTGTGCATAGTTGTGAACTCATACATGGTGAGGGTCCATATTAGCGAATAAGTGATAAATGTCCTCATTTGGTTGGTTATGTTGGTGAATGGTTTTGTGAGAACCCAACTCCGGTAGGAGTGTATAGGTTCAGCCTATGCTCCTTCTAGGGAGCTTGGTGTTGTTTTTTGTTAGACAGTGCATTTGTGTAAGCAGTACTCTTTTGAATATTGCGGTGGCTCTGAAAAGGGCCGTTGGACGGCATAGTTGGGTTCTATAGCCAGGATTCTTGTTTGTTGGCAGGAGTGCTGTCAACTGGTTGGTTTACCGCTTGTGATCATTCCCTGGATGCTTCCTGTAGTAATTGCCTGGCAACTAGCAGTGGACGTTTCGCAGCCGTGTCTGCTATTTTCTGGTCGTCGTTTGTACCCGTGTCAAAGTCAATGTGGTTCTTGACAGCCCACTGGTTGAGGTGTGCGATAATTGTGTCCTTGACAATCTGTGAGTGTTTGGCCATTAGGTCTTTCAATTGCTAATCAAGTTCCCTCTGGTCCGGGATGCCCGTTGTTATGGGAGGACATATGGCGTAAGTCAACTCCGGTTATTGGGTATGGGTTATCCAATTTAGGGCATGCCTTGGTCTCTGTTCTCTCAAAGCCTCTACCCTAGGTTTAGTACTTCAAGGGAAGCATGCTAAGCCTAGGGTGCCTGGGTGCTGATAAGGTCTCGACGCCGTTCTGTGTTGGAAGGTGGATCTGCTAGATGATCTAATAGGACGCATGGTGGAAGCAGAAAGTTGTGTCCCTGTGGTCTGGGTATATATCAGCCCATGGAAGACGTGGTAGAAGCAACCTGCAAAACTGCAAAAAATTAATTATCGTTATTATGAAACTTATCTTGTCCATGCAAGATAGCTAACTTGCAGGTGCAAGATAACTAACCTACACGTGCAAGATAGTAACTTGCACGTTCAAGATAACAAAGCTGCAAGTGCGAGATAGTAACTTGCACGTGCCAGATAATTAACCTGCACGTGCAAGATAGTAACTTGCAGGTGCAAGAAACTAAACTGAAAGATGGTAACTTTCACGTGCAAGATAATTAACCTGCACGTGCAAGATCGTAACTTGTAGGTGGAAGATAGCTAGCTTGCAGGTTCAAGATAGTAACTAGCATGCGCAAGATAGCTAACTTGCACATGCAAGGTAGAAATAAAACCCAGCTGACGCCTCAACGCTTCCATAGAAACCAGATGCTGTTTGTCGTGAAGTCACATCTGGCATCCTAACAGAAAGTTCAGGATACTTCTTCAGAAAACATTCCGCCCTGTCTGATCCAGTCATCTTGCATTCAGAATTGAATGGGTGTGTAATATTTCTTTCTCTACAGAAGCGAAATACGAGTCAACGAATATCTGGAACAGTTAACCCAAATAACTTTTGCTTTAGCTCTAAAATTTAGTTTACCAAATCCGCCTCTTGTTTCTTCGTTACACCGGATATCTCCCAAGTATTTTTTAACTTCCACTCATTTGCCACTTTTAGCCTTTTTAAATATCTTCTGTGTATATTTCTAGGTACCCCATACTCACGAGCTACTATTTTAACCGTTTATCTAACATGAAAAACAGACGACACTTGCAAAAACATTCTTAAATAATCATTGTTTTCATTTTTCGTCTCAAAAACATAGGTTATGGCCCATACCCACGAGCTCAACGAGCTCGTTCCAACGAGTAGTTATAACCTAAACTATGTTTTTGAGACAAAAAATGAAAAATTAATGAAAATTAATTGGCGATTTTTTAGAATAGCGCTGGATAGTTTTTTCTCGTTACGTTCGGTAAAGGGTTAAGAGCTTTACCTTCAGATATTAAAACCCCAACTGCCTCTGTAATATTATTTACGTCTCATTGCCCTCCTAGGTTCTTCTGTAATTTCTAGGCATATTCGGAAAATAAAAAGGGAGAATTTTTTGAATATTTAGTAGGTATAAAGATTGGGGTAATATGGACACGTGTCCACATTGCCCATTAGAAAAGTGTCCATATTACCCGCGCCATCGTAAATTTTGAAATTACAGGCCGCCGAATCTCCTTATAGCTTTATGACGCGCCAGTTTATTTTTAGCGTTGCTCTTAGCGATATCAAATAAACAATAAAAGCGATAATGGCTGAATGAATGTCTGTAAAGACAGATTTCAAATCAAAATAACATTTTCGTGAAATTATTAAAAAATTTTACCTTATATATTTTTTCGTTATTGCTGGGACTTTATGGCAGTCTCCTTTGAGCTTGCAAATCATAACTTGTCTTCAAAAAGAAACAAACGCGGAATACCTTGATTTAAAGAAACAGAACGAAACAGGCGGTATCCATATTATCAAAGGTCCATATTACCCCAGATTACCCTAATAAACTCCGAAAATAATAGGGCTGATCTCATGCGGAGTTTAATATTGATCTCCTAAACTTCAACAGTCACACTAAGACCAATTCTAATGTAGATTCTCTGTGCAGTGCAGGTTTCATGCCACCTAACCAGGGGTGGCGCCAGGGATTTCTCGACAGGGGGGCTGACCTCTCCGACAGGGGGGCTATAACATTTGACCTCCCAAGCGAAGGAAAATGAGTGAAAATTGGTAAATTTGAGAACCAAAATAGAAGCAAATTGAGTATGTTTGTTGATTATTTAACCCTTCAAGAAACCTGAAAAGCAGACGACACCTGCAAAAATAATTCTTGAATGACTAATTTTTTTCATTTTTTGTCTTAAAAACATAGGTTATGACCCTTTGTTGGAACCAGCTCGACGAGCTCGTTCCAACGAGGGGTCATAACCTATATTTTTGAGACAAAAAATGAAAAAAAATAAAATTAATTGGCGATTTTTGAGAATAGCGCTGGCCGGTTTTGACCGTTACCTTAGGTAAAGGGTTAAAGTAAACATAATAAGGTCGGGAAATATTCCATCTATAAAGCCAGTTTGACGAACGACAATAAGGAATTTCGTGAGAATCACTATTCTCTATCAAAGTTCCAGTGCTGCACGGGTTCGAGACTGACAAGACGATATATCTACATTCGATTGTCGGAAATTTCTCGTGAAGTCGGGTTTACGAGACTCTCCGACGGACTGACTAAAACTCTCCGATGGGGGGGGGGGGGGGGGGGGGGGAGGGGGGGGGGCTGGACCTATGCGTCAGGGGGGCTGTAGCCCCCCCCCCCCCGACCCCCTTGGCGCCAACATTGCAGCTAACACAAGGCCAACGAGAGTAAGGGACATTTCTGCAGCATTAGTCGATCATATATATAGTAACAATCCTAACCCATTTGAATAAGGAATTGTAATTATCGATGTGGGGGCGCGGTGGCTCAGTAGGTAGAGGTGCAGGCTGTAAGCCGAGAGGTCCTCGTTCGAATCCCACCTGCGGCAACCGCGTTGTGTCCTTGGGCAAGACACTTCACCCCGATTGCCTACATGGGGGCACGATGACGCTGTGTACTGAGGCGTACTGCACGTCGATGGTGCGCATGTCTTCAACCAATCTAACCCTGCCTGTGCTGCGGTGCAGAGTTCAGAGTTACGACGTTGGAGAGCTGACATCTGCTCGTCGTTGCTCGGTGGTTCTCTCCGGGTACTCCGGCTTCCTCCACCTGTAAAACTGTCACGGTCACGATTAGCCATTGTGCATAAGTATGTGACCTTAAACACCAATAAATAATAATAATAATAATAATAATTATCGATGTTAGCGACCACTTCGCGATATTTTATTACGAGGACAAAGCACCGGCCCGGTCCACTCATTTCAAACCACGAAACGTGAAACACGTGTTCAAAAGGACGAATATCGGTTAATTTACGCAGCTAATATCAGTGTGTGACTTAATTTTCGGACGTTCTCAATAAAGAAAGTCCGAATAGAGCGTATGACCTTTTCCTCGACACAATCTATTGTCTCTTTACAAACTGTATGTTGGAAAAATAAATTCTCACCTCCACCCCCGAAAAAAAAGGCAAAAACAAAAACGTCACTGAACACAAAGACTATTGTCAACTTTTGTAACGACTGAAAAGAATACTTAACCCTTTACCTAACCTGAAAAGCAGACGACACTTGCAAAAATAATTCTTGAATAACTAATTTTTTTCATTTTTTGTCTCAAAAACATAGGTTATGACCCCTCGTTGGAACGAGCTCGACGAGCTCGTTCCAACGAGGGGTCATAACCTATGTTTTTGAGACAAAAAATGAAAAAAATTAATGAAAAGTAATTGGCGATTTTTGAGAATAGCGCTGGCCGGTTTTGGCCGTTATGTTAGGTAAAGGGTTAAAGCCGATTATTACACCGATACCTTACTCTCAAATACAAATAACATTTTAAAAATCTGGGAAATTTTGCGTAAAGTCATTAACAAACTAAATGACCCCCCCCCCTCCCCCCCCCCCCCCCCACACGGCCGTCTTCCTTTCGAAACGGTTATCAACGCCGAACTGAGCCTAAATTGATTGCCGATAGATGTAATGCTTTTTGCGAGCATAGGTGAATCAATCATTGACGAAATACCTTTGTCAAACCGCGATTTCTCGGACAACATTGGCAACCTCAATATGGAACCTTTATTCGTATCACTCATCATCGTGAAGGAAGTCATTTTCTGTGTTAAAAGCATTCGTGGAAAGGCAGCCAAAGATTCTGCTACTTTGTCGACTAAGCTTTTAACCATTTACCTAACGTAACGGCCAAAACCGGCCAGTGCTATTCTCAAAAATCGCCAATTAATTTTCATTATTTTTTTTATTTTTTGTCTCAAAACATAGGTTATGACCCCTCGTTGGAACGAGCTCGTCGAGCTCGTTCCAACGAGGGGTCATAACCTATGTTTTTGAGACAAAAAAATGAAAAAAAATTAGTTATTGAAGAATTATTTTTGCAAGTGTCGTCTGCTTTTCAGGTTAGGTAAAGGGTTAAAAGAGATCATCTTGAAGGTTGTAAATCCGCAAACTCTCATAATTAACCTGCCGTTCTCTACTGGTATAGTGCTCAGCAAAATGAAGGTGGCCAAAATTATACCAATTTTCTAATCCGGCGATCCCCATGTATTCAATAACTACCAACCCATTAGAATTTTTCCCGCATTCTCATAAATATTTGATAAGTATATATTCTCGCTTATCCAGTCTCTTAGATGACCGAAAGACTTATACTAGTATCAATCTTGGTTTAGGAAGAAGCAAACAACCGTACATCCTATACTTCACCAAACAAAGTTGCTGAATTAAATGATAAAACAACTAAAGATTGCACTCTTTCGATTTTCCTAGATTTGGCGAAAGCTTTCGATAGAATTGACCATAATATTCCGCTAAAGAAACTAGAATATTATAATATCCGAGGGTTAGCTAATTCCTGGTTTAAGGATTATTGAAAAGAAAGAGGCCAGCCGGTTTCTTCCCATAATGAAGTATCTGACAGAAGAGAAATCATCACAGGTGTACCCAAAGGTTCTATCCTCGGCCCATTTTAATTGTACTGTATATCAACGACATCAGTAAATCGACTTTCCTAAAAGTCTTGTCGTTCGCAGATGACACAACAGCCTACACAGCAAGCAATACCGTGGATACTCCTATAGAAACTCTGATTTATATATCATAACTGAGTGGTGCTCTGCGAATAAATTTACACTAACATTTCCAAAACCAAAAAATACGTTATTCCATCCCCAAATGATCCGTACAGCTCGAGAGACAAGAGCATATCATTGAATAATACACATAACTCTAGTCGGTAACCATCAAGAGGAGGTGTCGTTTAAGTGTCTCTGTATTCATATGGAAGAAAATCTCAAATTCAGGCATCACGTCTCCACCGTTTGCTTGAAAACAGCCAAGGCTACTTTTGCCCTAAATCGGGCAAAAAAGATTTCTTCCCCGAGTATCCCTTAGATTTTTGTACTTCTCTCGATCTGATCCAAAGTCTCGTAATATACGAGATACAGGTGTGGGGGCACTCTGCAGCCACAAATAGGATTCCTAGCGTGTGAGCTATTAGAGCGATAACGAAACGATCCTATTCTTCACACGCTGATCACATTTTCAAAAGCTGTGGTATACTAAAATTCAGAGACCTATCTGCGCTACAAAATCTCTTGTTCATTCATGATTGGTTAAATAATAAATCACCTGAGTCCTTTGACGACACATTGGAAATTTATACAAACTCATCTGGCATGAATACTAGACAGCCCGGAAATATACGCATACAAAAGCCCAGAACTAGCTTCTCGGCTGAACTCCCTTTCCAATCTTTCCCGCGGATTTTGGAATGACATTGAACCATAAGTCCGGCGCAACAATAGATCCCAATTTCAGAAGGCGATAATAGAAAAGGCTATAAATTCATACCTCACAGATACCTCTTGTAATAACGCTTCCTGTCCCGATTGTACTTCCATTTCGCCTGGATCTCAACATTCAGTCTAGTAACGATGCAAATTGTTTGCTATTTTAATGTGAGGATTAATTACATTTCAATATGGGATGGCAGCCAGATAGCCCCCAGGGCAATGCTGTTTTCATGCAGTGTCCCTTTACTTCTGTACATTTCTGCAAGTTGTACATTAAACTCCATGTAAACGTATACTGCAAAATAAATTGCATTTCATTTTTAGGCTCACTTTGAAGAAAATCTTTTGTTTATTGTCACCTTTGTATGATTTCCAATCCGCCAATAAGTTTTTTGGTCATCCGTTGATCGAAAGGTATTGAAACAGCTGTACTATGCAGGTTCAGCTAACAGCGCCTCGCTACTTTTTGATTGCAAATACCGCCTGTTTAGCTTATTAACAAGTTACGTATGCCAACAAAATATGAAATTTAGTCATTAAAATTAATGACTTCACATTATTGTGCAATAAATTAAGTCATATTCTCTTGAAACACTCGCAAATCAATTGACGTTACAATCTGTCCAGTTTTCGCGTTATGTGTATGGAAGAATATTTTCAATACCTCCTTTCTCGTTCGCTTCCGTTATCGGACCCGTTTGTGATTTCTGGCAGGTCGTTTTTATAACACTATGTGACAATCATGGTCAAACGTTGGTAGGGTTGTTTACCTGAAGCATCTCGATAATGACTCACGGGTTGTCGGGCGGGTGTGGTTAAAACTTGATTTGCCTGAATTCGAAAGTATTGGCGAGAGACAGATTGGTAGAATGTAGTTGCAGAGACACATATTTTGAAGGGCGCGCCAACATCTCTCGGCTGAATCTGGGCGTAATTTATTTATTTATTTATTTATTTATTTATTTATTTATTTATTTATTTATTTATTTATTGGTGTTTTAACGACCCTTTCGACAGCCAGGGTCACCTCGTTTCTGACAGTTTTACGGATGCAGGAAGCCGGAGTACCCGAAGAGAACCACCGAGCAACGGCGAGCAACTGCCAGACTCCCTAACGTACTAATTCCACACTAGCAGGTTAGCATTGGTTGAAGACAAGTGTGATATCGACGTACACGGCGACACCGTGACCCCACATGGGCAATCGGAATGACGTGTCTTGCACAAGGACACAACAGTGTAATTCCTGGCGGAGATCGAACCGTGAACCTTTCGGTTTAAAATCGAAGTCGTTACAACTCAGCCATCGCGCTCCCAAGTAGTGTTAATTTAAATATCATCAAATCAAAATACCTTCCAAACGTCGTGAGCTTGTGAATATTTCCAATTTAGTGTTGCATTGAGTCCGCGATATTGGTAGGGACGGGGCGGTAGGGAAGGTTTCGGGACGTTGGGGACGCTAAAACCAGATTTATAGTGTACAGAAACTACAATGGGTGAGCTGCAATTGTACTCAGTTAAAACAAAATAACCATTTCATAAAAACGAAATAAATAAGTTAGTACATGGGTTGATGAAGGATGCGAACATGTCAAAAAATGTGCGTTCCGTCGATTTTTCCCCATGAATAATTATTGTTCATTTTCACTATTTGAGATAGAAAAAATTTTGTGAACAACCAGACTCAGGGAAATTAGGCCTTTAAAACAAATGTTCTAATTTTGTTTCCAAACGTTATAGGGGAACGTCATTTTATCACAGTCGTACGGGCATTTTTTTTAAAAGGGGTTGGAAGATGTTTTCCGGCATCATTGAAGGACGTGTGTTGTTCACTTTTGTTACAACAAGCACTTCTGTTGCAGCCCATCACTTTTGTTACAACACTTGTCCACTTTTGTTACAGCTCACCACTTTTGTTACAAAATCAACCACTTTTGTTACAAAATGAGCTCACCACTTTTGTTGCAAAATGAACTCACCACTTTTGTAACAAAAAAACCTCGCTCACCACTTTTGTTACAAAGATCGCCCATTATTGTTACAATTTTTGTCATTGTGAAAAAATTAAGTAACCTGCAAGTAATGCGAGACGTGACGTTCAGTCATGATTATCGGGAGCGCGGTTGCTCAGTGGTTAGAGGTTTGGTCTTTAGATCGGAAGGTTGTGAGTTTGATGCCTGGCCGTGGTAACATGCGTTGTGTTATTGGGCAAGGCACTTAATCCCAACTGCCCGCTTAGGAGCACGGTTACACCATGTGCCGAATCGTTGATAGCACACATGCTTACAACCAATGCTCCCACCCTGCTCCGGTGGGATCAGTACGTTGGAGAGTTGACAGTTACTCGCCGCTGCTCGGTGGTACTCTCTGGATACTCCTGCTTCCTCCACATGTAAAACTATCTTCGACACAATATAACCTCAGCTATTAAAGTTTCATAAAACATCAACAATCCAATAATGATTGTCGTACCATTGCTGCGATGTACAGTGGTAATACCACTCCCTTGCTTATTATTTTATTGGGTGATACAGAAACCTGCCACCTTGCAACATCATTATCGTGGTGATACGTAGTGTATTGTGTATATCTGAAAAGGCACGGGCCAATTGGTGCCAATTATAGGAGATTTCAACTCCTTGAGCATTGGACCTCAGTAGTATGTGATGTTGACTTCTAGCCCTTTTATCAGATTCTCATTCCGGTTCTCATCCGACGTCTCCTGCCACGTGACAGGAAGAATGGGGGTGAGGTTGCCATGTTAATCCGCGCGAGCGGCCATCTTGTGACGTCGTCCCCACGGTAACACGTGGTCCCACTGCGCTTGAGCAGCACATATTTCTAAGGGGAAGCACTCTTCCGCCAGCCATTTTGACTATAGGCGCAGCCATCTTGATTGTTAGGGTTGACGCGTGGTTGCTATGGAGCCCAATGGCCTTGTTGTTGGACAGGGGCACGTTTGATTCAGTGGGAGTACAACGAATCACCACAACCAAACCAACAACGACCCAAACCTACCCCAACGACCTTTTATTGGACCGAATCCCCACCGACACTTACCCAAACAGGCCTTTGTGAGCTTCGCCCCACACGAGTACAAGATTCCTACGGGGAGAGGTCGCAATGAGGCCCTAACTCATAGCTCTTACCGCTTCCCCTGCCCTCTTAGTCCCCACCTCATGGCCTTCTCCGTGACTCAAAGCCACCACCTCCTATCCTCATCTTGTCCTCATAATGCTCTAGTGAACATCTCCCGTGTGAGAATAAGAGGCCTCACCTCACATCCCTCTTATCCTCATCTCTGTTCGAGTGATCATTAGTGATCATCCACGCCTGTGATGATCAATAGTGATCATCTCCCCCATCTGATGATAAGCGGGTGTGAAGTGAGGCCCGGGTCACTGAATGGAGGAGAATGGAGCATTCTGGAAAGTGAGGGAAGGCTACTGTTCTGCACTTGGCCAGGGTGTCTGGTGCAGGGCCATTTGGTTGGGTTCCCAGGACATGTCCTCATGGATGACGGGGGAAGCGTATGATAGGGTAACTGGGAAAGGCTACCGGATCCACATGGATAGGACGGATCACGTGGGAAGGTCTTCTAGACGAAGTTTCCCCGCTGGGTTTGGGTCGCCGGGGAATTGCGTCGCTTGTGTCGGGATGCTGGAGTAGGGTCCTAGGGCAGGTGTTCCTTGGGTGGGGTGGTGAGGTGTTGGGTCAAATGCTGAAGGTAGGGGCTTCTGGAAGAAGGGCGACTGTGTCGCTCTCGCACGTCCCGTTGGATCACCTCACTAGTGATCGCCTGTGGTGATCACTAGTGATCATTCTTCCTTTGAAAATAAGAGGGATGTGAAGCGAGGCCTCACCTCACATCCCTCTTATCCTCATCTCGGTTCAAGTGATCACTAGTGATCATTCTCCCCGTATGAGGATAAGAGAGGTGTAAGGTGAGGCCTCTGTTATGAGGTAGTGGCAGTAGTATCAGCCGATGCCCCCCCCCCCCCCCCCGGGCGAAAAATCGTTTCGGGGGTCTCGTAGGAGTCCACACGTGTTCCACCAGGGATAACAACCCTGGGAGGTCTGACCTGGGTCCTCTGGCCATGCCAGTGGAATCCTCTGTGTTTTTTTACCTTGGTAGACCAGCTAACCTCCTGGCCCCCAGCAGGCTTAGTGTGCCTCCCTACGAGTCCCTAGAAACGACACATCCCCCGGGGGCCACCCAAGTCAACTACTGTCTCTACCTCATAACAGAGATCACTTGAACCGAGATGAGGATAAAAGGATGTGATCACTAGTGAGATGACTCAACGGGGCGTACGAGAGCGACACAGTCGCCCTTCTTCCAAAAGCCCTTGCCTTCCACATTTGACTCAACACCTCACCACCCCTTCCGAGGAAGACATGCCCTGGGATCCCACTCCCGCATCCCGACCACGGGCGATACAGTTCCCCGGCGACCCAAACCCAGCGGAGAAACGTCGACCAGAAGACCTCCCACGCGACCCATCATCCCATCTATCTGCGACCCTGTGACCATTCCTAGTGACCCTATCCCTAGCTTCCCCGCCATCCATGGGAGCCTGTCCTTGGGGGTCCTGCCAAATAATCCTGCACCAGACACCCTCGCCAAGAGCGACACAGTCGCCCTCCCTTTCCTTCCAGAAGGCACATCCTCCTCCACCCACTGACTCAGACCTCACCTCACACCCCTCGTATCCTCATACGGGGAGATGATCACTAGTGGGCGCTCTTAGATGGTTTTTGGTTGTTGTTGGAGTACACAATATATGATATACTAAATTTATACTGGAAATGTTCTCATGCCACAGAATCCCTTTTTTGGACCGCCATACCATGGCTCATAATAGTAGCACCTTGTGCTATTAGTCGCGCTGCTATATACAAAAGTATATCTAATGATCCAAATAGATCCGACAATTGTTTTATTTGGCTCGGATTTCAACTCAACTCTCGGTTTCTACCTATGTATCTACAACCAATGTTATGGCTTATCCGATCTCCTTATAAAATATTTCAAAGCCCTAGACGTGTTTATGTTCTATTGTACACATTACATGTAGCACATAGGCACATGTTGGATTTAACGACATGTGCTTATGTAAAATTGCACATGTAACACATTGTGCAGTAGCACACAGGCACATGCCTCCAAAAAGGGATTCTGTTAGCACAGTCGTTTCCCAAAAATGAATTCTATAGGGATTCCAGAAAAGATACCTAGAAATATGATTACTGATTTCCCCATATACCCTCTTGAGCAATATCTGATAAGTAAGTGCTCGAACGACTCAAACCCAATCAAGCAAATGGGCTACAAAGCAATTGCTCGAACGAGTGACTCAAAATACTGTTCATCGACTCATTTCGGGAAAAAGAGATTCTCTTACCACCTTCGTTGCCCAAAAAGGGATTCCACAAAAGGGACTCCATAAGTGGGATTCTTTAAGTGGGATTCCAAGTTTCTTTTCAACTCGTATACAGCTCATATACAGGTAGTCGTACCATCGGCATCAAGCATGTCCTATACTGCCTGTCCTATGATCGAATGTATTCAACTAATAATACACTTGTAAGATTACCACTGACTTGTATCATTACAACTATCTCCGATTGCTCGAACGACTCGAATCCCATCGAACAAATGTGTTATAGAGCAATTGCTTCATCAAGTGACTCCACATACGATTCTTCGACTCATTTCAGAGAAAAGGGATTCCATAGCCACATGCGTTTTTCAAAAAAGGATTCCCAAAAAGGGGTTCCGTAAGTGGGATTCTTATCTGACTCCGTAAAACTTGGATTCCGTGATGTCCAGACGTCATAGCGTGCTTGCAAAATGAGCGTGATCGACTCTCAAAATGTTTTGCCCGTTCACGTTTTTGAGTGTAAAAATATATGTATTAGCTTCGGGAATGCATTAGAGGATCATACTAAGCGACTTCCAGGAATTATGAAAATGCCTGAGATTAAAAAAAAATGTGTAAATTCACCCAAAGGCCCCTGGGTGATCTTAGTGACCTTGACCCATATTGTAAACCTCCGTTGCGTTTTGACTTATTTTGTTATAGTCCCATGTCCAGAGGTCATACCATGCTTGAAATATGAGCGTGGCTCACTTTAAAAACTTTTGGCCCTCTCACTTTTTTGAGTCTGAAAATACATGTATGAAAATAAAATGCGATTTGCAGCAATTGTTAAAAAAAATGAACTCAGTGACACCTGGGGGTCCTCAGTGACCTTGACCCATATTTCGAACCTCCATTAAGGTTCGACTCATTTGGTGTTTGTTCCATGCCCATAGATCATATCATGCTTGAGATATCAGCGTGACCAACTTTTGAAATGTTTGTCCCGCCCACTCTTGGGGTGTAAAAATATATGTATGAACTTCGGGAACGCATTAGGGGAAAATACAATGCGAATTCAGCAATTCTGAAAATGCCCTCATAGGCCGTGGATAACCTCATTGACCATGGCCCATATTTTGAACCTCCATTGCGTTTCGACTCATTTAGTGTTGGTCCCTGATCCTGTCGTCATACCGTGTTTGAGATATGAGCGTGATCTTCTTTCAAAATGTTTGGCGCCACCCACTTTGGTGGTGCAAAAATACATGCATGAACTTCCGGAATGCATTGAGATGATATAATGCGATTTATGGCAATTCTGAAATAATGCACTTAATGTCTCCCATGTGATCTCTGTGACCCTGGACCATATTTTGAACCCCCTGGAGTATCGACTTTTTTATGTTTGGCCCAGATTCATAGGTAATGCCATGCTTGAGATATGTAAGCGTGATCCTTTTTCAAAATGCTTGGCCCTGGACACTGTTTCGGTGTTAAAACGCACGTTTGAACTTCGGAAATGCATAAGGGCATCATGAAATGCGAGTTCCTGCAATTCTGAAATTACACTCAATGACCCCTGTGTGACCTCAGTGACCCTTGGCTATATTTTGAGCCTTCATTAAGTCTCGATTCATTTGGTGTGTGTCCTAGGTCCATACCATGCTTGAGGTATGAGCGCGAACCACTTTCAAAACACTCCAACGACGACCCCTATGCCTAAAAAATATAGATTGCCGACTACAAGTGACTGTCTATCAGTATACCAAAAACCAGCGAGATTTATCGTTTTCAGTTTAATTAACTGGAATTGGAATAGACTGTAAAAGGTCCAAAGAATATCCCTCCAAGTGGGTGTAAATTGTACATCAATCTGTGTATATATTTTATATTGTCTTTATATTCATTTCCTTATAATTTTAAAAATTGAAAGATTTTGTCCCGCGAGGTCCTCTTCCGTTGTGAGCTCTGAGTTTTGACCAACCTATAAAGTTCTATGTGGGCCATTGTGTCATGTGTGTTGTTTTATGGATTTGTGTGCACTCGCGGTGTTGTGTGGTAATTCGACGTAGTACTTCCAACCAAATACGACGGAAATTCATATAGAATGTTGGTGTTTTAACCCTTTACCTAATGAATCGCCCACATCCGCCCACGTAATATGCAAATTCAGCAGTTGAAAAAATATTATTTTTCAAAAAATTTCAACAAAACCATATCATGTGACCCCTCGTTGGAACGAGCTCATTCCAACGAGGGGGTCACATGATATGGTTTTGTTGAAATGTTTTGACAAATTTAAAAAAAACTGATATTTAAAATAATAAATTTTGATATCGTCTGCGTTGGGTAAAGGGTTAAAACAATGGATTAGACTTTTCATAGTCGTTACAACTCAGCCATCGCGCTCCCAAGTAGTGTTAATTTAAATATCATCAAATCAAAATACCTTCCAAACGTCGTGAGCTTGTGAATATTTCCAATTTAGTGTTGCAGTTATTTATTTATTTATTTATTGGTGTTTTAACGACCCTTTCGACAGCCAGGGTCACCTCGTTTCTGACAGTTTTACGGATGGAGGAAGCCGGAGTACCCGAAGAGAACCACCGAGCAACGGCGAGCAACTGCCAGACTCCCTAACGTACTAATTCCACACTAGCAGGTTAGCATTAGTTGAAGACAAGTGTGATATCGACGTACACGGCGACACCGTGACCCCACATGGGCAATCGGAATGAAGTGTCTTGCACAAGGACACAACAGTGTAATTCCTGGCGGAGATCGAACCGTGAACCTTTCGGTTTAAAATCGAAGTCGTTACAACTCAGCCATCGCGCTCCCAAGTAGTGTTAATTTAAATATCATCAAATCAAAATACCTTCCAAACGTCGTGAGCTTGTGAATATTTCCAATTTAGTGTTGCATTGAGTCCGCGATATTGGTAGGGACGGGGCGGTAGGGAAGGTTTCGGGACGTTGGGGACGCTAAAACCAGATTTATAGTGTACAGAAACTACAATGGGTGAGCTGCAATTGTACTCAGTTAAAACAAAATAACCATTTCATAAAAACGAAATAAATAAGTTAGTACATGGGTTGATGAAGGATGCGAACATGTCAAAAAATGTGCGTTCCGTCGATTTTTCCCCATGAATAATTATTGTTCATTTTCACTACTTGAGATAGAAAAAATTTTGTGAACAACCAGACTCAGGGAAATTAGGCCTTTAAAACAAATGTTCTAATTTTGTTTCCAAACGTTATAGGGGAACGTCATTTTATCACAGTCGCACGGGCATTTTTTTTAAAAGGGGTTGGAAGATGTTTTCCGGCATCATTGAGGGACGTGTGTTGTTCACTTTTGTTACAACAAGCACTTCTGTTGCAGCCCATCACTTTTGTTACAACACTTGTCCACTTTTGTTACAGCTCACCACTTTTGTTACAAAATCAACCACTTTTGTTACAAAATGAGCTCACCACTTTTGTTGCAAAATGAGCTCACCACTTTTGTAACAAAAAAACCTCGCTCACCACTTTTGTTACAAAGATCGCCCATTATTGTTACAATTTTTGTCATTGTGAAAAAATTAAGTAACCTGCAAGTAATGCGAGACGTGACGTTCAGTCATGATTATCGGGAGCGCGGTTGCTCAGTGGTTAGAGGTTTGGTCTTTAGATCGGAAGGTTGTGAGTTTGATGCCTGGCCGTGGTAACATGCGTTGTGTTATTGGGCAAGGCACTTAATCCCAACTGCCCGCTTAGGAGCACGGTTACACCATGTGCCGAATCGTTGATAGCACACATGCTTACAACCAATGCTCCCACCCTGCTCCGGTGGGATCAGTACGTTGGAGAGTTGACAGTTACTCGCCGCTGCTCGGTGGTACTCTCTGGATACTCCTTCTTCCTCCACATGTAAAACTATCTTCGACACAATATAACCTCAGCTATTAAAGTTTCATAAAACATCAACAATCCAATAATGATTGTCGTACCATTGCTGCGATGTACAGTGGTAATACCACTCCCTTGCTTATTATTTTATTGGGTGATACAGAAACCTGCCACCTTGCAACATCATTATCGTGGTGATATGTAGTGTATTGTGTATATCTGAAAAGGCACGGGCCAATTGGTGCCAATTATAGGAGATTTCAACTCCTTGAGCATTGGACCTCAGTAGTATGTGATGTTGACTTCTAGCCCTTTTATCAGATTCTCATTCCGGTTCTCATCCGACGTCTCCTGCCACATGACAGGAAGGATGGAGGTGAGGTTGCCATGTTAATCCGCGCGAGCGGCCATCTTGTGACGTCGTCCCCACGGTAACACGTGGTCCCACTGCGCTTGAGCAGCACATATTTCTAAGGGGAAGCACTCTTCCGCCAGCCATTTTGACTATAGGCGCAGCCATCTTGATTGTTAGGGTTGGCGCGTGGTTGCTATGGAGCCCAATGGCCTTGTTGTTGGACAGGGGCACGTTTGATTCAGTGGGAGTACAACGAATCACCACAACCAAACCAACAACGACCCAAACCTACCCCAACGACCTTTTATTGGACCGAATCCCCACCGACACTTACCCAAACAGACCTTTGTGAGCTTCGCCCCACACGAGTACAAGATTCCTACGGGGAGAGGTCGCAATGAGGCCCTAACTCATAGCTCTTACCGCTTCCCCTGCCCTCTTAGTCCCCACCTCATGGCCTTCTCCGTGACTCAAAGCCCCCACCTCCTATCCTCATCTTGTCCTCATAATGCTCTAGTGAACATCTCCCGTGTGAGAATAAAAGGCCTCACCTCACATCCCTCTTATCCTCATCTCTGTTCGAGTGATCATTGGTGATCATCCACGCCTGTGATGATCAATAGTGATCATCTCCCCCATCTGATGATAAGCGGGTGTGAAGTGAGGCCCGGGTCACTGAATGGAGGAGAATGGAGCATTCTGGAAAGTGAGGGAAGGCTACTGTTCTGCACTTGGCCAGGGTGTCTGGTGCAGGGCCATTTGGTTGGGTTCCCAGGACATGTCCCCATGGATGACGGGGGAAGCGTATGATAGGGTCACTGGGAAAGGCTACCGGATCCACATGGATAGGACGGATCACGTGGGAAGGTCTTCTAGACGAAGTTTCCCCGCTGGGTTTGGGTCGCCGGGGAACTGCGTCGCTTGTGTTCGGGATGCTGGAGTAGGGTCCTAGGGCAGGTGTTCCTTGGGTGGGGTGGTGAGGTGTTGGGTCAAATGCGGAAGGTAGGGGCTTCTGGAAGAAGGGCGACTGTGTCGCTCTCGCACGTCCCGTTGGATCACCTCACTAGTGATCGCCTGTGGTGATCACTAGTGATCATTCTTCCTTTGAAAATAAGAGGGATGTGAAGCGAGGCCTCACCTCACATCCCTCTTATCCTCATCTCGGTTCAAGTGATCACTAGTGATCATTCTCCCCGTATGAGGATAAGAGAGGTGTAAGGTGAGGCCTCTGTTATGAGGTAGTGGCAGTAGTATCAGCCGATGCCCCCCCCCCCCCCCCCCCGGGGCGAAAAATCGTTTCGGGGGTCTCGTAGGAGTCCACACGTGTTCCACCAGGGATAACAACCCTGGGAGGTCTGACCTGGGTCCTCTGGCCATGCCAGTGGAATCCTCTGTGTTTTTTTACCTTGGTAGACCAGCTAACCTCCTGGCCCCCAGCAGGCTTAGTGTGCCTCCCTACGAGTCCCTAGAAACGACACATCCCCCGGGGGCCACCCAAGTCAACTACTGTCTCTACCTCATAACAGAGATCACTTGAACCGAGATGAGGATAAAAGGATGTGATCACTAGTGAGATGACTCAACGCGGCGTACGAGAGCGACACAGTCGCCCTTCTTCCAAAAGCCCTTGCCTTCCACATTTGACTCAACACCTCACCACCCCTTCCGAGGAAGACATGCCCTGGGATCCTACTCCCGCATCCCGACCACGGGCGATACAGTTCCCCGGCGACCCAAACCCAGCGGAGAAACGTCGACCAGAAGACCTCCCACGCGACCCATCATCCCATCTATCTGCGACCCTGTGACCATTCCTAGTGACCCTATCCCTAGCTTCCCCGCCATCCATGGGAGCCTGTCCTTGGGGGTCCTGCCAAATAATCCTGCACCAGACACCCTCGCCAAGAGCGACACAGTCGCCCTCCCTTTCCTTCCAGAAGGCACATCCTCCTCCACCCACTGACTCAGACCTCACCTCACACCCCTCGTATCCTCATACGGGGAGATGATCACTAGTGGGCGCTCTTAGATGGTTTTTGGTTGTTGTTGGAGTACACAATATATGATATACTAAATTTATACTGGAAATGTTCTCATGCCACAGAATCCCTTTTTTGGACCGCCATACCATGGCTCATAATAGTAGCACCTAGTGCTATTAGTCGCGCTGCTATATACAAAAGTATATCTAATGATCCAAATAGATCCGACAATTGTTTTATTTGGCTCGGATTTCAACTCAACTCTCGGTTTCTACCTATGTGTCTACAAGCAATGTTATGGCTTATCCGATCTCCTTATAAAATATTTCAAAGCCCTAGACGTGTTTATGTTCTATTGTACACATTACATGTAGCACATAGGCACATGTTGGATTTAACGACATGTGCTTATGTAAAATTGCACATGTAACACATTGTGCAGTAGCACACAGGCACATGCCTCCAAAAAGGGATTCTGTAAGCACAGTCGTTTCCCAAAAATGAATTCTATAGGGATTCCAGAAAAGATACCTAGAAATATGATTACTGATTTCCCCATATACCCTCTTGAGCAATATCTGATAAGTAATTGCTCGGACGACTCAAACCCAATCAAGCAAATGGGCTACAAAGCAATTGCTCGAACGAGTGAATCAAAATACTGTTCATCGACTCATTTCGGGAAAAAAAGATTCTCTTACCACCTTCGTTGCCCAAAAAGGGATTCCACAAAAGTTTATCCATAAGTGGGATTCTTTAAGTGGGATTCCAAGTTTCTTTTCAACTCGTATACAGCTCATATACAGGTAGTCGTACCATCGGCATCAAGCATGTCCTATGCTGCCTGTCCTATGATCGAATGTATTCAACTAATAATACACTTGTAAGATTACCACTGACTTGTATCATTACTACATGCTTGCTAACTATCTCCGATTGCTCGAACGACTCGAATCCCATCGAGCAAATGTGTTATAGAGCAATTGCTTCATCAAGTGACTCCACATACGATTCTTCGACTCATTTCAGAGAAAAGGGATTCCATAGCCACATGCGTTTTTCAAAAAAGGATTCCCAAAAAGGGGTTCCGTAAGTGGGATTCTTATCTGACTCCGTAAAACTTGGATTCCGTGATGTCCAGACGTCATAGCGTGCTTGCAAAATGAGCGTGATCGACTCTCAAAATGTTTTGCCCGTTCACGTTTTTGAGTGTAAAAATATATGTATTAGCTTCGGGAATGCATTAGAGGATCATACTAAGCGACTTCCAGGAATTATGAAAATGCCTGAGATTAAAAAAAAATGTGTAAATTCACCCAAAGGCCCCTGGGTGATCTTAGTGACCTTGACCCATATTGTAAACCTCCGTTGCGTTTTGACTTATTTTGTTATAGTCCCATGTCCAGAGGTCATACCATGCTTGAAATATGAGCGTGGCTCACTTTAAAAACTTTTGGCCCTCTCACTTTTTTGAGTCTGAAAATACATGTATGAAAATAAAATGCGATTTGCAGCAATTGTTAAAAAAAATGAACTCAGTGACACCTGGGGGTCCTCAGTGACCTTGACCCATATTTCGAACCTCCATTAAGGTTCGACTCATTTGGTGTTTGTTCCATGCCCATAGATCATATCATGCTTGAGATATCAGCGTGACCAACTTTTGAAATGTTTGTCCCGCCCACTCTTGGGGTGTAAAAATATATGTATGAACTTCGGGAACGCATTAGGGGAAAATACAATGCGAATTCAGCAATTCTGAAAATGCCCTCATAGGCCGTGGATAACCTCATTGACCATGGCCCATATTTTGAACCTCCATTGCGTTTCGACTCATTTAGTGTTGGTCCCTGATCCTGTCGTCATACCGTGTTTGAGATATGAGCGTGATCTTCTTTCAAAATGTTTGGCGCCACCCACTTTGGTGGTGCAAAAATACATGCATGAACTTCCGGAATGCATTGAGATGATATAATGCGATTTATGGCAATTCTGAAATAATGCACTTAATGTCTCCCATGTGATCTCTGTGACCCTGGACCATATTTTGAACCCCCTGGAGTATCGACTTTTTTATGTTTGGCCCAGATTCATAGGTAATGCCATGCTTGAGATATGTAAGCGTGATCCTTTTTCAAAATGCTTGGCCCTGGACACTGTTTCGGTGTTAAAACGCACGTTTGAACTTCGGAAATGCATTAGGGCATCATGAAATGCGAGTTCCTGCAATTCTGAAATTACACTCAATGACCCCTGTGTGACCTCAGTGACCCTTGGCTATATTTTGAGCCTTCATTAAGTCTCGATTCATTTGGTGTGTGTCCTAGGTCCATACCATGCTTGAGGTATGAGCGCGAACCACTTTCAAAACACTCCAACGACGACCCCTATGCCTAAAAAATATAGATTGCCGACTACAAGTGACTGTCTATCAGTATACCAAAAACCAGCGAGATTTATCGTTTTCAGTTTAATTAACTGGAATTGGAATAGACTGTAAAAGGTCCAAAGAATATCCCTCCAAGTGGGTGTAAATTGTACATCAATCTGTGTATATATTTTATATTGTCTTTATATTCATTTCCTTATAATTTTAAAAATTGAAAGATTTTGTCCCGCGAGGTCCTCTTCCGTTGTGAGCTCTGAGTTTTGACCAACCTATAAAGTTCTATGTGGGCCATTGTGTCATGTGTGTTGTTTTATGGATTTGTGTGCACTCGCGGTGTTGTGTGGTAATTCGACGTAGTACTTCCAACCAAATACGACGGAAATTCATATAGAATGTTGGTGTTTTAACCCTTTACCTAATGAATCGCCCACATCCGCCCACGTAATATGCAAATTCAGCAGTTGAAAAAATATTATTTTTCAAAAAATTTCAACAAAACCATATCATGTGACCCCTCGTTGGAACGAGCTCATTCCAACGAGGGGGTCACATGATATGGTTTTGTTGAAATGTTTTGACAAATTTAAAAAAAACTGATATTTAAAATAATAAATTTTGATATCGTCTGCGTTGGGTAAAGGGTTAAAACAATGGATTAGACTTTTCATATGAGCTTTCCAGAGGTGATGAGGAATTGGGAATATAAGGTTTAAATGACAGAAAATTTGTTACCATTTGGACATCTTGAAATACGAATCCAGTCATGTAAAGTCGGGAAAATTCAGGGTCTTTGATGGGAAGTCGCTGAAGTTATATTGAACACTCAGACAGGAATTGTCGAACGCACTGTTCGTACACCTCGACGCACTAGAGTATTCAATGCTTTAGTCGCGAGTGCAGTCGTTGTATTAGTATTGTTCATAACCATTTTCGTCGACCTTCCCATTGATGTTACACTTTTACCCATTCAAACAGTCTGATTCAAATCATGCAAGTGTTCGCTCTATTCTCTCTCACCGTGGCTGGTTTGGGCCACCCTCGGTACTTTTTTTATCTCGAGATAATATCTCAAGATCTCGAGATAATATCTCGAAATCTTGAGATATGCATCTCGAGAAACTATTTCAAGATCTCGAGAAAGAATCTTAAGATCTCGAGGAAATATCTCAAGATCTCGAGATAATATTTCATGACCTCGAGATAATATCTCGAGATCTCGAGATAATATCACAGATCTCGAGAAATTATCTCAAGATCTCGAAAAGATATCTCAAGATCTCGAGATAATATCTCAAGATCCTGAAATAATATCTTTAGATCTCGACATAATATTATCTCGAGATCTTCAGATAGTTTCTCGGGATCCTGAGATATTATTTTGAGATCTTGAGATATTTTCTCGAGATCTTGAGATATAATCTCGAGATTTTGAGATATTTTCTCGAGATCTTGAAATATTATCTCGAGATCTTGAGATATTATCCAGAGATCTCGAGATATTATCTCGAGATCTTGAGATATTTCTCGAAATCTTGAGATACTTTCTCGAGATCTTGAGATACTTTCTCGAGATCTCGAGATGCATATCTCAAGATCTCGAGATATTACCTCGAGATCTTGAGATATTATCTCGAGATCTCGAGATAAAAAAAGTATTGAGGGTGGCCTAAATCAGCCACCGTACTTTTTGTACTCTATGGCACTGCTCCACATCTCGATATTCACAGACAGAATATAGCGCAAAATAATAGCTTTAGTGAACGTGGAAATGCATTGGGCAGCAGAGAAAATCAAACTGAGGTGCGATTTCACCACATGGCCTAATATCGGCAGGGAAACGCAACATTTTTGTGGCACTTCATTAACCGCGTTTCCACACCTTTCAATCCCCATCAGATGACCACAAAACTTATTGGCTGGATTGATAATCATACCAATGTGAGGATATACTTAACCCTTTACCTAACATGAAAAGCAGACGACACTTGCAAAAAAAATTCTTGAATAACTAATTTTTTTCATTTTTTGTCTCAAAAACATAGGTTATGACCCCTCGTTGGAACGAGCTCGACGAGCTCGTTCCAACGAGGGGTCATAACCTATGTTTTTGAGACAAAAAATGAAAATATTTTGAAAATTAATTGGCGATTTTTGAGAATAGCGCTGGCCGGTTTTGGCCGTTACGTTGAGTTTAACTACACTGAGTCTATATTTCAAAACGCTCTATTGCAGTATCAAAACATTGGAAATGCACATGACTGAAACAAATACAAAACAGTGCAGATGATGTTTTCAGTGCAACGTAATTCACTTTCCCCACACAGAATGGCCATTTAGTGATGAGAAAACATAAGACTCTGATATAGACTAGTCTACTCACCTTTATTCTTTGAAAAGGTATGCTTTCGTTCCTTGTAAAAGTTTTTCGCCGGGAGGGCAACGGAGCATCGTCTTTGCGCACTGAATGATTCTGCGATTCCGGGCAGAATTAGCTGGAGAAGTGGGACCCCAGTTAGAAGACAAGTTTTAAGTCAGTTACTCACCTACAGTAATTGAACAACCTGCCAGTGTGCTATAACCTTCACCACACGAAGGTAGGTAGTTCAAATCCACGAATTAGTAACCATTACAAAGCTATAACTTCGTCGTCAGTCAAAACGTAGTCCTCGGTTGATGGGAATGGCGAAGTATTAAAGAGTTAGGTTCTGAGGGGAGGAAGACACAGGTGGAGGGCACTTGTGGAAGAATAACAGGGCGTGCGAAGCCCCCCCCCCCCCCCCACCCGCCGCCCCCCCCCCAAAAAAAAACAAAACACAAAAACAAAAAACAAACAATTCTTTGAGTTGTCGGGCGGTAGTGAGGCATAAGCAGACGTTGAGTACTATTGCTCCAAGATCCCAAGATCCTAAGAACGTAAGTCATGAGGTGAGGATAGGCTCCTCACACCCTACCCACCACCCGATCCGCACCCCCACCCCACACGCACAATTACACGCACGTAAAACAGAAAAATGGAAAAAAGAAGAGAAAAATTCATAGTCATTTGGGCAGTATATAGGTATAAAAGGCCAGAAAGCAATTTCCCCAAAGTTGGCCTGTTCCACATATACGTAGCCCACCCCCCCCCCCCCCAAAAAAAATGCATAGAACTACAACAAATTGTTGCAAGTTAGGTGATATATGCACTAGAAACATAAGTCACGGCGATCGATGACGTAGAAAAAGTCGTGCCATTCTGACATAGCTTTTATCACGACCTTGCCGATTGCTGTGACTAATTTCGGTGATTGTACACTGTGTGTCTGAATAACTTGTCCGGAAGCTTAAAGGTAGGTTACGTAAGAACCGTTTCGCAAATTGCCAGAAGCCCATATACGCCTAGATTAATGTAAATTCTTCTCGTGGTTATGCAAACATGGACCATACTCACACCCACTCAAATTTATGAAGACAATAATTATTACATACCTGCACGCTAAAAACTAAAGTGTTAAAAACTGCACTTGAAGTGCTGTATTTAACACTTACTAAGTGCTGAACTACCACTTTGTTCAAGTGTAGATAATCCAGAACTTGACAGGTGTTACAATAATACCACTTGACAAGTTTAATGTCGCACAGCCTGAGGCAGATTATACTACAGACTGAGGCAGATTATACTTGCCAGTGGTGGCCATCACTCAACATCGCTCAAAATCATTCTCGAAGTGGCAGACTATACTTGGTCGAAAATCCAGATCGACTGCACCCTCGGGGAGAGGTAGTACCTTTGTGAGAGGACCCAACCTCTCACACTGGTCCTCACCCGAGGGTTCAACCGAGATCAGCCAAGAGACCATCACGACGCAACTGGTGACACCTGCCGAGTACCTGAAGCCGTTCCTCCTTCAACACGCCTAGACATGTGAAAATTCGAAAGGGGCTTGTCCCCCATACCGTCCCTGCGCGCCTTCAGCGCGCGAAACCATTCCTTTCCTTCCTTTAATGTCGCGACACTTGAAAGGAAACAACGCAGATGACGCGGATGAGGGTCGAACTCTCGAGCCTGATCCGCGTCATCTGCGTTGTGTCCATTTAATTATGTACCCACCAAGCGCAAATCAGATCATGGACGATTCTGGAAGAACCACCAATGCTAGACACATGGGAAGTGCCATCCATTCAAGTCTCAGATGTCTGACGATTGTAATGTCTAAGTGGTTAAAGCATTGCACTTTGAGCGTTAAAATCAAATCCTAAGAGTTAGAATGGGTTTAACACCTTGAAAGTGTCAGTTTTAACACTTTAGTTTTTAGTGTGTGGTGTGTGTAAATAGATTTATTTAGCCGAACACCGGGTATCATGAGGAGGATCGACTGTGTGTGTGTGTGTGGGGGGGGGGGGGGGGGGGGATTTGACCCGACTATGATGGCTCAAGTCACAACGAATAAAATATTCCAACTGTTGGCATCATCAAAATATGCATTCCACGGAGGTATACCTTGGTGATTTAGTTGGGAAAGGCAAATTAGTCAGACCTAGGTTACTCAAGATTTCTTTGAACAAGCGATTAGTCAGTCGGGATTACAGTTTAAATAGTCCTTTTAGAGATTTCTTGGAAATTTATTTGTAGATAAACAAAATAGTCTATAATGGAATCGTGACGCTGCTACTCTACTCTTAATCAAATTAATACGTAGCCCAAACATGCTCCAAATTTGTCATGCTGGGCTTTTAACTTCCCAAATCGTACGCCGGGCTACCTGTGGGACATAGGCCTAGGTCCAAGTAGGCCTGCCATAATTGTCTAAAGTGTCGTAAGAAAGTAAACGATTACTAGCAAAGGCGAATCGATAGACCTATCTTTGTAGGCCTAAGATAGTATTCCTATCCAGACGACAATGACCCGAATACGCCGAAAAAAAGTATTGGGGTTTGTAACACCTCTTTAAAAACACACTACGCCTAGGTCTATTCAAGCCCCTGTCCGAACAATGCACATTTCTCGTGCTATTCGGGTTGGCACATAGAATACTAATCATGATTTCGTCTCAAAAGATCAACAATGTATAAATATAAGATGATTTTTTGTCGACAGACGTACCCCAACGCAGCCTCCCCCAAGCGGGGACGTGGTGACAGGAGAGGGGTGTGGGGCGTCACCCCCCTCCCAATCCTGGCCAAAATTTCCTGTAGTGGGAAATTCGGAGGGCAAATCACGAGTAGCAGGAAATTTAATCTCTCTGGTATCTGGATTTTAGAACATCTTTGGTGATGTCTCCTTTACTTCCTAAAATTCCAACTCGGTTTCAAATCCGCAAAAATTTCAACTGTAACTTTTTACAATTAAAATGTATGCAATATCGGGACGTTTAACAAGTGTGCATGACTGACTTCAATAAGAAGGAACAAGCTTACCAGGAAGCAACGGTATTACAACTGAATGCTGGTGGGAGACTTCAACCTCGGAAGAAAAAGTACAGAAAAATTGACAATTCCATTGATCACCTCAAGAGAAAGTTTCTCAGTGGTGATATAGGACTACTACCAGGGCTGGGAGCGGTTAACCGATAACCGGTTAACCGATTGGTCTAACCAGTTAACCGGTTAAAATTTATAACCGGTTAAAATCGGTTAAAAGGAATTGAACAGTACTTTTTTGTCAAAAATGTATTTATTTTTAAATTAATAAACCATTGAACATACATTGGTCATGATTGGTGTTTATGACGTAAATACAGGTAAGTACACCACGTGGTTTGCCATAAAATTAGAATAAATGTGGCTACTTTAGTTCCGTAATATACCAGCCGCAATACTAAATCAGTGAGTGTTGGTACATTATGGAACTAAAGTAGCCAAATTTATCCACTCTATCATACATGTACAAAGACAACTTAGAAGAAAATTGGCTACTTTAGTTCCATAACGTACAAACTGCAATGATAAAGCATTGCAGTTGGTACATTATGGAACTAAAGTAGCCAAACTTATCCACTCTATCATACTTTTTGCATCGCTCACTTTTAGCTGTGATGGTTGAACTTTGAAGGCATCGCACAGTTTCTCAAAAAAGGAGTAATTTAAAAATAAAATGGTTATGAAGTTATGATTTTCCACTAATTCCCAGTAATTTTCCCCTACCTGGGGGCTGGGGTACATCCTGTACGAATCACAATCATGTAATTTGTTAAATTTGCATTGCTAGAACTGTCATTTCCTTCATCAAAAGAGATTAATGTATATCACTGTGTGATTGTGTTTATATTAGTCGACTCGGATTAGTCCATTTTGATGAAGAAAAATCACGGCAGCCGCTGTATCTTCATTGAGCGACATGCTCTTGTCATCAAACACATTTCCAAAAAGCAGAGAAAAGTCTTTCCGATGAAGCAGAGGTTGCTTGTACGGCCAAGTAATGTTTTGCTAATTTGGATAGTCTGGGGTATTTTTTCTGGTTGGATTTCCACCAGTCTAGCGGATTGTCATCGATGTGACAGATCGTCGGATCCTCAATATATAGAGTAATTTCACTGCGATCAGCGGAGTCGGAACTTACGGAAGCTGTAGTTTCCGGTTCCAGTAACTTGGCAAGGAATGACTTGGGCTTCTCAGATGCTGAGGAAGTTGATCCAACTGAGGTAGCAGCTGACTGTGTCTCATTATCAATCTTCTCCAGTTCTTCACTCACTATAGTTTCCACATCTGACCTTACACCCCCAGCTACGAAATTGAGTGATCGGAAGCGTGGATCAAGGAAAGAACCCATCATGTGAACTGACATCGTTCCCAGAAATTCATTGTCATCTACTAGGCACAGACGCTCAGTGATATTTCTAATGAGTGATTTTCTCAGAGCTTCTCCGTCATTACTGTACTTTTTCTGCTTAGATTTAAGCTCATTAACTACAGCAAATATCACTGGATATACACATGAAATAGAGACATGTTTGTCAGACTGCCAGGTGTCTGTTGTATAACGCAAGTTAACCAGCAGTGACAATATGTCTCTGATCAAATCCAGTTCATGTGGTGAAAAGTAGTATTTCGTCTGATCTTCCTTGTTTCAGGCATTTTTAACTGCGATACCAACTGCCAGTTGCAGGTCCATGAAACTCTGTAGCATCAAATACGTCGAGTTCCAACGTGTACTAACGTCTTTCTAGAGCTCACGGTTCCACATTGTCTCTGGCGTCACATGATCACGGGCTCGGTGCAACTCACGGGTAAATATCTCAGATTTACCAGCATGATTGATCACCTCATGTACCTTCTTGATGACCGCGCCAACTTTTCCAGTCTCGTCCTTCAACACATCATTAATGGCCAGTTGCAGCAGATGCGCTAAACATCCGATATCATACTTCACTTCTGGAGTTTTGGATAGGGCAGAATTCATATTAGCAGCTGTATCATGTGTACAACAAAAAACTGAAACTTCCCACTGATTAACAACATCAGAAATGACGGCTGAAATCGCCTCTCCAGTGTGGTGTCCCTCTATAGATGGACTAGCCAGGTTGAGCGACTGCATTTTCCATTCCTCGTCAATGTAATGCCCCATAAATTGGGCCATAATCGAAAAGAACCCAACCATTTGGCTGTTAGTCCAGCCATCGCATGTAATGGCAATTTCTCTTCCGTTCAACTGTGTCATTAGGACTGCTTTTCTTGACTCAAAATTCTTGAATAGATGTGACCTTAGAGTCTTGTGACATGGGGGCTGGTAATTTGGTTCTGTGTACAATAGTAGATGTTTCATCCCATCATCCTCGCAAAAGGATAATGACTGGAAATCACGCACCACACAGTCAATGATCATGTTAGTTAATGTAGTAGCTCGAGCTGGCGTGCACACTCTGGACTTTGAGGACGTGGCCCATTGAGTGATAGCATAACTACCATGGGCGGAAATTCCACCCGCTGCACCCTCCTTCACCGAACTTCGTTTCACTGAACGACCAGAGGCATCACGACAAGATGTTGACACAGATACAGTTTGAGTTTGTGCTCCAGATTCGCCCTCTGATCCATCGGTTAAATCGACCATAGCTTCCCCTTTACCTTTCGATGGGAAAATGCTGTGGACATTATTCAGATGATAGATAAGAGAGCCATTGCCACCCACAAATGTAAGTCTTTTTGAGCAATGTTTGCATTTGGCCATCTTACCACCCGTTTCTTTATCAAAATGCTTCCAAATCCACGAAGGAGCCATTCTGAGTGAATTTCTGACAACGTACTTAAGATAATGATGGATTAGGGACATGCAAAAACAGCAATGATGAGCAATCACGGACAAATATTCTGAATACTGAATAGCGAGATTCAAAGAAAAACATAATCGAAACCAATAAATTATTGCTTCAACTTTTCTGGGAAACAGCTTTCACTTTCGATTTTCATTAGGTCCAACGTCAAAATGCATGCGCACAGACTGGCTGCACTCCCGACGTCACATCAGCGACAAACGACAATGTTTGCATCTTCATTGAACTGCTTTGGAATATCAACCGATTTTAACCTATTTTACCCGGTTAACCGACGTAATTAACCGGTTAAAAATTAACCGAAAAATTTTAACCGCTCCCGACTCTGACTACTACGATATTTAGATTCTGTGTCACATCTAACTGGATATTGATGTGGTATGTACTATATTTATTATTATTGTATTTATTATACGGCAGTAGAAAAGTTAATATCAATCAATAAATTTGTCAATTTTACAAGTAAACCTTGTATTTTATTAGATAACGACTATAGTCGGCAACTCTTTGATCACAAAGTAGTTCACACCTTACTCCGAAACAATGCTAACCGGCTAAGTGAGACGGCCCCGTAAAATCGTTGTCTTGAGTTAATTCCATCATTCACAGTTACATAATGATGAAACATCAAAAATTGATCACTCCTTCATAAGATTTAATTTAATGTTAAGACATTGTGAATTGCTCAAGGTTCTGAGCTTCAACATTTATTTGGCACATATTCAATTCCCAGAATAATACCAAATAATAATAACCTGATAATTCTATCATATGCAGGCATTTCAGTTACTAGATTAAATTTTATGCCCCCTTTCGTGGCTTCATTTTCTAGATTTTTCTCTGTAGTGAATTTCCAACTAGATGGAGGGATCGATAGACGGAAAACTCCCTTCCCTGCCCTCCCCTAGTTAGAAATTCTCTACTGTACAACCCCCCCCCCCCCCCCCACCACCACCACCAAATCGGAAGCTTCTAGCCACGTCCCTGTCCCCAAGAACAGTCGGAAGGACACTTCCTAGCCAAAGACAGTGTTGGACCACTATATTCCACCCATTTGGCGACCCTGTTCTCCACGTTCCTCAATTCAATTCAATAAAGGGGTAGAAGATGGGATAACGACTGACAGTTCGGACCTGTCACTAAAATGAATGCTTATCTCTAAAAATGAAATTGTGAATTCACGGTGATGTTCGATTAGACGACTAGCCTATATAATAGCTATATGTAGCATAAGCCCATGAGAGTGAGTAGAATAATCACATTACAGGAGAGAAGAAACAAAGTGAAGTGTTTAAAAACTATTTCACCATATCCATCAAATATGATTTATTTTCACAAACCAGAATATGTAGAATCATGGACCGCGGAATCGGGGGGGGGGGGGCGCCAGCCCCCCCCCCCCCCCCCCCCACACACACACACTTTTTTACCGGGTCATGTTTTTTGTATGCATATATTTTAACACAACCGATGAGTGGTGAAGCAAGGGGCGGATCCAGAGCCTCCCCCATATTTTCGCCAGCTATGTTTCTCTCGTACTGGTTCAGTTTCGATGGATTTCAGATCATTTTTTGCAGAAAGTGGCAGCAAACACTAAAATGTATACAGTCTGTTAAAAATCGGTTTAGTGAAATCATATAATCTTACAGACATACAAGTACCAAATCCACCCCCAGACAAGATAATCCACAGACAGTAGGCATATAATTGCTGTTAATGCCTGGTAAAGCATACAGGTGAAATCTGGTTATCAGTTTTGGACGTCACGATGGGGGTTTTGGGACCCTGGAATTTGAAATTTTCGTACCCGTTGCGGGCCGATTCACGATCGACCCGTCATACCGAGTCACCGACGACCATCCATCGCCCGATCCAGCCCCCCCCCCCCCTTCCACTTTGAAAATCGTTCCGCTGCCCCTGAGAATTGCCTAGCTTCGGTAACATTCAAATAAATTGGAGGGTGGGGGTGGGGGATACTAAGGACGAAACAAATGAAATATGGTTTTTCAAATTCATCTTCGAACTCACAGATTGTTCAGCTACTGAACTATAATTCTATGGTTTAATCAAAAAGTTACAAACTTTTGATGGTTTTGGAAATATAAAATCGCAATTCACAAATTGTATTGAACTAAATTTGACTATTCTGTGCATTCAGTTGATTCTCGATCTTTGTTTTCTTCTTGGAAGCTTCCAAGTAAATCAGGGGAGTTAATCATAATGTTTGCAAATAATCAATTTTGTTCATTTCACAATAATAAATTATTAATGTTGCCAAATGACTTTTTTAAGGAATCACTTTATAGTCCTAACCTCCTAGATAAGCATACCTCACGCATTCCAGAAAATTAAAAGTGATCACTTATTTTAGGTTTCCTTCATTGTATTATCAATAATATTTGTATGCATGGCTGTCTCCACACTTCGTGAGTGTCAGTTGAAAGCTTTGATGATATGACGAATGAAATTTTCAAACTTAACGCTTTTAATGCGTTGTACACAAAAGACCCTCAAGGATTTGACCTTGAGGTGTCCGTCAACCTGCACATCGCGATGTTATATTTCGATGGCTCAGCTGTTGCTGGGTTCTGTGAAACAAAATTAATTCAGTGCTAGATGATGACACACGTCCGTGTTACTACCGACGCGAAATTCACACAGATCACGGTTTGTAAAGTTTTCCAAGGAGCATGGCTGGTTTGCTCTCAAACCGACGTTTCTGTTTGTGATCACTTCTGTCAAAATAACCGCCATGGGTTGCAATAATTCTGGGACAAAGGCTGTAAAGGTTTTGTACTCAACATTTAATGGAGCATAAAATGACCCGAATTGGGCAATTGGTGCAGTTCAATTTTCTTGACAATAATATATTTTACTGACACAGTCAACCCTCACAAAATTGTGAGAGACCCCAAAAGAAAATTGAGGCAACTAAAAACAAAAGTATTTTGCACTGAGGAAGTACAGTTATAGGGTTGATTATAACTAAATGGGCTCGATGAGATGGGGCGACAGAAAAGGTTTAAGGCTATCAAAGTAGGCCTAACTGTCTATTGTAACCTCACTTGGCTAAATCGCCTCACAGGGACGTGGCTAGAGGTTTCTGATTGGGGAGGGGGGGGGGGGTGTAGAGTAGGGGCGGTCCAACTAGGGGTATGAACCAAGTAGGGAACCCCCTCCCGGTCCCTCCCCATAGTTGGAAATTCACTACAGAGAAACATTTTAAAATCCAGATAGATGGAATTTCCAACTACTCATGACTTGCCCCCCCCCCCCCCCGAATTTCCAACTATAGGAAATTTTTATTTTTGTCAGGACTTGGGGGTGGGGGGGGGGGGTGCACCCCTACACCTGTCGCCACGTGCTTGCTCACATGTGGCAGAATGTGGATGAAATTTCCCACCGATGACTTTTCGAGCTGACTGGGACTCCTTTGTGCAATCTATAATTGGTGTAAATTTTAAAAATCACACATTGGGGGAGTTTCTTCCTTTTTGTAACCGATATGACAAACATACCCAGGTAGCTAGAGGGGGTGGAGTGGGGGTGGGATGTGTCCCCCCCCCCCCCACCCACAATTATCGCCTAAAATTTCAAGAGTCGAAAAGTCTGTGGTGTGAATTGCGAGAGTTGGAAATTCAGTAATATCAATTTAATTTGCTCTTGTAATATTTTTTTCAGTCAGAGCCAAAGTGATTTCCCAGTTTTCGATCATATTTTCCGACTTTTGGAATCAGCTGACAGAATTTCTGAAATCCCGACTCGAATCTGTGACCGATCCGGTTTTTCGAATTCGTCGTCCAGTTTTTCCGACTCTAAAAGGAGTAATATTGGCTGAATACCTGTCGGTCTATAGTCCTTGTGCGGCCTGTTAAATGTAAGGGAAAACTTATGGACCTACCTGTGAACAATTTTTATGCATCTTTCTTGTGGGTAAAACGACTATATTTAAGCCAGAGGGAGGCAACAGAATCAATCGCCGGAGTTTCAAAAATTAAAAATCACACCCTTCGGTGGGGGAAACGAACCCCTACCAACCAACAAATGGGGGTTGTTCCGTCTCGATCGCTTTCCAAACACGGGCCTTCAGCTCTCGGGATATGCGTATGGTATGTAGCCCTGATACTACACCCCAGCAAATCTAACTGCCCCCCCCCCCCCCCACCCACCCATTGAGAACCCTCTAGCTTCATCCCGGGGCAAGCTCTCACTCCAACAGTCAAATTATGTAAGGAATTCGACGCTGTTATGGCCTAGAACATAACAGTTATTCAATAGTTCATCGCCTATGTTCAGATTTTCTCGTCTGGAATATTTCATTTGGGCGAAAAAGCAAACCTACTGGTAGCTTTTCCGGCCAGCTGAAGTATTGTAGACAACTGAATCTCTAAAATACTATAAGCATTAATTATCGTTAAGTCAAAGCAGAAAATTGTTTTATATTTTCAAAATTCTTGTTAATATTAAATGCTTATTTACTGGAATTTCTGTAACTGATGCGCCAGTGAGCGCGGTAGTTCAGTGGTTACGGCGTTGGACTTCAAACTGAAAGGTCCACGGTTCGATCCCTACTAGGAGTAACAGCGTTGTGTCCTTATTGGTCAAGGCACATGATCTCAATTGCCTACGAGCGGGCACGATGGAACTGTATACTAAGGCGCACTGCTACGTGGATGGTGCACTTATTTTCAGCCAATGCCAACCCTGCATGTGCGAGGAGTTTGGGAGTCTGACAGTTGATTTCCGCAGCTCGGTGGTTCTCTCCAGGCACCCTGGCTTCATACACCCGTAAAACTGTCCGACACGAGGTGACTCTGGTTGTCGAAAGTTTTTAAAAACTAAAAACTATTTCTCCCATATCCCTCACATATAATTTATTTTCACAAACCAGAATATCTATAGAATCAGGGGGCCGCGGAATCGCCCCCCCCCCCCCCCCCCAGCTCCACACACATTTTTTTTTTGCCGGGCCATATTTTTTTGTATGCATATATTTTAACACAACCGATGACTGGTGAAACAAGGGGCGGATCTAGAGTCCCCCCCCCCCCCCCCCATATATTCGCCAGCTATGTTTCTCTCGTACTGGTTCGATTTCGATGGATTTTAGATCATTTTTTTGCAGAAAGTGGCAGCAAACACTAAAATGTACACAGTCTGTTAAAAATCGGTTTACTGAAATAGATCGTAATCTTACAGGCATACAAGTACCAAATCCATCCCCAGACAAGATAATTCACAGACAGTAGGCCTATAATTGCTGTTAACGCCTGGTAAAGCTTACAGGTGAGGTCTGGTTAACAGCTTTGGTCGCTACGACCAAAGCTGATAAATATACCTCACCTGTATGCTTTACCGACGTTTTTAACTGCTCTCGAATTGTGAAATCTTCCAAATTCATCTGCTGAAAAATCTCAAAATATCCGCTCAGATGCATGGAAATGGGGGTTTTGGAACCCTGGAATTTGAAATTTTCGTACGGCGGGCCGAATCATGATCGCCCGTATACCGACGACCATCCATCGCCCGATCCAGATACCCCCCCCCCCCCCCCGCCCACACACACACACACACACACACGCCCTCCCACTTTAAAAATCGTTCCCCCGCCTCTCAGATCTTCGGTGGGCTTAACATTCAAAGAAATGGGGGGAGGGGGGGGGGGGAGGATACTAAAAACAAAACAAATGAAACATGGTTTTTCAAATTTATCTTCTAACTCACAGATTGTTCGCCTACTGAACTATAATTCTATGGTTGAATTAAAAGTTAAAAAGTTTTGATGGTTTTGGAAATATAAAATCGCAATTCACAAATTGAATTGAACTAATTTTGACTATTCTGTGGATTTAGTTGATTCCGGACCTTTGTTGTTTTCTTCTTTGAAGCCACGAAGTAAACCAGGGGAGGTAATCATGTTTGCAAAGAATCAATTTTGTTAATTTCACAATAATAAATTATTAATTTTGGCAAATGACATTTTTAAGGAGTCACTTTATTGTTCTAACCTCCTTGATAAGCATATCTCACGCATTCTAGAAAATTAAAAATGATCACTCATTTTACGTTTTCTTCATTTTGTTTTCGATAATATTTCTATGCATAGCTGTCTTCACACTTCGTGAGTATAACTTGAGAGTCTTGATGATTACAACGAATTAGATTTAACAGTTAGCTCGATATAACGCATTTTTGCGTTGCACATCAAGTAGACTCACAAGGGTTTGACCTTGAGTGTCTGTCTTTTAGCACATCACGATGCTATATTTTGATGGCTTAGCTGGTGCTGGGCTGTATGAAACAAATTTAGTAGAATGCTGCGTGATATCATATCTTCCGATGTGAAATTCAGGCAGATCACGATCAGTGGAGTGTGATTTGTGGAGTTTTCCAAGGAACTTGACTGGGTTGCTCCCAAACTGACGTTTCTGTTTGTGATCTCTTTCTGTCAAAATAACCGCCATGGGTAATAATAATTCTGGGACAAAAGGCCGAAAAGGTTTTGTACTCAACATTCAATGGAGCATAAAATGACCCAAATTGAGCAATTGGTGCAGCTCATTTTACTTGACAATAATATATTTTACTGACACGGTAAATCCTCACAAAATTGTGAGAGACCCCTTAAGGCTACCGGTCATATCGACCGCCAGCCAAATCGGCCGCTGCAATTTCGGACGAATCGGCCGCGACAATTTGGGTCAAATCGGCCGCTGAAAAAAAAATATTTTATTAGGGAAAAATAAACAAAAATTGAGTAATTTTTTACAGACTCACCCAAAAAGTAAGAATATTATGCACTGAATCCCAAAATCCAAATGTGTAAAAAGTAACATTTTTTTCTTGTCTGAGTAAATGCAATCCCATTAGTGCCCTGATTGGAGAAACAACGGAAAATGATTGACATCTCCAGGGGCATTACACATGTCACTGACTGGTCTGTTTTACTGTTTGACATCATTCACTCAACTGTCTCTCAGAAAAGGTTGTAATAATAATGATAGCAATTTCATCCCAGAATATAGAATTATCTCTGGTGGCACACAACATGGAAAGAATCGTTTAGTTGACAATGCCGGTTATGCTTATACCAAAAAAGAGGTGAAAAAGGGCATTGTTTATTGGAGGTGTTCCATTAGGACTAAAACAAACCCTTGTCTCGCAACAGTGAAACAAATTGGTGATTGTTTTTCACCTGGACTTAGGACTCACAACCATGACGGTAAGCCTGGCATTGACACTTTATCAATCGCTACAGTTGAAATAATGATAATCAGTCCGGCATTAATTGCCAGGCCGGTAGTCATCATTGGACGGCTCTTAATAAAGCGAATTGTCTGAAGAAAAAAATTGAATGCTGTAAGTAATTTATACCAGTAAAGAGATGAAGTCGACGTATTTTTTCCGGCAATTCGCTTTATTAACAGCCCTTCAATAATGATAATCAGTCCGGCATTAATTGCCAGGCTGGTAGTCATCATTGGACGGCTCTTAATAAAGCGAATTGTCTGAAGAAAAAAAATGAATGCTGGAAGTAATTTATACCAGTAAATGTGAAGTAAATAAGTAATTTTTCCGGCAATTCGCTTTATTAGCATCCCTTCAATAATGATAATCAGTCCGGCATTAATTGTCAGGCTGGTAGTCATCATTGGGCGGCTCTTAATAAAGCGAATTGTCTGAAGAAAAAAATTGAATGCTGTAAGTAATTTATACTTTACTTAAATAGATGAAGTCGAAGTATTTTTTCCGGCAATTCGCTTTATTAACAGCCCTTCAATAATGATAATCAGTCCGACATTAATTGCCAGGCTGGTAGTCATCATTGGACGGCTCTTAATAAAGCGAATTGTCTGAAGAAAAAAAATTGAATAAATAAAGAAACAAACAAATTGGAATGCAATAAGTAAGTCATAGCAGTAATTGGATCACACGCCAGTAATTTACCTAATAGTAAAAGTGGAGTAAACCTTAGGATGAGTGCATTATTAACCGCCTTTCAAAGAAGCCTTTAAAAAAATGCTGCAAAGGTAACAATATTTGTGTAATTGTGCACATACATGTCTTGAGGTTTTTTGTATTTTTTGAAAATATACCGCTAAAATATTGAATGTAAATATCTAAAAGTTTCTTTTATTCTATAGTCTGTATGAAAATATTCTGATAAAATAATGGAATAAAAAAATATTTTATCTGTAGGAAAATATTCTGATAAAATAATGGAATAAAAAATATTTTCACTGATAATCTTCTTCATTTATTATATTCAAATATTATATCAGCGGCCGATTCGACCGAAAATGCTGGCGGCCGATTCGTACTGACTGGCGGCCGATTCGTCCAAAATTGTCAGCGGCCGATTTGGCTGGCGGCCGATTTGACCGTTTCCCCCCCCCCCCCCCCCTTTAAGGGGACGTCCAAACTAACTTTGGTCAAATTTCATGTAATTTTCTTTCAAGTCTAAAAAAGGCCCAAAATGAATAACCCCAATAAATTATATACCAAAATGCTTGGAATGAAACATAGAACATGTGGAAACTGAAATTTGCCATGGAACTGCTGCCACGTGTAAATAGCACCACATGAAAGTCTGCTATGGCATAAGTAAGAGAACAAAATTTTTACAATAAAATACCTCAAAATAAAATAACAGCTGTATTCTATAAACATTGAAGTACATAGTCGAAGAAATCTTTTCCTAATTCGTGAAAGTAATAAAGATTGAGACCAAATGTTATAAGTGGAGTGCTCACTGATTGAAGGCAGACATTTTCTTTTGTTTATGTTTTGATTTGGGGAGTTCAACAAAGGTCAACTTGAAGGGGTCCACCAGAAGAAGTATGGAAGGACAAAAGAGTGTCTCCCAATATAAAGATGTATGTGTCACTGTGGTGGTTTGGACAGAAACTATGATATTCTCCTTTGTAGAATGCACTGCAAAGTCATACATTGAAGTTGAATAAATATATTTACACACCCCTTGCACTGTAACCCCCTTTATCCCATGCATCAATTTGATAGTGATTAAATTGTTAAATTTGTCTGGTTTATCAATAAGTATAATAGCTTTGTTTACTCTTGGACACCAAGACACTCGTGATATCTGTTGGAGAAGAAATAAGGGTAACTGTAACATGTCACTGCAATAAACCATCTAATGTACTTAAAAGTACATTGTTATTCAAAACACATCAGTAGGTAATAAAGGCGGATTTACATACAACATACGCACACGATGCGTTCACCAATGTGGAATTCAGTGTTAAATCACATGCTTGTTCACAAAACTGTACAATGGTCTTGAATCCCCCCCATGTTTTTTTGTGACTCCTAGATCGCACTTTTAACGTTCAAATACTCGTGGTGAACGTGCGTTTTTAAAAAAAGGGTGAAATTGTACATCTTCACTTTTATCTTGTACTTAATTTTTTGTCGACGTTCCCATCGCAGATCAGATCATCGATCCATCGTTGGCGAACACGAGCAAAAGCAAAAAATTCTGGGTCATCATCAAAAAACGGTCTTGGGGATTCTAGACCAGTGGTCCAGAACCCACAATTGTTCTGAGGCAGTGGTCCAGAACCCGTAATTGTTTTGAGGCGGTGGGTTTTTCCCATTTATGACATTATTAGGGGAATTCCCCACTATGAGGAATTCCCAAACTCAGCTAATCGAGCGATCGGATCGCTCGATTCTCGTAAACTCGATCTGAACGAAGAGTGTTGTCGTCGGTGTGTTGAAAATTCGCGAACCCAGTCACGTCTTCCTGAAGTAAAAAAAACTAACACATGTTATCGTAATGAGTGAATGAGGTTTTTTGTTCAAAAGAGAATATTATGAATATGGTCTGTATTATAGACAATCATGTTTTCTCTTGATGGGACGGATAGAAATTGAGTTTTGAGGGTTTTTTGTTCGAAAGAGATGATCTGTAATAGATATTCGTATTTTGTCTTGATGAGAGAGATTGACTGTTAAGCGTTCGTTTCAAAAAAAAAAGTCAAACACTTATCGGAATGTTTAAAATGCATTTTCCGCTCAATTAGGTTTTGAGTGGTAAAATTTTTAATATATTCATGATAGCAATCACAGTCATCAAAAGGATTCTCTCTTAATTCGACACTCAGTGAATTGATGTGTGAATGAAAATCTTTTGACAAATGTAAAAACTACTGTCAAAATGCATTAAATCAGAAACCGGTTTGTCATGTACTGTTTAAACGTATTTTTAAACTTCAATTAACACAGTCAGTTGAGATGTGAATATTTTCAGATTATTATATTAAGACGGAAAGAGTTTTTTATTACTTAAAACATAAAAAATATAATTAAACATTTAATTTTGAAAATAATAAAAACAATTAAAATGAAAGATGTTTTTACAGATGGATCCTATACGCCGAGATTTAATTTTAGACCAGTATGAATGTGCTAAGAAGGGCATTCAGTCTGCTGACAGGAGCAGACGTCTCGGTGAGATGGAACTCAAACGCAAAGCCACAAAAATATTTAAACCCGTGACGGAGGGTCAAGAGCGAAGCAGGAAGGAGATAGTCGAAGAATTGAGACCTATAAAGGAGAGTTCTTTGAGAATGGGTTCGTTGCCTCCTAGTTTTGGAAATCGGTATTCCGTTCAATCTACACTGGATTACGTTCCCACGGGAATTCAAACAGATATGAGCGAGAGCGACGAAACAGCTTTGACTATCACCACTAGTAGCGTCGCATCGTCCGATGATGATGGCGGTAAGAGAGATCAGTCATATGGATTTTATAAGGATTCGGAGGGAAGGATTTTTGTAGGTGATACGGAAGTGGATATTGGGGATGATGAATTGATCAACGGTTCGAACAGATATGAATTGACCGATGGTCTCCGGAGATTGCTCCTTTACGACAAGCCCGGCGTTTACACGGAACAGGATTTCGACAATTACGGAGACATTCTGGTCCAGACCCACACCATGAAGAGAAATAACGATGCCAGAGAGACGAGACCCAAAGCCAACAGAGGCTACAAGTGGACGAAAGTGGTGAAACTCATATGGGATATGAACAAGAAGTTCGTCGAATCGGTGACTGGCAAAGGGGTGAAAACCACTTTTCTTCCGAGCGATTCCGACGCTCTGTCTCAGAGATTGAGTTTGTTGATGGCGAGCAGACGGGCTGGTAACACGGGATTAGATAATCAAATAGTTGCTATATCTGACGAATTGTTAAGACAGAAGGTTTTGAATAAAAACCAGTATAAAAGGCTGATGAACGAATTGAAGGATTGATGTGTATATAAAAAGTAGAGAGAAACAAACAAACAAACAAACAAAAATAAAACAGTAAATTCTTACACTAGAATAATAAAAGTATTTAAACGGCAAAAACGATTTACCAGTGAAAAAAACAAAAATATATCATAAAAATAAAATATGTTGGTGATAAAGAACAGGGGATACGTCAGAACTTACGTTCAAGGCGGTTCTGGCATCGTCGATTCTATAATGTGAGCGTTCACGAGCAATGCGGGTAGAAAACTCGCATCGACCACGTTTGAGGTCGGTAAGAAGATGGCTTTGGATGCTGGTAAAAAAGCCGCTTCCGAAGCCAGTGGTAGGATAGCTTCTGTGGCTGGCAAGAGGGCAGCCGACACGTTGATCGACAAGTTGATCAGTCCGCCGGCAAAGCAAGCTGCGTTAGAGCGAACGCCGAAAAGTTGGAAAAATTTTAAGGATGCTGTGGTGCCCATACAAGATTTAGCCAAAATGACAAGTGGATCCGGATTGAAGAGAACTCACGACAGTGCGATATAAATAAATAATAATAACATTAAAAACAGAGTTTGAAAAACATAAAAAAATTTGTGTTTGAAAAGAATCTAAAATAACAAACAAAATAAAACAAAAAATGAACATTAAAGATATGTCTTGGAACGACGCCGCAACCAAGAGGTCGAATAATGAGTTCTTTCCCAAGAGCATAAGAGGTTTGATAGTGGGAAAATCGAATTGTGGAAAGACCAATCTGTTGATGAATCTGTTGTCCCGACCCGACTGGTTGGATTACGACAGATTGTTCATGTTTGGCAAGAGCTTGTTTCAACCCGAATACAGATTGCTTCGAGAGTGCATGGATCGCAGATTGCCCAAGGACGTCATAGCCAGAATCTTTGACAGTAGGGAGGAATTCGTCAAGAGCGGAGCTCCACTCTCGACCATTTTGGACGGCGCGGCGACGGAGCTGATGAAGAGAAATGCATCTTCGAACGTCGAGTGTCGATTTTATGAGAACGCTAGCGACGTTCCGGATCCTAGAGAACTGAAATCAGAAGATAAGAATCTCATGATTTTCGACGATCTGCTTTTGGAGAGACAGAACCAATGCGAATCGTATTACAGTAGGGGTCGACACAGCAACGTGGACTGTTTCTACCTGTCGCAGAATTATTTTCGATTGCCCAGACAGACGATAAGGGAGAACGCTAATTTTTTATGTCTCTTTCGCCAAGATCTCAAGAATCTCAATCACATCTACGGCGATCACGTCGCAAACGACATGAGCGCGGCAGAATTCGGGAGATTCTGCAAGAGGGTTTGGGATGGTGGACTTTACAATTTCGTCGTGATCGATTTGACAAGCGAATTTAATCGCGGAAAATATCGGTGCGGATTCGACAAGTTTTATGTTTCCGATGATAATAATAAGATAGAGCGTGAAAATAAAATTTAGAAAATAATAAATCTTCAAATAATTAGTTTTGAATAAAAAAATAAAATTAAATATAATGTTCGAACATGGAGAATTGTTAGGACGGATAGCCGAGAATACGGCTGCGAAACAATCCATTCAAATCGTGGTGAGTGGCGATTTGACTCGATTCGCTACGAAATTCGAACCTTCCATCAAATTGAATAGAGAGAAAAGATACGAGATGGTGTTGGTGAATCTGGAGACTTATTATTCCTTTCCCAACGTCACCGAAAAGAATAACTCGTTCAAGTATTCCGACGGAGTGGATTGGTTGGAGATTCGAATTCCCAAAGGGAGTTACGACATAGACGATTTGAACGATTACATTCAGATGCGAATGAAGACGGATGGAAAGGGAAGCAACAAGATCAGACTCGCTCCCAATCCTAATACCTTACAGACGATGTTGGATTTGGAAGATAATTTTCGAGTGGATTTCAACACGGACGATTCTATAGGCAAGATGTTGGGATTCGATCGAAAGATGTATCGAGGCCACGCGGCATCTGAAAATATGGTCGACATTCTCGCAGTCAATAGCATTCTGGTGAATGTGGACGTGATTGCTGGAAGCTACGTGAATGGTAGCGCTCAACCGACAATCTATTCCTTCTTTCCAAACGTGTCGCCAGGTTATAAGATCGTGGAGCGACCTCGAAATTTAGTTTATCTACCAGTGATTTTAGACACGTTGTATAGTCTCAAAACCACGTTGACGGATCAAAATGGTGAACTGTTAGATCTTCGCGGAGAGAGAGTGACGATACGATTTCACATAAGAGAAATATAAAAGCAAAAAAAAAAAAAAAAATTATATATATAGATAACAAAAATAAAATAAACGCAATATTAATTTTACAAAATTATTTGAATATAATCAAACAAGAAACAACTGAAGTAAATATATTTAAAAAAAACCAGAATTATGACAGAATACGTGGTTAAAAACGTGAACATATCCGCAGGACAGAGGAAGAAACTTAAGAGAGTGTTATCAACTCGAGGCAAGGCAGTGAGATTCAAATTCACTCACGAAGATCTGATGAGAGGCGGTCAGGATTCGATCGCCTGGACCAGAAGTCAAATCAAAAGGATGGAGAAAGCGATTTGCGATGGAAGAGGGTTGACGGTGAGAATGAGTCCCGCTCAATTGAGATACAATTTGAGAATGAAAGGTGGTTTCCTACCGCTATTGGCAGGAATAGCCGCAAAAGCATTACCCTTCGCCACAAAGGCGCTACCCTTTCTCGGAAAGACTCTCAGCGTGGGAGCTCTCACGGGACTCGCTAGTTCGGCAGTTGAGAAATTAATGGGTGGCAGCAGACTGTTTTTGAAGAAGGGAGGAGCCGTGTGTCGCGTCCACGTAGACGACAGCGGTAAAGGATTGTATCTAGAACCCATTAGAGGTGGCAACTCTATGAGAGGAAAGGGTCTCTATCTGAAGAGTGGACGGAACGTTGAGCGACTCGGCAAGGGTTTGTTGCTCGGTGAGAATTTGCCATTTAAGAATATACCGATTTTGAATATGTTATTATAATATAAAATTATATAAAATATAAAATCATAGAAAGCATAAAATAATATATTTAAAATGGATAAAAAGGTGGAGAAACAAATTTATCACCTGGATGAATAGGTGGAGAAACAATTTGACGATAATGACGAACATCGCAAGCCAGAGAGCAAAAAAATAAAAAAATGGTTAGACGCTAATGATGGATATCTAAGGAAAGAACTAATGAAAGAGATAGATAAAGCGTGGGATAGACGGTTGAGAATGAGACGATGCTTTCCACGGTCATCACTACCTTCTGAAGAGAATGGTAATGATGCGAGTATTACCAAGAGATGCACAACATTCGTTCATAATTATGATTCGGATAAACAAAAATGTTGTTATAAACATATCATATCACAAAGAAAAAGAAAAAAAGAAAAAGAAGAAGAATCGACGCTGAAAACTGAGAGAAAAGGAAACGTTATTATAATATATTATGATGATAGTGAAGAAGAAGGAAAACAAAAAAAAAAAAAAAGTAATGAGATCTAAAGATGATCTTAATTACTTTTTTTTTTTCATTTTTCTTCGCTAAAAATCAATCACTCTATTGTTTATATTTCCAAGTCCGTTATTAGCATTTTGACACTCGTGTCTTCTCCTTTTTCGAAAACGTGTTGAATGTTTATCTTTACTCAAAAGGTTTTTTTTTGCTTTTTATATATAAAAAAGTTGTTTTTTTAATTTTTAATTTTCTTTAATGTAAAATTTTTTAGTAAAAGTTTTTTTTCTCTTTATATATATAAAAAGTTAAATTTTAATTTCAATCTCTCTATTGTTTATATTTCCAAGTCCGTTATTAGCAAGTTGACATTCGTCATTTTTCCACATACGAAAATGGTGTGAATGTTTATCTTTACTCTTTTGAGTTTTTTTTCATAGGCGAATGCGCTCTCACCACCCGATTTCTTCACGAGTTCGGGTGAGATTATTGGATATATGTAATCTCCCTAGGACAACAATAAATCACCCCTGTCGAATTCTCTGTCTTCAGCGACGATGATATTATTCAGCAGTTCACTTTGGTACTCGTAAAACAAATTGAGCGCGGCTTCATCCACTTTCAAACACATTCGATATTTGTGGTAGTAGCGCTCTAAGTTCACCATCTCGACCTCATTCAATTCGATGGGATCGTGTGGTTGTAATGTATAGATATTAAAACTGGATTTCTCATACCTTTCGTCTCGTTTCAATTTCAATTCGCATCTTTTAGGTGTTGTTGTCATGATCGATTATTTGGTTTTTATGAATTCTTGCAAATAATGTATATTTTAAATTTTGTATTTAAATAATAATTTGTTAAAAAAAGTTTCTCTTTATTTCTCTTTATTTCTCTTTTTATATAAATAAAAGTTAAAAAAAAAAAATTCTTACAAACTCAATTTTGATGTAAAAACAATGATCAAGTCCAAACATCCGAATTATAGTCTAGAACGTGCAAGACTTCAAACGTTTAAAAATTGGCCTTCGCATCTCGCTCAAAAACCCGAAGATTTAGCCGCCGCGGGTTTCGTTTACGTGGGTGGAGGCGACAAAGTCAAATGTTTTTGTTGTGACATACATTTGATGAATTGGGAACCTCACGACGTACCTTTACTAGAACACATAAGTAATATTGAAAAAGACGAATGCGATTATTTGAACAAGATCCTAACGTTGGGATTGATTAAAATCCAAGACAAAGAGAGGGATAGAGATAAAAACCAAAAATTATTGATGGATATGTTACAACTCGGATACACCAAGGAACAATTGCACGATGCGTTAAACAACGCGAACAAGACCCTGTCTCAATTCATAACTTTAGAACATCTCATCAAATTCATGGCGGAAGCTGACGAGTTACCGTCACTCATCGAAAACAAACCAAGTAAAATGTCCACCACCAAGTGTCTGGTCTGCGAAGGTGTCGCAAACATCTTGTTTCTACCGTGCGCACACCTGCGTTACTGTAGAGAATGTCATTCCGAAGACGAGAAAACGTGTTCGGTTTGCGAGCGAGAAATAAAAGCGGTCTTAAATTGTTTTTGAATAAAAACACATTAAAGAAAAAAAAATTGAATTTAAAATTTAACTTTTTTTTTTTTTTTTTTTCTATTATATATATATAAAAAGAGTAAAAAAGCAAAACTTTTTTAACAAATTATTTAATACAAAATTCCCCCCCCCAAAAAATATTCTTACAAATGAAGCAAACAGATAAAACAATGGTAAATTTAAATGAGAAAACCATACCTCAGTTAAACGAGATTTGTAAACTATTACAAATTTCAGATTTCAGAAATCATAGAACTAAATCAAAAAAAATTGAAATCATACAAGAATATTTGCGAAACACTAGAAAGGCAAATGAAATGTCGATAGCAACGATGTCAAAAGATGCATCGGTTGTGAAAAATAAGAAGACGACTAAACGAAAAGCCGTTGAAGAACATCAAGTTTCCAAAGAAAAGAAAAGAAAAACTAAAACGAAAATGAGTGATGCACTTCAGATTCAAGACAAACGAGATATATCGAGTGAAATTCAACGAGCAATCGACGAAGAGAAAGGAGAAGAATATGTAACACGACTCGTTGCGGAACTATTCCAATCGAAACCCGTAGAACGGGAGAGTGCGATCAAAGGCATTTTTAAAACTTTCGACGTGATTCCCTCATTGAAGAAAGTCGATCCGAAATTGTTCATGGAACGGGTGAAGAAAGAAGTATTGGATTTGTTTCGCGAATGCATGAACGTGGGATTAAAAATTAAGATGATACTCCATTGGGTAATGAATAAAATTGACGTGAAGTCCGGCGAGAGCATCGTGAAAAATGCATATTTCAGATCTAACGTCGAACCCGTATTTCGAGGTTCAGATCTATCAGACGTTTTCGAAAAGATGAAAGACAAGATGTTGACGTCTCTCGCGAATTATCAACATGAAGGTAGTAATTGGACGTTCGGTGAGGTGTTGAAACTCGAAATTCACATGAATAAAAACGAACCGTTGAAAGGATCTTCCTACTTTTAATTACCGTATTTCTTGACTAAGAAACACGCCGTGGTCAACGTGAGAAATAAAGATGATCAGTGTTTTAAATGGGCAGTCACCTCCGCTTTATACCCTGTTGAAATACACACCGATAGAGTTTCTCGTTATGAGGAAACTTCTAAAAATCTCTATTGGACCTGAGTGACTTTTCCAACAGATTTAAAACACATCGAACGTTTCGAGGTTCAAAATCCCACCGTAGCGGTGAACGTCTTGGGATACGACAACGAAAATCAAAAGATCTATCCTCTCAGACAGACTTTGTATCTCGGAAGAGAAAAGACGATTATTTTATTATTGCTTTCGAATGGTGACAATCGTCATTATTGTTGGGTTAAACAAACGACTCGATTACTGTCGAAACAAAATAATAATCATAAAGGAAAGATATCTTTATGTTACAATTGCATGAACATATTTAAGAGCGAAAAATCATTAGCGAAACATCAGGAATATTGCAACGAAAATCAAGGTGTCGCCGTCGAAATGCCCAAACCCAACACCATCGTGCAGTTTGAAAATCACAATAGAAGGTTAAAAGTACCATTTGTCGTGTACGCCGATTTCGAATGTTTCATCACGAAAATGAGTTCCTGTCAACCCAACGCTCTTCAAAGTTACGTCGAAAGATATCAAAAACACATACCTTCAGGCTATTGCATTTATGTGAAATGCGCTTTCGACTCGCAACACGACATGGGTCCCTTCACCTACACGAAACAGTGCGAAGACGACGACGCGGCTCAAAGGTTCGTGGAAGAGTTAGAATCGAAAATTCAAATGTTATACGACAAATTCAAAACTCCAGCGAAAATGATCATCACGCGAGAGCAGCAGAACGAAAATAACAGAGCCACCAAATGTCACATATGTAGACAATCGTTCGACGAGAATTCGGAGGAAAATAAGAAGGTCAGAGTCCACGATCATTACACGGGTCTGTATCGCAGTCCGGCTCACAGCAAGTGTAATTTAAAATATCGAGACGCCACTTTCTATCCGGTGATGTTTCACAATCTCTCAGGTTACGACAGTCATCTGTTCGTGAAAAATCTCGGCACCTCACACGAAGAATTAAATTGCATTGCGAACAGCGAAGAAAGATATATTTCCTTCACGAAATGGAAGCTCATGGAGAAGAAAAGAGTAATCGACGGAAATACGTTGAAAGAAAAAATGAAATCCATTCGTAGATGCATACGTTTCATCGACAGTTTTAAATTCATGTCAACCGCTCTGGAAAAATTAGTCAATAACATGAGCAAGGATAAATTTAAAATCACGAGCGAACATTTCGGAGAACGAGTAGACTCATGTTGAGGAAAGGAGTCTATCCTTACGATTACATGAACGATCTAAAGAGATTCGAAGACACCGCACTACCTTCGAAAGAAGATTTTTATTCGAAATTATACGAATCCGACATTTCCGACGAGAATTACGAACACGCCAAAAACGTGTGGAAATCATTCGATATGAAAACCATGAGAGATTATCATGATCTCTATCTAAAGACCGACGTTCTGCTCTTGGCAGATGTATTCAAAAATTTTAGAGATGTCTGTCGTCGAAATTACGATCTGGATCCTGCTTGGTATTTTAGCGCACCCGGTCTGGCGTGGGACGCTCTGTTGAAGACCACCGAAGTCCAATTGGAATTATTATCCGACATGGACATGTTGCTCATGTTCGAAAGGGCTGCGAGAGGTGGCGTCTCAATGATCTCTCACAGATATTCTGAGGCTAACAATCCTTACATGAAAGAAGGTTTCGATTCGAAACGGTCGACTAAATACATACAGTATTGGGACGCCAATAATCTGTACAGTTGGGCTATGAGTCATCCTTTACCGATTAGAAATTTCGAATGGGTGAAGGAACCGGAAGAGATGCAAAAATGGAGAGACTATCCTTGCATTTTAGAAGTCGATTTGAACTATCCGGAAGAATTACACGGTCCACACAACGATTATCCGCTGGCTCCCGAACGAATGGAACCGAACGAAGGACACAAGGAAAAACTCATTCCCAATTTATTTAACAAACGTAACTACGTCGTCTACAGCGAGAATTTGAAACAGTACGTCGATTACGGGATGAAATTAGTCGACATACATCGCATCATTCGATTCGACGAAGAGCCTTGGATGAAAAAATACATCGATCTCAACACAAATCTCAGAAATCGAGCCAAGAATGATTTCGAAAAAGATTTCTTCAAACTCATGAACAACTGCGTGTACGGCAAATCGATGGAAAACATCAGGAAGAGAACCGACGTTCGACTCGTCACGTCTGAGAAAAGAGCTAACAAATTAGTGGCGAAACCCAATTACATACACCGAACCATATTCGACGAAAATCTAGTGGCCGTTCACATGCAAAAGACGCATCTGAAGTTCGACAAACCGTATTATCTCGGACTGATCATCTTAGATATCAGCAAGCGATTGATGTACGAGTTTCACTACGATTACGTCAAACGAAAATTTGGTGACAAAGCCAAACTACTGTTCACCGACACGGACAGTTTAGTTTACGAGATAGACACGAAAGACGTCTACCGAGATATATCTCCGGACGTGGCCGATTGGTTCGACACGAGCAATTATCCCGTCGATCACCCGTCCAACATTCAATCGAACGACAACAAGAAGGTGTTGGGTAAATTTAAGGATGAGAGCGGCGGTAAACAGATCGTCGAATTCATAGGCTTGAGACCCAAACTGTATGCTTATCGTCTAGAAGATGATGAAGAGATCAAGAAGTGCAAAGGAGTTAAAGCGTGCATGGTGAAGAAAAACATCTCTTTCCAAGAGTTTAAAGATTGTCTGTTAGGAAGTGGTCCGGTGTATAAGACTATGAAATCGATTCAAAGCGAAAATCACGACTTGTATACTGAAATAGTCAACAAGATTTCGCTGACGGCCGACGACGACAAGAGATTCGTGTTAGACGATAAAATAAGCACTTTGGCACTCGGACATTGGACTTTGAATCTAATTTTAGACAATATGAATGGGGATGATTGGATTCTAGATACGATTGTGGATGATAAGATTCCAGATACGATTGTGGATGATAGGATTCCAGAAAATCAAGAAGAATTAGATGAACACAAAATTATAGAAATCGATAGTGACATCGAGAAAGTTAGTTTAAAAAGAAAAAGAAAAAAATAGAAAAAAAATAACGTCATTTTTAGTAAATTATAATAAAATAAATAAAAAAAAAATATATACGCATTTATGAATAAGAAAATAAAGATATCCGTAGAAGGTGTCGTCTTACCCAACGAACCCCTATCCAACATCGAACTGTTGAATGCGGCAAAAGATTTGAAAATCGAAGATTTTCTAGGAGTGTTTTCCAGAGATGCCTTGCCGAAGAGAAGACCTCGACAATCGGAATGCGGAATTTTAAATCTAGATGATTCATCGTGTGAAGGCACTCACTGGGTGGCGTGGATGAAGAGCGGGAAGAAGAAAAATTATTATTTCGACAGCTACGGAATCTCGTCGCCAAAAGAAATAAAGAACTATTTCAACAAATCGATGGTTCGTTACAACACGGAACAAGTGCAATCACCACATCAAGTGTTTTGTGGTCACCTGTGTCTCTATGTTCTCAAGAGATGGTCTGAAGGAGATCGATTTCAAGACATTCTCAATGATTTACATTAGAGAGAGATTTTTTTTTTTATAGTATATATAAAGATAAAAAATATTTTAAAAAATTTTAATCGAATAAAAACGAAAAATAAAATAACATTGTTCATTTTTAATAAACTGCATTTTGAACATATTTTTCTAAAAAACAAAAAAAAAATCCCACAACAACATGCCAGTCGATAAATTTGGTAGAAGTGACGACGAAAAAGTCAACCCGAGAAAGAAGAGGAAGATGTTCGAAGTCGACGATGGTTACGACGTTGCCAACTTGGACGAACGTTACGTTCGGAGATACGAACCTCGAGAAGAACCTTTGAACATGAACGATAAGAAGCTCTACAATCTTCCCGAGCCGATAGATCTCGCAGATGCTGCGACTAAAAAATACGTCGACAGGGGGAACGCCGATTTCGAACGAATCCTGCTAGATAATTACGTGGATAAAACCATAACCGACGATCTCGATCTGAAATCCAAACGTTTGGTGAACGTCACAAATCCCATAGATCCCACCGATGCCGCAACCAAGAAATACACAGACAACTCTCAAGCGAGATTCAGCGAACACCTGAAAACGATGCACTCAGAATTGAACGCCAATTCTAACAAGATAACGAACGTGGCCACTCCCACGAATCCCAAGGACGTGGCGACCAAACACTACGTAGATCTGGAACAGAGAAAGTCTGACAGACGAGAAATGAAATCGGATCTGAATGCGGGATTCCACAAGATATTGAATCTGTCGAAGATCGACAACACGGATGCGGACTCAACCGCGGTCAACAAGGGCTACGTAGATTCTGCCGTGATACAATTGCAAGAATACCTAGAATTGCAAGTGGACGATCTCTACCTGAACAAAGAATCTGGTGGAACCATGGAGGGTGGCATCAACATGAACGGTCACAATTTATTCGGTCTCGATCACGATCCCGAATTCGATTCCAGCACGGTAAGCAGGAAGTATGTGGACGACAACTCGGTCTGGAGAAAGGGCGACATCATGGAAGGTAAACTGGACATGGAGAAAGTTAAATATGCTAGACAATTGATCACCGTGTGGGCCGAAGAGGCCGGCGCCTTAGATGAGGGAAAAGCTGAGTGGTCTTTCGGAAATGGAGGTAGCGGATCGAAACATGGTCAGGTGGGATATCCCATGCTGTTGGGAGGTGAAATCCTTCGAATGAGTCTGGCTTCCTCGGATTTGAATAACAGAGCGGTCGTCAATCTCATGGTGAATGGTGTGGAGAGCGATAAGAGATACAGCGTCGAAAAGACTGAGAATCAACACGCGAATGTTAGCACGTTCGGCACGCCTCTCAAAGTGAACGCCGGAGACAGGATTAATTTCGTCACGAAAACCAATAATCCCGAAGCTGCCACTTCCGTGGTGAGTCTACTGATCGAAATAGATCCTTTGAACAAACAGTGAACGCATGGAAAATAATGAATTAAAAAAAAAATAATGTGTGATTATTAAAAACAAAAAAAAGTAATGTGATTTAGAAAGATGTTCAATCTCTCTAGATCACATTACTTTATTTATTTTTTTTTTGTTTTTCTGTTTTTAATAATGACTCATTACTTTTTATTTTTTTTTTGTTTTTTTATTTTTTTTCACATACTCGTCTCTCATCGAATGATCAACATCTTATTTCCATCCGATTCGAATTGTAATTCTCTGTCCGACAGGACCAGGACGAAGGCTTCGGTTTTTCTCGGAACGTTCCTATCGAATTGCATCTTGATCTGAATGTCTAAGACGCTACTCTTGAGTCGTTCACTCTGTTTACTGACGTCAAATACGAACATGGGATACATCGACTTGTATTCGCCGGGAGATATGTTAGGATTGCTCATCATTTCGTCTAGACCGTGATACTTCTTTCTAAAATCAGCGGTGTCGCCGTACAGTCTGCAGAAATCCTTCTTGTCAAACGACGTGTTGTAATCGATTGCTGGATATCTCGTGGCGTTCAGAAACACTTGCATGTTTCTCAAACTGCAGTGATCGAACAGCGACGCATTCTTTTCCTGAGACCCGTCCCTATCGGTCTAAAACGCACCCATGATGAAACGCGGTCTCTCGGAAGCGGATTTCACCATCAATCTCCAATCGAAGTGATTCGTGGAGAGAGGAATGCTAGCCGTGTCGCACTGTCTCATTCTAAATCCCACGGGTAATTTACTCTTGGATTCTATGATCTTGTAGAGACGCGCTTTCTCCACGATCGAAGGCTCCACGTGTGGAACGAACCACGATATCTTGTGTAGAGTTATCTTACCCGCATCGGTCGTGGTGAGTCTCACTATTGCATCGTCGTTTCCTTTTCGAATCAACGTCAGATTGTGTTTGAATCCATACATGATCTTGTTGTAATCGTCCGCAAATCCGAAGATGTGTTTCAAAGGTATCCTGAACGAAAACGTTCCTTTAGGTCTGAACGTCTTGTCGACGTAGTCGAATATCGCGGTGGCGCCTGCACTAGCAGGGCCTACGGTGTCTTTCACCCACAACTGATTAAGTCCTCTGGATTTCGAAAAATCATCAGGATACGTCAAGAGTCCGAACATCGTGGTGGCCTGACCGGGATGAAAAACAGATTCTATCTCTTGTCCGGATAGCATGTATTTTATGTTACTGAATAGGTGCATGATGCCATTATTGGCTAGAGTAACCGTGTCGTCGTCGGCGTAGTCGCTCCCATCTTCCTTGGTGAGACGTCCCTGCACCACTATGTAACTCTTGCTAGGATGTACGAATAGATCTTGAGTTTCGACATTGATTCTTATCTCTCCCGCATTGTTCAAACTTGTTCCGGTTACCGGTTCGTATTCGTGAACCTCATATTCTTGAATACTTTCATCTTTCACTATGCTTTGTGTTATATCTAGTATATTTGTCATTTTAAAGGATTTTTAGTTTTTTTGTTTATTAATTAACTTGCTTTCTTTATCTAAAAACAGTTTTTAATTATTTTTTTATTATTATTTTTTTCTCTCTTATATATATATGTGTGTAAACAAGAAAATGTTGAAGAGAGTAAATAAAAAAAAAATTTGTGTTCTTCATCAAAACTTCGTCTTCTGTAATTGTTGTTCGTAAAACTTTCCGATGATCTCTTCTCCATCCAAAGCTTTGATTTCGTAAGTCACCGGATCGGTGTGAAATATTTTGGTGATCACGAAAATTTCCGAGGTCCATCGAGGAGTATAACCCTTTTCGAAGTGCTTCTTATAAGCGTAGATTCTCACTCAATCGCCGACTGCAAATTTCGGCATTCTAGACTTCTTCCCGATCTTAGATCTCTCGGGATATAGATTCGCGTAGACCCATTTTTCGTTTCGAGGATCGCTAGCTTTGGCGGGAGTCATCTTGATCGATCTGTGTCGCGTGTTGTTGTAATCTTTGACCAGACCGTTCAGAGCGTATATGTATTTCTTGGTCGAATTCGCCGTGAAGTATCTGTATCTTCTCCTTCATCATTCGATTCCAACATTCCACCACGCTGGCTTTCTCTTCGTTTTCGATCGAGTAGAGGTCTACCAATCGACAAACGTGCTTGTTGTACAATTCCTTTCCCTTATCCACCCACAATTTACTCGGTTTTTGAGAAGACGAGTTGAACACGCTCTTCAGAGCCTCGGCGACGCAAGGTCCCGATTTATCCTTCAAAGCTCTGATCCAACCGTATTTGGAAAACACGTCGATGACCGTCAATAGATATTTGATGCCCTCGTTCCACCTCGAAAATGATCTTATGTCGACCAAGTCGGCAGACCAAATGTCATCCAGACCCTTCATGAACACCCTTCTTTTTCGAAATTTACGCACTATGGGTTTGTGTAACTCCTCGGCCAATTCGCTCGTCAATAATCGTTTCTTCTTCTTTTCAGATGCGCTTTTTTTTTTTGAACGCCCCATCCAAATCGACGTTTCGCACCGATCAGATTGCCGACCAGCGAACGTTCCATCTTCTCTCTCCTGGTCGAATTCGATATGCCTCTCAATCTCCCCAACATGTTTTTGTTGCAGACGTCGTTGCGAGTCTTGGTGTCAGGATGTCCGGCGTAGCACAGATCGTGATCATACGCGGCCGCGTCCACCCTATTCACGGGTTTGCTCCAAGATTTGGGAGTCAGATCGGCGTTGAGTCTCTTGTTCAATTTCGTTCCGAGTCCCGTGAAACTGTGACCGGGCAGATGCATTTCGAAAGGAAGATTGTTGATCATTTTATTCACGATGCCTTTATCTTTGCTCGCGTTCTTTTGTTTGACGAATCACGTCTTGACAGAACCACACACGTCGCAAATTCCGCGAAGCATCCGTCTGTCATTTTTAGTTCGCACTTCTCTAGAATTACTCGTCTCGGTAACTCTCTTACACTTTACGCAATACATTTTTTTAAGAGTTATTTAAATTAATTTCGTTTTTTATTTTATAAATTTAATATTTTTTTTTTTTTTTTAAATTCTGTTCTTATTATATATATTTTTATTTTTTTTTTCAATCGCTGCTCTTGAGTTCTATCATCTTACTGAATTCCTCCCTGGCCTCTTTCCTCCCCCTTTCCACGAGAGAATCCTTCATCTCTTCCTTGATGATCTGACGAGTCTTGATTCTCATGGCTTCTTTCATGGCATCATATTTCGTTTTCTCGCTCAATATCGCGAAGTATTCTCCGTCCGATATCCTACCGTCTTTCAACGCCATAGAGATCATTTCGGATATCGTGTCGATCTTGGAGTCGGCCAAGATGCGAATCTTGTCGTGTTTCCTCGCCTTCAGATATAATTTCCTACTCAAAAAGTTTCCGAGCGTGCTAAACAATCCAGCGGCGAGGGCCACTCCTTCTACGGACAACACGATCGGAATGCCGACCGCGGTCGACAACAATCCGATGCCGACCGCGTGTAAACCCATGGAAATCGTGATGAGTGTCATGTCGATCGCTTTGACGAATTTCATGAAACGCGAATACTTCTTCTTGAGGGAACGACGAGAATCTCTCTCTCGAGTCAGATACAATGGGATTCTACTGATTTGATCGATGCGATACCTCTCTCCTCTTTCTCTTTCTTCTAGCGACGGCGCCGTCGGCAAAACGCCGTTCGGCTTCTCGTCCTCGTCGTCCACTAACGTCGGATACAATTTATTTCTGGTTCTCATTTTGTGTTTATTTCTTTCTTTCTAATATTAGATAGAAATTTTATGTGTGTATTTATTTTTTTTTATTTTCTACTCTCCCTTATTTTATATCAACGAAAAAAAACTTAGACGTATGCTTCATTCAGCAATAATTTCTTGAAGCATCCCTTGTCTTCTAAAGTCAAACTTCTACGCGCCAATTTCAGTTCTTCCGAATCTGTGGGCCTGTCTCGATTCTTACAGAAGACTAATCTCTTCCAAAACGTGATCACCTCGTTGAATTTAACGCGTTCGAACGCTGGTTCGAAATACATGACGACCATATCTTCCCTTTCCATCGTTAGACACGAATGATTCTCGTGATCAAAGTCTAGATAATCCCGACATCCGACGCATCGTTCTAACAAGATGGGACGTAGTTGTTCGTTCACGCAGATTGCGTATGCTCTCATCAGCATGTTTAAAAGAAACCTCGCTCTAATAGTCTGAGAATCACTCATGATTTATGTATTTTTTTTTTATTATCTATTTGATTTGATATATTTAATTTTCTAAATAACTATTTATTTATATTTTTTTCTCCCCTATATATATATCAATCAAAAACGTGACAGCGGGCTCGCGAATTTCCAACACACCGACGACAACACTCTTCGTTCAGATCGAGTTTACGAGAATCGAGTGATCCGATCGCTCGATTAGCTGAGTTTTGGGAATTTCTCATAGTGGGGAATTCCCCTAATAATGTCATAAATGGGAAAAACCCACCGCCTCAAAACAATTGCGGGTTCTGGACCACTGCCTCAAAACAATTGCGGGTTCTGGACCACTGGTCTAGAATCCCCAAGACCGTTTTTTGATGATGACCCAGAATTTTTTGCTTTTGCTCGCGTTCGCCAATGATGGATCAATGGTCTGATCTGTGATGGGAACGTCGACAAAAAATTAAGTACAAGATAGAAGTGAAGATGTACAATTTCACCCTTTTTTTAAAAACGCGCGTTCACCACGAGTATTTGAATGTTAAAAGTGCGATCTAGGAGTCACAAAAAAACATGAAGGGGGGGGGGGGGGGGAGGGGATTCAAGACCATTGTACAGTTTTGTGAACAAGCGTGTGATTTAACACTGAATTCCACATTGGTGAACGCATCGTGTAACGTATGTTGTACACGTACATGTACAAGTGGTCGTAAAACCGCCTTTATTACCTACTCACATCAAATCAACCTCACATAACCATTATTGCATGTACTTTCCCCGAGGAGGCTTAATGGCATATTGGGATCAGAAGGGCACATCCAGAGGGTCTCACATATTTTTTTCAAGAACGCAGCACACAAAGCAATCCCCAAAAGGTGACAAGTGAGCACCATTTGACGCAAAAAATTTCCGGGGGGGGGGGGGGTCTCTTCCTCTACCTCCGGCACACAAGGCATATGCCTTTTTTTCAAAGTTTAACTCTTTTCTTTTTTTTCGAAGATCCTGGCCACACATGTTCCAAACACTATCAGACAGGTATCCCTCCAAATACGTGTATCTGCAAAAATCATGTTACATTGCAAAACATTCTTTTTAGACTTAAAGTTCTGGACCTTTCATGCTGCTTACTTCCAACTATAACATTAATTTATCGATTAATGGGTGAATAGAATATTCCTTCCATTACCAACATTTTGAGTTCCATAAGCCTTCTTAACAGCTCCGATAAAAGTGTCCATCATCAGATTTGTGGCTTTATACAGAATATTCATTAGGTTGTTGCTTGATAAGTAATAGGAAAAAAATCCTCACCAGAAATATTTTGTAGCAATACATTTGAGGGTATCAGCAGGCACTTTCCAACAAATTGTAACAAATCAAAATTTTCTAACTCAAAAGAGTGAAAAAGTACCACAATTCTGAAAAAAATGTGGGAAGAAACACATGCTACCGCAGCTACACGTGCATTGTTTCCCCATGATGCTCGATCACAACACCAAATATCATTCAAATTGGAGTAACAGTTGTTGAGGTACAAGGGAGAATGTTGGTACATGTAATGATGTATGGGTAAAGGGACAGAGGTCACCACTGCGCGGCCCTAGATGCACCTTTGATTTTACAACTTCCAGGTCTGGGGCATAATAATCACAACACACCCACCTTACCAATTCATAATTTCAGTAAAATAAAAGGAATGATCAATTTTAATTAATTTATAGATGATGGGAAATATTTGGCTTCTTTCGCCTTCTTGTAGTAGTATTAATTACCACAAACATATCAGTTTGATGCCGACAAACGAAACTGGACGCATGTGGTCTGGTTAAAAAGTAACTTGGCATAGATAATGAAGAAATTGCGAATATTTCATTTGTTTAAAAGCCAATTGCAGCTAATTTTGACCGTGGATTCGTTAATTCGTTTCGGTTTTGACCACACGGTCACGCTGACAGCGGTTATGTTTATTGTGATATGCAAATTTTGAGATAGTTTCCGGTGAAGGAGATTTGTCACATTTGTCAGTGTAAAACGATGACAAAAGACACTGGTCGACGCTTGTGTTAGTATGGTTGGTTGCAAGAAAAAACTAACTTCTCAGCATCGTCCAAGCGCACCTTATTTAAAAGCGTCATTTTCAACCTATCTTGAATGGGTCCTTTGCAGACATCAAACACAGCCGCGACAAATTCCATGGTTACTAGGAAGTAAATAACTTCACAACATCGGGGGAAATCAACACGCTCAATATAGCTCCAGTTCACTTGGAATATACTTCGCGAAAAAGTGATTTCTGAAGCATTCTGCTTACTTTGTTATGAATATTGCCTTATTTTATGTGTATCGTCCCGATTTAATACACTCGGTTATTTTTTTACAAGTGGTTCATGTTGTCTTTCTAGTGCGCAATAATTCAGATTTTTTGTCAACAAAAAAGTTCAGACGGCCTGTAAACACGAGAGATAATTGCGAACCATATTTTGCAGTTATGACATTAACAGCTCAAGTATTTGCTGTCACCTGTTTGCAAATCCGCTCATACATTGTCTCGGACAAATAAAGGGCGTGATCACGTCCTTGCATTCTTACGATTGCCCAAATTGAGTATTTCTGCAAGAACCACATCATAATCACAAGACTGGAATAAACAACATTGAAACATGGCCACATCCGGAACATCCAAAATTTGTGTTGGTGTAATTCAATTCAAACATCAAAACCCACCACAGTGTGTGTCAAAAAATGCTTTCTCCGAGTCTGTAGTATGTTATCATTATATTGAGAACAAGACTTTCGAATTACCGATTATTTTGTGGTTGTACCTGTTCGTTACTTATGCCATTGGCAAGTTAATCTTCTTCAAAATCATAAAATTCACTTTTTTTCCTGAAAAAATTATATGTACCTTTTCTATGCACTTTACCCATTATTTTGATATATAAGTTGCCTTTCCTTACTTCTCTTATCTGTTTCTGAGGCATTGGGAAAAATGTCAAAAAATTTACCAAAGTTACGTTGGACGACCCCTCAAGTACAATGACGCAAATAAAAACATGAGTATGTTTTCTTGCGTTGCGGAATCTCGCAATTGAAGGGCAACCAATATTTTTTGCAGTGATTTTTTCCAGGAGGTGAACTACTATTTTGATATGGGGTTGTTTTCACCTAAATGTATTCGATGAGATGGGAAGACAGAAAAGGGTAAGTACTATCATCTATGCAAAATAACTGTCTGTTGTAACCTCTATTGGCTAACTCAACACCAGTGGCGACCGGCTGGTGATGGGCTCGTGGTCATAACACATTATGGTCCCGAGACGCACCGGGCAACTTTGGTTCGGCCCGTGGGGAAATATTTTGACAATTGCTTATGAAAAGGAGCATACTACTCGACTCTGAGTATCGATGCACTGAGGAAGTACAGTTATAGGGTTGTTTATAACTAAATGGGTTCGATGAGATGGGAAGACCGAAAAGGTTCAGTGCTATCAAGGTAGGCCTAACTGTCTATTGTAACCTAAGTTGGCTAAATCGCCTCACATGCAGGGACGTGTCTAGAGGTTTCTGATTGGGGGGGGGGGGGGGAAGGGGGTAGAGTATTGAAGTTCCAACTAGGGGGATGAACCAAGTGGGGAACCCCCTCCCGGTCCCTCCCCATAGTTGGAAATTCACTACAGAGAAACATTTTAAAATCCGGATAGATGGAATTTCCAACTACTCATGACTTGCCCCCCGAATTTCCAACTATAGGAAATTTTTGCCAGGATTGGAGGTGGGTTGTGGGCACCCCCACACCTGTCGCCACGTGCTTGCTCACATGTGGCAGAATGTGGATGAAATTTCCCACCGATGACTTTTCGAGCTGACTGGGATCCTTTGTGCAATCTATAATTAGTGTAAATTTTAAAAATCACACATTGGCGGAGTTTCTTCCTTTTTGCAACCGCTATAACAAACATACCCAGGTAGCTAGAGGGGGTGGGGTGAGGTGGGGTGTGTCTCCCCCAAAATTATCGCCTAAAATTTCAAGAGTCGAAAAGTCTGTGGTGTAAATTGCGAGAATTGGAAATTCAATAATATCAATTTAATTTGCTCTTGTAATATGTTTTCTGCCAGAGCCAAAGTGATTTCCCAGTTTTCGATCATATTTTCCGACTTTTGGAATCAGCTGACAGAATTTCTGAAATCCCGACTCGAATCTATGACCGATCCGGCTTTTCGAATTCAGCGTTCACTTTTTCCCGACTCGGAAAGGAGAAGGTATTGGCTAAATACCTGTCTGTCTATAGTCCGTGTGCGGCCTGTTAAGTGTAAGAGAAAACTCATGGTTACGGCATTGGACTTCAAAGTGAAAGGTCCACGGTTCGATCCTTACTAGGAATAACTGCGTTGTGTCCTTATTGGGCAAGGCACTTGATCTCAGTTGCGTACGTGGGGGCACGGCGGCACCGTATACTAAGGCTCACTGCTCCGTGGATGGTGCACTTATTTTTAGCCAATGCTGACCCTGCTTGTGCGGAGAGTTTGGGAGTCTGACAGTCGATTTCCGCTGCTCGGTTGTTCTCTCCAGGCACCCTGGCCTCATATACACCCGTAAAACTGTCCGACACGAGGTGACCTTGGTTGTCGAAAGTGTTTAAAAACTATTTCACCCATATCCATCGCATATAATTTATTTTCACAAAGCAGAATATGTAGAATCTTGGGCCGCGGAATCGGGACCCCCCCCCCCCCCCCCCCCCCCCCACGCACGTTCTTTTTTAGCAGGGCCATGTTTTTTTTTGTACGCATAACACAACCGATGACTGGTGAAACAAGGGGCGGATCTAGAACCTCCCTCATATATTCGCCAGCTATGTTTCGATGAATTGTAGATCACTTTTTGCAGAATGTGGCAGCAAACACTAAAATGTATACAGTCTGGTAAAAAATCGGTTTACTGACATAGATCGTAATCTTACAGACATACAAGTACCAAATCCACCCCCAGTCAAGATAATCCACAGACAGTATAATTGCTGTTAACGTCTGGTAAAGCTTACAGGTGAGGTCTGGTTATCAGCCTTGGTCGTCACGACCAAAGCTGATAAATATACCTCACCTGTATGCTTTACCGACGTTTTTTAACGGCTCTATCTTTCAATTTCATCTGCTGAGAAATCTCAAAATATCCGCTCAAATGCATGGAAATGGGGGTTTTGGGACCCTGGAATTTGAAATTTTCGTACGGCGGGTCGAATCATGATCGGTCCGTCATACAAAAGACCATCCATCGCCCGATCCAACAACCCCCCCCCCCCCCCCGCCCACTTTGAAAAGCCGCCCCTGGGAATTGTCTAGTTTCGATAGGCCTAACATTCAAACAAATAGGGGGGTGGGGGTGGGGGGGGGGGGGGTGGTAAACTAAAAACAAAACAAATGAAACATGGTTTTTCAAATTCATCTTCGAACTCACAGATTGTCCGCCAACTGAACTATAATTCTATGGTTTAATCAAAAAGTTAAAAACTTTTGATGGTTTGGAAATATAAAATCCCAATTCACAAATTGCATTGAACTAATTTTGACTATTCTGTGGATGTAGTTGATTCTCGACCTTTGTTAGCTCAACTTTTGCGTTTTGTTTGCAGTTTATATTTAAAATCGGATAATTAGTGCTGCAAACAAAGCTCAACGAACAAAGCGATTTATCCGATCAGTTGCACGAATTGGGAAACATGACCACATCATTGTTCTTTTTGAAATATATACGTAGTATTTGACAAATATACAACTCTTCGTTGTGTAGTTTATACATTACTAACGAAACTGTACTGGTCATTGTAATGTTAAACATTCAAAATATCAAGGAATCTACTTTTTTATTAATCGAGTCGGCACCGGAGTTTTTTGGATGAATTCCGCCATCGTGGCCTATGTTTCCGTAGTCCATTCCAGAATACATGGTTTATTCCGGGCATGCACAGACAACTCGGATTATCAATCTGGTTGTTTTCTTTGCAAACCGCCATTCTGGAATATCATTCCGAATCATTCTGAGTAAACCACCTCGCGAGCAGGTTTAGATGGTTTACCTTTTATTCCCGACATGCGCAATTATCAACAAATAGTGGAAAATATTTCCCTGTTCGTTGTATTCACCAAAAACGTTTGAGCGATCAATAACAAATAAAAATTAGGTACATGGAATTCAGCAAAATATTTAAATATAGCATACCCACAAATAATTGACGAAAATAAAGAGAAAGAACTATGAAGTCAATTAAACAACAGCCCCGTTAACCCACCCCCAAATTGAATAAATGAATTTTTTGGATCCTGGAATTCATTTTTTTTTTTTGCGAAGCGACCACAGTAGTATATAAGGTATGAATCGTGCCTGATTACCCGGACTTTTGGGGGAGCAGCTAGTGTAAATTCCCATAGGAACCGGACTTTTGGGGGAGCAACTTTGGGGGAGCAAAAGTACGGCTTCTTGCAGCTAGATTCACCAAATGGTGTAGGTACTGTATATATAGTATGCTATGGCATGTATAGTGATATATGTACGCATATACGTACGGTATATATTATGGGTAAGTGATGGAAAGATGATGGTGAAGATGGGTTTTCTTGAAAGTTTTTCCCGCGAAACGATTGACGTTGCTATTGACGTCGTGACGTCATGATGCGCACGCGACGTCATAGAGATGTTGACCACTGTTATTGTCCAGTATACAATCTGACATAACGTTATTCGGGTCAGTGGATGTCGGGCTTCTCGTATGGGGTGGTGGCGACATAGTAGTAGTGGTATATATGCATGTAGGTCCCAAGTTAGCCATAGTACTATTAATCCACCTTATGCTTCATATTATCCTATGTCTGCTATAGCTAAGTCAAGCAGTAGGGTGGGTGGGTTTTAGTGTGGTATTGCGAGATAGTCATTGGTGGTTTAGATCGGCAGTACAGGATGAATGATCTGTTGGTCTATTACCCCCTTAGTACTATTAACCTACCGAACCCTTCGTATTATCTTATGACTGGTATTGGTAATTTAGTGTTAGGCCAGGCAGTATTATGCTAGGTTGTTTAGAACGGGTGGCATGGGATGCATGGTATATACCCCTGTAGGTCCAGTCCTCGATATTATTAACCAGCCGATTGCTTTGTACTATTCAATGACTGGTATAGGGAGTACGTTGTGACAGGTCAAGTGGTATTGTGGAGTGGGGTTGGGGGTAATGCCTGGCAGTATAGAACAACGGTATAGTATGGACGATATATACCTCCGTGGGCCCCTGCAGGTCCCATGTTAGCCCTTAGTACTATTAATTCACCTGATGCTTCATGTTATCCTATGACTGGTATAGGTAGTATGCAATGCTAGGCATAGGGGTATTGTGGGTAGGGGTACTGCCTGGTAGTTTAGAACGGCACTATAGTATGGGCGGTATATACACCTATAGGCCCCCTGTTAGTGCCTGGTACTATTAACCAACCGATTGCTTTGTTTTATTATATGGCTGGTATATGTAGTACGTTATGGTAGATCTAGTGATTGTGTGGGGGTGGGGGTAATGCCTGGCAGTATAGAACAGCAGTATAGTATGGACAATATATAGCTCTGTGGGCACCCGACAGCCGTTGATACTACTAACTGACTTAATGCTTTATGTCACCCCATAACTAATATAGGTAGTATGTAATGTGGGGCCAGACGTTATTGTGGGTGGGTGGGTGTAATGCATTGTCGCCTAGTGTGGTAGTGTAGGGTGTACGCGTTCTCCTCCTACAGGTCCCATGTTAGTCCTTAGTATTATTAATCCGCCTAATGCTTCATGTTATCCTATGACTTGTATAGGTAGTATGTAATGCTAGGCCAAGGGGTACTGTGAGTAAGTGTAATGCCTGATGTTAAAACACGGAATCCAAATTTTACGGACTCGGCTAGGAATCTCAATTACGGAATGCTTTATATGTATACACTGACGGAACACTTTGAAGGCCTGGGCGAAGGTATAGCTAGGAAGTAGTGGTACACGTCAATATTAATGGATGGTAGTTTAGTCAATAGTACTGGTACAAGGCCGCAATGGAACAAGCCTGCTGTAGAAGCTAATGGTAGGACAGATAGACCATAGCTAGTAGTGGCCTTGGAGCTTTGGCGTCAAGATGGAAACGGAACCCCATTTGTGGAATCCCTTTTTTTGGAATCCCATTTGTGGAATCCCTTTTTAGGAATCCTATTTTCTGAAATGAGGATAAGAGTCATATTAAAAATTCCTCAATGAGGTCTAATTTACTACGACTCTTATCCTCATTTGACAAAAAAGGTATTCTCCAGAAGGAATCCCATTTGCGGAATCCCTTTTTAGGAATCCCATTTGTGGAATCCCTTTTTTCTGAAATGAGGATAAGAGTCGTATTAAAAAGCCCTCAATGAGTCCTCATTTATTATCCCTCGTAGCCTCATTGAATTTTGAGGTTATGAGGACCATTAAAAATCTCTCATTGAGGGCTTTTTAATACGACTCTTATCCTCATTTCAGAAAAAGGGATTCCACAAATGGGATTCCTAAAAAGGGATTCCGCAAATGGGATTCCTTCTGGAGAATACCTTTCTTGTCAAAAGAGGATAAGAGTCGTAGTAAATTAGACCTCATTGAGGAATTTTTAATACGACTCTTATCCTCATTTCAGAAAATGGGATTCCTAAAAAGAGATTCCACAAATGGGATTCCAAAAAAGGGATTCCACAAATGGGGTTCCGTTTCCATTTTGTCGCCAAAGCTCCAAGGCCACTACTAGCTATGGTCTATCTGTCCTACCATTAGCTTCTACAGCAGGCTTGTTCCATTGCGGCCTTGTACCAGTACTATTGACTGAACTACCATCCATTAATATTGACGTGTACCACTACTTCCTAGCTATACCTTCGCCCAGGCCTTCAAAATGTTCCATCAGTGTATACATATAAAGCATTCCGTAATTGAGATTCCTAGCCGAGTCCGTAAAATTTGGATTCCGTGTTTTAACATCAGGCATTACACTTACCCACAGTACCCCTTGGCCTAGCATTACATACTACCTATACAAGTCATAGGATAACATGAAGCATTAGGTGGATTAATAATACTAAGGACTAACATGGGACCTGTAGGGGGAGAACGCGTACACCCTACACTACCACACTAGGCGACAATGCATTACACCCACCCACACACAATAATGTCTGGCCCCACATTACATACTACCTATATTAGTTATGGGGTGACATAAAGCATTAAGTCAATTAGTAGTATCAACGGCTGCCGGGGGCCCACAGAGCTATATATTGTCCATACTATACTGTTGTTCTATACTTCCAGGCATTACCCCCACCCCCACAAAATCACTAGATCTACCATAACGTACTACATATACCAGCCATATAATAAAACAAAGCAATCGGTTGGTTAATAGTACCAAGCACTAACAGGGGGCCTATAGGTGTATATACCGCCCATACTATAGTGCCGTTCTAAACTACCAGGCAGTACCCCTACCCACAATACCCCTATGCCTAGCATTGCATACTACCTATACCAGTCATAGGATAACATGAAGCATCAGTGGTGAATTAATAGTACTAAGGGCTAACATGGGACCTGCAGGGGCCCACAGAGGTATATATCGTCCATACTATACCGTTGTTCTATACTGCCAGGCATTACCCCCAACCCCACTCCACAATACCACTTGACCTGTCATAACGTACTCCCTATACCAGTCATTGAATAGTACAAAGCAATCGGCTGGTTAATAATATCGAGGACTGGACCTACAGGGGTATATACCATGCATCCTATGCCACCCGTTCTAAACAACCTAGCATAATACTGCCTGGCCTAACACTAAACTACCAACACCAGCCATAAGATAATACGAAGGGTTCGGTAGGTTAATAGTACTAAGGGGGTAATAGACCAACAGATCATTCATCCTGTACTGCCAGTCTAAACCACCAATGACTATCTCGCAATACCACACTAAAACCCACCCACCCTACTGCTTGACTTAGCTATAGCAGACATAGGATAATATGAAGCATAAGGTGGATTAATAGTACTAAGGGCTAACTTGGGACCTACATGCATATATACCACTACTACTATGTCGCCACCACCCCATACGAGAAGCCCGACATCCACTGACCCGAATAACGTTATGTCAGATTGTATACTGGACAATAACTTTGGTCAACATCTCTATGACGTCGCGTGCGCATCATGACGTCACGACGTCAATAGCAACGTCAATCGTTTCGCGGGAAAAACTTTCAGGAAAACCCATCTTCACCATCATCTTTCCATCACTTACCCATAATATATACCTATAGCCCCATGCGTACATATATCACTATACATGCCATAGCATACTATATATACAGTACCTACACCATTTGGTGAATCTAGCTGCAAGAAGCCGTACTTTTGCTCCCCCAAAGTTGCTCCCCCAAAAGTCCGGTTCCTATGGGAATTGAACACTAGCTGCTCCCCCAAAAGTCCGGGTAATCAGGCACGATTCATACCTTATATACTACTAACCACTCTTCACCTCCCATAACTGACTCATTTATTTCCCCTTGACCCGAAACCCTGATTATTGTGACAGAACATTACATCTGGATGTGAAATCCTAAAATGATGAACATCGAGGAGGGAGGGGGGGGGGGGGGGTGGAGTACAGCAAACTTGTTACAAGGCTCAAATCCAACACACGCAAAAGTGCCCAAATTCTGAAAACTGAAGATCTGGAAAGCTTTCTCCACCCCACCCCACCAGTTAGAAATTTGAGGAGTGTGACCACACCCCGTCCCATTATAACGCTCCAGCCAAGCTGTGTCAGTCCCCCCCCCCCCCCTCCACCTTCCCCTGGTGAGATCGGATATTGTTACTGAACCTTAACAACGCGGCGGTGCATTCATGACATTCTTGTTCACGGGAACTCTGTGGGGAGAGTGCACAGACAGGCTTTGCTGGTTCTCAGTATACTCATAACCAACAAATAGAAGACACCAAATACTGATTTTTTTTTTAAATTCTCGCTCAAATAACGTCAACGAGCAGAGTTGTTTGGACACAATGGCGAGAACCTGTCCCCAATCTTTCCGGATCGGCCGGTGCCCTTGCCAATGGCGTAGCCACGAGGGGGGGGGGGGGCTGGAGGCTCAGGTCAACCTAAAGCTTTAGCACCCCCCCCCCCCTACATAAAAATAAATATTGACCCAAATGCTCTCCAATATAGGCTACACATACTACAATTGCCTCATATTCGATCTTGGGGCACCAAATTTTGCAAATTTTTCTCGGGGAGGCCTTGTCCAAACTAGGACCCTCTGGTCGTCAAACGCTTTCTCCCACGCCCTTGTCCTAACTAGGACCTCCGGTCGTTACCCCCCTCCCCCCCCTCTCACTTCCATGAAGGGAAATGGGAGGAGGGGGTAACGACGGAAGGATGCTAGCTTGGACTAGGCAAGGACCCCCGAAACCCCCACAACATTACCAATATCATGTTATCCCCCCCCCCCCCCCACAAAAATGTCTAGCCACCCCCATCCCCACCCCTCAATTATAGAATTCTGGCTACGCCCCTGAAAAAAATGGGAGTCGAAATAAGAAGAAAACTCAAGTGCTCCAGCCAGCGTTTCTTTGTAAATTTTTTATTTCTTTTTAATCTGGTCATATTGACCTACCTATCCATAGGAGAGCTGTGCTGTTTTGTACAGATGCGGCAATGAGATGAGCAAAAGCAGAAGCCATGTTGTCTTTGACAACATCACCAACAAAAATTGAGAGGGCCACTTCCTCAAATTCCATTCTGGTTTACATTTGAAGTGCAATTTGCTGTTTCCTTGTGATAACTATTCTGTATCTTCACTGCGCATGTCACACTATTCCATGTAATCCGGAATAGACTACGGAAACATAAGCAAGGAATTTCGCGATTGACTGAGAAAAATCGGTTTAGGGCTGCAGAGCGAAACGAAACAGCCCAGCAGCGTGCATGCCTGTGAAATAGCCACTTCGAAAAAAATGAAGTTTACCATTAAAATGAACCCACTAATTCATATTATGACATACTTAAATCATATTACAGAGGGACTTATCTGTAATATGATTTATGTATGTCGTAATATGAATTGGTGTATTTGATGATTCCGTTTAAGTTGATTTTGTGTGTAGCAATCTGCCTTTGTTCTGGTGTATTTGCTGAATAAATCTTATCTTATCTTCTCTTATCTGAGGTGCATTATCAAACGATTGAAAATGAAGGCGCACTAAACGAGAATAAAGGGAGGGGTTAAAAAATTGCACAGCTGAGAATAGCATACATTCCTTCGACGCTCTCAATGATTCTGTTGCAAAATCTGAACCTGTGTGTTTCAGCCCAAATGGTTTGCACGAGAATAGAAAGGGACTCATAATTATGATCAGATAAAAAATCCTAGAGTGCTGTGAATTAAAGTTACTACTATTCCTTGGCATAGCACTGTGCCTATTAGCAACACGTCCTTTAAATTTGCCGAACTATAAATCGCAGGGCGGAACGGGAGGATGTGGTGAGGAATAATTTGAGGAAAAAAAGGATCGAAATGAAAGATAAAATAGCAAGGAATCATGCAGGGGAGCCGACAGAAATGAAGGGCGGGGGAGGGGGCAGGAGGACACCTTTCCCCAGGCAAATACATCCGCTAGATTAATAAGTTTATAATGGTAGTGCTTGAGCCACATATTTCATTTAACCGTTATTGTAATCAACTTATTACAATAGCGGTTAATATAAACTTTTTCATCAAGCGCATGTGCTATTGTAATAAACTTGTTACCATAACAGTTGGCGCGAACTTTTTCATCAACCGCAATTATAATAAACTTATTACAATAGCGGTTGATGGCTTAATGAAAACATTTTCAACGACCGCTGTTGTAACAAACTTTTAACCATTGCGGTTGATGCACACATTTCCACCAACCGCTATTGTAATAAATTTATTACAATAACGGTTAATTCGAGTGTGTGTCCCGTCCTTATTCTAATAACGAAATTGTCTATATGACAGATTTGAAGTATTTTGCTCCCGAGAAAACCATACAGATGCGGATGTCATTGGCACCAGCTCCTTAAGCCTCCTTTTGTTCTTTCAAATACATCAACATTTGTAGGGTTACAATTGTGGTCAAAATATTTGTAAAATATAAAATAACCCTAATATAGTTGACAGAGGTGGAGCACCGGAGATGAATTGGCTCCAGATAGGAGACCGATTTCCTGCAATTAAATTTCTTGTATAAACTCTTTCAGCACTTAGCTTTTGATTGGTGTGAACCAACATTCGGTTCGTTTATGCAGTTTGGAGAGTCTGGAATGATGATATCCGAGGGACGATCTGTCACATTTCATTCTAACAGCCCACGATGAATGAAGTGGAAAAAGAATCTAATGAATGAATCACACGAACTAAGTAAACATTTTTAATAGCTTTCTGACATTGTGTAATTCAAGAACGCAAACAACCCCAAATGCCCAAAACTGACCCATCACATTAAAGAAAAAGAACTTCAATGAATATTGACACTGCTACCTGACTCTTTTCCGCTGTAGTTATTAACAGATATTCCAAATCAATATGTACCCGCCTTTCCCAGTAACCCCTAAGAAGTTGTACTTATAAGCTCCCAAACTACTTGTTAACAAAGTTAGCAACGCTTTATTTTTTCAACTTTCTATTTTTTTAACGTTCTTCTGTTACTTATCTGTATACAGTGGCGGCGCTACGGGGGGCATGGGGGGGGGCATCCACCCCCCCCCCAACGAAGGCTTGCACCCCCAGTTGCCCCCCCCCCAACCATCTCGCATGCATTTCCATCCACCCTCACACACAAACACATTCAGTCACTCTCTCTCTCACACACACACACAAACACACACACACACACACACACACACACACACACACACACACACACACACACACACACACACACACACACACACACACACACACACACACACACACACACACACACACACCTCTCTTTTTCTATTCCCATACACACTTAGCCCAAAGCCTCAGGCTAGCTGATGAACACATCCAGGCAGTAGAGATTCTCTCTCTCTCTCTCTCTCTCTCTCTCTCTCTCTCTCTCTCTCTCTCTCTCTCTCTCACGCACAGACCCACCAGACGCGGATCCAGGATTTTTTGAAAGGAGGACCGCTAATTACCATTACATTTAGTCGAAACTTGGACCCAAAGTCCGTAATATAATTTTTTGGTTTATTTCAACAGCGGTCGTTGAAAATGTTTGCATTAAGCCATCAACCGCTATTGTAATAAGTTTATTATAATTGCGGTTGATGAAAAAGTTCGCGCCACAGGACGTACCAAACCAAACCAAAAAAGTATATTACGGACTTTGGGTCCAAGTTTGGACTACCTCATAACAAAGTAATGATATGATCCTTTACGTATTTGCCCCCCTTCATGGGAGTCTGCCCCCCCCCCTAGTTGCCCCCCCCCCCCTCCCCCCACAAAAAAAATTTCTGGCGCCGCCACTGTCTGAAAAAAAAGTTACTGTACAACAGTATCCTTCACATTTTCACTTGCGCTATCTGCCAGCTTGAATACAACTTTGCTAAAGATAATTTTTTTATCTCTTCAACAGGTTACATAGTAGTTGATTATGTGTTCACTCGAATCATATCGTGCTAGGATAGGTACTTTCAACGTTTCAGTTTATTGTTGTCGTTTAAAGGGATATTTACCGAAGAAGAGATCCATTTGTGTCATAACCCTTTACCCAACGAATCGCCCGCATCCGCCCGCGTAATATGCAAATTCAGCAGTTGAAAAAATATTATTTTTCAAAAGATTTCAACAAAACCATATCATGTGACCCCTCGTTAGAACGAGCTCGTCGAGCTCGTTCCAACGAGGGGTCACATGATAAGGTTTTGTTGAAATTTTTTGAAAAATGTGAAAAAATGATATTTAAAATAATAAATTTTGATATCGTCTGCGTTGGGTAAAGGGTTAACCTACTTGCTCCTCCGTCTCAGTGGGGCTGGGCTGCATGGAAGCTTTACTGCGGTTGTTGCCTTGTTCCTCGGCCACTTCAGTGAATTCTCTCCTTTTCACTTAGTAAACCATCTGGATGAAATTCCATATTCTTACAGGAACATGAACGTTTGGAAGATTGCGCTCACACTGAAAGTTCTGATTTCATCTATCCTTCTCATCTCATTGCTCCATTTGGCCTCAAGGTTATTATTGTCCGGTGACATTGAAACTAACCCTGGTCCAAATTCCTTTAACGCGGATCACAACCAGAATACTTTAAAAAATGTCCATCTTAATATCCAGAGTCAAAAACCTAAACAAGATATCATTCAATATAAATTTGCATCATTTTACATTGTGGCTTTGTCTGAGACATGGCTGGACAGCAACGATCTGACACCCGATGTCATCCTCCACGGGTTCCAAGAACCGCTGAGATTTGACCGTTCGACAAGGGGAGGTGGGGTTGCCATTTACATTAAAGACGGTATTTCATTTCGACCTAGACCGGACCCACTTACGCTGAATACGGAATGCCTATGGGTGGAAGTATTTACAAAACGGACAAGATCGCTACTCTTAGGCAGGGACCGACCTGGGCATGCGCCAGTGCGTTTTTGGTTCTGAAACATCAGGACCTGGCTCCTAAATCTCAGAAATAGGCTTCTCAGTTGGCGCGTAACTTATCAGATCATATTTTGATATTCTTTCGATGGATAATCGAGAGAGACACTCTTATATGTATTATATATATGATTATCATTTATCATTGTTGTAGAGTGCTTAAGTTAATACTTCAAGTCTTAATTACCAAGCATTAATCTTCACTGTGGTTTCTGATCAAGTCTTGGCTGCCTAAATAGGCAGCCAAGACTTGATCAGAAACCACAGTGAAGATTAATGTTTGCTATAGTGTACTAAATGAAAATGATGAGAGCTATTACATACTTGCAGTGTGTGTTACAAACAGCAGTGTGACTCCGTAAATTGAAATCTGGCGCATGAATTGAAAAAATAGGCTCCGAGGCTAGAGCGTATTTTAAATAGTCCTGATCGGTCCCTGCTTAGGGGTATTCTACCGGCCACCAAACAGTCCCTCAGATACTTGGGAAGCCATATCAGCATCCATCAAAAAAGCCAGAGACACGAAAATTTCTGATCTAATTGTCTCAGGTGATTTTAATGACAACCAAGTGGTTCCCTCAAGAAGTGTTTTTTTTAAATATTACATTATTTTAATTTAAGGCAAGTTGTACGTGCGCCAACTTATTTTACCAAATCGTCGACTTCATTATTAGATCTCTTTGCTCTTAGTGACACAGTCAACATGAAAAGTTGTGACGTCCTTGGACCGATTATCCCCGACCTGATTCGCTACCACTGTCCAATTTCACTCGAAGATGAATTTTTAAAACCGCCATCCCTCTCATTTAAAAGGAGAATGTGGCTCTATTCCCGGGGTAACTACGAAGCGTTTAAACGAAGCCTTCTCTAGCGTCGACTGGAATTCTCTCTTTGATAATCCATGTCTCGATACTTATTTTCTAATTTTACGGACAAGATACTTGATACAGCATCCATCCACATACCCAACATATTTATTACCACGAGAATAGACCAACCGAAATGGGTGCATAATGAAATAAGATTACTGATTAGACAGAGAAAACGTTTGTATCGCAATGCCAAACGCACCGACACTCCACATGCCTGGGCAAAATATAAACTGAAACGGAACGAAGTTGTATCAGCCATTAGGAAGGCCAAAGCGTTATATTTGTCCAAAGCCCAATCCACTATTATTATTTATTGGTGTTTAAAGTCACATACTTATGCACAATGGCTAATCGTGACCGTGACAGTTTTACGGGTGGAGGAAGCAGGAGTACCCGGAGAGAACCACCGAGCAACGACGAGCAGCTGTCAGCTCTCCAACATCGTAACTCTGAACTCTGCACCGCAGCACAGGCAGGGTTAGATTGGTTGAAGACATACGCATCATCGACGTGCAGTACGCCTCAGTACACAGCGTCATCGTGCCCCCATGTAGGCAATCGGGGTGAAGTGTCTTGCCCAAGGACACAACGCGGTTGCCGCAGGTAGGATTCGAACCGAGGACCTCTCGGCTTGCAGCCTGCACCTCTACCTACTGAGCCACCGCGCCCCCACCCAATCCACTCTGAGGAGCAGCGAAACACCATCATCACGTTGGTGGAAGACCTTGAAATCATTCCTCGGTAGCACTATCGCAGTAGTAATTCCTACTCTCATTCACTCTAACAAAATATACTCCTCAAGTGTTGAAAAAGCTGAAGTGTTCAATGAATATTTCAGCTCTATGTCAACAGTTGATGATTCAAATGCTCCCCTGCCAAACGTACCACCTCGAGTTTCTATAAGAATCTATTGTATTACTCTACACTGCAGCGAAGTATACTCTGCAATGAAGTCGATAAAAGTGTCCAGGGCGTCTTCTCCAGATCCTATAAGCCCGCGTCTCCTCAAAGAATGTAAATCATCTCTATGCGAGCCACTCTCGAACTTATTTAATATACTAATGAATAACTCGCACTTCCCGTCATTGTGGAAAAAAGCAAACTTCTCCCCAATATTGAAAAACAACCCTCCAATTCTGTTACTAATTACCGCCCAATACCGCTGATTAGCTGTGTTGGTAAAATATTTGAAAAATGTGTATTCAAGCGTTTGTGGGAGTTCCGAATTGACAATAACGTTCTCAGTCAATTTCAGTCCGGTTTTACACCCGGTGACTCAACTGTTCTCCAACTGACTGACATATTTGATGAATTCTGTCGGGCCCTTGATGAAGGTAAAGAAGTCAGGGTTGTCTTTTGTGATGTTAGTAAGGCCTTTGACAAAGTATGGCATGCTGGTCTTATCTACAAGTTATAGAGTATTGGCGTTTCGGGGTGAACTTCTGCTGTTTCTAAAATCGTACCTTGCAAATAGGCTACAACGAGTTGTGATATCGTCTGAGACATCCGCATGGAGAACCATCAATGCCGGTGTCCCACAGGATAAATTCTCGGGCCTTTATTGTTTTTTATACACATTAACTACATTACCAGAAATTCGCCTCTTTGCAGACGACACCGCCTTATATCTAATTATAGAGAACCCCGAACAAGCCTCGACTTTAATCAATCATGATCTGGCCACAATTAAACATTGGGCTAAAACATGGTGGTGGAGTTCAATCCGACCAAAACCAAAAGTATGCTAATATCGTATAAAAGCAACCTCATCTACCATCCACCCTTATTCTTAGGCGGTACTCAGGTATCTGAAGTCTCTACCCGCAAACACTTAGGGGTCATACTGAACAGCATCTGTACACGGAACGATCATATCGACCATATTTTCTCTAAAGCCTGGTCTCGCTTAGACTTAACGAGAAGGCACAAATTTAATTTACATCGTAGTGTCTTAGAAAAAATATATAGGCCTCGTCTTGAATACGCGGATACTGTTTGGGACAACTTTTCTGTAACTAAAGTGGCGGAACTGGAAAAAATACAGATTGCAGCGGGAAGGATTAATTACGGGAGAAATTCCTAGTGCTAGTAAGTCCTCATTTTATTTAGAAACACGATGGGACACATTACAAGAAAGACGTCGCAAACACAAGTTAATTCAGTTCTTTAAAACGTATCATCGCATGGTTCCTCCACATATCTCCAGTAAAGTCCCCCCTCTTGCCTCTTTGACCAATCCATCACTCAGTCTCAGATCATATCAAAACCAGCGTGTTCCCTTCTGTTGGACCGAACTGTACAAGTCTTCCTTCATTCCCAGCGTTACCGACCAATGGAATAACCTGCCCCTGCCTGTTCGTGAAAACTCGTGTTTGATTAATTTCAAAACTTTCCTAAACGATGGTAATCGACGACCTCCAAGGTTCTACAGTAACGCGAAATCTCGTAAGCCCAAACATATCATTGTAGGCTAGACTGGGGTGCAGTAACCTCAATTCACACTTTTGTGATAATCATTTTTTACCAAACCCCATATGCCAGTGTGGCGAGCAAGAGACTACTGATCACTTTCTCTTGCATTGTCCTATTTTCACAGACACTCGTAATTATACAATTAACCTGCTTCCTTTTAGAGCAGACGTATCTGCACTTCTTTTTGGCTCGGAATTCTTGAACACTGAACAACCGTCTTATTTTTGAAGTGGTGCATGATTTTATATTATCAAGTAAGCGATTTCAGTGATTAATGTGTTTCACAGTATTAAACCAGTCTAAATATCATTTAATATTATTATGAATATGGTTGCCAAACTAGCTCAATGGAACAAATATAGCCCTCCATACCATTCAACTCTCATTGCAGCTCAGAGCCACCGGACCCCGGGGTCATTTCGCGCCCAAAACGCCCAGGCCCTTTTTAGGCTCCCCTCACCACTCCCTGTCCCCAGCCCGTGAGGCCCCTCACTCTCCCTGCGCCCTTAGGCACCCTCCCTGTGCCCCAACGTTGTTAGGCCTCATCCCTCCCAGAACCCCTTAAACATCTTTGGACCCCCTTTACCCTCCCTGTACACAAAGCCTATTGGGCGCTGTGCCCAAGATGGCGGCTTCCCCATGACATGTGTGACGTGGCTACCATAATACACAAAGTGGGAGGGATCCCCCTCCCTCCCTGCACCCAAAGCCTATTGGGACCCAAGATGACGGTCCAAGATGGCGGATGATAAGATGGCGGCTTCCCCCATGATATCTGTGACGTCTCTACCATAATACACAAAGTGGGAGGGATCCCCCTCCCTGTACCCAAAGCCTATTGGGACCCAAGATGGCGGTCCAAGATGAAGATGGCGGTCCAAGATGGCGGCTTCACCCATGATATCTGTGACGTGTCTACCATAATACACAAAGTGGGAGGGCTCCCCCTTCTCCCTCCCTGTACAGTCCAAGGTGGCGGCGTCATTAATGCGCATGACATCAACAAGATGTCTGCGCCCATATTGGGCATGCGCAATAAGGATGGTGCCCATGATATGCATGATGTCAACAAGATGGCGGCTCATACATCTTTTAGAGATGCACTCACGTAAAAGAATACAACATAGTGGTCACTTATTTGGGAACATAGTGGTCAGTGATGGGGGACTTGGGTACGGGGAGGGGTAATGTGCGCCTCAAAAGGCATGGACGCTTCATGCTCTTAGTTTTTAATATGTTTTGGGAAACAAGTTAGTACTTTTCATGTCACAAACAAAGTATCAGATTGCATAAACTTTAATTAAAATGAAGTTTATTTTAAAACATGGCCTCCCTCATCTAACACAGAATGGGGATGCTTTCAAATACATCTATGTATATATTGGTGTGCAGACAGAGGTCACTGGGGGTGTCGGTCAGAGCCGGGTTGGTGGGGCCACCGATGGCGATATTGGGCTTGAAGTTTGTAAACAGTGTTCTATGATGTATGGGGACTGTCGCTCGATGGGATATGGAGAGGTATGTGCAAACTGTCAGGAAATCCTCCGCCTACTTGAGACAATTGTTAAGTTTGAGGGGGAGATTGCTGAGCTGAAGGGAAAACTTGGTAGGGCGGGGCTGTCTGGAGTTACGCCTGTGAAAGTGGCTTTCCCAGGCCCGTTGGAACGAAATTTATATTGGGGGGGGGGGGGGGGCTGATATTGCTAATTTGGGTGAACTGGCTGATACTAAATGGGTATGGGGTATCCAGATGCAGAAGGCATCTGGTGCGAGTGCTGAAGGCACAAGCTTTTTTTTGGGGGGGGGGGGGGGGGGGGGGTTAATCCCCCATAAAATTTTTTGAAAAGGGCAATCAAAGGAAGCATTCTGGTAGCTTTTGAAGCAAAAACCTCTTGATTTTTTTAAACGGCAAAAGTTGTTTTTTTAACAAAATGTTTCAAAAATCCCAATAGAACCCCATAACATTTGGGGACGATTCTCACACCGGGCTCACCTGCAGGCCGTGGCCGTATTCCGTCATGCTAAAAAACAGTCAGGCCTTATGGTGGATTCATTAGTTTTATCATACGCCAACGGTTGTCGTGATCTTCTAAGCTGCCAAAAGAATTGCTCAAAACGTTTGCACATCAACATATGCAGGTGCATGTTATACATTCAGTGATACGTTCATAATTCTAATCCAGGGACGTAGTAAGCTAATTTTATTTGGGGGCGGGGGGGGGGGGGGGGGTAGGACCTATATTCCGATGATGCGACGCGTCATCCGAGCGGCGAGTAGGGGGTGAACACGAGAGTGGGTATCCTCCGCCTCGGTTTTCGAATTTAAGATGTAAAAACATGCATTCTGGTTGATTCTGAGCAAAAAATCGTATATTCCTATGACGCGAAGCGTCATCCGAACCGCGAAGAGGCGAGTGGGGGTGAGCATGAGTAGGGGTACCTCCCCGTTTCGTTGGTGGGGGTCCGGGAAATTTTTTTAATTTAAGATGTACAAATATGCATTCTGAGTGATTCTGAGCAAATACATCGTCAATAAGGAAATACGTCAGCTCTCTGATCAATTCAGCATGATTTCCGAGCAGAATGACAGGAATAGTGAACATGCAATGAATTACCCTGTGGTTGGTTGGGGTTTAACATCGCTTTCCACAATTAGGCGAAAACACGACTGTCAGTTTTATTGGTGGAAGAAAGCCCACATGGAACCCACTCAATCCAGTAATCATTAACAGCAATGTCGGAATATGGTAACCAGTGGGCATCCCGTGTGGAGAAACCACCAACCCAGCCCAGTAAAGACTACTTTTGACAAATTTGTGGGGGTGGGGGTGGGGTGGGTGGGTGTGTGCCACTGTTCTAATCTGAGTTAAATAATGTAATGTCCAGTTTTATTCAGATTACATCGGTTGCTCCCATCATGGATAAACTAACGACGAAATATGAGCAAATTATTGGGGGGGGGGGGGGGGGGGGGGGCTGCAGCCCCCCCCCCCCCCCCCAGCCCCCCCGGTTCCGACGGGCCTGTTTCCGAGAAGGATGGAAGGTTGTCGGTGGTTCCAAGAGGAAACATGGGGGTAGAACCTTTGATGTGAATGAGGTAGGTGATGAGGTGGGGGCTGCTAGAAAAGTACGTAGGACAGATGAGGGGGGCCCAGGCCGGAGCAATGCTGTAAAGCGTTTGGCGTGGACTACCAAAAGTGGTAGGAAAGGGGGGCCAGAGAAGCAGGTAGATAGGGGTGTAAAGTCCAAAGGCAGTGGGGAGTGCAGCACCAGAAACAGATTTGATGTGCTCGATTCGGAAGAGACAGAGGAGGAGATGGAGGTAGTTGCAACAGATAGTAGCTTGGGGTCTAGGCCAGGAAAAAGGAGGAGGGATCCGGGGGAAGACCAGGGGAGTAGTCCAGGTAGCTGCTCAGGGCCTGGAAAGAGACGGAGGGACAAGGATAGGAGTAATCCTAGGTCAAAGATACCGATACCGATATTGATTCCGAGTGGGGCTGTTGGAGAGGAAGAGGACGCTGTAAACAATAGGAGACTAGAGGAGATAAATAGGGCGAGGTCCAAAAGTAAGTTGGTGGTTGCGGGAAGTAGCATAGTTCGGGGGATCGACAAGGTTGTCTGTGGTCCGGACAGTAAAAATAGAACAGTTCTGTGCTTTCCGGGGGCTAAAGTGGAGGACCTGAGGGATAGAGTGGACCGTATTGTAGCTGGGTCGGGGCCTGATCCGGTAGTGGTATTACATGTGGGGTCCAATAACATCAGGGAGAGGAAATCAGTTCGTTTGGTGGACACATACAAGGACCTAATTAGTAAGCTACTTAGCAGGAATGCTCGGATCATCGTTTCAGGGGTGCTCCCCGTTATGGGTGGTGGGAATGAGAGGAACTCGCGGATTATGGCACTAAACGAGGAGCTGGAAGAGCACTGCAAAGACTTGGGAGTACATTTCATTGACCACTGGGATTCATTCTGGGGACAAGGAGAGTTGTATGGGCGAGACGGATTGCATTTAAGTAGGATGGGTACAGACCTGTTGGGCCAAAAAATCTTACAGGTGGCTGGGCCTTTTTTGGAGAAAAGGGGGGGTAGGGGACCACAGCCGGTAACCCAGAGTGGCACAAATGCTGGGAACATAGGAAGAACAACAAACATGCACAATACAGGGACATACCAGGGTTATAATAATGTGCCAGTGATGACAAAAAAACAAAGATTCATTAAGTTTGGGTACTGCAACATCCAGGGTCTGCACAAAAAAGTAAGCGAAATATCAACAATGATGGACGAAGGAGACTTCGATATAATGGGTCTAAGTGAGACGTGGACACGACGGGATGAGCGGGTTGATCAGATGAAGGGTTGCGTGTGGATAGGAGCTGGGCGAACTGAGGGTCAGAAACGGGGTGGGGGTGTTGGCATCTACGCTAAAGAGGAATTACAGCCCTCATTGATTACAGATCTCACAGAAGCAAGGACTCAGATTCCAGTATCCAACGAAATAGTCTGGGCAAAAATCAAGTTAGGAAGCAGGAGTGTTGCCGTTGGTGTTGTATACTTAGCAGTGGAGGGAAGTAAGCCCGAGTGGAATGATTCAATATATACAACTCTTAGATCGAATATCACAGAGCTTGGGAGCAGAGGGTTCAGTATTGTCCTAATGGGGGACTTCAATGGGCACATCGGGGATAAGGAGGAGGGCATACAGGGAGGTGATAGGAAAATTAACACGAATGGGAGGAAGATGTTGGACCTATCAAAAGAGCTTGGTTTAAAGATCCTGAACAGGGATGCGAAATGTAAGGGTAAATGGACCTGGGAGAGGAACGATAAGAAAACAATAATTGATTATATACTCACTGACATTAGCGTATGGAGGGAGGTTATAGATGTAGAAATAGATGACGAGGGAAAAAATGACTTGGGTAGTGATCACAACCTGATAACAGTTAAGATTATGGGCAAAAAGACGAATAGAGACAGAAATACCTTCAAGGAAGTTTGGGGACTAAAACAAGGAGCCGACTGGAAGCAGTTTCGGGAAAAACTAAAACCAAATCTTGAATGTATACCTTGGGATGCAAATGTCCAGAGTATTTCAGATGGCATAGTAAATAGCCTAACAGAGGCAGGGAAGGAGTGTATAGGAAGGGTGAGGGTCCCAACGAGAGAGCTTGGATACAGGGTTAACGAGGGACTGAAAAAGGCTATAAAAGAAAGGAAGGTAAAATGCGCTGCTTACAGAAGAAGTAGGAAGCTTAAAGGGGTGGATAACAATGACACGAGACTAATGAAAGGAGAATATGAACTGGCACGGAAAAAGGTGAATGAGATAAAGAATAATAATAGGAAGGAGCGCAATTGCAGTCTTGCCAGAACAATAAAGAAAACGGGGGGTTCGAGCTCAAACGTATTTTGGAACTGGGTTAATAAACGGGGGAAAAGTAGTGTGCAGAGTATCAAAGTGGATGGGGAAAGTACAGAAGATAAAGGCCGTATCGCTTCAGAGTTAGTCAAGCACTGGGAAAAGATAAACGATAGGCGATGGGGCAGTGGGTCCCCACCAAAAAGAAATACACTGGTGGAGGAGAACCTATCCAATCGTGTATGTAGCGAAATAACGGCAGAAGAAGTGCGGAACGTGGTCTCGATATTAAAAAATGGTAAAGCGGGAGGGACTGATGAAATTCCGAACGAATTCCTCAAAAATGGAGAGGAGGCACTTATTGAAGTCCTGACAAACCTTTTCAACCTGGCTCTGCGAAAGCAAGAGGTCCCCAGAGAGTGGAGGGAAAGTAAGGTGTCGTTCATACACAAAAAGGGGGATAAGGAAGTTCTAGATAACTATAGGGGGATATCAGTTAGTAGTAACATCGGAAAAGTATTCTGTAAGGTCATATACGGTAGACTAGAGGAAGTTATTGAAGAGAAAGGTTTTTTAGGAGAAATTCAAAATGGTTTCAGGAAAGGACGAAGAGTCACTGATCACCTATTTACACTCACCCAACTGATAGAATCAACAAAGGCTGAAAAGAAAAAGATGTTTCTGGCATTTTTAGATGTGAAAAAAGCGTACGACCGAGTGTGGAGGGAAGGTATGTGGCGAAAGCTCGAGGGCATCGGACTGGGGGTGACTTTGTGGGAATCATGAAAGCACTGTATACAGATGTGCAAAGCCAACTCAGTCTAGGGAGTATCACTACAAAACGAGTCCCTATGGATATAGGCCTCAAGCAGGGGTGTATCTTTTCACCGATTTTGTTTGCATTGTATGTTAAAGATTTAGGGGACGAACTAATTCAGAGTGCGGAGGGGGTAAATGTTGGAGACATAAAGATACCAGGCTTATTCTTTGCGGACGACATGGTGTTAATGTCTAGAACTGAACAGGGGCTAGAGAAACTGCTGGAAATTGTTGGTAGATATGGGAACACCTGGCGGCTCGAACTAAATGAAAATAAAAGCAAGGTAATACCCGTTGGACGCAAGGTAGATATGACGAAGAGATGGAGAGTGGGGGAGTTCTCAATCCCCGAAGGGGAAAGCAAACAAATCACTGTAGGAGAAACGGGAGAGTATGAGTATCTAGGGGTAAGCATAAATATAACGGGAAGAGGGGTGTACAGAAATTACTCAGCCAAACTGATTCTGAAGGGGAAAAGAATTCTGAACCAACTAAAACTTTTAGGGAAAAATAGTTTCAACAAGGTCTTTGTGGGGAAAACACTGTGGGAGAGGGTGGGTTTACCAAGTATAACGTATGGCACGGACGTGATTCCATTAAACCAAACCGTTATTAAGAAGTTGGAAAATACTCAAAATGATGCCGGCAGATGGATAACAGGGTCGAGTAATGCTGCAGCTTTGGAAGCAGTAAGGGGGGAGCTTGGGTGGATGAAAATCAAGGACAGGGTAGATTTGGGAAAACTGGGTTACTTTAACTACTTGAGAAACCTGCCTGACAACCGGTGGTGCAAATTGATGCTCGATACCATTTGGAATTCTAATATAGAAACGGGGGTGGTCAAAACATGTGAGGGAACTAATGGACAATTACTCTATAGAGGTCACAAACATAGAAGTAGGAATGAAAGAAGGCAAAAGGTTTGTCAAAGAGAGAGTCATGGAAGATTGCAATCGAAACTGGCGAGCAGGGGTTAGCGTGAAAAGATCACTGCAGGGGTTACAATATAAAGAAAAGCCAGCTTTTGAGAAGTACCTAGATGGCACCTTTGGAGGGTCACTGCTGTTCAAACTGAGATCAAGATCACTGGAGCTTCGGGGAAAAATTGGGAGAGATGGGGAAAAGGGATGCCAAATGTGCCACTCTGGAGTAGTGGAGACCCTGGAACATTTTCTCTTGGAATGCCCACAGTATATACCTCATAGAATAAAATTTACTGGAAGAATAATGCAGAAGTGGGGTGAAGAAACAAAGGATAGATGGCTGAAGGGGGACACGAGGGAGAGGGTAGGAATGCTTATTGAAGAAATTGAAAAAGAGGAAGTGAGGGACACTATTAAGCAGTTTATATCTGAATGCTGGGAGGAGAGGAGGGGAAGAGGGGGTGGGGTGCAGGGGGAATGATGGCCTTCTCTTATGAGGACCGCGACAAATCAGCGGCTGGTCAAAGAGTTATTATTATATATGCATCTGGTAACGTTATCAACAATCATAAAAGTTCTCGAGTTAATCCCCTTACTATTGCATTGTAAATAAACTGTGTCTGGAGGTTTATCTTCATTCGTGTAAACTTTATTGACAAAATTACCCTGACCTGGCTTTATCAAGCGTTATTATTGCCGAGAGCGTATCTGGGTAAGAAGAAGAGTATTAATCTGTTATACAAACACGTAATCAGTTTTTCTTCTGTTGGGTATAGAGTTACATGATGCCGCCTAAAAGCTAAAACGGAATGAACAACTCTAAATTTTTCTATCTATTCAGTGTTTTATTTTCACATAAAATCAGTTTTTTACAAAGTAGTAAATTGGTTTTACAAGCAGTTAAAATGGATTTTCAATCAGTTTTAAAAGTGATTTTACAATTGCACCATAAGTAATTTTTACAACAATAAGTAGTTTTTACAATAATTTTGCTGGTAATCATACAAAACATATAATTAAATGTTCAGTAACTGACTCGTGGCCCTGAAAAAGGGCAGTTTTTGTTGTTTTTCTGGACTTTCTCTAGTTATCATCTAAAAACGTGTGTTTTGTTAATAATGGATCAAAAAGGTATTTTTGTTTATCAATTGTGAATTTTTCAGCTTCGTTCATTCCGTAACTTTCTTCATCTCGAAGTCGGTGAGCAGTTTTTCTAATTTTTCCATAGACCGGATGTTGTCTGAAGTGCCTTACTCGACTAATGACCTTAAATAATTTCTTACAGAGGGAAGCTTTCAAGCTGTCTCTTAGAGCTTCCTCGGCCACTTTGATGGCCTAGTGTCTGGGCATGCCATTTTCTACGTACGACACTTTCATTCTCTGAAATTTAGCTGTATTATCTTCATATGCGCCTATGATTAAAGCGCCTATTACGCTCGTTTCGTCATCTTCCTCCTCCACTGAATATTCACTTTCATTGGTTGTTTCACTATCGTCTGACTCTGAATATGTGCTCTCGTTAGAATCAGACGAGTTATACTCTTCGTTTGACTCCGAGTATGTGCTCTCGTTTGACTGAATGCCTTCATCCGTCATCCCAAACCTCTTGAGGCGGGGGCGCGGTGGCTCAGTTGGTATAGGTGCAGGCTGCAAGCCGAGAGGTCCTCGGTTCGAATCCCACCTGCGGCAACCGCGTTGTGTCCTTGGGCAAGACACTTCACCCCAATTGCCCCATGTGGGGGCACGGCGTCGTTATGTACTAAGGCGTGCTGCAGGTCGATGGTGCACCTGTCTTCAACCAATGCTAACCCTGATTGTGTGGAGTTGGTATGTTGAGGAGGTGACAGTTTCTCGCCGTTGCTCGGTGGTTCTCTCCGGGTACTCCGGCTTCCTCCAGCTTCGTGTCTTTTGAGTGTGACGGTTCTTGAGAATGCTTTCCTACAAAATTTACAGTTGTGGATCGGCATGTCTAATCTCTTTGAACGCTCAGAGAACAAATGAGAACTGTGGGGGGGGGGGGGGGGGGGGGGGGCAACCCGATTTATAAGACAGTGCAGAGTATCCCCAAATACGCGCATGTATACATAAGTTTTACATACGGGCACATCAGTTTACACATGTGCGTATCGGTTTTCTTCGGTTTTCATCAGTTTTCTATCAGTTTTCATCGGTTTTTAAACATGTGCACATCGGTTTTACTCATGTGCACATCGGTTTTACTCATGTGCACATCGGTTTTACACATGTGCACATCGGTTTTTCATCAGTTTTATGCATGTGCACATCAGTTTTACTCATGTGCACATCGGTTTTAACCATGTGCACATCGGTTTTACACATGTTCACATCGGTTTTCATCAGTTTTCATCCGTTTTTCATCGTTTCTTTTTTCATCGGTTTTCATCGTTGACGTGGCTACCATAATACATAAAGTGGGAGGGTTCCCCTCCCTGTACCCAAAGCCCGTTGGGGGCCCAAGATGGCGGATGACAAGATGGCATCTTCCCCCATGATATCTGTGACGTGGTTAATTTGTTTTTACAAGTAAGCAAACAGTTTTCACAAGTAAGCAATCATTTTTTTTTTACAGAAATTAAAACAGATCAAACAGTTTTTACAACAATGAAATCAGTTTTTACAACAATGAAATCAGTTTTTACAACAATAAAATCAGTTTTCATAGTAAGCAAACAGTTTTACATCAGTTTTTCATCGTCTTACATCGGTTTTAACCCTTTACCCAACGTAACGGCCAAAACCGGCCAGCGCTATTCTCAAAAATCGCCAATTAATTTTCAAAATATTTTCATTTTATGTCTCAAAAACATAGGTTATGACCCCTCGTTGGAACGAGCTCGTCGAGCTCGTTCCAACGAGGGGTCATAACCTATGTTTTTGAGACAAAAAATGAAAAAAATTAGTTATTCAAGAATTTTTTTTGGAAGTGTCGTCTGCTTTTCATGTTAGGTAAAGGGTTAAAGCACATTTTAGTGACTCTTTAACACCAGAGTGACCATTTTAGAGATCCTAAAAAGGGTCTCAGAGACCATTTTAGGGTCAAGTGACGCCCGGGATTGGGTGGTCCTATTAACAAAAACACCCATTCAAATTCTATTTCCTTTACAATTTTGGACTCGGAAACATGGCTCGTGGCCCTCCATTGGAGTGAGCTTGTTGAGCCCGCTCCGGTGGGGGGGGGGGGGGGTCAAGAGCTGCGTTTTGGAAACAGAAGATAAATAATGTCTACTGGTTCAAGACGTCTTTTGTGCAACTGCCGTACTCTATCCGTGTTGGGTAAGGGGTTAACCCTTTACCCAACGTAACGGCCAAAACCGGCCAGCGCTATTCTCAAAAATCGCCAATTAATTTTCAAAATATTTTCATTTTTTGTCTCAAAAACATAGGTTATGACCCCTCGTTGGAACGAGCTCGTCGAGCTCGTTCCAACGAGGGGTCATAACCTATGTTTTTGAGACAAAAAATGAAAAAATTTAGTTATTCAAGAATTTTTTTTGCAAGTGTCGTCTGCTTTTCATGTTAGGTAAAGGGTTAATCTGGAGTACAGGTCGGTAGGGATGGGACGATTCACCGATGCATCGCGATACGACCCGTCACGATACGTGCACCGATACAGAGGCCAAATATCGCGGGATCGCGATACAGTTTTATCACCCAGACAAAGTGTGTGTTGGGGCCTCGCAGGACATAGTTGTATGTCAACTGGGAGCCTACATGACAACTAGGTGCGTGTATTCACTAATAAAAGCCAACAACTTTCGCCATGCCTCCAGGCAAACCCAGGGAGACAAATGAGCAGTGTCGCATCACGAATCACGGCGCAAATAGCATTGATAATTTGACAGAAAAGTATATTGTCATTTCGATTCGCGCACAGAGTCAATCAGTTATCGTGGTTGCACATCAAGGGGGCTAACACACCGCGCCAACGATTTTGAAAACATCAACAGTAGCAACCTCGTCAGGTGAGGCCCGGCCTCACTTGTTGATCAGGTTTTAATAAAAATGTTTCATGGAATGAAAACGCCAGAGTGGCCGATGTAGGACTTCATGCAAACCGGGTTCATTGTGACAAGCAAGCTTTTCAGATGCGATTTTTATCGAGGGAGGCTGTGGTTTGGGAAGTTGGTGGGACAGCTCACACAGGGCATGTAACTCAGGCTGTTACTGGCTGTTTCTCAGAAAATTCTGACGTTTCTGGAAACGTGTTTGAAGCATGACGAATAATCCTAAAACTTCACAGTTTGGGTACGTCAACGTTGCATTTGTCCTTTTTGCCTTGGTCCATGGAGTATTGGAGAATAAAAACACAAACACCAATAATGCGTATATAGATTTTTTTCTTATTTTATTTCACCGGTCAAACATAAAACACACAATTTGATTTCGTTGTACACTGCATATCATCCACGAGACAACGATACGAACTGCCCCGACAATGAAATGGAGTGACGACTTCACTTGGGGGATGATCACATGTGTGAGTCCAATTTGAGGTGAGATAAATATCGCTCGCCATTGTTTCCCAAAATCGAAGGACTTTCCAGGTAGGCAGATACATATAAAGTATCATTGTTTCCCTGTTTCTGTACTCTACGTCCATATATACGGTGACACAGCAATAGGGAAACAACAATACTTGATATATATCGCGATACGCAATCATATCGTGAATGGTGTATCGAGATACGTATCGTATCGTAACCCAAGCGTGTCGTCCCATCCCTACAGGTCGGGGCCCCCAGACGACGATGTGTGCGCTCGACTACTGACACTTGTGTAATGTATACAAATACTGTTTCAACTAAGGAACTAAAGTCACTCACACCTGCTCAGGGACCGACCAGGAATATTTAAAATACGCTCTAGCCTCGAGCCTATTTTTTCAATTCATGCGCCAGATTTCAATTTACGGAGTCACACTGCTGTTTGTAACACACACTGCAAGTATGTAATAGCTCTCATCATTTTCATTTAGTACACTATAGCAAACATTAATCTTCACTGTGGTTTCTGATCAAGTCTTGGCTGCCTATTTAGGCAGCCAAGACTTGATCAGAAACCACAGTGAAGATTAATGCTTGGTAATTAAGACTTGAAGTATTAACTTAAGCACTCTACAACAATGATAAATGATAATCATATATATAATACATGTAAGAGTGTCTCTCTCGATTATCCATCGAAAGAATATCAAAATATGATCTGAGAAGTTACGCGCCAACTGAGAAGCCTATCTCTGAGATTTAAGAGCAAGGTCCTGATGTTTCAGAACCAATTACGCACTGGCGCATGCCCAGGTCGGTCCCTGCCTGCTATTGACATTGATAACTATTTGTAATCTTGTTTTGGGAGGAAACGGCCTTGTATAAGTTTATAGCTTCCTGCCGAATCCACATCAATGTGTGTAACAATTTTTATTATATATTCTTGAAATAAATATTGTTTAAACTAATTTCAAAAGGGTCCCGAAAGTTGAAGTTGGCGTAACAGTATAAACCTATGGCCCAAATTTTCTCACCCCGGCTCTGACTGTGTGACACTAAGAGCTCGCATATTCACTGTTTATTCGGCATTTTACGATCATCATTTTATTTTTGTGGCATATTTTAATGTTTGTGTAAATGATTTAGAAGTATATTCTATTCTTTTGAATAAAAGTTACTCACGAATATCCTCAAATATTTAGAAACACAAAGGTCGAAAATAGTCCCGTTTGGTTGTGTGAGATAATAAGGAAATGCCAGTCCGTTTCAAATTCCGGAGTTCCATATTTCGATTATTTTCAGCACGCGCAAAACAAAAACGTCACGACTGTCCGGTATTCCCCAGTTTGTTTGTTTTGTTTTGTGAGAAAAAGCAGGGGGTTCGTTGATTATAATTGTCTCTTAATACTCTTATGCATGAAATGCACCTAGTCCAAACTTGGACCCACAGTCCGTAATATAATTTTTGGGGTTGGTACGGCCTGTAGGTCCAACGCTCTCGATCCCTGTGCTGTACTATACGACCTGCAAACGATTTACTTGCAGGTCTATCTCGCCTCGTGAGAACAATATGGCATATCCAGAAGCTTTCTGAAATTCTGTTATTATGTGACCGAAAGAAGGATAATTGTAAAAAACAAAAACCTCTATGTCGGAAGCGCTTGGTCACCGTATTGCTCAGAAACGAAAGATTCATATCGTCGAAGTGGTTCGAGAAAATGAAGTTGGCAGCCATGTTTTGTATTTTTAAACATAATGACGTCATTCCTTCCTTAAGGGGACGTCCAACCTAACTTTGGTCAAATTTCATGTAATTTTCTTTCAAGTCTAAAAAAGGCCCAAAATGAATAACCCCAATAAATTATATACCAAAATGCTTGGAATGAAACATAGAACATGTGGAAACTAAAATTTGCCATGGAACTGCTGCCATGTGTAAATAGCACCACCTGAAAGTCTGCTATGGCATAAGTAAGAGAACAAAATTTTTACAATAAAATACCTCAAAATAAAATAACAGCTGTATTCTATAAACATTTAAGTACATACTCGAAGAAATCTTTTCCTCATTCATGAAAGTAATGAAGATTGAGACCAAATGTTATAAGTGGAGTGCTCACTGATTGAAGGCAGACATTTTCTTTTGTTTATGTTTTGATTTGGGGAGTTCAACAAAGGTCAACTTGAAGGAGTCCACCAGAAGAAGTATGGAAGGACAAAAGAGTGTCTCCCAATATAAAGATGTATGTGTTACTGTGGTGGTTTGGAAACTATGATATTCTCCTATGTACAATGCACTGCAAAGTCATACATTGTAGTTGAATAAATATATTTACAAACCCCTTGCACTGTAACCCCTTTTATCCCATGCATCAATTTGATAGTGATTAAATTGTTAAATTTGTCTGGTTTATCAATAAGTATATTAGCTTTGTTTAACTCTTGGACACCAATATACTCATGATATCTGTTGGAGAAGAAATAAGGGTAACTGTAACCTGTCACTGCAATAAACCATCTAAAGTACTTAAAAGTACATTGTCATTCAAAACACATCAAATCAACCTTACATAACCATTATTGCATGTACTTTCCCCAAGGAGGCTTATTGACATATTGAGATCAGAAGGGCACATCCAGAGGGTCTCACATATTTTTTTCAAGAATGCAGTACACAAAGCAATCCCCAAAAGATTACAAGTGAGCTCCATTCGACACAAAAAATTTCGGGGGGGGGGGGGGAGGGGCTCTTTTTGAAGATCCTGGCCACACATGTTCCAAACACTATCAGACAGGTAAACCTCCAAATAAGTGTATCTGCAAAAATCATGTTACATTGCAAAACATTCCTTTTAGAGTTTTAGTTCTGGACCTTTCATGCTTCTTACTTCCAACTATAACACTTAATTTATCGATTAATGGGTGAATAGAAAAGTCCTGCCACAATCAACATTTTGAGTTCCATAAGCCTTCAAAACAGCTCCGATAAAAGTGTCAAACATCAGATTGGTGGCTTTATACAGAATATTCATTAGGTTGTTGCTTGATAAGTAATAGGAACAAAATCTTCACAAGAAAATTCTGTAGCAATACAATTGAGAGTATTAGCAGGCACTTTGCAACAAATTGTAACAAATCAACTAGTTCTAAACAAAATTTTCTAACTCAAAAGAGTGAAAAAGTACCACAACTCTGAAAAAATGTGGGAAGAAACACATGCTACAGCAGCTACACAGGCATTGTTTCCCCATGATGCTCGATCACAAAACCAAATATCCTTTAAACTGGAGTAGCAATGGTTGAGATACAAGGGGGAATGTTGGTACATGTAATGATGAATGGGTAAGACTAAGATTAAGAGGACAGGGGTCACCACTGCACGGCCCTAGATGCACCTTTGATTTTCCAACTTCCAGGTCTGGGGCATAATAATCGCAACACACCCACCTTATCAGTTCATAATTTCAGTAAAATAAAAGAAATTATCAATTTGAATTAAATAATAGATGATGGAAAATATTTGGCTTCCTTCGCCTTCTCGTACTATTTAATTACCACAAACAATATCAGTTAAATGCCGACAAACGAAACTGAACGCATGTGGTTTGGTTAAAAAGTAACTCGGCATGAATAATGAAGAAATTGCGAATATTTCATTTATTTAAAAGCCAATTGCAGCTAATATTGACCGTGCATTCGATAATTCGTTTCGGTTTTGACCACACGGCCACGCTGACACTCCGTGACAGCGGTTATGTTTATTGTGATATGCAAATTGGGGGATGGTTTCCGGTGAAGGAGATTTGTCACATTTGTCAGTGTAAAACGATCATAAAAGACACTGATCGACGCTTGTATTACTATGGTTAGTTGCAAGAAAAAACTAAATGCCCAGCATCGTCCAAGCGCACCTTATTTAAAAGCACGAATGCATCATTTTCAACCGATCTTCAATCGGTCCTTTGCAGACATCAAACATACCCGCCTTCAAATTCCATGGTTACTAGGAAGTAAATAACTTCGCAGCGACAGGGGGAAATTAACACACTCAATATAGTTCCAGGTCACTTGGAATATATTTCGTGAAAAAGTGATTTCTGAAGCATTCTCCTTACTTTGTTATGAATATTGCCTTATTTTATGTGTATCGTCCCAATTTTATACACTCGGTTATTTTTTTTACAAGTGGTTCATGTTGTCTTTCTAGTGCGCAATAATTCAGATTTTTTGTCAACAAAAAAGTTCAGACGGCCTGTAAACACGAGAGGGAATTTCGAACCATATTTTGCAGTTATGACATTAACAGCTCAAGTACTTGCTGTCACCTGTTTGCAAATCCGCTCATACATTGTCTCGAACAAATAAAGGGCGTGATCACGTCCTTGCATTCTTACGATTGCCCAAATTGAGTATTTCTGCAAGAACCACATCGTAATCACATGACCGGAAAAACATCGTTGAAACATGGCCACATCCGGAACATCAAAAATTTGTGTTGGTGTTATTACATTCAAACGTCAAAACCCACCAGAGTGTGTGTCAAAAAAATACTTTCTCCGAGTCTGTAGTATGTTATCATTATATTGAGGACAAGGCTTTCGAATTACCGATTATTTTGTGGTTTTACCGGTTCGTTACTTATGCCATTTGCAAATTAATCTTCTTCAAAATCATAAAATTCACTTTTTTTCCTGAAAAAAATTATATGTACCTTTTCTATGCACTTTACTCATTATTTTGATATATAATTTGCGTTTCCTTACTTCTCTTATCTGTTTCTGAGGCATTGGGAAAAATGTCAAAAAATTGACCAAAGTTAGGTTGGACGACCCCTTAAGCGATTGGTTGCAATCAGGGAATCCCTGGTTGAAACCTATAAAATTAGCTATTCTCCGCTGAAATTCCAGCTAACTTCTTAGAAGGCAAAAAGTAAACCAGGGCAGGTAATCATAATGTTTGCAAAGAATCAATTTTTGTTAATTTCACCACAGGAGTCTGTAACTTGACATACATTCATGCAATATGATATATACATATACAATCGAGCGAATCGAGGAAGGAGTACCTCGCACCCTCGACTGGTCATATCACATCCACGCCTCGCATTACGATTCAAATCAACTTGTCACTTATTTTTCTCTTCACCCTTACTAATGATTTATCTGTCTAACGGCTGAATGGTTGGATTCACAATTCTTGATTACTTACTTTATTACACGATTTTCCTCCAAAAAATGACGGAATTGAAATCTGCCGCGACACATGTCACCCAACGCGAAAGCAAACTTGTCGAATAAGTCGGAATTGGAAGCGGACCGAATAGAACTTGAAAACTCATAAATGCATTTGTTGAAATTGCTGCGTTTGATTTGACATCAATTTACAGTGTTAAAATAAAAATGGTTTATCATTATCGGCACTACAGTTAATGTAAGCATATAAATATGGGACTTGTTCTCTGTGCCCATGTCAAATGTGGGGGAAGATGCCCAAACATACAACATTTTCGCCCAAATCAGCTTCCACCTCACCCAACCGCCCCCACAATTTTACCTAAACCGGTCGCCAACATTTTCACCTAAACCGATCTCCAACAATTTTTCGCTCAATATGGCCTTCGAGTGACTTTTCCCATATGAGTTAAGGTTATAATTTTCTTTCTCTCTTCCTAGATGCGGGAGTGGGGGGGGGGGGGGGGGGGGGGGGGGGGGCATCATTTTCGCATGGATTCTAAGCTACATATTTTGTGAAGGACGCTGGCTGAATTGAGTTTTTGTGTGAGAACATTTACATTTGGCGACTGAATGGTTCGGTGTACTAATTGCCAGAAATAATTTTCAAACGCATACATTTTAACCCCCCCCCCCCCCCCCCCCCTCCTACCGAACCAATTTGGAAAAAATCGTATGTTTCTGTTAGTTTCATATGTTTTCGGGAAAGTTTGGGTTGCAAAAATAAGGAAAACTGTCCGATGAATTTGATTTTCACAATGCAACTTTGGACTTTTATCACACAAAAGTTTTCGACCAAATTCCGTCAGGCACTCCCCCCAAAAGTGACAGATTTCCTCTAATCACGCTGGGGACAGAGGGGCAACATAAGCACAAACAATTGGCAAAACTTGCGTTTACACTTATGTTGTGTCATGATATAGCCCAAATGCTGACCATGACGTTAAACATCAATAAATATAGAATGTACTGGTGTGCTGCAGTGGCGTAGCCACAGCCCCCCCCCCACCCTCTCCCCCTCCCCCCCGCAAAAAAAAACACACAAAAACCCAAACAAAATATTGATCTAATGCAAGTTTCAAACAACTTAAGAGCCCAAAAATGCTCTCCTATATAGGGCTACACATGCTACAATTGCCAGACTCGATCTTGGAGCAATAAATTTTGCAAAATATTCTCGTGGGATGCCTTGTCCAAACTAGGACCCTCTGGTCGTCACCCCCATCCCATATCCTTGTTATAACTAGTACCCTCCGGTTGTTACCCCCCTCCTCCCATTCCATGAAGAGAAGTGGGAGGAGGGGTAACAGCGGGTGGGTCCTAGCTAGGACTAGGACAGGACCCCGAAACCCCACAACAACTTTACAAATAGCATGCAAATAAAAATGGCTAGGTCCCCAATTATAGAATCCCAGCTATGCCCCTGGTGTGTTGTGTTGTATTACAGTTGTATGCACTTATTTAAGATTTTATTTTCTATAAATAAATCACAATAAAATCACATGGTCTTGATATTGTGACTTTTTTTGGGAGGGGTGGAGGCATAACTTGGAAAAAGGGTTATGCCACAGTTGATTTGCACATGGTGACTCGAAAAATGGTTATGGAATTATGGAATAACAGGCGACACAATGCTACAGGAATTGTACATTTTTAGTAATTTGGCCGCAAAATATCTATAGCCTATGTGTCTTTTTATACAAAAGGTTCGGCACATCTGTTGTCATACCGTGGCATGGGTTATGGTTCTGGTCCAAATTACAAAATTATCAGTAGTATGTCTCGAATGTTTCACCTCTTATTTGCCGGATCTCATGCCGGATCTCATGTGACGTCATAGTCACGTAACCCAGTGGCACCATGTTGTGTTGTCATGGTAACCCGCGTGAGCGGCCATGTTGTGACGTCATCCCATAGTGATGCGTGGTGTGAGTGCGCATGCGCAGCGCGTGTTGTTGAGGTGATACGTGTTTCCGTCGTCCATTTTGTATACTGAGGCAGCCATCTTAGTTTCTATGGTAGCACGTGGTTTCTATGTTACCCAATTTTTCTGCAATGGGACGGGGTATGTTCAAAGGGTATGTTCTATTGAATCGGAGTAAATCTAATTACCACAAACAACCGGCAATCCCTCCAAATCACCAATTTCCACCAAAGTCACCGAAATTGGCTTTATTTGATACGGATTTCCCATTTTATCGGCTTAGCACGTAGTACTATAGTACCAAGAGGGCCCCTGGGGGTAAGTTCGATTGAACAGGAGTAAATCTAATTACCACAAACAACACGACAAATTGTACTGTTTCGAATTCTCTCAAAATTCTAAGCTTCTCTCTATATATGCAATAGTTTTCCTCTATTTGACCATGTTCCTTTGTTCTTGAGTATACTTAAGTTGCGTAGAAGAGCCTATCAACTGGAACAGCTTTGCTTATTGTTACTATATTTAGCTATTCTGGTCTATTCTTTTTAGTTCTGACCCTATTCCAAGTACTCTTGTTGTTTCATTTATCTAGATCATTTATATAAATTATAACTAACCGATCAGATTGCTTGATTTCCCATAATCTGTATACAGAGTTATCTCCCCTTATTACAGTGAAGTTCCACCCGATTCTCATTACCTCTATATCCAATGGCCATATCCCATGTAATCCCTTATTGTGAAACGTCTCTGGTTATGGAATCCCTTTTTTGTCGTATGAGGCCACGAGGGCTATGTAAAAGCCCCCAATGAGTCCTCATTTATTATCCCTCATAGCCTCATTGAATTTTGAGGTTATGAGGACCATTAAAAATCCTCAGTGAGGTATAATTTACTACGACTCTTACCCTCATTTCAGTAATTAACAGGTATATCCTATGGAATCCCATTTTTGGGGAAACACCTGTGGCTATGGAATCCCTTTTTTGTCGTATGAGGCCATGAGGGCTATGTAAAAGCCCTCCATGAGTCCTCATTTATTATCCCTCATAGCCTCATTGAATTTTGAGGTTATGAGGACCATGAAAAATCCCTCAATGAGGTATAATTTACTACGACTCTTACCCTCATGTCAGTAATTAAAAGGTTTATCCTATGGAATCCTATTTTGGGGGAAACACCTGTGGCTATGGAATCCTTTTTTTGTCGTATGAGGCCATGAGGGCTATTTAAAAGCCCTCAATGAGTCCTCATTTATTATCCCTCATAGCCTCATTGAATTTTGAGGTGATGAGGGCCATGAAAAATCCCTCACTGAGGTATAATTTACTACGACTCTTAGCCTCATTTCAGTATTTGAGGATACCTATGGCTTGGTATTGTATTATTCGAGGATACCTATCGAGGATACCTTTTGGAGAATCCCTTTTGTCGTATGAGGCAATGGGGACCATGAGTAATCCCCCAACGGGGTCTAATGTAGTCTTTCCACGGCTTCCATCTTGTCGCCAAAGCTCCAAGGCCACTACAGGTCTATGACCCATCTGTCCTATCATTAGCTTCTGCAGCAGGCTTGTTTCATTGCGGCCTTGTACCAGTACTATTGACTAAACTATCATCCATCAATATTTACTTGTATCACTACATCATAGCTTCAAAAACGTTCAATGAGATTTCCCCTGTAAACATATAAGGCATTCCGTAATTGAGATTCCTAGCCGAGTCCGTAAAATTTGGATTCCGTGATTTGACATCAACACACGAGGGTAATGCCCTTCCCTATTGGAAGAATTTAGTTCAAAGGGTTGTAGTTCATTCAGTTAAAATTCAGATCACTTTCGGTATATTTTCATTAAGTTTAAAATTCATTCAGTTCAAAGGGTGGTAATATCATCATTACGTTATGGTTAAAAAATATATACTCGCCCATAAAAGAAAGTGTGCATTGCAGAGATTGATCAAACTCCAAACAAATAATTTCGTAGGTGTAAAGAGTGTTAACCTGTTCATGAATAAGTTATATTGAACACAAAAACAGCTTTCCCCGTTAAAATTGCATTAACGTTAAATGACGTGCTGCACGTTTGTGAAAAGGCATGTTTTGCACGTGGAGAGTCTGGAAATTCATGCAGCAGTGTGAATCCTTGGGTATTTAAACACTAAAGTAAGGCCTTCCTATCGTTCACTTTCAAACTTTCGCTGCTGTTAAAACGACTCCACATTAGCATGCCAAGATTGACAATGAATCAACGTCTCCTTGCCCTGGGTATGATTAGAGCTGGCAGAACACACAGAGAGGTTGCCTAGCATTTGAACTGCCACCGTAACACTGTAGACAGGCTAGTCCATCGACATGCACAACATGATGACGTTCGAGACCGACCCCGCACCGGGAGACCCCGAGTTACCACCCCTGCACAAGATCGGTATATCCGTGTCGTCCATCTCCGGAACCGGCAACAAACGGCAATGACGACAGCCAGGAACATCCCTAACCTGAGACGGATACATCCTCAAACAGTAATCAACCGGCTGAGTGAATACGGCTTACGTCCTCGAAGACCTGCAATTCGTCCGATTTTGACGTTACGTCATCGTCGTGCTCGACTGCAGTGGTGTAGACAACATCAGGCATCCCTAACACTGGTGGCGACGTGTTTTATTCACAGATGAATGTCGTTTCCATCTTTCATCATCAGATTGCCGCCAGAGAGTGTACAGACGTCGAAACGAACGCTACGCAGATCCATGTGTCGTGGAGCGAAACCGTTATGGGGGAGGGTCTCTCATGGTGTGGGGTGGCATCACTGCCCGTAACAGAACTGAGCTGGTCATTATTGATGGCAATCTCAATGCAGCCAGATATCGTGATGAAGTGCTTACACCTGTTGTTGTCCCATTTCTGCAATGTCACGGCCCCGGCGTCATTCTGCAGCAGGACAACGCCCGACCCCACGCAGCTCGTGTTGTTCAACAGTATCTGCAGCAACAACAAGTGAATGTTCTTCCCTGGCCCGCAAATTCGCCCGATATCTCACCCATTGAGCACGTATGGGACGAAATGAAACGTCAGCTACGCCGGCTTCCCCATGCACCGTCAACGCTTGTGGAACTCCAAAGACAGCTTATCAGAATATGGAACAACATCCCACAACACTTCCATGCTAACTTGTTCGCTTCCATGAGGCGTAGATGCACATCAGTAGTCGGTGCAGACGGAGGTCATACCAGATATTGAGTGTGTGACTTTTGTGTTTGACCCTTAGTGTCGTTGACTCTCCATGGCACCAAGAGTATTCGTCGTAGCGTAATGAAATTTCTCGTGTTGATCACAATTTGATTCATCTGTGATTGAATAAAATTGCCATGAATGAAAATGATATATATCTTTTTTTGGTGTTATTTTTTAGCATGCACACTTTCTGTTTTGGGAGAGTATAGTTCACTCAGTTCAAAGGGGTTTACACTAAGTTATATTTTCATTAAGGCTGTAAACTTTGTTCAGTTCAAAGGGTTCGTTCAAAGAGTTCAAGGGGTTAACATTGGATTATATTTAGGGTTATAGTTCATTCAGTTGAAAACTTTATTGGGTCAGTTCAATTTTCTTCACTTTGTTTTGTTCACTTTGATCTTAGTTCCGCTGGATCTTTGTTCACTTTGTTCTGTTTCCTTCGATCTTGATTGTGTTGGATCTTCGTTCACTTCATTCGAACAGTTGTCTTGTATCTGTTCATAATTCAGTTCTGCTCAGTTCGACCTTCGTTCACTTTGTTACGTTCACTTCGATCTTGCTGGTCATGATTAGCCATTGTGCATAAATATGTGGCCTTAAACATCAATAATTAATAAATAACTTCGATCTTGGTTCTGTTGGATCTTCGTTCTGTACATTCGTTGTTTTGTAGTGGTTGTTGTATCTGTTCAGGTTCCTGTAATAATAATTGGGTGTTAACAATCCCTTTCCATATCCTCGTGTGTTGATGTCAAATCACGGAAGCCAAATTTTACGGACTCGGCTAGGGATCTCAATTACGGAATGCCTTATATGTGTACAGGGGAAATCTCATTGAACGTTTTGAAAGCGTAAAGCATTGATGTAGTGATACAAGTCAATATTGATGGGTGATAGTTTAGTCAATAGTACTGGTACAAGGCCGCAATGAAACAAGCCTGCTGTAGAAGCTAATGATAGGACAGATAGGTCATAGACCTGTAGTGTCTTGGAGCTTTGGCGACAAGATGGAAGCCGTGGAAAGACTACATTAGACCCCATTGAGGGATTACTCATGGTCCTCATGGCCCCAGACGACAAAAAGGGATTTTCCAAAAGGTATCCTCGATAGGTATCCTCGAATAATACAATACCAAGGCATAGGTATCCTCAAATACTGAAATGAGGCTAAGAGTCGTTGTAAATTATAGCTCATTGGGGAATTTTTCATGGTCCTCATAACCTCAAAATTCAATGAGGTTATGAGGGATAATAAATGAGGACTCATTGAGGGATTTTACATAGCCCCCATGGCCTCATACGACAAAAAGGGATTCCATAGGCACAGGTGTTTCCCCCAAAATGGGATTCCATAAGATATACCTGTTAATTACTGAAATGAGGGTAAGAGTCGTAGTAAATTATACCTCATTGAGGGATTTTTAATGGTCCTCATAACCTAAAAATTCAATGAGGCTATGAGGGATAATAAATGAGGACTCATTGAGGGTTTTTACATAGCCCTCATGGCCTCATACGACAAAAAGGGGATTCCATAGCCACAGGTGTTTCCCCAAAAATGGGATTCCATAGGATATACCTGTTAATTACTGAAATGAGGGTAAGAATCGTAGTACATTATACCTCATTGAGGGATTTTTAATGGTCATCATAACCTCAAAATTCAATGAGGCTATGATGGATAATTAATGAGGACTCATTGGGGGCTTTTACATAGCCCTCATGGCCTCATACGACAAAAAAGGGATTCCATAACCAGAGACGTTTCACAATAACGGATTCCATGGGATATGGCCATTGGATATAGAGGTAATGAGAATCGGATAGAACTCCACTGTAATAAGGGGAGGTAACTCTGCATACAGCTTATGGGAAATCAAGCAATCTGATTGGTTAGTTATAATTTATATAAATGATCTAGATAAATGAAACAACAAGAGTACTTGGAGTAGGGTCAGAACTAGCAAAAATAGTCCAGAATAGCTAAATATAGTAACAATAAGCAAAGCTGTTCCAGTTGATAGATTCTTCTACGCTACTGGAATATACTCAAGAACAAAGGAACATGGTCAGATAGAGGAAAACTATTGCATATATAGAGAGAAGCAGAGAATTCTGAGAGAATTCGAAATAGTACAACTTGTCGGGTTGTTTGTAGTAATTAGATTTACTCCACTTCAATCGATCACACCCCTAGGGGCCCCCTCGATACTATAGCACTACGTGCTAAGCCGATAAAATGGGAACTTCGTGTCAAATAAAGCCAATTTCGGTGATTTTGGGTAGCTTTTGGTGATTTGGAGGGATTGTCGGGTTGTTTGTGGTAATTAGTTTTACTCCGATTCAATCGAACATACCTCCGAACATACCCCGTCCCATTGCAGAAAAATTGGGTAACATAGAAACCACGTGCTACCATAGAAACCAAGATGGCGGCCTCCAGTATACAAAATGGACGACGGAAACACGTATCACCTTAACAAAACGCGCTGTGCATACGCATTCACCCCACGTATCACTATGGGGATGACGTCACAACATGGCCGCTCACGCGGGTTACCACGACAACACAACATGGTGCCACTGGGTCACGTGGCTATGACGTCACATGTGATCCGGCATGAGAACCGGCAAATAAGAGGTGAAACATACGAGACATACTACTAATATCAACACGCCATATAGCTTATGAGACATTACTGGGAAAATGTGGTCGATATTTTTCCAATTAAGGCCACAAGAGTCAGGAACTTGTCCTATGGGCCATATAATATCCTCTAGAGGGTTTTATATGTGGCCCACGTGACAAGCTACAGATTCCTGTGTTAGGACTCAAACTATGGGAGGTGTATTTGTTAAATGCGAATATTCCTTGTAAAACGTGATAGGTAAACGGATTTTCAGTTGTGTTCCGAAAAGTATCAATATTCTATTATTACTTACAGCAACAGCAGAAGGTTAACGTCTTGCAAATTTGCCATGCTGCAGTTCTCCGCGATTCATAAGAGCTAATAAAAACTTTATGGGTTCCCGCAGTCAAATATAACTTTAGACATGTTAAAGCGATTCAAATTTCTCGGGGATTTCGTCATACGGTAAACGCTTTGTTGATCCCGTTATGTAAACCTGTCGACTGTTTACTTCTGCTTCGCGAAGAGGCATGGTGTCGCGGCAGATTTAAATTCTGTCATTTTTTGGAGGAAAATCGTGTAATAAAGTATATAATCGAGAATTGTGAATCCAACCATTCAGCCGCCAGATAGATAAATCATTTGTGAGTAAGTGTGAAGTGAAAAATAAGTGGTAAGTTGATTGAAGTTGATTGAATCGTAATGCGAGGCGTGAATATGATATGACTAGTCGAGGGTGCGTTGTTCTCCCTCGATTCGCTCGGTTTTTTGTATATTTCATATTGCATGCATGTATGTTTAGTTACAGACTCCTGTGATTTCACAATAATAAATTATTCATTTTGGCAAATGACATTTTTAAAGAGTCACGTTATAGTTCTAACCTCCAAGATAATCATATCTCACGCATTCCAGAAAAATAAAAATGATCACTCATTTTAGGTTTCCTTCATTTTGTTTTCGATAATATCTGTGTGCATGGCTGTCTTCACACTTCGTGAGTATCAGCTGAAAGCTTTGATGAACACTACCTGACAGTTACTAAGCAATCAGCAACCAGAGCCAATCAACACCTTTTTCCTACAGTACGTGGAGCGTGTATTATCATTAAATCACCCCCAGAGTAGAGATTCCACCCAAGCAATAATTGCAAATTTGTTGCAAAGCATAACAAGCACAATCAAAGTTTCAACCAATGGACCTCCGGGTTAAACCCGGAGGTCCATTGGCTGAAACATTGCTTGTGTTTTTTGTCCATATGTTCAAAATTCGAAAATTATAGCTTGGGTGATAACTCCACTCTGCGGGTGATTTAGTTACAATCCACTCTCCACGCACTGTACAATATCTACAATATCTATCTACTTACAACATGGAATGCAAAAGGAGTACGAAAGATAACAGCAGTAGAAGGGAATGAAGTGTGGTATAAATAAGGTTAGTCAAAATCATGTTTCTTTCCACTGCAAAGGGGGAGGCCACGGTACTCAAGAGGCCTCAAAGGGTGGGTGCTCAAGCCAAACCCCAAAAAGGGAATATCTCAGACATACAGAAAAAAATGGCGATTGGAGGTGCTGACACGTAGATTCGAGCTCCTGACTAAACGGGTGGTTAAACATTATAGTGAAAGTTTCTCGTTCAAGTGGTGGATATCATGACTGCATGTTAAACTCTTGAAAAGGACTATGGTAGTTGTGGATTTTGTAATTTAATTTCCTGGGAGAATTGCGCGTTAATTCTATTGGTATTCTATTGGTATTTCCATCAATTCGAGGCATATTATTGATTATTATATTGATATTGTACTGAGTTGAGCTCACCACAACATGATGAATAACAGAAGAAGCTCAGATAAATCAAAACCAACCAATCAGACTTCACTTGTTCAACCTAAAAAGAAAACATTGGGGAAGATATCTGACAAACCATTGTCAGCAAGCCAGCCTATACTTGAGAGGTCAAAGAAGAGAACATCTGAAAAGTTGTCACCGATTGATTGCAGGACAAAGAGTTTTCGCACAACCAGTTCGTTGAGTGACTTAAGTGATATTACGCCAACCGAGATTGAGCATGGGGCAGGTTTTGTTCCAGATTTTATTTCTAGTTCGACCAAATCGAAAAATATAATTGCATGCAATATGTCGGATATGATACTATCAACTGTAACACAAAAACCTTTCTTAGAGAAAATACGAGAGAACCTGTCAACCACCTTTCCTTCAACAATGGACGATTCTAATCTTGAAAATAAACTCTGCTCTCTGTTTAGTCGTTTCAAAGATGAATTCAAGGAGGAATTACAAGGATTCAAAGATGAGCTCCAGAGTCAGCTGACCAGTATATCGGACACTGTTTTACCTGAAGCTGTGAAGGAAATAATGACTCAACACATCATACCATTGCAGGAGGAGGTGAAGAAACTGCGAACAGAAAATCAAGAGCTTTCAGACAAACTTAAATCTCTGCAACCAGGAATTGATAGATCAGCCGAATTGGAATCCAAATTGGAGGAGCAAGAACAATACAGTCGTAGGAACTGTCTGGTTTTTCGAAACGTTCCAGTTGACTCTACCAATATCAAGGAAGTGAACAAATTGACAGACAGATTGGTCCTGATTATTTGTAATTCGACACTTAATGTTAACGTTTCTCAAAGTGACATAAGCAGGACACACGTGCTTGGTAAAGTTCGCCAAGGAAATGGTAAAAGTCAGTGCAACATTATTTGCAGATTCATATCGTACAGACAAAAGCAAGCCGTGTACTCATCCAAACGTTATTTGAAAAACCAACGCGAGAGGATTTTTATAACAGAGTCGTTAACCGCTTTCAGATCTCGCATTATTTCAAAGCTGTCTTCTATGAGAAGAGACAAAGTGATAGCATCATTCTGGACAAACGATGGTCGGATTTTCGCAACCAAAACCCTTGGAAGTATTCCCACATTGATAACCAGTGAATCGGAGTTAGTGAAGCTACAGTAAGTTATAGTAACGCCCATCAGATCCTAAAATAACTCTCGGCCACAGTAACTGGACGTATTAATTCAGCCAAGATAACAGTGATCAAAAAATTATTCCAACTGGAAGGGTTAAAGACTACAAACTGACTTGGTCTTGGCTGTCTCACAGCAGCCAAGATTCGACCGCACACAGAAATTACACACTTTCGTCTCATAATGTAACGTAAAAGAAAAGCAAACCACTCCAGGAAAATAAATTATTCATTAAAGCAATACAAATCTGCCAACGAGTAAACCCCTTCCATATCACCACACCTCCATTCGAATAATTAATACTTGCCCAAAAACGACAGCACAATCCAATTTCCTCATACAGATATTACCAGAGTGTCACACAACTACTGCTTACTTCAGGTGAGAGATGTTTACAATAAAGCTATTTGTTACAATTTGTTGGAGAGTTCCTGTCGGGACACACTACTGCTATTCACTTCATGTGAGAGATGTTTACAACAATGGGTGTTTGTTACAATTTGTTGGAGAGTTCCTGTTGGGACTTTCCAACAAATTGTGACAGACTACTCCAGGCTACTCCAGAGATGACACACAACTACTGCTCACTTCATGTGAGAGATGTTTACAATAATAGCTGTCTGTTACAATTTGTTGGAGAGTTCCTGTTGGGACTTTCCAACAAATTGTGACAGACATCTCAAGGCCACTTCAGAGTGACATACTAATACTATTCACTTCATGTGAGAGATGTTTACAACAATAGCTGTCTGTTACAATTTGTTGGACAGTTCCTGTGGGTATTTTCCAACAAGTTGTGACAGACATCTCCAGGCCACTCCAGAGTGACATGACATACTAATACTATTCACTTCATGTGAGAGATGTTTACAACAATAGCTGTCTGTTACAATTTGTTGGAGAGTTCCTGTGGGGAATTTCCAACAAATTGTGACAGTCACCTCCACACTGATACTATTCACTTCATGTGAGAGATGTTTACAACAATAGCTGTCTGTTACAATTTGTTAGAAGGTTCCTGTGGGTACTTTCCAACAGGTTGTGACATAGATTTCCAGGCCACTCCAGAGTGACATGACACACTAATACTATTCACTTCAAGTGAGAGATGTTTACAACAATAGCTGTCTGTTACAATTTGTTGGAGAGTTCCTCTGGGGACTTTCCAACAAATTGTGACAGACACCTCCAGGCCACTCCGGAGCGACATGACATACTAATACTATTCACTTCATGTGAGGGATGTTTACAACAATAGCTGTCTGTTACAATTTGTTGGAGAAGTCCATGGGGGGACTTTCCAACAGATTGTGACAGACACCTCTAGGCAACTCCATAGCGACATGACATACTAATACTATTTACTTCATGTGAGAGATGTTTACAACAATAGCTGTCTGTTACAATTTGTTGGAGAGTTCCGGTTGGGACTTTCCAACGAATTGTGACGGGCATCTCCAGCCACCCCAGAGTGACATGACATACTAATACTATTCACTTCATGTGAGGGATGTTTACAACAATAGCTGTCTGTTACAATTTGTTGGAGAGTTCCTGTGGGGACTTTCCAACGAATTGTGACGGGCATCTCCAGCCACTCCAGAGTGACATGACATACTAATACTATTCACTTCATGTGAGAGATGTTTACAACAATAGCTGTCTGTTACAGTTTGTTGGAGAGTTCCTGTGGGGACTTTCCAACAAATTGTGACAGACATCTCCAGCCACTCCAGAGTGACATGACATACTAATACTATTCACTTCATGTGAGAGATGTTTACAACAATAGCTGTCTGTTACAATTTGTTGGAGAGTTTCTGTGGGGACTTTCCAACAGATTGTGACAGACATCTCCAGGCCACTCCAGAGTGACATGACATACTAATACTATTCACTTCATGTGAGAGATGTTTACAACAATAGCTGTCTGTTACAATTTGTTGGAGAGTTCCTGTGGGGAATTTCCAACAAATTGTGACAGTCATCTCCACACTGATGCTATTCATTTCATATGAGAGATGTTTACAACAATAGCTGTCTGTTACAATTTGTTGGAGGGTTCCTGTGGGTACTTTCCAACAGGTTGTGACATACATTTCCAGGCCACTCCAGAGTGACATGACACACTAATACTATTCACTTCAAGTGAGAGATGTTTACAACAATAGCTGTCTGTTACAATTTGTTGGAGAGTTTCTGTGGGGACTTTCCAACAAATTGTGACAGTCACCTCCAGGCCACTCCAGAGTAACATGACTTGTTTACAACAATAGCTGTCTGTTACAATTTGTTGGAGAGTTCCTGTTGGGACTTCCCAACAGGTTGTGACAGACATCTCCAGCCACTCCAGAGTGACATGATATACTAATACTAATCACTTCATGTGAGAGATGTTTTCAACAAAAGCTGTCTGTAACAATTTGTTGGAGAGTTCCTGTGGGGACTTTCCAACGAATTGTGACAGACATCTCCAGAGTGACATGACATACTAATACTATTCACTTCATGTGAGAGATGTTTACAACAATAGCTGTCTGTTACAATTTGTTGGAGAGTTCCTGTGGGGACTTTCCAACAAATTGTGACAGACATCTCCAGCCACTCCAGAGTGACATGACATATTAATACTATTCACTTCATGTGAGAGATGTTTACAACAATAGCTGTCTGTTACAATTTGTTGGAGAGTTCCTGTGGGGACTTTCCAAAAAATTGTGACAGATATCTCCAGCCACTCCAGAGTGACATGACATACTAATACTATTCACTTCATGTGAGGGATGTTTACAACAATAGCTATCTGTTACAATTTGTTGGAGAGTTCCTGTGGGGACTTTCCAACGAATTGTGACGGGCATCTCCAGCCACTCCAGAGTGACATGACATACTAATACTATTCACTTCATGTGAGAGATGTTTACAACAATAGCTGTCTGTTACAGTTTGTTGGAGAGTTCCTGTGGGGACTTTCCAACAAATTGTGACAGACATCTCCAGCCACTCCAGAGTGACATGACATACTAATACTATTCACTTCATGTGAGAGATGTTTACAACAATAGCTGTCTGTTACAATTTGTTGGAGAGTTTCTGTGGGGACTTTCCAACAGATTGTGACAGACATCTCCAGGCCACTCCAGAGTGACATGACATACTAATACTATTCACTTCATGTGAGAGATGTTTACAACAATAGCTGTCTGTTACAATTTGTTGGAGAGTTCCTGTGGGGAATTTCCAACAAATTGTGACAGTCACCTCCACACTGATGCTATTCACTTCATATGAGAGATGTTTACAACAATAGCTGTCTGTTACAATTTGTTGGAGGGTTCCTGTGGGTACTTTCCAACAGGTTGTGACATACATTTCCAGGCCACTCCAGAGTGACATGACACACTAATACTATTCACTTCAAGTGAGAGATGTTTACAACAATAGCTGTCTGTTACAATTTGTTGGAGAGTTTCTGTGGGGACTTTCCAACAAATTGTGACAGTCACCTCCAGGCCACTCCAGAGTAACATGACTTGTTTACAACAATAGCTGTCTGTTACAATTTGTTGGAGAGTTCCTGTTGGGACTTCCCAACAGGTTGTGACAGACATCTCCAGCCACTCCAGAGTGACATGATATACTAATACTAATCACTTCATGTGAGAGATGTTTTCAACAAAAGCTGTCTGTAACAATTTGTTGGAGAGTTCCTGTGGGGACTTTCCAACGAATTGTGACAGACATCTCCAGAGTGACATGACATACTAATACTATTCACTTCATGTGAGAGATGTTTACAACAATAGCTGTCTGTTACAATTTGTTGGAGAGTTCCTGTGGGGACTTTCCAACAAATTGTGACAGACATCTCCAGCCACTCCAGAGTGACATGACATACTAATACTATTCACTTCATGTGAGAGATGTTTACAACAAAAGCTGTCTGTTACGATTTGTTGGAGAGTTCCTGTGGGGACTTTCCAACAAATTGTGACAGACATCTCCAGCCACTCCAGAGTGACATGACATACTAATACTATTCACTTCATGTGAGAGATGCTTACAACAAAAGCTGTCTGTTACAGTTTGTTGGAGAGTTCCTGTGGGGACTTCCCAACAGATTGTGACAGACATCTCCAGCCACTCCAGAGTGACATGACATACTAATACTATTTATTTCATGTGAGAGATGTTTTCAACAAAAGCTGTCTGTTACAATTTGTTGGAGAGTTCCTGTGGGGAATTTCCAACAAATTGTGACAGTCACCTCCACACTGATGCTATTCACTTCATATGAGAGATGTTTACAACAATAGCTGTCTGTTACAATTTGTTGGAGGGTTCCTGTGGGTACTTTCCAACAGGTTGTGACATACATTTCCAGGCCACTCCAGAGTGACATGACACACTAATACTATTCACTTCAAGTGAGAGATGTTTACAACAATAGCTGTCTGTTACAATTTGTTGGAGAGTTTCTGTGGGGACTTTCCAACAAATTGTGACAGTCACCTCCAGGCCACTCCAGAGTAACATGACTTGTTTACAACAATAGCTGTCTGTTACAATTTGTTGGAGAGTTCCTGTTGGGACTTCCCAACAGGTTGTGACAGACATCTCCAGCCACTCCAGAGTGACATGATATACTAATACTAATCACTTCATGTGAGAGATGTTTTCAACAAAAGCTGTCAGTAACAATTTGTTGGAGAGTTCCTGTGGGGACTTTCCAACGAATTGTGACAGACATCTCCAGAGTGACATGACATACTAATACTATTCACTTCATGTGAGAGATGTTTACAACAATAGCTGTCTGTTACAATTTGTTGGAGAGTTCCTGTGGGGACTTTCCAACAAATTGTGACAGACATCTCCAGCCACTCCAGAGTGACATGACATATTAATACTATTCACTTCATGTGAGAGATGTTTACAACAATAGCTGTCTGTTACAATTTGTTGGAGAGTTCCTGTGGGGACTTTCCAAAAAATTGTGACAGACACCTCCAGCCACTCCAGAGTGACATGACATACTAATACTATTCACTTCATGTGAGGGATGTTTACAACAATAGCTATCTGTTACAATTTGTTGGAGAGTTCCTGTGGGGACTTTCCAACGAATTGTGACGGGCATCTCCAGCCACTCCAGAGTGACATGACATACTAATACTATTCACTTCATGTGAGAGATGTTTACAACAATAGCTGTCTGTTACAGTTTGTTGGAGAGTTCCTGTGGGGACTTTCCAACAAATTGTGACAGACATCTCCAGCCACTCCAGAGTGACATGACATACTAATACTATTCACTTCATGTGAGAGATGTTTACAACAATAGCTGTCTGTTACAATTTGTTGGAGAGTTTCTGTGGGGACTTTCCAACAGATTGTGACAGACATCTCCAGGCCACTCCAGAGTGACATGACATACTAATATTATTCACTTCATGTGAGAGATGTTTACAACAATAGCTGTCTGTTACAATTTGTTGGAGAGTTCCTGTGGGGAATTTCCAACAAATTGTGACAGTCACCTCCACACTGATGCTATTCACTTCATATGAGAGATGTTTACAACAATAGCTGTCTGTTACAATTTGTTGGAGGGTTCCTGTGGGTACTTTCCAACAGGTTGTGACATACATTTCCAGGCCACTCCAGAGTGACATGACACACTAATACTATTCACTTCAAGTGAGAGATGTTTACAACAATAGCTGTCTGTTACAATTTGTTGGAGAGTTTCTGTGGGGACTTTCCAACAAATTGTGACTGTCACCTCCAGGCCACTCCAGGGTAACATGACTTGTTTACAACAATAGCTGTCTGTTACAATTTGTTGGAGAGTTCCTGTTGGGACTTCCCAACAGGTTGTGACAGACATCTCCAGCCACTCCAGAGTGACATGATATACTAATACTAATCACTTCATGTGAGAGATGTTTTCAACAAAAGCTGTCTGTAACAATTTGTTGGAGAGTTCCTGTGGGGACTTTCCAACGAATTGTGACAGACATCTCCAGAGTGACATGACATACTAATACTATTCACTTCATGTGAGAGATGTTTACAACAATAGCTGTCTGTTACAATTTGTTGGAGAGTTCCTGTGGGGACTTTCCAACAAATTGTGACAGACATCTCCAGCCACTCCAGAGTGACATGACATATTAATACTATTCACTTCATGTGAGAGATGTTTACAACAATAGCTGTCTGTTACAATTTGTTGGAGAGTTCCTGTGGGGACTTTCCAAAAAATTGTGACAGACATCTCCAGCCACTCCAGAGTGACATGACATACTAATACTATTCACTTCATGTGAGAGATGTTTACAACAAAAGCTGTCTGTTACGGTTTGTTGGAGAGTTCCTGTGGGGACTTTCCAACAAATTGTGACAGACATCTCCAGCCACTCCAGAGTGACATGACATACTAATACTATTCACTTCATGTGAGAGATGCTTACAACAAAAGCTGTCTGTTACAGTTTGTTGGAGAGTTCCTGTGGGGACTTCCCAACAGATTGTGACAGACATCTCCAGCCACTCCAGAGTGACATGACATACTAATACTATTTATTTCATGTGAGAGATGTTTTCAACAAAAGCTGTCTGTTACAATTTGTTGGAGAGTTCCTGTGGGGAATTTCCAACAAATTGTGACAGTCACCTCCACACTGATGCTATTCACTTCATATGAGAGATGTTTACAACAATAGCTGTCTGTTACAATTTGTTGGAGGGTTCCTGTGGGTACTTTCCAACAGGTTGTGACATACATTTCCAGGCCACTCCAGAGTGACATGACACACTAATACTATTCACTTCAAGTGAGAGATGTTTACAACAATAGCTGTCTGTTACAATTTGTTGGAGAGTTTCTGTGGGGACTTTCCAACAAATTGTGACAGTCACCTCCAGGCCACTCCAGAGTAACATGACTTGTTTACAACAATAGCTGTCTGTTACAATTTGTTGGAGAGTTCCTGTTGGGACTTCCCAACAGGTTGTGACAGACATCTCCAGCCACTCCAGAGTGACATGATATACTAATACTAATCACTTCATGTGAGAGATGTTTTCAACAAAAGCTGTCTGTAACAATTTGTTGGAGAGTTCCTGTGGGGACTTTCCAACGAATTGTGACAGACATCTCCAGAGTGACATGACATACTAATACTATTCACTTCATGTGAGAGATGTTTACAACAATAGCTGTCTGTTACAATTTGTTGGAGAGTTCCTGTGGGGACTTTCCAACAAATTGTGACAGACATCTCCAGCCACTCCAGAGTGACATGACATATTAATACTATTCACTTCATGTGAAAGATGTTTACAACAATAGCTGTCTGTTACAATTTGTTGGAGAGTTCCTGTGGGGACTTTCCAAAAAATTGTGACAGACACCTCCAGCCACTCCAGAGTGACATGACATACTAATACTATTCACTTCATGTGAGGGATGTTTACAACAATAGCTATCTGTTACAATTTGTTGGAGAGTTCCTGTGGGGACTTTCCAACGAATTGTGACGGGCATCTCCAGCCACTCCAGAGTGACATGACATACTAATACTATTCACTTCATGTGAGAGATGTTTACAACAATAGCTGTCTGTTACAGTTTGTTGGAGAGTTCCTGTGGGGACTTTCCAACAAATTGTGACAGACATCTCCAGCCACTCCAGAGTGACATGACATACTAATACTATTCACTTCATGTGAGAGATGTTTACAACAATAGCTGTCTGTTACAATTTGTTGGAGAGTTTCTGTGGGGACTTTCCAACAGATTGTGACAGACATCTCCAGGCCACTCCAGAGTGACATGACATACTAATACTATTCACTTCATGTGAGAGATGTTTACAACAATAGCTGTCTGTTACAATTTGTTGGAGAGTTCCTGTGGGGAATTTCCAACAAATTGTGACAGTCACCTCCACACTGATGCTATTCACTTCATATGAGAGATGTTTACAACAATAGCTGTCTGTTACAATTTGTTGGAGGGTTCCTGTGGGTACTTTCCAACAGGTTGTGACATACATTTCCAGGCCACTCCAGAGTGACATGACACACTAATACTATTCACTTCAAGTGAGAGATGTTTACAACAATAGCTGTCTGTTACAATTTGTTGGAGAGTTTCTGTGGGGACTTTCCAACAAATTGTGACAGTCACCTCCAGGCCACTCCACAGTAACATGACTTGTTTACAACAATAGCTGTCTGTTACAATTTGTTGGAGAGTTCCTGTTGGGACTTCCCAACAGGTTGTGACAGACATCTCCAGCCACTCCAGAGTGACATGATATACTAATACTAATCACTTCATGTGAGAGATGTTTTCAACAAAAGCTGTCTGTAACAATTTGTTGGAGAGTTCCTGTGGGGACTTTCCAACGAATTGTGACAGACATCTCCAGAGTGACATGACATACTAATACTATTCACTTCATGTGAGAGATGTTTACAACAATAGCTGTCTGTTACAATTTGTTGGAGAGTTCCTGTGGGGACTTTCCAACAAATTGTGACAGACATCTCCAGCCACTCCAGAGTGACATGACATATTAATACTATTCACTTCATGTGAGAGATGTTTACAACAATAGCTGTCTGTTACAATTTGTTGGAGAGTTCCTGTGGGGACTTTCCAAAAAATTGTGACAGACACCTCCAGCCACTCCAGAGTGACATGACATACTAATACTATTCACTTCATGTGAGGGATGTTTACAACAATAGCTATCTGTTACAATTTGTTGGAGAGTTCCTGTGGGGACTTTCCAACGAATTGTGACGGGCATCTCCAGCCACTCCAGAGTGACATGACATACTAATACTATTCACTTCATGTGAGAGATGTTTACAACAATAGCTGTCTGTTACAGTTTGTTGGAGAGTTCCTGTGGGGACTTTCCAACAAATTGTGACAGACATCTCCAGCCACTCCAGAGTGACATGACATACTAATACTATTCACTTCATGTGAGAGATGTTTACAACAATAGCTGTCTGTTACAATTTGTTGGAGAGTTTCTGTGGGGACTTTCCAACAGATTGTGACAGACATCTCCAGGCCACTCCAGAGTGACATGACATACTAATACTATTCACTTCATGTGAGAGATGTTTACAACAATAGCTGTCTGTTACAATTTGTTGGAGAGTTCCTGTGGGGAATTTCCAACAAATTGTGACAGTCACCTCCACACTGATGCTATTCACTTCATATGAGAGATGTTTACAACAATAGCTGTCTGTTACAATTTGTTGGAGGGTTCCTGTGGGTACTTTCCAACAGGTTGTGACATACATTTCCAGGCCACTCCAGAGTGACATGACACACTAATACTATTCACTTCAAGTGAGAGATGTTTACAACAATAGCTGTCTGTTACAATTTGTTGGAGAGTTTCTGTGGGGACTTTCCAACAAATTGTGACAGTCACCTCCAGGCCACTCCAGGGTAACATGACTTGTTTACAACAATAGCTGTCTGTTACAATTTGTTGGAGAGTTCCTGTTGGGACTTCCCAACAGGTTGTGACAGACATCTCCAGCCACTCCAGAGTGACATGATATACTAATACTAATCACTTCATGTGAGAGATGTTTTCAACAAAAGCTGTCTGTAACAATTTGTTGGAGAGTTCCTGTGGGGACTTTCCAACGAATTGTGACAGACATCTCCAGAGTGACATGACATACTAATACTATTCACTTCATGTGAGAGATGTTTACAACAATAGCTGTCTGTTACAATTTGTTGGAGAGTTCCTGTGGGGACTTTCCAACAAATTGTGACAGACATCTCCAGCCACTCCAGAGTGACATGACATATTAATACTATTCACTTCATGTGAGAGATGTTTACAACAATAGCTGTCTGTTACAATTTGTTGGAGAGTTCCTGTGGGGACTTTCCAAAAAATTGTGACAGACATCTCCAGCCACTCCAGAGTGACATGACATACTAATACTATTCACTTCATGTGAGAGATGTTTACAACAAAAGCTGTCTGTTACGGTTTGTTGGAGAGTTCCTGTGGGGACTTTCCAACAAATTGTGACAGACATCTCCAGCCACTCCAGAGTGACATGACATACTAATACTATTCACTTCATGTGAGAGATGCTTACAACAAAAGCTGTCTGTTACAGTTTGTTGGAGAGTTCCTGTGGGGACTTCCCAACAGATTGTGACAGACATCTCCAGCCACTCCAGAGTGACATGACATACTAATACTATTTATTTCACGTGAGAGATGTTTTCAACAAAAGCTGTCTGTTACAATTTGTTGGAGAGTTCCTGTGGGGACTTTCCAACAAATTGTGACAGACATCTCCAGCCACTCCAGAGTGACATGACATACTAATACTATTCACTTCATGTGAGAGATGTTTACAACAATAGCTGTCTGTTACAGTTTGTTGGAGAGTTCCTGTGGGGACTTTTCAACAAACTGTGACAGACATCTCCAGCCACTCCAGAGTGACATGGCATACTAATACTATTCACTTCACGTGAGAGATGTTTACAACAATAGCTGTCTGTTACAATTCGTTGGAGAGTTCCTGTGGGGACTTTCCAACGAATTGTGACAGACATCTCCAGCCACTCCAGAGTGACATGACATACTAATACTATTCACTTCATGCGAGAGATGTTTACAACAATAGCTGTCTGTTACAGTTTGTTGGAGAGTTCCTGTGGGGACTTTCCAACAAAATGTGACAGACACCTCCAGGCCACTTTACTGTTACAATTTGTTGGAGAGTTCCTGTGGGGACTTTCCAACAAATTGGGACAGACATCTCCAGCCACTCCAGAGCGACATAACATACTAATACTATTCATTTCATGTGAGAGATGTTCACAACAATAGCTGTCTGTTACAGTTTGTTGGAGAGTTCTTGTGGGGACTTTCCAACAAAATGTGACAGACACCTCCAGGCCACTCAACTGTTACAATTTGTTGGAGAGTTCCTGTTGCGATTTTCCAACGAATTGTGACGGACTTCTCCAGCCACTCCAGAGTGACATGAAATACTAATACTATTCACTTCATGTGAGAGATGTTTACAACAATAGCTGTCTGTTACAATTTGTTGGAGAGTTCCTGTTGGGACTTTCCAACGAATTGTGACGGACATCTCCAGCATACCAGAGTGACATGACATACTAGTACTATTCACTTCATGTGAGAGATGTTTACAACAATAGCTGTCTGTTACAGTTTGTTGGGGAGTTCCTGTTGGGACTTTCCAACGAATTGTGACAGACTACTCTAGGCTACTCCAGGCCACGCCAGAACAACATACTACTACTATTCACTTCATGTGAGCGATGTTTATAACAATAGCTGGTTTATACAATCTGTTGGAGAGTACTCTCCTGTTGGGACACACTACGGCTACTCACTTCATGTGAGAGATGTTTATACTCACTACATGTGAGAGATGTTTACAACAATGTGTGTTTGTTACAATTTGTTGGAGAGTTCCTGTTGGGACTTTCCAACAAATTGTGACGGACACTCCAGAGTAACATGACATACTAATACTATTCACTTCACGTGAGAGATGTTTACAACAATAGCTGTCTGTTACAATTTGATGGAGAGTTCCTGTTGGGACTTTCCAACAAATTGTGACTGACATCTCCAGGCCACTCCAGAGTGACATACTGATAGAATTCATTTCACGTGAGAGATGTTTACAACAATAGCAAAGTGTTACAATTTGTTGGAGAGTTCCTGTTGGGACTTTCCAACGAATTGTGACGGACATCTCCAGCTACTCCAGAGTGACATGACATACTAATACTATTCACTTCAGGTGAGAGATGTTTACAACAATAGCTGTCTGTTACAATTTGTTGGAGAGTTCCTGTTGGGACTTTCCAACGAATTGTGACAGACTACTCTAGGCTACTCCAGGCCACGCCAGAACAACATACTACAACTATTCACTTCATGTGAGCGATGTGTATAACAATAGCTGGTTTATACAATCTGTTGGAGAGTTCCTGTTGGGACACACTACTGCTACTCACTTCATGTGAGAGATGTTTATACTCACTACATGTGAGAGATGTTTACAACAATGGGTGTTTGTTACAATTTGTTGGAGAGTTCCTGTTGGGACTTTCCAACAAATTGTGACGGACACTCCAGAGTAACATGACATACTAATACTATTCACTTCACGTGAGAGATGTTTACAACAATAGCTGTCTGTTACAATTTGATGGAGAGTTCCTGTTGGGACTTTCCAACAAATTGTGACGGACATCTCCAGGCCACTCCAGAGTGACATACTAATAGAATGCATTTCATGTGAGAGATGTTTACAACAATAGCTGTCTGTTACGATTTGTTGGAGAGTTCCTGTTGGGACTTTCCAACAAATCGTGACGGAATTCTCCAGGCCACTCTAAAGTGACATACTAATACTATTCATTTCATGTGAAAGATGTTTACAACAATAGCTGTCTGTTACAATTTGATGGAGAGTTCCTGTTGGGACTTTCCAACGAATTGTGACAGACTACTCTAGGCTACTCCAGGCCACTCCAGAACAACATACTACTACTAGTCACTTCTTGTGGTTTATAACAATAGCTGGTTTATATAATCTGTTGGAGAGTTCCTGATGGGACACACTACTGCTACTCACTTCATGTGAGAGATGTTTACAACAATGTGTTTGTTGGGTGTTTGTTACAATTTGTTGGAGAGTTCCTGTTGGGACTTTACAACAAATTGTGACAGACATCTCCAGGCCACTCCAGAGTAACATACTAATACTATTCACTTCACGTGAGAGATGTTTACAACAATAGCTGTCTGTTACAATTTGTTGGGGAGTTCCTGTTGGGACTTTCCAACGAATTGTGACAGACTACTCTAGGCTACTCCAGGCCACTCCAGAACAACATACTACTACTATTCACTTCATGTGAGCGATGTTTACAATGATGGGTGTTTGTTACGAATTGTTGAAGAGTTCCTGTTGGGACACACTACTGCTACTCACTTCATGTGAGAAATGTTTACAACAATGGGTGTTTGTTGCAATTTGTTGGAGAGTTCCTGTTGGGACTTTACAACGAATTGTGACAGACTACTCTAGGCTACTCCTGAATGACATACTACTACTATTCACTTCACGTGAGAGATGTTTACAATTTGTTACAGTTTGTTGGAGAGTTCCTGTTGGGACTTTCCAACAAATTGTGACATATATTTCCAGGCTACTCCAGAGCAACACATCACTACTATTTACTTCCTGTGAGAGATGTTGACAACAATAGCGAGCAGTTTGTTACAGTTTGTTGGAGAGTTTCTGTTGGGACTTTCCAACAAATTGTGACAGACGACTCCAGCTACTCCTGAGATGACACACAACTACTACTCACTTCATGTGAGAGGATGTTTAAAACAATTATGTTTGTTGCAATTTGATGGAGAGTTCCTGTTGGGACTCTCCGACGAATTGTGACAGACATCTCCAGGCCACTCCAGAGTGACATACTAATACTATTCACTTCAGGTGAGAGATGTTTACAACAATAGCTGTCTGTTACAATTTGTTGGAGAGTTCCTGTGGGGACTTTCCAACGAATTGTGGCAGACTAATCTAGGCTACTCCAGGCCACTCCAGAACAACATACTACTACTATTCACTTCATGTGAGCGATGTTTATAACAACAGCTGGTTTTTACAATTTGTTGGAGAGTTCCTGTTGGGACACACTACTGCTATTCACTTCATGTGAGAGATGTTTACAACAATGGGTGTTCATTACAATTTGTTGGAGAGTTCCTGTTGGGACTTTACAACAAATTGTGACGGAGATCTCCAGGCCACTCCAGAGTTACATACTAATACTATTCACTTCATGTGAGAGATGTTTACAACAATGTGTTTGTTGGGTGTTTGTTACAATTTGTTGGAGAGTTCCTGTTGGGACTTTACAACAAATTGTGACGGAGACCTCCAGGCCACTCCAGAGTTACATACTAATACTATTCACTTCATGTGAGAGATGTTTACAACAATAGCTGTCTGTTACAATTTGTTGGAGAGTTCCTGTGGGGACTTTCCAACGAATTGTGACAGACTACTCTAGGCTACTCCAGGCCACGCCAGAACAACATACTACTACTGTTCACTTCATGTGAGCGATGTTTATAACAATAGCTGGATTGTACAATCTGTTGGAGAGTTCCTGTTGGAGAGTTCCTGTTGGGACACACTACTGCTTCTCACTTCATGTGAGAGATGTTTACAACAATGGGTGTTTGTTACAATTTGTTGGAGAGTTCCTCTTGGGACATTACAACAAATTGTGACAGACTACTCCAGGCTACTCCGGGATGACATATTACTACTACTCAGTTCACGTGAGAGATGTTTACAATAATGCTATTTGTTACAGTTTGTTGGAGAGTTCCTGTTACAATAATGCTATTTGTTACAGTTTGTTGGAGAGTTCCTGTTGGGACTTTCCAACAAATTGTGACATATATTTCCAGGCTACTCCAGAGTAACACATCACTGCTATTCACTTCCTGTGAGAGATGTTGACAACAATAGCGAGCAGTTTGTTACAGTTTGTTGGGGAGTTTCTGTTGGGACTTTCCAGCAAATTTGTGACAGATTACCCCAGCTCACTCCAGAGCGACATACTATTACTATTCACTTCATGTGAGAGTTGTTCATAACAATAGCCATTTGTTACAACTTGTTGGAGAGTTCCTGTTTGGACACACTACTACTCTTCACTTTGGACACACTACTACTCTTCACTTTATGTGAGAGATGTTTACAACAATAGCTGTTTGTTGCAATTTGTTGGAGAGTTCCTTTGGTGCTATAGAAAACAAATTGTAACAGACTACTTTACGCTACTCCAGAGTGTCACACTACTACCATTCACTTCATGTGAGAGATGTATACAACAATAGCTGTTTGTTGCAATTTGTTGGATCGTTCCTGTTGGGACTTTCCAACAAATTGTAACAGACTACTTTAGGCTATTCCAGAGTGACATACTACTACTAGTATTACTACTACTATATTACTGCTACTCCAGTGTGAGATACTCCTACTGTTCACTTCATGCTAGAGAGGTTTATAACAGTAGTTGTTTGTTACAATCTGTTGGAGAGTTCCTATGTGACAGATGTTTATAATAATTGCTATTTCCATTTGGAACTCTCCGGCAGATTGTGACAGACTAAACTTAACCTTACCTTATCTTTATTTATTTATTTTCCCACCATTTTCTAGACCCACCGCCTGCTTGCCGTGCCATTGCCTCTAATAGCCCATTGATGCTTTTGATTTCAAAATCTAGTTTATTTTTACTTCTTTTCATGTTGTTATTGCAACAGACTGTGACCGAAGATCAAAATCGTAACGGTTTACGCAAGTTGAGCGATTTCTATTGTCCTGGGGGGAACTATTTTTCGAGTATCCTACGCTCGGTTTTACACAAATATCCGGTTGGAGATCATGTTGGTACTGTGGTATTAAATGGCGGGTAGCATTTCACTCGACGAGGTGCAGACTAACGCAGAGTACGACTTTATAGAGCTCTATAATGATAAAGTGTGTTCTTTACCTGAAAATGACGATTCACCATTCAAACAAAATGCAAATGAGTGTAAGTATTTCTCGCCGAGCGACATTCGATGCACAGTAAATACATTTGATATCGGATTTTCTTTATTCCATATCAACTGCCAAAGTTTAAAAGCTCACTGGGATTCTCTTCAACACTTGTTGTGCAACATGCAAACGAAAGAAAATATCTTTGACATAATCGGACTAACGGAAATATTTCAAATCCCATCAAATAGCTCGTACACTCTGGAGGGCTATGCCCCAATTATTAAAAACATGAGACCCGAGAATGATGACGGCCGAGGGGGAGTGGGATTTTACATAAAAGAAGAAATTCAATACAAAGTGCGAAGTGATCTCTCGGTCTTTATTCCCCATGTTTTCGAATCGCTTTTTATTGAGATCACTGAAAAACCAAATTCCAAAATTATTGGTGTCATTTATAGACCAAATACACCACCAAAAGCCGATATTAATCTGTTCTTATCCAAATTAAATGAATTAACTGATCTTCTGAGTGCCGAAAGTAAAAAGGTTTATATTATGGGCGACTTTAACCTAGATCTGCTAAAAGCAACCACGCACTCAAAGACAGGGGAATATATTGACCTCATGTTCAGTCAAGGATTCTTACCCTACATTACAAGACCGACAAGAGTAACGAGTCACTCTGCCAGTCTAATAGATCATATATTCACTAACAATCTGTCAAGAAATACCCTGTCCGGAATAATTATTTCGGATGTTTCAGACCACTTTGGTGTCTTCTATATTGAATCAGCGCCAAGGACAAATAACACACCACGATTCACCCTGAAGAGAACTATAAATGCCGAAAGTATTGCTAAATTCAAAATACTCCACTCCCGAAGTGACTTTTCAACAGTAATGCAGTCCAATTGTCCAAACTCCTCATATGAATCCTTTTTAGACATTTATAAGGAAGCCTACGAAAAAGCATTTCCACTTAAAAACATGCGCCAGAACAACAAATTTATCAAAAAAACAACCGTGGATGACCAGGGGACTGATCATATCTTCTAATAACAAACAAAAATTCTATAATAAAAAGCTTAAACTACCGAATGAACAGAATAAACTAAACTACAAAAACTATTGCAGAATCTTTGACAAGGTTAAAAAACAATGCAAGGCAATTTATTATAGAGATATCCTTAATGAAAATAAGAATAATATGCGCCGAACATGGCAAATTTTGAACCAAGCAATTCAAAAAGATAAACGAGAATCAAAACTACCCTCGTTTTTTATCCAGGACAATAAAGAAATAAACGAAGGGCAAGACATAGCTAAAGAATTTAATAACTTCTTTGTCAATATTGGGAAGATAACGTCCGAACAGATTCAGCACACCAACAAGTCCTATTTAGATTACATGAACAGTAACGTTACGAATAACTTTTACTTAACTCCCACTAATCCTCTAGAAGTCGGCTACGTAGTAAACAAAATGAAGCCCAAAACATCAAATGATTCCGATAATATATCTACACGTCTTCTCAAACAGACGATTAATGAAGTTGTAGATCCTGTTGCACATATCATTAATAACTCCTTCACCAGCGGCATAGTGCCAGATAAGATGAAAGTTGCTAAGGTAATACCCATCTTCAAAGCAGGTGATGAACACAGTTTCACCAACTATAGACCTATTAGTATACTCCCGGTGTTTTCAAAAGTTATGGAGAAGCTAATGGAGAAAAGACTCACGAGCTTCTTAAATAGATTTGATATTCTTTCTCCCAACCAATATGGATTGAGAAAGCAACATGCTACAATCCACCATATTCTACAGCTCCTAAAAAGCACGGCAATAGAAAATAATAAACAAGGGAAAGATAGTACCCTAGCTGTGTTCCTGGATTTATCCAAGGCATTTGATTCAATAAATCACGATATATTATTACGTAAGATGGAGAAATATGGAATCAGAGGGCTTGTCAATAACTGGTTCAGAAGCTACGTGACCAACAGGTCTCAGTATGTTACTTACCAGGATCATACGTCGGACCCTGCAATACAGACCTGTGGTGTTCCACAGGGCTCCATATTAGGGCCAGTCCTCTTTTTATTGTATATCAATGACATTGGTAATTCAACCTCACTGAATCTTTTATCATTTGCTGATGATACAACAGCACACGGTTCAGGTCCCAACTATAACTTACTAACAACGTATTTTAATGAGGAACTTCATAAAGTATTTGAATGGTGTTCCGCGAATCAATTGCTGTTGAACGCAAAAAAAACCACATACATAGTATTGAACCCAAACAAAATAAGTAACACTAATATTGGCCACGGGATAACGATAAATAATCAAATAATAAAGAAAGTTGGAGCAACCGAAACAGACAAATCAGCAAAATTTCTGGGAATAAATATTGATGAACATTTGTCGTACAAAGCCCACATATCCCAGTTATGTTCGAAAATAGCTCGAGCTAAATACAGTCTCAACAAAATCAAGAAAATCCTTCCACATGAGTCCATGAAAACACTCTACTACGCCTTAATACATAGCCATCTGCTGTACGGAATACAGACTTGGGGTAACGCTAAGGAAGTAAAAAAACTAGTGATCTTGCAAAGGCGATCTTTACGTATAATCAACAATAAAGGATATAACGCCCATACAGACCCTTTACTCAAAAAAGATAAAATATTAAAGGTTGACGACCTGTTTAAACTTCATGCTTCCTTGTTTGTCTTTGACTGGAAAAATGGAAGACTACCCCCATCTTTTAGCGATATCTTTAGCATCGTGGACAGTTCGTCTGGTAGGGCCACCAGACAGTCGGGTCTCTTATACATAGAAAAAACGCGAACCAAATCTCTAGACAAACTTCCTCTGTATGCGTTTCCTAAAATATGGAACTCCCTAGACAATACAACCCGTCATATCAATGATAGAAACACACTAAAGAGAAAACTGACTTCAACATTTCTATCATCATATTCAACCGATGTCCGCTGTAATAATCCCTATTGTCCAGACTGCACATTTTAAATTTGTAATTCTTTAGGATTATTCAACTATATAGTGTTTGGCAACTCTCGATCTAGTTACAGTTAACTGACATACTCTGCACATAAATCTGGAACCCTCGTCTGATCTAAACTTGCTGCTCGTGTCCGCGCCTGCACGCTCCGTGTAGCCCCACCAACATTCAGCAATTATGAACCTAAGCAAACCCAACAGGCTTATACTCCCGCATTTAGATGTACCATAACGCATACATGTACTCCCTGCTGTGATACAAGACTCGTCGATCGGCACACATGCTGAGCACTTTAAATATGGGCTCAATGGGTGTGCTGACCGACGTGGACTTTATGCACAAAACATACCAATAGTACTCTCGACGCCGGTTTCGCAAAGAGTTTTCGCTGGGACTTGGAGTTGCACGGAGTGATGGAGAATGGACACGGAAGCAGGTTGCCCTCTTTCAATTTGCAACCACCAGTCTCCAGCCGGTATAGGTGTAGGTACAGGACGGAACCTGTATAGCACGGCCCCCAGCAATGAATTTACCTGTGCTCTGTCCATCCTATATCAGTGCATGTAATCTGTTACATATAGATAATTTTTGGTCACAGTCTGTCTGCAATTCCAAGGGGGGTGACAGGAAGACAGCCAATCTGGCTATGACATCTCCCTCAGTATACACATCAACACTACTTGTACTATATAAATGTAAATTTTTTTTGTAAGTATACTGTAAATAAAGAATCTAAACAGAGGGAGAGGAGTGAGCTCAAGAAGCAGCTAGCAGAGGCTGAAACGAGGCACGCCTAGGAAATAGAAAGGCAGGAAAAGACCATTTATGATCTAAAAAGAGAGATAAGGGAACAGAAAACTGAAATGGAGAAGAGAGATAATGAGAACAAAAAAGCTCGACGAGCTACTTTTTTTCCTGAGAAGGATGGGTCAGTCAGAATTTGGCAATTTGTCCTATACTCCAGGCTCTGCAGAGGCAACTGCTCCCACACCGGGCTCTCCAACGGAGACCACGGTGGTGGCGGAGGTCCATGGAAATCATGTTCCCTCCAAGCAATCAGCACCCGCTGCTGAAATCATTGACACTGGTGGCGCCGAGAAGACAGCCAACGAGAGCAGTCAAGATAGAAGCCAAAACAGCAAGTGCGATTCCCTAGATACTGTAGACTCTGGCTGGCTCTACCCTATCTCAAGTATTGAGTATCCCCAAGGTCAAGAAAACTGTCAACGGGGACAGCCAGAATAACAGTAATAGCAACAGCAATCCCCTGGATACAACAGACACGAGCCTCACCCTATCTCAAATGTTGAATACCCCAAAAGGTACCCCCATAAAAAGAAAAAAAGGGGCGCCAGGATCTGGAGCATGAGCTGGAGGAGGTGAAAAACGAGAAAGTTTTTTTTTCAAACTGTGGACTGGACAACCAAAAAATTCAAAGCTCCTCGCTCTTGCAAATCCCCCAGAGCAGGCCCGAGCCTGAATCTGAGCCTAGAGAAACCACTAGCAAAACAAAGCGGTACTGCCCTTCCCTCGGAAAGAGTTGAACCCACTGCACTTAAACCGACACCAGTACTGACCTAAGCCGGGGCAGTTCAACAGTCCCCAGCCAACCTAAACACCAGTAAAGGACAACAAGGCTCACGCAAGGGGGGGGGGGGGGGGGAGTAAAGACATTTTTGTAGTTGTAACCAGGGTTCACCCTGACACACCAAAGGATGCAATAAACGCTAGTCTTTCTGGGTGCAGATGGGACAGATTCACGTCGAGAGCCACGGGGAAATCCACGTGGAAAGTTAAGGTGATATGCCTCAGTCGCGAGAGGAAACTAAAAAATGGGGTGACCATTAATAGCAGGAGACACTCTGCCGCAGAGTACAACTCTACCCCCCCCCCCCCCCCACCACCACCACCACCTGTACAATGTCACAAATGCCAGAAGTTTGGCCACATCGCCAATAATTGAAGGGGCCAGGTGTATGAAATGTGGCGAAAACCACGCCTCAAGCGTCTGTAAACCGAAAACACTAAAATGCCCCAACTGTCAAGGTGAGCACACCGCTAATTACAGAGGGTGCCCCCACTATAAAAAAGAGTCAAAACCAGCGCGGAGCTCAAGAGGGTTGATCTAACTAAACCCACCAACCACTCATCCCCATACCCCATCTGCTCTCTCATCGCAGGAAGCCTGCATGGAGTTGTACAGAATCACCAAAATGCCGACCTGGCAAACCTCTGCCACGATGTCAGCAGGTCGGCATCTAAGTTATTCACAACGCAGATCTCTCGCACCTTAATAAAAGCCGCTATCAATCAAAACAACTAATCCGACCGGTCATCACTATATAAATACCCCAACTAATTAAAGCCCGATCAAGGATAAGCTACAATTAGCATTATGGAACGCCCGCCAAATTAGTAATTCCCTTAAAAACGCGGATATCCTGGGAATTTGTGAAACCTGGTTACATAATCAGACAAGCTTTTCTTTTAGCGGATTCAGTGTCATCAGAGGGGACCGCTCCCACACCATCCACGGAGGAGTAGCCCTTTTAATTATTATTTATTTATTTATTGATGTTTAAGGTAATATATTTATGCACAATGGCTAACCATGACCATGACAGTTTTACGGGTGGAGGAAGCCGGAGTACCCGGAGAGAACCACCGAGCAACGACGAGCAACTGCCAGCTCCAGCCCTTTTAATAAAAAGCGTTTTGAAACATAAACCGATCAAAACTGACCACCTCGATGCGGAGGTGATTGCCGTCGAAATGACAGCCGACAATAAAAAAATAGCAATCATTTGCTATTTTTACCCCCCTGATAAAACAGTCAGTAACGAGGTGTTTGAATTTTTCTCACGTAAATACAAGAATTGTATATACATGGGAGACTTCAACGCCAAACACATATACTTCGGGTGTAAATCCACAGATCGAAACGTTAACGTCCTATTCGACATCACTGAAAATCTTAACCTACAAGTCATTTGCGAAGACTCATCTGATTCCTACATAAGCTCGAACCCACTCCACCGCCCCGACATCCTAGACCTTATAATAACAAGCTACTCCTTAGGTAAAAACGTCATCGACCACAAGGTAGGAGAGGACGACCTGGGCAGCGACCATCTACCAGTTCATGCCACAATCAGCTTCGGTCCGGACCAACACGCTATCCCCCCAAAATCTCAAGGTATCTGAACAAAACAGACTGTGACCTATACCGCGACACTCGATGCCAAACTCGCAACAAGGAAATCCTCAAACGCGAGCGATATTGGGGACCAGTGCACTGACCTCAGCAAAGTAATAACCTCCACCCTAGACGAAATCTGTCCCAAAGAGGAAGTGCGCGCCTGGAGACGAACCATCTCTGAGAGCACACTCACTCTAATGAAAATAAAGCGAATAGACCTACGCAAGGTTAAATCTGAAAAAAGACCCCACCAAGCGAGTGGAACTCCAAAATGTCTACAACCGCCTTCATGGCGAGGTAAAAGAAGCACTTAAGACCGAACAAAAAAACAACTGGGAGAGAGCCACATCCAACTTAAACGCGACAAAAGACGCCAGAACATTTTAGAACACCTTCAAGGTACCCACAGGTCAAAACAGCAACCCTAGATAGTCCAAATCGCTCGAAAAAGCTGATGGCACCCTCACCGCCAGCGACAAAGAAAACGCCGACACCTTCGCGGAACTACTAAGCCATACTCACCGACCCCACATAGGTCCGGAATATGACGACTCAGTCATGCACACAATCGACAACTTCGTAAACTGACACCCAGAGTTGTACTGCGATCCCTATTTCGGTAACGAACAAGTTGACGAAATAATCAACGTGATAAAAAAATGCAAAAGCTGTTCCTCCCCGGGAGAGGACGAAATCAGATACAGAATCCTCAAAGTCCTAACTCTTACATAACCACGCTAAAAACCCTATTCAATGTGTGCCTCACCCATGGATGCTTCCCGAAGTGCTGGAAAACAGCCATAGGGGTCATGATACCCAAACCCGACAAAGATTTCACCAAACCAGCCAACTACCGCCCAATTAGCCTCCTTAGCTGCATCGGCAAGGTATTTGAGAAAATCCTTGCCGATCGACTCAGGAGTCACCTCGAGGAAACCAACTTCTTCAACGAATGGCAAAGAGCCTACGGGAACCGCAAAGAAAGCATGGAACACATCTATCGCCTAGTAGAACTCATGAAAAACGCGATCGATAACAATAATCTGAGTGCAGCCGTTATGCTGGAAGCGGAAAAAGCTTTCGATTCGGATTCAGTCTGGCACAACGGCATAAGATAGAAACTCATTAAACTCAACATCCCCCCAAAATTACATACACTTATCTCCTCTTTCCTAAACGATCGCGAAATCAAAGTGAGAGCCAACAGAGAAATATCATAAAGTATCCAACTTGTAGCCGATACGCCCCAGGGGTCAGTACTCAGCCCACTCCTGTTCATAATATACGTAAACGACCTCAAAACCATCTCGGAAAGTGTCCAAATCTCACAATTTGTAGACGATAAAGGCCTATGGGACTCCAATAGCCATCCCTTCTCCCTCCAAAAATCTCTCCAAAGCGCGCTAGACGACCTTGTACGCTGGTGCGACAAATGGAGAATCAAACTAAATATAAACAAGACCCAGAGGATAACCTTCTCCGCCAGGAGGGAAAAACGCGACTTCCATCTCCAACTAAAAGGCAAAACCCTCCCAAAGTGCACTGAAGCAAAATTCCTGGGAATCACCCTCCACTCGAGACTCAGCATCACAAAATATACCAATAACGTACCACGTGAGCAACCAAACGAATTAACTTGCTAAAAATGCTAAGGGGCACCACCTGGGGGCGGGGGGGGGGGGGACGAAACTGTATTACTGAAGTTGTACAAGGCGTTCGTACGGTCAGTAACTGAATACGGGTCCCTGGTCCTGACCAATACCTACACGCTAAAAACTTAAGTGTTAAAAACTACACTTGAAGTGCTGTATTTAACACTTACTAAGTGCTGAGCTAGCACTTTGTTCAAGTGTAGATATCCCAGAACTTGACAGGTGTTACAATAATACCACTTGACAAGTGTAATGTCGCGACACTTAAAAGGAAACAATGCAGATGACGCGGATCAGGCTCGAACTCTCGAGCCTGATCCGCGTCATCTGCGTTGTGTCCTTTTAATTATGTACCCACCAAGCGCAAATCAAATTATGGACGATTCTGGAAGAACCACCAATGCTAGACACATCGGAATTGCCATCCATTCAAGTTTCAGATGTCTGACGATTGTAATGTCTAAGTGCTTAAAGCATTGCACTTTGAGTGTTGGAATCAAACCCTAAGAGTTAGAATGATTTTAACACATTGAAAGTGTCAGTTTTAACACTAGTTTTTAGTGTGTACAAGACCAATACTGCCAAACTCCAAAGAGTCCAGAACCACGCACTAAGAATAGCCGTCCAAGCCCCATACGACACCCCATCAAACTTCTCCACCAAAGGGCCAAATGCCCAACCGCCAAAGATCGCCTCGCCACACTAGCTGCCAAAAACCTAGAACGGTTCGAAGGCAGCACTCTGATACCCAAACTCAAGGAAATATGCGACAGTGGAAAAAAAACCTCAAAACCTGCCAAAAAATAACTAAAACGGTCAAAACATTAAATAGAGAGAAGAACAGGAAAGTAACGCCCTCGGGTGTGGTATTGTGTGTAAACCTGTTCTCTGCTCTGAACAAGAAGAAAAATAGAATAATGACAACCCAGGAGGGGTCTTAAGTGCGCTGGTAGCCGTTACCAATCCCACTGGTTGCTAGCAGTCCGAGCACATTTATTTGCGACAGCAGAAAAAAACAAAATTATGCGCTGCTAGCCTTTATAAGTCTCACTGGTGCTAGCAGTCCGAGCATATAAACAAAGCCTGTCCTCCGCTTCCCTCAAAACTACGCTGGTTGCGTTACCAGTCTTACTGGTGCTAGCAGTCCGAGCATATATAAAAGCCCGATCTCCGCCACCTCCAAAAACCTTAAATTAACCTAAACAAGATCGCAAACAGCGAAGGGTACAACAGGAAAGTAACACCCTCGGGTGTGGTTTAGTGTGTTAACCTGTTACCCTCCCGCTGCAACGAACCCGTTCAAACTTAGGGCAACCTCACTCTCAGCCTCTGAAGCTCAGTCCATGACGCCGCTTTGGTAAGAACTACAGAACTGACACGGGGAGGCAACTGGGAAGTGTGTGTGTGTGTGGGGGGGGGGGGTGTTGTTCACTAATCATATCTAATTTCAGCAATACTCAAACACACAGCACGGACAACTAATCGAGAACCAAACACACAACAGAATCAGACATCCGACCGACCAACTCCACTCGGGACCACCCATCGACCACCAACAGAAGAGCTTGAGGCAGACCAACAGAATCAGACATCTCGGGACCACCCATCGACCACCAACAGAAGAGCTTGAGGCAGACAATACTTGCCAATGATAGCTCCAACACTTATCCAGTGACAGACAAAACTTGCCTGAAAAAACACACAAGACACAGGAGACAACCAAACCACGAAAACAGCCGACAGAACAGCCACACAGACATGCCAAGCGAAACGAGAACAGAAGCTCACAGACAAGGCGGGGGAGATTTCTAATCATCCTATACTTTTTTAATTTCAGCCACAGCAGAGACATAGGACATAGCACCACAAACGTACCAGACCAGACACCACAGAAAGAAAGACTCTCCGACCGCCAAGAAAGCAACATCACAATGACCAAAACAAACAAGAACAAATTAGCTTGAGGCAGACCATACTTGCCAGTGATAGCTCCAACACTCATTTAAGCGGCAGACTATACTTGCCTGAAAAACATACTTAACAGAAATACATCCGGAAAAGACTTTCAACTGCACATACTTCCTTACTCTACTCTACTCTATTTTATGCCGCTTTAAACACTAAGTTTTTTGACTATCTTTCAGACTCTACCTTTCTCCCCAATAACCGCAACGGATATCAGTAACCGCTATGGCAATTCAATAACCGTTATGGCTTCAGCACATCCTTCACTTCATCGTCGGAGGTGGGCATTCACCCCCAGGGAGGCAAGCGTTGGTCCTGCGCTGCGCTTTCTTTGTCATTTTCTTGTAAAGCGCTTCTTTAGCGCACAGCATGTCCCGACCCAATGAAAATAGCAGGCCTGTTACCTGAAACAAGAATGTTCAGGTTGGGCGGTACCTTGTTAAGGTCCGTTTGTTTCTTTCGTGGTCAAAGTCGCCTCAATCGTACACGCCAGCAAAGAGCCCAAGGCAGACTATACTTGCCGATGAAAGCCTATCTTCTCTACAAAACCACAAGCGGCAGGACTATACTTGCCTGAAGAATAACAAGAAACATCAACTCCCATCCTCTTCCACCTTTTCACCACTCAGACATGATGCTGATGACGATGTCTCAAATTAACGGAATTATATCATACTGTAAACGAGGGTCGAAAGGAGCTTGCCCCCCACAACGTTCCAGCGCGCCTTCGGAGCGCTAAAACCATTCTTTAGCGAGCGAATTTAACGCTCTTTATGCTTTGCACATCAAGACTCACAAGGATTTGACCTTGAGGTGTCCATCAATTTGCACATCGCGATGTTATATTTTGATGGTTCAGCTGGTGCTGGGCTGTGTGAAAAAAAATTAGTTGAGTGCTGGATGATATCGCACGTCCCGGTTACTCCCGTTGTGAAATTCACGCAGATCACGATTTGTGGAGTTTTCTAAGGTACTTGACTTGGTTGCTCCCAAATCGACGTTTCTGTTTGTGATCTCTTCTGTTAAAATAACCGCCATGGGTAATAATAATTCTTGGACAAAAGACCC